>JALIGW010000033.1:2605000-3205000 GCA_023053685.1 Diadophis punctatus similis
CATGCACCCTGGAAGAGCAGTTCCATTGCATTAATTCACACCAAAAAGGATAAGAAGACCCAAAGGTGCTTTTTCAAGAGGCAACTGGACTTTATTGTTTTTGTTTTTCTCTCTCTTTTTCTTTGAAGAGGTTTCGCTGCTCATCCAAGAAGCTTCTTCAGCTCTGACTGGATGGTGGGGAATGGAAGAAAAAGAATGCAGATGACCAGCATGACCATTCAGAGCCGAAGAAGCTTCTTGGATGAGAAGCAAAACCTCTTCAAAGAAAAAAAAAGAATCCAGTTGCCTCTTGAAAAAGCACTTTTGGGACAACTATGGCCTGGATGACAGAGAATCTCCAAAGACATAAGAAGACCCGCTTTTCCTCCTCTACCTCCTCTTGGTAAGTGATCAGGAGGATGGGTGGAAAGAAAGAAGGGTTGGGTGGGTCTCTTCTCTCCTAATATTATCTTGCCATGAATGGCAGGAGAACAAGGGGGGAGAAAAGTGGGGGTGGAAGAAATAGGGGAGGATGACTCACTTGATAGGGTTCTTTGACCCTATCCTTGGGCTTTGGGAACTGATGCAAAAGAGCACCAAAGATAACCAGGAACAGAAGAGGCATTCCCATCTGAATTCTCTTTCAGGATCTCAATTTGGATAGAATCCCTATTCCGCTTAATTCCCAAGACTAGGTATTTGTCCAAAGTGCAGTCACACTTAAGCTGGTATATTTTATTGTTGGTTTCCACACTGGTCATGTTGGTGTGCAGAACCAACCTGAGGTCAGGTTAGATGTGAAAGTAGCCAGCATCTAATGATGTCCTAAAAGACAGCCTATGTTCTATACAGACATTGATTTGAATCCATTTCATCTTGCTTTTATTCTGTCATTTCTCACCTTTCTGAAGAGGATGTCATCAGGCGTGGGGGTGCTATTTGCTTGCCAGTTGCCACGAATTCTCAGTTCATGGGATTTGTCATAGGGATAATTGGCAACTACAGCTCCACCATGAAGATTGGCGGAGAGAATAAAATTGTAACTCTTCATCCACTGAATTACAGCCAATGTCTCTGATTCTACCTGTCAGAAATACACAAAATACCAAGCCAGATGCTCAACCTGATTCTTAATACTTCTAATGTGTTCCAGACCTGCATACCCAGAATGCAGATATAAAAATTGCTAAATGACTGTTCTCTAATCTCAGAATTCTCTGGCCTTGGAAATTATTATGGAAGTTAGCAGGTGCCCATTTACAAAACCCTTTAAATCCTTCCTTTTTTGCTTGTACCAATTGCTAACTGATTTCTGGACATAGTTCAATAGATTGGTAATTATTTTGAAAGCCCTAAATGGCAATGTCTGAGGCATTGATTGCCTCCACTACCATCTTTGCTTGCCTGTTATTAAGATCAAGCGGGAAATATTTTTCCTGCTTTCATTTATCACAGAAATGTTCTTGGTTGCAATGAGATACAGACTCCATCCATTAAAACAAAATTTTGGCAGGATTTTAATCTGCCAAACTGACTTAGCTTTATTGGAGAAGAGTGGGTTATCTGACTTTGTCTTGCTCATGTTTTCTATCTTACTGTTGCAATGCTAATTTTATTTATTTAGATAATTTATATGGCCACCCATTCACTTTCAGTTACTCTAAGCAGCTGACAAAATTTTTGTAAAATGCATTAGATATCTATTAAATACTCAACACATGAGTATCTAAATAATAAGCAATGAGGAAAGATCTTAAGTGCACACTAATTATAATCTTTCTTGTTTGTCATCTTCCTCCTTCCCTCCCTCCCTCCCATTCCCTTACACACAAACACACTCATAGACAGAACACAAAAACACACCATTGAAGTCTATTTAGTGGTTAAAATTACCTGTTGCAGGAATCCCACAACCATTAAGGTTCATAAACTTTATGTTTTAGCATGTTCAGCCCATTGTGGCTTATTCAGCAAATCATACTTAAGCAACTCATGGCTTAGGACAATATGTGAATCTAGTCATGATTCTGCATTTTAGAAACTGTGAGACTGTGAATTCTAGTCCTGCCTTAGGCACGAAATCTACCTGGATGACCTTGGACCAGTCATACTCTCTCAGCTCTAGAAGGAGGCAATAGCAAACTGTTTTTGAAATGTTGCCAAGAAAACTGCAGGGACTAGCCCAGGCAGTCACCATGAGACAATGCTGATTTGAAGGCAGCATGTGAATGCACGTGCATACATGCATGCATGCCCATGTACAGGCACGCACATACGCACATAGGCTCAAGCAAGTGTGCAGACTTTATACTCATCCTGATCTTATTTAATGCATATAAGACCTCACATGGATAAATTCAGAAATGATGGCCTTCCTAAGAGATGTTTAAGAATCTAGGAACCAGTTTTAAGAACTTAGGAACCAATTCTCAATATGTTAATTTTTGATATCTAGATACACAGACAGAGACCCAGACAAAATCTTCTTCCTGTATTTCAAAGAACTATGATCCAGGGAGTATTAAAGCAGTTGGATTTTCTCCATATGTAATTTGGCTCTTAGAGAAAAGTGAAGAGAATGGCAAAAAAGTGAACTTCATTCCTGCAGTATTGTAAGAGTCCAGTAACATGCATTGCACAGCCATCACATGTTTCTACAACCACATGGCTAGGATGGATGAGTGGATGAACTATAAGTGGATACAGTATATACATTACTTCAAAGGGATTAATTGGATTGGCATTACCTGGCTTTTCCAATTATCTGGCAAAGAGATGTGATGATTGGGTCCACCCTGTTTCTCATTGGAATACATGATGGTGTTGAGGTCAGGAAAATTACGATTAAGGTCGACTCCATTGACATTGTTTCTCCCAGTATACTCTAAATAACTTTGGTTCTAAAAAGAGAATAATAAATTTTTGTGTAATCTGTAGATATGTTTAAGTGAATACCAAATTTTATCTTATCTCTTGACTCATCAAAAGGGAGATACACATTTCAGAAAAGAGAATAAAAGCCATTCAGGAGCTTCTGGTTTTCAGGATGTTAAGAATAGTTGCCAAATATTTATTGAGCAGGGTCTTCTGATACAAATTAGCATAGTCAGAATTCAACAGACAACCCTACATTAAAGATGATTATATTTTAAGAAACATCTCTTTTTCCTTAACACAACTGTAATTCAAAGTCACAGCGCATAAACTTGAAACACAGAATTTAAATTCCCTTATTTTTATGGCCCAAGAAATCAGTTTGAATTATAGGAATCAATTTTCCCTTGGGCTGGGAAATTGGCTGTTGCCTTTACTAATCAATGTCACTTGTCACAATGTCACGCCCTGCTCAAAGATCTTTTGCCGAAAAAAACAATAAACTACTCAGAATATCCAAAACAATAAATGGTCAGAACAGTTTGGAACTGTGTTAAGTGCACTATTATAAATTGGAAGTTTGTGGAAAGCCTGTTATCTTGAAAGTCCCCCCAATTTTCCTCCTCTGAAGTCATCATGACGTCAGCCATCCTTGCTGAAGAGCAAGAAAGTGAAAGCAAGTTGGTCAGTGGCATTCATTGCAATGTAATGCCTGTGTCCCAATCACTGGAAAATATGGGGGAAGATTGAAATGTCTCACTTTTACAGGTCTGCAACTATGACATCATCAGATCATAGTGGATAGGGGGAACTTTGCTACAGCTCAGCATCCATGACCAAAAGTGAACACAGGGAACACAGATAATTGCTTTATTTTAAATTAGATATTGCTTTGTTTAGTTGGTATTGTTGACATTGACTGGCACTTTTTTTTTATCAGTAGATACCAAAAGATTTTCTGCATTCAAAGCATATATTCTACTTTTTACATACATAGTACTGCAATATGCTGCCTTCGAAATCAGATTAAGATCCAACTCTCTCACTTATAAGTTCATAATAGTGGCAAGCTATATGTCTCTGGAAGATCGCAAACAAGCAATTGTGATAAGTTTATACAATATTCCGTAGCAGTCACCTGAGTCTATTCTTAAGATGTATTGCCTTTTGACATAGAAGTTTAATTCAGCTGTTGCAATGAATAAAGTTTGATTTAGAGCTATTGTCCGTGACTTTGGCTTTCCCAAATTTGATATCTCCAAAAGTGCTGGAACTAACTAAACATTCTGAAAATTGCACTTCCAACAGATTCAGTAAGCATTAAATTGGAGGAAACATAAGTATGTTTCCTTTCTCGCCATTCGTCTCTCCCTTGGCTGCCTTAAAACAAACTTTTGTTATTACTATGACAATTGAAATAAAAAAGGGATGCTTGCCTGGTACCTGGGCAGCTGCCACTTCATATCCGTCAGGATTCATTGAAGGTAAGAGGTGAATGCGTGTTTCATGGATCAGCTGTGTAATGCGTGGATTACCATGGCGATACTCTTCACACAGGAAATCTGCAAGCTGGAGCAACAGTTCCCGGCCTAGTACCTCATTCCCATGCATGTTTGCCACATACTTGAATTCTGGCTCCACTGAGAAAGGGAGAAATTTGCTGACATTGGAACAGAGTAGATAGATTCAACACAACTGGGTGCTGATGCATAAACATTGAGGTCAAGCAGGAGCGGGAAGCAGCATAGATTCCCAAATGGCATTCTGTGGTGATGAAACTATAGTTGTGGCCTTTTGTATTGTGGAAAGAAGCTCATTGTGAGGTTATGTGCTTCTTCAGGCCACATGTTCACTGTCAAACCAAGAGAGGTCAATTGCTGTCTCTCATATAGAACTTAAAGTACAGGGCAATGGACAGGAATCTGTGCTTGGAGAAAATGGGAAGAAGCAGTGCATTGTATGAGAATGGTATGTATCCTGGGGGCAAATCTTTTCCTGCGATGGAGAATTGAAAGTAGGGCACAGTCACATCCACATAATCAGGGTCTCTATTTCCTTATTTCATACAGTGCATCCAAAGGTCCCTTCTACCGTTCCTCTTCAACTTATCTTCTGGAATGTCACATTCCAGCCTTCTAAAGCTTTACGGAGGTTAAAGTAAATTGCAAAATAAAATCAGCATGGTTTAGTCTCATATTCATTTATGTAAAACTGCTTCCCCCATAGATGGCCCCCTTTTCTCTACATGTACCCTGCAGGATGCATAAAAACAATTATTAGGCTCTGTGAGGGCCATTCTACAGGAAGAAGGCTATTAATTATATACAGAAGTCTCTAGAATTGTAGGCAATATATCTGCAAATATAGGTAGTCTTACTTTGTGCACAAAAGAATAAAAATGTTTGTGTAGATTATAAGGGGGGGGGGGAATCCATGTACAGTATATATAATAGATATCCCTTGACCAAACTTGCAGCTGATCCCAGCCTCTTTTTTCTCTATCCATTCTTCATCAGTTCTGTGTTCCTCTTCTTGTATCCTTAAAAATCTTTGAACCAGCTGGTCTATGGAATTTCTTTACATGAATTATAATGGCTTACCTGCTAATCTTGGTGGTAAGAAACATTACTAGTTATTAGTATTATCTATCTTGTAGGACAGTGGTGGGTTCCTACCAGTGCGGTCCACTCTATAGCACCGGTAGCGGCCCTCTGGTGACATCACAGTACTGGTGTGGTCAGTTGCTGGTGCCTGGGTGCCGCCATTAAAATTTTTTTTTAAATTTTCTTCTGTGCATGCCCAGAAGCCAAGCTTCCTGCACTGTGCATGCGCTGCCTTCCTACCCCACAGTGAGTCCAAGCAGGGGAGGATGGCTGAGGGAGCACGTGAGACGCTGAAAGAACGGGCGGCAGGAGCTATCTCCATTCCCCTCCCTTCAGCAGTCTGAGAAGCCACGAACGCGCGGTGATGATCCCAGGCATTTTTGCACGTTCGAGGCTTCTTGAGCTGCTGAGGGGAGGGGGAATGGGCGGCAGGAGCCTAGGATCATCGAATGGGGAGAAGCATTCAGGCCAGATGGAGCCTCCTAGAAGAACCGCTGCCGCGGTCTTGCTGCTCCCGCTGCGGGGGGCTGCGTTGCAGGTGGGCAATGCGCCCCTGTTTCTTTGGCTGCTGCCAAGCTCCCGAGGCCCACGCCCACCTGGTCACATGGCTGGCAAGCCACACCCACAAAATAAGCCACGCCCACAGAGTGGTAGTAAAAAAATTAGGAACCTGCCCCTGTTGTAGGATTAATGCATAAAACGATGGATATCATTCTGGTAAATGCTGAACTTTGCACATCAGAGAAATGAACATTTACTAAATTACTAAAACACAAATACTGCTCTTTTAATTAGGTTTTGGGGTGTACAAGTAAAAAAAAGACCATAAAATGTCATAAAAATAAAAAGGTAGAAGTAAAAGGATTGTCTAAAGAATTTTAATTATCTGCTCTTGTGCTTAATGTAACTGATGAATAATTTTACAATGCCTAGTTGAATAAAAATATTTTTGCCTGACATCTACTGGATAATGGTTAGCAGTAGACTAGTCTCTTCCAGTCTGGTATCCCCCAGATATGTTGAACTTCAGCTTCTGTAATTCCTAAATACACTAATTTGGGAAAGGTACTCATTAACCAGAATACTTCTAATGAAAAACCTCTTTGCGTTAGCTGTTAAAGGTATAGCAAGGGCTTCAACACATGATCTTTGATCTTAGAATTCTTGCTGCATAATTATGAGTCTGGCGCCTGTATTTCCCTCTCTGTCATTGGCATCAACATATTGCAAAGTCAGGCTCTGCCCCACTAATTCAGAAGTGTAGTCTATCAAACCTACAATTTGCAACAACAAAGTTATGAGTGTTAGGGCAGAGAGATAGTTTAGGGAGAAATAAAGGTTTTGTTCTCTTCCAAGATTAATATTAATTTTGTCCAATTAGCTACATTATTTTGTAGAATTAAAGCACAGCATTAAAAAAAAAAGAGCTGGAGTTGAATCTCTGGATTTGGGATTAAATTTTACCTTAATTACAAGCCTCAGATGGTTGCTAGTACATATCTCTCAGACCTTCACATGAAATGGAATAAACCCACTAACGTGTCATGAGGCTTAATACATTTTTAAAACCATGCTATTAATTAAACAAGTCAATGTCAATCCAAACACTGGTTCTGTTCTGCACAGCCCTCCCACTTCCCCTTGACTTGATCAAACTTTCTGCTAGGAATACCGTGGCCCTGGCTTGATTCCAGTAGGCACAGAGATTCCAGCACTACACTGAACCCGATTGTGCATTGATCAGGCAGAGCAGAAAGAAGCATCTCTTCAGCTATGCAAGATTTATACCTCTGGGCACACTTACTGGGCTCATGGATGCCAGGAGAGTCGCTGAATTCCAGCACATAGAGGTTGCGGCCCTGCACACTGTGCCCAATGCTGTACAGCCTGGTAACATAGGGGCATGAGCCCCTTACATCGAACAGCGCCTGCACCAATTCCTCATAGCGGTGATGGACAAAGTTAATTGAGGCAGCCACTCTCACCAAGAGCAGAACTTTTCCAAGGAGCCAAAGCCACTGATACATCTTTCTCCGGATGGCAAGCAGCTTTTTGCAGGAGATGATAGCTCTCCAAGCTTGTTTTTTGACAGCAACTAAAATGCAAACTCAACCCGGTTCTCTCCAGTTTTACAGTCAAGTGCCAGCCCACTCCACCTGTGGTGGAGACAGTGGTGGGAGGAGTATCTCAGTGAATGCCCCTTACAGCGAGGGAAGATTTTTTAATGCTGAGTTCTTCCCCTTGTGGTCTAGTACACACATACGCCACAGAGCTTTTGGAGCCAGAATTATTCAAAACCTCTGCACGTTTAGAAAGTTGTGTTGATTTCTGTTCATTTATTAACTGAAGGGTAAACAGGCGTCTGAAATCTCCTGGCTCTTCACAGCAGGACAGAGACCTGATCAAAATCTCTCCGAGAGGAAAAGGTATTATTCAGGAACTGTGACATCTTTCACTGAAGTTTTGATTTCTGCCTAGACTCACTAGATTTCAAGAAGCACATTTTCAGCCACATGCCAGAGCTTTTGCATACACAACTTTAACAAAGCAAGCATCTCTGAACATGTACAACATGCTTCTTCCTTTCTATGATCTCCCTATATTCAGAAGTTAGGTGTAGTCGGAACATATTCTTGATTCTAGAACAGATCCGGGGTCTGGCAGCTGTCTTAAAAACTGCCAAATGGAACTGAAAATACTTTTATATTATAAATTTCCATAAAGTGTTTGTGTCCCATAAAAGAATAAGTGCTTTAAAATAAACAGGGATGTGTTGCATAGTAAATGGGACAAAGGGCACTGCAAATGGTGAGGCATGAAATTGGCTCAGCTCTTAGTCCTATGCTCAGTTTTGCTCAGGACCTAAAGCCCAGTTTCACTATGGTTCCTTTTTCAAATTACATTATAAATAGGCCTATTATATCTGGACTGAAAAAATCTGGAAGATGGTTCGATAGCAGCAAAGAGGTACAGAAATGTCTCAGCTCAGATATGATAGTCATAAATATTCATAAAAGGCCTGACAGTTATCTTGACAATCAGACTGGACACAAATGAGGGTTTTCGGTTGGCCATGTTTCAAGCCAGGTGCAGCATGCACTCTAGCAGTCTTTTGTTTGCATTCAGTTTTAGCATCTTTAAAGAATGTGCAATTTGTCTAAATAAAATAAATTATGGGGAGACCCTGATGTAAGAAGATGGTGGCCATCCTGAATTGAAGGAAAAAATTAAAAATTCCTTTAAACTCCTAATCAAATGTTCTTCCTCATTAAACATACTGCCAAAGTACATCCACTGATCTATTTGCTGTTGTTTTTAACCATTTATTCATTTTATAACTTATTTTTCCTGTGAAACATAACTAGCTTGATTAATTTTCAGATCCTTGCTCTTTATTGCAGCATATAATGTTGTAACTTTCATAGATAATCATTCATATTCTCAGCTAACAACATACCATCACATGCTCACAAAAGTGCTCCACATTTTCAGTCGATGTAGATCTAACCTAATTACAAGCCTTTCGAATATATTTGCTTTATTAATGACATAATAACAATTCAGGATAATTCTCATGTTCATTTATTTTGCAACATCTCAAATTCAGCATCTATCAAACTACATATACTGAAGATGTGTCCCCACATTGCTTAATAAATTGTGCTTCAAATGTTTATTCTTCTTCAGGCTTATTTTGTGCCATTTACAGTATAGAAGCTTTATTAGCCCAATCAACACAGAGGGCATTATGCAGCGTACTATTAAGGAGACCAGTCCCACTTTAGCCTGCAATATGGCAGACAAGGTATTATGGGATTAAGGGAAGAGGTAAAGCTCAAACAATATATCTTCAGGAGAAGGGTAAGATGCAAATAGCAGATTAGCACTGAGTCAGGCTGAAAGGCAGGGTTTGCAGAAGTAATAAAGTACATGGATTGGCTACTCTGTGTCATTGTAATAAAATCCATGACATCCCTTCTCCCCTCTGTACAATTTCCACCCCAGAACAGATATCCAATCTGATCTCAATAAGCCAGGCTATATGTTATAATTGTATTTGTTCTGACCTGCTTAACGGAGATGCTTAACTGATGGAATTAAACCAGGCATTCAGCAGATGGAACTACCCATCCCATAGATAAACCAGGATGATATTAAGTCAGACCATGAAAACAGAACAGCAGTAGTCGTTACCTACAGTTCATAGCTCAAGTCATTCAAGCATATTATTTATAAGCTACAATCCTTACTAGACAATAACATTATAATTTTTAAGCAGTTGATAGACCTGTACTTGCCCACCAACAATCATTTAGCTTGAAGGAAAGTCTCACAAAAAACAAGCAACAACAAAGCAATGATGCTAACATAGGAACTACACACTAAAAAAAATCCATTTACACCAACGGCACCAACACAACCCCCAACAATTTCACACAACAGTAGAGGTATCTTCATATGTTCTTCCTCTAATGTTATATATGCCATCATCTGCCAACAATTTTATCTGGACTCTGTGTAGGACAAACATGTCTGAGTTTATGCAAAATTTCGGCACCAAGTGCCGAAAACGAGACATAAGGATTCTGAAGAAATAAATATAGATATTACTGGAATTTTCAATTGTTCCCTTATCTCAGATTATTAACAGTAAATCTACTGGGAATGTATTAGTAAATCCTTCATCTCCTTTGCTGTATTTAACTTTTTCTTGAAGAGTTTTCTTTCCAGAGAGTATTAAATCTGTGATTTTTGATACCTGCAGTATGAAACATTTTATCATCTAAATACTGTTTTGCTGCATATGAGGGCTAATCCTTAATCTCTCCTAATTCCCCACTTAATTAAACAGAACAATCCCCATAGTTTTTGTGTTTCAGGGAAATGAGCAGGAATTTTGCTAAGGCAGTCTCATTAAATTCAATTTGAGCTTCTGGAATGCATCTGTGAGATTTTAAACTGTAACCAATGAAACTGCTGGAATCCCACATTTGGGCATTTCTGGGTCAAATTGTATAGAAGGGATGGCAGAACCTGGAGGTGGAGTGAAAAGGGGAGTCAGCCTAGAATCCCTACATAGCCACAAGAGAAGTAGTGCCATTGACCCTTATCTAACTAGGCAGATGCTGTTAGTTGAGAAAATTGTTTCTCTCTCAGTGCTGTTCTCTTCCTTCATTTGTGAAATAATGGACAAACACCAATGGCATTAATCAAAGCATTTTTAATATGCCATATAAATACAGAGATGTACACATGTATAAAGTGAATATTTGTTTCATTTGGACAGGAAAGACAAGACAAGGTTTAAACTATTTTCAGGAAGTATGTGACAGCATCCCAGCATCACCTGTCCTGAATTATTCTTCCTCCAAGCCTGCAGCCAAGAGGGGCTACTAGACACAGATGTTTAATAATATACTGTACATTCCTTGCTCTTAATTCCCTTCCCATCATATGCCTACAGTTGGGATTCATGCAAATCAGCCTCTTAAAGAGTATGAATTCAGCAGCAACCCCAGTAACAGGATAATACATTGTGTAATTTGGACAGATTAAATCACAAAAGAATAACAGACACCTATTAACTAGGATCAATATGAAGAGGTAGACAAGCTTTCCCCAATCATGGGGCCTTCCAGGAATGTAGGACTATCAGTGCCACCATCTTTTCAACAAGAATATTGGACATGCTAGCTGGGGATGATGGAGATGGTAGTCCAGCACATCTGAATAGTATCAGACTGGCAGAAATAAAGAGATTGTCACTTCTTCTAGTGACTGTCTCACTCCAATCAGTAAGGCAGAAAAATACGGAAAAGAATGTCAACTGATTCCCCATCCCCCTATTAAAATTCCAAAGTAGGTGGGAAGTAGGTAGAACATTGTTATTTATTTTTACTCATTTATTCTATATTTGGACTAAGGAAGGTTCTGAATGTGCAAAGATGAGTGAGTTTAAATACAACTCATCTAAAAAACCACCTCATTAGCATGAATGCATTTGGTGACTAGTAAAAAAGCTTTTGAAAAATTAGTGCAAAATGAATGCTTATTTTGAGTAATTGGCTATGTGGCATAGTATATGCTGTAATGCTTATTCTCACTAAGGCAAGATTCCCAACAATTCTGACACATAAATGTAGTCAATACTTACCGGGCATCAATATGATATGAGTATGGCATGAGTATGTTTCATACTCTGATTCAGCATTCTCATTCAAGTTCTATTGAAGCATACTATTACTTCTACTCATCAGATTTTAAATACTATCCTCTTTCATTTCTTTGCAAACTCTTTTAAAGGGTAATCCATGTCATTATTTGTCAAAAGTATACTTGTTTGAAAAAAAAAATTCCTGAGGTGGGAACCACATTGTTGAAAAACATTCTGTGTTAAAAATAAGAAGGGCCATTAAAAGTCTTGTTAATTTTAGAGTTATACATTGTACAAAGACAAAAGGTGCCATGTTATGACTTAGTACAATGTGTCAACTCAGACACTGTAGATTATAAACATGGTTTATAACTAAGAAATGAACAAATAAGCTACTATAGTTTAAGAAAAGTGTGCCCCAAATGGACCAATGCTTAACATACTGTACATGAATCACTTCATTATGTTAAACAATATTTCTATATTCTATTTTTTATATTTCTATAATTATGGATTAAATAAAAGCAGATTCCTTAAATTAGCCAAACAGGATGAACATTTCCTTTATCTATCCTAGTTCCTTCAATGCCAGTATCAGACGCCTACCAGATCAACTGTCAGCCTCTAGATCTGTGATTATCTCCCCATATTTTCCACCATATGATTCTACCATTTAAACTCTCAGATTTGATATGCAACACAAGATAAATAGAATCTTCTGAAAATTGGAAAGCTGGTGGGTGAAAAATCTGATTGACTATACGTATGCATTTATTTAATTAATTAATGTCCCACCTTTATTATTTTTACAAATAACCCGAGGTGGCGAACATATCAAACACACCTTCTTCCTCCTATTTTCCACATAACAACAATCCTGTGAGGCAGGTTGCGCTGAGAGAGTGACTGGCCCGAAGTCACCAAGCTGGCTTTCATGGCTAAGGTGAGACTTGAACTCATGGTCTTCCATTTTCTAGCCTGATGTCTTAACCACTAGGCCAAATTGGCTTTTACTTTTTTTTCTCTACTGTATCAGCTCTGTCTGCATGAATCTTCCCTAACTAAAGCCATGATTATTGGTAGATGACAGGCTTATTCCATTGGTCTGATTCTCCAGAAGACTTGAGATTGGCAGGAAGGTTGCTATCCTGAAGCAAATAGCAAAAGTGGCACAGATGTACAGGCAGGTTGTTTGCTGGTTGAAGATCTTTTCAAATGTTGCTGGATCAATGATGTTACCAGAGGATAACTTAGGTTTGCTAATCAGCAGACAGACTAGATCAGTGTTTCCCAACCTTGGCAACTTGAAGATGTCTGGACTTCAACTCCCAGAATTCGCTGGCTGGGGAATTCTGGGAGTTGAAGTCCAGACATCTTCAAGTTGCCAAGGTTGGGAAACACTGGACTAGATTAACAGACTGGCTCATTAGTTATAGGAACGCTGGAAATGCTTTAACTATACAGGTAGTCCTCGACTTATGACCACAATTGAGCCCAAAATTTATGTTGCTAAGTGAGACATTTGTTAAGTGAGTTTTGCCCCATTTTACAAACTTTCTTGTCACAGTTGTTAAGTGAATCATTGCAGTTGTTAAGTGAATCTGGCTTCCCCATTGACTTTGCTTGTCCAGAAGGATGCAAAAGTTGATCGCATGAACCAGGAACACCGCAACCATCATAAATATGAACCAGTTGCCAAGTGTCTGAATTTTGATCATGTGATCATGGGGATGCTACATTGGTCGTAAGTGTGAAAAATGGTCATAAGTCACTTCTTTAAATGCCATTGTAACTTTGAATAGTCACTGAATGAACTGTTGTAAGTCGAGGACTACCAGTATTCCTAATGTACAATAAAACCTCAGTGCAAATCAAACCATAGTTCCCCCCCCCCCAGGAACATTCCTTTGGTGCTTGTAAGGAGGAATTATTCTTCCACAGGTTCTACCCTTAAGAACTTCTGCATTGCAAGCATGTGAATTCGGTTGCAAAGGGTTTGTTTCCCTCTTCCCCAGTATAGTTTTTGAATAATAATAATAATAATAATAATAATAATAATAATAATAATAATAATAATAACAATAATAATACCAATGGATTTTGATAATATATAGTGTGAAATCAAACCTCAGTGCCCAAGAACTATATAACTTACATAAGGCAGCTGACAGTGAATCCAAACACTTCATAAACAGTTCATCAGTGCAAGGCCTGTTACTCAGGTACCAACTGTTACATATCAGGAATAATTTACTGCTCCATTTTCTGGTCAAGCTGCAAATTCATAAGCTGCATTTTGTTCTTTAGCTTTTAGTAGAGAGTACTCTTCCCTTCTTCTCCCAGCAATTGATAAGTTATTGTCAACTTTTAACTTCTTTCATAGACGAATTATAACAAATACTACTACAATGAAATAATACAAATACTATCACCAAATCTGATAAAGGACTACTTCAAAACCGTAATTGGGTAGTAGATGGTATTTCTGAATGCTTGTGGTTTTTTCCCAGTAGAATGAAAGAAAACACACGATCGAAGAGCAGCTGCAGCTATTGGTATAAGTTAGTCCTTGCAGTATTCAGCCCATCTGACTGGATGTCACTGGTGTATTTCCAGGAGCAAAGCAATGTTTGAATGAAGTGGCATACCTGAGAGAAGTGGGGTTTGTTTTAATTCAACATGCAAGAATTTATCAACCCTCAATTAGAGTAGGATGAGAAGTGGATCTTCAATCTGAGGGAGATGAATAGAACAGTAGCATGCTGTTGTTTTGGCATCTGTTGGTGCCAGAGCAAATGGTCCAGAAAGCTCTCATATAAACTCGATATTTCAGCAGAACAGAGTAGCAAAGTACAACCCCTGATCTTGACCACAGTGTTTCCATAGATGTGTCAAATTTCCTTCTGCATCCTAAATTATTTCCTTTCTCAGGCACTTTGGTTTGTGATATATAATCCAGCCTACTAAGAGCAGAGTCATCACTAGAGCAGAGCAGAGGACCATGAGGCTGATAAAACCTGTGTGAGACAAGAGGTGTGTGTAGGGCTGCTCTGCCGGGATCATGTTGGTAAGGTTTAGCATATAGCCCAGTGTCCATCCTGCATCACTGTCCTGAACCTGAAATGAAGGAGACAAGAAGAATCACTCAATGAAATATCAAACAACTCCAAGAAGAGTGGTGCAAACACTGCGTTTTTAAAATTGATTTATCTATTATTTATATTCCGCCTTTATTATTTTTATAAACAACTCAAAACAACTCCTTGCTCCTCCTATGTTTCCCAGAACAACCACCATGTAAGGTGAGTTGGGCTGTGAGTGATCAGCCTAAGGTCACCCAGTCAGCTTTCATGCCTAAGATGGGACTGGAACTCAATAGTCTCCTGGTTTCGAGCCTGGAGCCTTAACCACTAGGACAAATTGGCTCACATGCAATTTTCTCCAACAACTCAGTGGCTAGGTTTGCATAATAAATTTAATCAAGTCAGTCAAAGGTTCAACAGCTGAATTCACACTATCTGCTAAGTGCATTGGTTTTAAGCTTGGTTACTTTTTTGTGAAATTACATAAGGGCCAAGCTGGCCTTTTTACTTAGCTTATGATTCTATAAATTCTGAATCAGAAAATTTTCAGAAAATTCAACAGCCAAGATAAGCGTGTTGTGTGAATCCATTCAAAGAGTTACTCCCGGCCTTCAAAGTTCTTAATGCTTTGTGCTCATGACATTGCACTTAACTTTCTTCCATATTGATTTACATCAGTGTTTCCCAACCTTGGCAACTTGAAGATGTCTGGACTTCAACTCCCAGAATTCCCTAGCCAGCAAATGCTGGCTGGGGAATTCTGGGAGTTGAAGTCCAGACATCTTCAAGTTGAGTGAGACACAGTAAGGGATAAGGCTTTTCAATTGCTGCACCAACACTGTAGATTACCTTGTCCTATGAAATGTGAATAGCCTTATTTCTGGCTGTCTTTTGCAGATTTATGAAGACATTTTTATTGTGGCCTTCACTTGTCTTTGGTTTCTTCCATATATTATTAGTGTAAAAGATTGTTAACCAAATGATTAATTTTAGATGGTAGCGTAAAATTTTTGTGAGCTTCTAAAATAAATCTCCACCACCACTCCTTAATTTCCACTGCTGAATGTTAACGATACCTTCTCCAGGAAGTGGATATTCTGCCATTTTTCCTTAGTGAAGTTGTATCTCTGGCCAAGCAGGGAGATAATATATGTACTCGAGAAACAGTATTCGCTCAAGTACTTCTCTTTTACCTTAGGAAATTCGACTTTCACCTGGACAGAGAGAAAGGAAACAAGTTTATTTCTTTGACTTTCCTCCTCTTTTATAAAGACTGAGGCACTCTGTCTTCCACATAAATGTTAATCCTTGGAGCTATCACAATCCCCATGTGTGTTTTCAAATGAACAACCTTTTCACATGCCATGAGGACTCTATGTTTGTAGGGTAAATGGATTTTAGGGATTTACCTTCCCCTGCTTTGATTTTTGAGTTGAGTTAATCTCACACAATTAGCACTAATTGGAGGCCACTCATTGTATGAGTCATGCTCTTTTTGTTTGAAAAAATGACATACCTCATTCCAGGGTTTGGAGCAAAAGTTCTTCACTGTTTCTATCACTTGGTCCATAGGTTTTTCGGTCACATTTAGAAAATTCATTACATAGTAGAAAGCAGAAAATGCCTAAAGATCAAGTAATATGAAATTATTCAGGAAAGAAAAAAAGAGATTCATTTTTTTATAGTTGGATTTTTATAAGCCACTCAGTCATAATAAATTGGGGTGCCCTACAAATGTTATATATAAATGGAAACAAAATATTGCTATCGGCAATATTTAGCATAAAGGAGATGTTTTCTGAAGAAATATCTGTTCAAATTATTCATCTAGTCCACAACTGTCTGTACTCAATGATTGGTTAGAAACTGCACGCTAACATGAACTGGGTGAACAAAACACAATTGCTACACTGATATAACATGTTATGTCCAAAGAAATAAACCATATTATGATAGGTGAGGACCTGGTGTACATAAGAAATAAGATGCTGGACAATGAACTATCCAACTTTATTTTAGCCAATCATTCTGACTGACATCAGTTTCCAGGGACTTGAGCCAGTGGTGGGTTCCTACAGGTGCGGTCCACTCTATAGCACCGGAAGCGGCCCGCTGGTGATATCACAGTACCGGTGCAATCGGTTGCCGGTGCCTGGGCGCCGCCATTTTTTTAAAAAAAAGTACATTAAAAATTTTTTTTCTTCTGCGCATGCCCAGAAGCCGAGCTTCCGGCACTGCGCATGCGCTGCCTTCCTACCCCACAGTGAGTCCAAGCAGGGGAGGATGGCTGAGGGAGCGCATGAGACGCTGAAAGAACGGGCGGCAGGAGCTATCTCCATTCCCCTCCCTTCAGCAGTCCGAGAAGCCACGAACACGCGGTGATGATCCTAGGCATTTTTGCACGTTCGAGGCTTCTCGAGCTGCTGAGGGGAGGGGGAATGGGCGGCAGGACCTATCTCAGTTCCCCTCCCTTCAGCAGTCCAAGAAGCCACACCCATGTCACATGTCTGGCAAGCCACACCCACAAAATAAGCCACGCCCACAGAGTGGTAGTAAAAAAATTAGGAACCCGCCCCTGACTTGAGCTACATTACTGCTGCCTTTTTATTAGAGATGACAGAGAGTGAATGTGAGACTTTCCACCTGCAAAGTGGCAGCAACTCTACCTCTAAGCTATGCTTCATCTATTCATGGCTGGGAGCTCCAATTCAATACTACATGTAAGAAGAACAACAACCCAGGGGCTTCTCCTATTGCTTCATGTCAACAAGTACACATAGCACTTCATTTGCAAATAGAAATCACTTGTTAACAATTAAAAAATGGAGGCAGAGCAGCTATTTCATGAAAGAGAACACAGGGATAGATCATCTGCCACTTCCAAAGCTTTGCTGGCTTAAGCTACAACAGGACAGAAGCTGGGAAAGGGATTCTATCAAGATTCTAGCTCTTTATTTTTGGGAACTGAAATTAAATATGCCATCTATAGACCCTTTGGGAATTTGTTTTGGATGTTTCCTGCCAGTGGAAATGCTATAGCGCTGCATCCACAACTGCCAGGCTCCGCACAGTGTCTATTAAAGTAATGTTTATGGAAATGTAGTCATTACTATAAAATGGTGCCTTTGTAAGAATGGGTCTCTGGAAAAAAGAGTTAGGAAGGTTTTTTTTTTAAATAACATTTCCCTTAAACCTATATTTCTCAACTTTGGCAACTTGAAGAAATGTCGTTCAACTCCCAGAATTCCCCAACCAGTCAGGGAGTTGAAGTCCACATATCTTCAAGTCCCCAAAACTGAGCAACACTGCCTTAAATGAACAGGCAGTTGTTTAGACTAAATACATGGTTGCACATGGGGAATGTCAAGCAGGAGCAAATAACAATACTTGTGTAATGATGCCATCGCACAAATGCCATGATTTATGAACTCATACCAGCCTTTGTGATAGCGGTATGTAATCACATGTAATCAACATGCACCTGTGGTCATTTTTATATCCTCAGTTTGCTATAGATGCCATTTACACCAGTAATTTGATTAGACTGATTTGTCAGTGCTTCTATTTTTGCAGTTCAAACCTGCATGAAGACTACTGCTGACGATAATAGGGTTAATAATTTTAAAACAAGAAATAGCATCACAGAAATCTTATAGTTCATTGCCAAGCTGTCAATGTGTTACAAAGACTCACCCCAAATTCTCCAGACACCTCAGGCAAGAAAACGCCATTGAATGAGCAGCTGGAGTAAAGACAGTCTTCAGTATTAAAGATTCTCTGGATGCTTTCTAAGCATTTTTCATAATTCCCATCACCTTGGATTTGGATCTGAGAATATGGTGCAGTGATGTTACGTGCTGTGCAGGGATTTGTGGTCAGATCAAAAACATTAAGTGTCCTCACATATCCTTGGTGGAAACATGGGTCCTGGAGTCTGTCAGTTGTTGAAGACTAAAAAAGTTTAAAAATTCATCAGCAATCACATGAGTTCCAGTACATTCACTTATCACATTACACCATAAACCATGGCTTACAATCCACAATGACTGAATTGAAAAAAAAATCTTATTAAGCCAAAACAAAATAAACCAAAGCAACATTATGCATAACTCCAGTCACAGTTCTGACCTGGGGCACAGTGAGGCCTAGGTCAGAAAAGAAATGCCTGCCTTGAATCTACATTTATACCCTTGAATCCTTATATATTTTATATATGTATTCCAATTTTTTTAAAAAAATCAATAAACACACGCAATGATGAAATGAAGGAAATACTTTAGAAAGAAAAATTATTACAATCCACTGTGTACATATTCTTACATTTACATTACATTCCTACAAATGTTTCTTTCTTTGTGTATTTACTTATTTATTAAATTTGCTACCCAACTCACATTTTAGGTAACTCTGAGTGGATTACATTAAAAATGAAGAAAATTACCCTCAAGATTCAATACGATATTAGCCTGAAATGAAGACATAAACTCTTAATATAAGAATAAGCATTTCAAAGTCAAAGTTCTTCTATGCCTTTTACTTTAAATTCAAATTACTGTTGAGCTGAGCCAAATAATAAAAGTAAAAAGGGAGATAAGATGTGTTCAATTAATTTTGGCCGAGTCCTCTGAATCTTGATTCTGTAGGGTGTATTCCCATACTCTCTATATGTAGTACATATCCAACTACTGACTGAGATGATGGAAATTGTAGATCAATATAGCTAGATGTCATTAGACAAGGAAAAGCTGCTTTAGTGGTATAATGTGATTATGGTGCAAATAAAAAGATATGAGAATAATTAGCAGCAGAAGTTGCTATCCAGTTTTTTCCCCGCAATTCACAAAACAACTAGTGTTCTGCAGGGATATTGTCTGACACAGCTGAGGCATACTTTTCTCTTACAATCCCAGTTATTGTATATAACACAATATGCACGGGAATGTTCTATTTCACAGTTTGACAGGAGAAAAGGGCAAAGTTATTAAAGCACAGCCATATATTGTTAGCTTCAGCTAGTTAGAAGGTAAGGTATCTGCAGAGAGGCTTGAGAGGGGGCAAATTACAAAAGCAGATTTGTATTGTGACACAAGCTCTACCCCATTTGTAATACATTGTGACATCCTACAAGTATCAAGTTTGTATCACAATGATGTGCTTTCATTGGATCCTGTCCTGTGGATACCTCTTATGGGAGGGAGTACAACTGGCAAGGTCAGAATTCTGAGGTTTTGTGAGTTAGATTCTCTGATCTGATGGGCTAGTGCTGGCTCACTGGCCAAAGTTTCCCTTTTATGCTTAGTAAGTCTTATTTTCTGAGGATAAAATTGAACTTTCCAGAACAGTCAAAATCTCATTGTATAAAGGCTCAGGAATTACAACATAATTGCATTACATGCAGAAGTGGGTTCCTGCCGGTACGGTTAATAGCTGTTGTTCGGCGCAGAGCCGAAGATGCTGCTGATGTTCGCGGCACGGGAGCTTTCCCCACCCGCATGCACGCCAATTGCGTTCTTTTACCCTCTGCGCATGCAGAACGCTTTGCGCATGCGCAGAGGGCAAAAGAATGCAATTGGTGGTGTCCATGGGGCGGCGGCAGCGCCCGGGGAAAGCCCCCGCGCCGCGAACGGCAGCAGCGTCTTCGGCTCTGCGCCAAACAACAACTATTAACCGTACCGGCAGGAACCCACTACTGATTACATGCAGTCCTTGACCATTCATTTAGAGACTGTTCCAAGTTACAGTGGCCTGAAAAAAGTGACTTACAGCTGGTCCTTTAACTTGTGACCATTGCAGCATCCTCACAGATCAAAATTCAGGGGTTTGGCAACGGGTACATATTTATGATGGTTGCAGTGTCCTGGGGACATGTGATCATCATTTGCAACCTTCCCAGCCAGCTTCTGACAAGCAAAGTCAATGGGGTAAGCAAAATCCGCTTAACAACTGCAGTGATCTGTTTTTAACAACCATAGCAAAAAGGTTGTAAAGTAGGGTGCAACTCTTTTAACAACCACATTGCATAGGAAATTCTGGTCTCAAATGTAGTTGTTAAGTTGAGGACTATCTGTATTAAAGGAAGCAAACTATTGGATAAGCAGGCTGTATCAGTTTCATCACGCACCATCTAAGAAAAGGATTGATACCCATTACTTACAATAACATCTTGTAACAGCTTGAGTCGAAGAGCTTGGTCCTTCCCATAACATAAGAAGCTATGTGTATATACCATGTATTCCTTGCCATAGAGATGGAAATTTATTATATCTGTTGTTAATTCAATCTTATCTGGATCGGGTACAAAGGTAATCTGTGTAGATGCTCCTCCAAGATCCAGTGCTCCTGTTGTCCTACTTTTGAAGAAAGCATGGGAAAATACTCTTGGCCAGATAGACTGCAAGAAGAACAAATTGGAGAGTTAGACTGAGAGATATAATTGACAGACCTGGGGGACTACAACAGGATATAAGGCCTCAGCACAAAAATGAAAGCAATATCACACAGTCAGCCACATGGTCGTAATCTCTTCTCTATTTTATTTATTTATTTATTGAATTTATATTGCTGGGGGAATGATGTTCCAGAGAGAGGGGGCTACCACAGAGAAGGTCCTTCTTCTGGGTCCCACCAGGTGTATCTCCCCCAGGGATGGGACCCGCAATATTCCCTGCCTCCCCGCTCTGATGGGTCGGGTAGATGTGACTGGCAAGAGACGGTCCCTCAGATAACCTGGTCCCAAGCCATTTTCCCAGAATGAAGAAATTAGAATAAAGACCTTACATTTTAGGAAGGCAGATTCCAATGGATTGTTATGAAAACTTTGTAAAGATAAAAACAATGGAGCAAATGGCTAAATTCTAGGCACCCATTTGCTATATCAGTTGAAGCTGAAGTGGAAAGCCCTCTAACAATCATGCTGTTGTATGGGATTGGGGTCAGTATCCTCTTCCAACCCTATCATAATCCTGTGGGATTTGTAAGATTATATTCCATTTTAATGTTTGATAGTCACTTACAGCTCTGAATAGAATTGAAGAATGAAAGGACTCGTAGAAAACCAAATCAAATGAGAATTCCTGGTCATCACTTGCTTTTCTGACATGTCATATTACCTCTGTAAATTTGCCCAGTAAGTAATTAAGGGTGATCCAGCCATAAGCACCTTCTTCTTCACCACTGAGAATCCTGGCGCCCTGGAACTTGAAGGGATATATGCGCAATGTTTCCTCCACTGCAGAGAGAACCCTCTTAGCAGCATCCTTATTTTTCAAACTGCATGTAAAAAGAAGGGGGAATTATACAGGATTCCTTAGGAACAGTTCTCATATTTTATTTTGCATATTTTCTTCTTGAAAATGGTGAGAGAATAAGATACATATTACCCAAAATGATTTTTTAGAAGATGGGAGAAGCAGAAAGACTCATCTGGTCTATTGCTCCATTAAAACCTTCAGCCTTTTCCTGATTACTTTCGTATAGTATTCTTAAAATAATGTAACATGGAAAAGAATTTACAAGCAATTCTGTTTTCTGAATATGAGCTATAGGTAGGAGTCACCCCAAAAGGTTGTCTCCAAGACCTTTATTGACTAAGGCAAGACTGGCCTAGAAAGAAGGCAGGTGGTCTGCGGAACAGGTGCCTCAAACAATGGCAAACCCTTATTTAGCAGTGGCTTAGGCAGAATTGTAGATATCACAGTTTAAATATAATAAATATCTTCTGTTCCTACCCTCACTGGCTTTTGTGAGCTATCCCACAAAACCAATGAAGCTGAAAGAATATGGGAAACAGGAATGCATACAACATTGTTGTGCTAGATCCAGAAATATATCCTAAAGAACTTCCCTTTATTTATATAATTGGACGTGTATTCACACGTAACTAAATACACAAATAGCGGGTTAGCGGAATGCAAGCATCTCACGGGAAACTGATAAAAAATTCCAATCGTGACCAATCCAAATAAACATTTAAAAGCCTGCTTTCTCTGAGCTCATTTCTTATCAAACATTTTTTTTAAAAAAGTGCAGGCTGCTTTTCCTAGGGTACCTCAGCAGCCGCATGCCAGCTGTTGCCCCTAGGTAAACAGGTGTCTCCTGATGCTTTCCTTGTGGCACAATCTCCTTTGCTGAATCCATACAGTGCTTTAGGGGGACACTGGCATTTTCCACAGCATTAGCATATGATGAGATTCCTGGACCTGAAAGAAGAAAAAGCAGAGTATTTTCAACTGTTTTGATTTCAGAGCTATGTATATTCTGTGAAATATCTTTTTCTCTAATTAATCTTTTTTTTTCAAAATAAAAGCTGAATTAGCCAACCTCTTCCATAGTTGGATCTGTAGTTGGTGTATATCTTTGTATGAACATTATTGATGTTAATCTGGTATCCATTATTTTTAATAGAGACAATCTTGTTAATTGCTCAGCCAGGCCCATACTGTGTGATGTCCTTTTTGGTGGGTCCTCTCCCACATACAGTCTTGAGTGCTATATCATATACTTTGATTTAAAATGGTCCATTTCAGTCCACTTATTCCTAAAACATCTAGCTTATAATGCTCCATTCCTTTTTGACCACATCAGGTTTTTCCTGGTTAATGTTTTTAACCTAATGTTGTTAACATTCTGTGCTTCAGGTGAATGTGTACAATACAATAAGAAACTCCTCTTTCAATAGTTGTGTCTAGCAGAGACATATACATAAAGGGGGGGGAGGGGAAGGGAGGGGTACAGTCAAATATTTTTGTGAAAATAATGAAAGCAGCATTGCAGTATGAACTTTAACCCTTTCATGTGTGTGTGTGTGCAGCATTACCATACAAGCACAAAAGGATGGAGCTTGCCCTGTGGCAGTGCAATGTTGCTTTTGTCATCTGTCCTTCTTGACTGCCCTCCCTCCCTCCCCTCCCTCCCCCCATGCCCTTTGAGACTTCCTTGTGGTTTTGGACTGGTAACATGATCATTTTCAAATCTACTTGTGAAGAGTTTGGTGCTCTTACCTATGGTTCTTTAGTAAGTATAGGAGCACCTTCCAATCTCGTAACTCATCATCGGGCACCTAAACAGGTCCAGACATTTCACTTACATCTTCAAATTATCTTAGCAATTATCAAGGTTCACAGGCGGTCTGACTGTAAATCCTAATTCCCTCCACCTAATCCTTATTTAAGCCTTGGCCACTTGGCAAAAGGCTCACAGACATGACTCAGAAATGTTAGTCTCTTTAGCGCAGACATAAGTGAAGTCATATAAATACATATTATTATTCCACTGCAGTACGCAGAAATCAAAGCCCCGATACAGAACTTTATTCAAAGATTTAAATTTTTGGCTTTTTCATTGCACTTTTACACCCCACCTTTGATACCTGATCCATGTTGCAATAAACAGTTTGAGTCTGGGAACAGTTCTGGCCTCACCAACCTTATTCCTTACTCCAGTAAGTAGAAATGGTTTTTCAGTGCCATCTTTTATGTCTTGGAGTTTCTCCTACGTGGATTGGTTTCCCTCATGCTTGCAAAGCCCCATTTCCCTTACTTCTATTTATGGAATACTTTTACGCAGCTTTATCTTCCCTTTTGTGTTGTTACTTTTGTGTTGTTACTTCCCTTTTGTGGTGATACTCTATTGTTACTGACAATATTACGAAGTCTTACCCCAGCTGGCATTATTATCAGGGATACTAAAGATATCAAGCCTTCCCACTAAATCAAGATGGTAATTCCTAGACAGGACAACTATGATCAGCTCAAACTAAGAATACTCAGTATCTACTGTACATGCACAGACTCAATTTAAATTAAAATAGCAATGTTACAGTGTTGCCGAGTTGCACAGTAGCTCTTAAAATTCATTAGATTATGACCTGTGCCTCAAATTAACCTTATTGAGATTTACATTAGTTAAGAATGTTTTGCATTATGCTAGATTGAATTAACCACTTTTATGTATTTATCTAATGTTTGACACCTCCCTATAGATTTTTTAAAACTTGTGTGTGTATACACAAGCAAACCGGGGGTGGATTCCTCCCGGTTCGGACTGGTTCGCCCGCACCGGTAGCAACCCACTGGTGACGTCACCGAACCAGATCAGTCAGTGCTGGTCTGTGGGTGGCACCATCTTTTTTTTGAATTTTTGATTTATTTTTCTTTCTGAGCATGCGCAGAAGCCGAGTTCTGGCACTGTGCATGCGGTTGCCATCTTTTTTTCTGTTTAGTTTTTTTGTTACTGTGCATGCGCGCACCCACAAGGTACGCCCATGCGGCGAGGGAGGGAGCGAACCGGCAGCGAGGTAAGTTGGAGCTCACCCCTGAAGCAAACATGCATTAGCTTAAAAATGCATTTTTAAGTTTTTATTTTGTGTAATTTTCGTTTCTTTTTTAGGTTTTTAAAAATTATTGTTGTATCCCACCCTTAAGTTGGTCTATGACCATAACAAAAATTTGATGGTCCCGTAAGTCTGTGTAAGAATATAAATTGCATCCTTTGACACAGTTTAGGATTCACTCCAAGGAACACAAATTATAATTTTTATGTGGTGTTTTTCAGCAGTGAAAGATTGTTCAGGGTTACAAGAGCAAGTGCGGGATTGGGCGGCCTATAAGAGCGTCTAAATAAATAAATAAATAAATAAATAAATAAATAAATAAATATTCCCATTAAATTGCTTAAATTCAGTAATTTTAACTCTCAAATTGTGTTAAAGGACTAAAAAAATCTTGAGTAGGTTTTTATGTATTAAACCCTGATTTGTTTTATCCATTGTTGATTCAGGTCTGGGCTGTGCTATTTCTTGTCTCCCCTCCCCCCTTCTTGGAATCACAGGAGCCGAGGTGGCGCAGTGGTTAAATGCAGCTACTGCAGGCTACTCCATCTGACTGCTAGTTCAGCAGTTCAGCTGTTCAAATCTCACCAGGCTCAAGGTTGACTCAGCCTTCCATCCTTCTGAGGTCGGTAAAATGAGGACCCAGATTGTTGGGGGCAATATGCTGAACTCTAAACCGCTTAGAGAGGGCTGTAAAGCACTGTGAAGCGGTATATAAGTCTAAGTGCTATTGCTATTGCTATTGCTCCTTCCTTCCTGCCCTTCAGTGTAGTCCATCGCACTACCTCCCTCTTCGTAAACACATTCCCTCCCAGGTAAACCAGACAGAAAACATGACTAGACAATCAAATTCCACTTTATTTTAAGGCTACGTTAATAGAATCTTGCAATTCTGAAAGTACAAATTTCCTGCCACCACTTTTAACTACATGGTCAATTAGGGTGAGTCCTTCCTACATTTATTTCTCTGTTAAACCCCTGGGGGCTCCTCTCTCTCTTGCCTGATTGTTCCTTGGCAGCATCTGTTTTCCTCATTCACAATTCCATCACATTCCATGGAGACGGTTAATTTATTACAAAATGTCAATTTTCCCATTTCTTACCTTCTACTGCACATACGTGAATCTGATGCACCATTCCTGTATTATTCTCTTTCTCAGCTGGCCATTCATATACATACACATTTGTGTGGGAAGAACCGGCATCCAACACAATCCCATACTGCAGGAGAGAAAAACTCACAAATTTGCTTTTCAAATTTCAGGGTACTGTACTGGGAGATGATAAAATGTACCTTTGCGAACAGTGTCACATAGCGTATTTCTCTTACAAATAGAATCACATTTTCAGGGGGACATTTATATTATTGAACCCAACCCTGTACTCTGGACAAATTTTCCTGACAAATGACTATACAGCCTTGGTGAGAAGACCTTCAGTGTAGAAAAGTTTACCACCCAATTTGGTAACTAGTTCCACCATTAAATTGTACTTACTAGCAGATTTTATACACCATAAGGTTGCTTTGGAAATTGTTAGAATAAAAGGGAAACTGGAAATTGCCAGAACAAAATGGAATGTAAAGTGGTACAATTAAGGAAGGCTGAAGTCTAAAACTGTTACTTGTGACCAGGGGATAAGATATATTGGACTTAAAAATGAGAGGATTCTTTGTGTTGTGGGCAATCCTTCCAGGATTCTATTGGAAGAGAAAGGGAGATATTACTGTTGCCTGGAGCATCCAACAAAAAGAAGCATGCAATAGTGAATGCATTAACACACATCTGATTTTAGTCTTCATGTGGGTTCCTCATTTGTGTCTAATGGGATTAGAAGCACAGCAGTTCAGCAGGGAAGTTTTCTGTAACTTACTTTACGGTTCCTGGTGGAAGATAAATTCTGTGTGATAGCCACAGTGATCAAAGTAATAAGAGCCACCACCAACAATAATCCAATAACAATGTATTTCAGATGACAATATTTTCTCAGCATGATACCTGCAATTACAACAGAAGAAAAAACAGGATTAGAAACAATACAACTCAGAATGTTGCAACATATCCCACACAGGAACACCTTTTCCACAGATATTTTTTATTATTAACTCTCAATTTAGAGTCAAGTCAAATTGGGCTGTGCTATAGGAAGGATGAGAGGGTCTAAAACAGCATTTCTCAAACTTACCAATGTTCAGGTATGTGGACTTTGACTCTCAGGATTCCTCAGTCAGCATGCTGAGGAATTCTGGGAGTTGAAGTCCACACATCTGAAAGTTGCCAAGGTTGAAAAACACTGTCAAAAGCAATTCCATTGTTTCTGAAGTCTAGCACTACAGGCATTTACTGTCACTCAACACTTAATAGAGGGAAGATCACAGCCCAGCTGCACAATCCCCTCTGCCTCTGCTTTATTTTGGGTTTCTGCATATCTATTCCGGGATCAATGCAGCTGGAGATCTAAAATTCCAAAACAAATTATTTCTGGCCTTTTTCCTGGCTAAGACTTCACTATACTGTTGCCAGCAGTTTGAAATGGTTGGAATTTTGTCAAAATGTCGTTTAGCGACTGATGTTTATTCCATAAATACAATTTTTTTGAGCCACATTTAGACATTTGTTACTTTCATGAAGTTGCCAGTTTACTATTCCCAGGTTTCATGTTAATATACTCTCCACACATATTTGAATCTTTTTAGCAGTTCTAGCTTAAAGGTGGAGAAAATTATTTCCCTTTCCCACTTTGATGCCAACTTCTCTGACATCATTAAGGCTCAAAATATCAAAGTTCAAGATAGAATGTACAATAGAATATAACAACTGCATTTATGTTAGAAATTCTAGTAAAGGGGGAGAGATAAGAAAACAGAATTCAGACTCCCAAATTTTAGGTTAGAGATCAAAGAACATTAATGTTCCAAAGTTAATATAGAAATGTACTGTAATGACAATAGCCACTTAATAGACCTTTTAAAATGAGGAATGAAATACTATTTAATCATGGTTAATGAATTTAGAAATCCAATGGGATAAGGATTATGGTTTGGCCCTCTTCGCTTAGATGGGGGATTTTAAATCTTCTATCTACCTCCATTGAATCTCATCAGCAGAGAAGAAAACCCACTTTGATTTATAGGGTATTAACACATATTTTGCTAGAGTAAATAATTTCCTGGAGTTTGCTTTTATTTAATTGTAATAAACTAATTGTTTTAAGAATATGAAATGTTTCTGTTGTTTGTTTTTAAAATCAATTAATTAATACAGTTCAAGAAATAAAGTTGCCCATGTTTTCCTTCCACTGCTGTCTTTCCAAGCCTCTTTATCCTAAGCAGTGTGGCATATTGTAAGCTTATTTCTTTAACTTCTTTAACTGAGATAATATTTTAGGATTTGGGCTGGCTGCGACTGATTCTGGCCTTTCTTAGTACCACTGGCACTCACATTTTATCGCTGCTGTAAAATATTTGCTTCCTCTGCCCCACCACCTCCAAACAATTTATGGTGTGTGTGTGTGTGTGTGTGTGTGTGTGTGTGTGTGTGTGTGTTTATGTATACAATTTTTAATTTAGTGTTGTGGTTGGTTGCACAATCAGCCAGATGTTTGGACTGGATTTGGCATTTTTATTGAGTCTTCCCAAAGACCTGGGATAGGCAGATGTTGTTTACAGGATGTAAACTATGCCAAGTAAAGGTGCCTTTTGCAAATGACTGATGGTGGTTTTGTCAGTGCTGAGGGTGTTCAAGTGGTGCTCCAGATGTTTTGGGATTGCACCCAAGGCACCTATTACTATTCTTTTCAAAAAAGCGGGACTTTTTGAAAAGAATGCGGGACGCGGGACACATGCTTGAAAAGCGTGTGTCCCGCGTCCCGCATTCTTTTCAAAAAGTCCCGCTTTTTTGAAAAGAAAGCAATATCTTTGCTTTCTTCTGCCACAGTTGTTCTATTTCTATTTGGAGGTCTTTGCATTTTGTGATAGGAGGAGGAGGAGGAGGAAGGATGGGATGGGATAATCCCAGAAAAGGGCTAACAAGCTTTGTATCAGGTAATTGCTTTAAAGCTGAAATCCTACACTCAACACCTGAATATTAACTTTCTTTATGACTTTATTCAGTGCTATAAATTAATGTACAGGATTGTTATTTAATGTTTAAGAGGGAAAATGTATGAAGAATTTTGTACAATATATATTATTTATTGATGTTACTCTTTTAATGTTGCTTTTTATTATTTTATATGTGAACTGTTTGTTTTTTTACAAAAAGATCTAGGTTTATATCTTTTTTTACAAGATCCTCATGAGGGAAAAGAGGAATAAACACTTGCAACAAAGCCTATAATATTTATTTATTTATTTATATAATTTATATTTAAAAATAACATTTTTTAAAAAAGATGATAAAAGCTAATGCAAACTAATATAAAGTAAGAAAAAGAAAAGAATAAATCAAAGGGAAAGCTAAAAGTACAAGAAGAAAATAGAAAAGAAAGAAAGATACAAAGTAGCTTCTGATCTTTGCAGCAGTTATAAATACAATTATAAATTTATTTCTTACTTTAAAATTACAACATAATTCTCTTCTTTCTATAATCTATTCTATCTAAGCCTAGATCATTTATGAAGTACTAATTCTTAAACTTTTATTTAAAACACAGTTGAAAGATAATGTTAATCCCTAAGATTATAAATGATTTTGCAAAAAAAAAAGTATTTATTTATAAGATGTTAACAAATATTTTGCTGAGATACACTAATTCCTAGAATTGGTATTGTTCAGAAAACACAATCACTTTATGGATATTTAACAATATCCATATCTTGACAATTGAAAGACAATAAGATGAACACAGAAACAATATGGCAAAGGAAAAAAAGGTATATTTCCACATATAGGAAACATACATATATTTCAGTGGTGGGATTCAAATTTTTTTACTACTGGTTCTGTGGGCATGGCTTGGTGGGTGTGGCTTGGTGGGCTTGGGATGGGAAGGATACTGTAAAATCTCCATTCCCACCCCACTCCAGGGGAAGGTTACTGCAAAATCCCCATTTCTTCCCGATCAACTGGGACTCGGGAGGCAAAGAATAGATGGGGGTGGGGCCAGTCAGAGGTGGTATTTACCGGTTCTCCGAACTACTCAAAATTTCCGCTACCGGTTCTCCAGAACTGGTCAGAACCTGCTGAATCCCACCTCTGATATATTTGCTTGTTTCTTCTCCCCAGCAAGCAGTGTTCTTAGTGAAATTTAACACCTTTCTGGGCCTTTAACCACTTGCACCAAATTATCATACAATGTGTGCTGATGTCAGCCCTTCACAGTAGACCAGTTCAGGAAACAGGCTCTATAGGAAGACTAGAACTATACTGAGATGGGCTATATCTCAGTAAAGGTGTTTTCCCTTTGCTCTTTCTTATATTCCAGAGATTTCAGGGGTGGGGGGAGTCCTCCTCTTTGAAATTTCTCTATGTTTCTTCTGCACCTGCTGTTTCTATAATGGAATCTGGATTCTTTCTCCAAGCTCATTTCCCTATCAATCTACAACCGGCAACATTTTTTTCTACATGTCAACATGATGTTGTCCTGCTTTCACCTCCAACCCACAAGTGGAAACGTTTTGTGCTATTCTGCTATTAAAGAAGTGTTTTTCCTTTTAAACTAGTATTGACAATTTGCTTTTTTTTAAAACAAGATCCTCATGAGAGAAAAGAGGAATAAACACTAATTTTTATGGTTATAAACAAACAAACGTTATATAAAATCTGTTATAGTTTGCCACCCATTTATATCAACATGAAGCCAACTGATAAGTGGCATGTGGGATCAGAGCAGTGCTCATTGGCGATTTTATCTATTGTTGCCCTGCCTCCTTACCTTCAGTTGCTAGCAAGTCTTGTCTGCCATCAGTCTACTGAGATCCCTTTAAAATGGCGGACCCCAAAGTGGCTATCAGAATTACTAGTCTATTTAGAAGGCAGTACTGTATAGCAGAGGTCCCCAACCCCCGGGCCGCATCCCATTATGGGGCCTTGAGCCTTTTAAAACTGGGCCACGAAAGTGGTGTGTGCTTGTTTGCAGGCACCTCCTCTCTCGCACGAGTGAGCGCATGAATCCACGCTCCATTTGTGCAAGCGGTGGGTAAGCGGGTACTCAAATGGAACTGCATGCACACCAGGAGTGGGTTCCTGCCAGTACGTTCTTACCTGTTGGTCGCCGCAGAACCGAAGAAGCCGGTGGCGTTCACGGCGCGGGCCTTCCCCCGCCCGCCTGGACGCCGCCATTTGCGTTCTTTTGCCCTCTGAGCAAGCAGAACGCTTTGCGCATGCGCAGAGGGCAAAAGAACGCAAATGGTGGCATCTAAGCGGCCGGGGGAAAGCGGGCGGGGGAAGCCCCGCGCCGCGAACGCCACCGGCTTCTTTGGTTCTGCGGCGACCAACAGGTAAGAGCGTACCGGCAGGAACCCACCCTTATGCACACGTCTGCTGCACATGGAACCATTCCCCACCACCTCCAGTCCGCAAAGCCGAAAAGGTTGGGGAAGTCTGCTGTACAGTAAATACTTTAATTCAATGGCCCTTACCAATTTGGTGGAAGACTGAACTACTGAAACAATGAAATGATAGAAACTCACCCTCTCTTTGCCAAAGAGAGTTGAAAGGAATCTGGAAGTTGGCAGTTATTGCCTGTTTAACAGAAGAAAGAAGACAAGAGAAATCCTAATTGTCCTTCTTCTCTGAGTTCCTTTTTGACTCAGAAAAATATTCCCCTTGGAGAAGAGTAATGGAAGAATCCTAAAGACAACTCACCCATTCCTGATGCAGTTCTGTGATTGGCAGATGCTTTTCACATTGGTTGATGTGAAGAATAGGAATGTCTGCAAAGCCCCCAATCAATTTGCTTATCACATGCTGGATGTGCAGAATCAGGCCAACACCATTCAGTAGTGTGTTATAGCTGATGCACTAGAGACAAGAATGAGATCAACAATGGCAGTAAATTTCATGTTAGTGCAGTTTATATTGACAGCTCTACATTCCCTAGTAATGAAAGCCAAAGTGCACAGTGATATAATGGGACTAAGATTAAATATATGGTAAATAAGATCAAACTCATGACAATAGTTACAGCAACCAGACTTAGAACTGACAATGAAGATATTGAAGACAGCTTCTGCCTTTTAAGAATCAGCAATCAAGAAATACAGCACAGAGTAGTTCTTGATGAAGTTGCCATTAAGGTCTTGGAAAAGTTATTCAGATGCTGGGCGTCTATATCTACAAAGATCAGAATGGTGCAGGCAATTGGAGAAAATTGTGTTTTCTCCATGACACTCTTGGAAGCAAAAGCTGAACATTGTAGAAGCAGAGTAAAAAGAAGATTGACTCAGAATGTTCACTTGAGACATAAAATGCCCAGGCTTAAATATTGTATGCTGGACACAAACTGGCACTCTGAAAATCTTTAGTAAAAAGCAAAAGATTAATATGATCTGAAAAGAAATCAGAGTATTGTTCAACCACACAACACAACACAATAATTCTGTGTTGTTCATGTTATTGACTGTATTTTTATTGGTCAGTCAACAGAATAAAGTTATGCTCTGCTCTGCTCTGTTCTAGCTCTCAGGAGAAATCTGTAATGATGAGAAAGGAGAAAAGGAAGAAAGATTTAGCAACAAAGTGGATGAACTCAATTATAGCAATTACAGCAGGGATAGGTGCACTACTGGATAATCTGAAAGCCAAGTTGAGAACGGATCATGGGGGTGGGGGAATCTATCAATATGGTCACTAAGAGTTGAATACTACTCATATCAATACAACAAGCATAAGAGAGTGCTTTTAAAGTGTAAAAAGATTCTTATAGCCTTAGAATTAAAATGTAGATCACCATCACACATAAATATTGGAAATATAAATTCTGGAATTGCTCCTACAAAAATGTTACACTGAGAGTATTCAGTCCTGCTTTTAAAAGCAATTTTGGGGACTGCCTATTTGCTTTTATTAAGTTTGAGGTTCTGTTGCATGCATTTGCAGAAAATGTTAAGTATTTTAAAAGTTATTAAAAATACAGAGGATACAACAATCTCTCTTTCAAGATCATCTGACATTTTAAGATATTGTCATAATGTTGAACCCCAATTGCAAATGTTTAGGTCTGCTTGCCCATGGTCCCACCACAGACTATTAATGCATTGACTTCTTTTTCTCCATGATGCTAAAGCCTTCTTTTTTTTTTGACAGAGTACAAGACAATTTGCTTTGGATTACATAAAAGGCTGGACCCACATAGGAAAAATGATGTCTGAAAGATCAAATGTAAAATGAATAAAATATTCATTTTCTTGCTCTCATAAATGTCAACTTTTGAATATATGAAGAGCAGATGTCATTGATAAAGAATTCACATTTTATTAGAAATGGTCTCTTGTTGATTTTCCATGTTAAGAGTGTGGAAGATCTGTCATTTTAAGCTATGTGAAGGAATAACCAGGAGCTGAACCATCCATCTATCCTTTCTCAGAAGGGTTCACACAGCCCGGAAATGAGCACACAGAAGCTTTGTGCTTACCAAGGAATCCCAGCTTTTATTTGTGTTGGCAGTAAGTTGATGGCTTATTTCTGGCAAAATGTCATCAGGGGGGTCACAGACAGGAATTCTTTGTGAGCCAGGGTAACTCAGCCTGACAATGCGCCCATTCACCACATCATCACCAAGCACATTCCTTCCATCTGGAGACACTCCCACTGTGTTAGTGCCTATTCTGAAGAGAGGCAAATAGTGACTTCCAGATGCATCATTTAAGACATTCTTACACAAAACACAATGCTAGCAGCCTTGGAATAGCCTTCAGAGATCCTGGCCCTTTCAAAACTTTCTGTCTTCTCTGTTTTATGAAATAAGAAATCCACTTATGAAAATCAAGTGGTTAACCCACGTAATATAAATCCATTAAATTCAGCATTAAGTGGTGTTAAACTGCTCTTAATGTGGTCTGCTTGTTTATGATTGTGTCCAACCTACAAACCATCCCATCTATTTATTCTTTATAACATGCCCTGAGACTTTCTGTTAAACTACTAATCTATTTACAATATCAACATATATAAACTAACTACCTATAGCCCTTATTAAAGAAGCCCTTATTCTCCAGCTAATTCCTGGTTTCTATTTCTGGGTTTTTAAAAGAACTGAAACTGGCATGGCAGGAACCAAGATTCTCAGTCGAGACAGAACTGTATATAAACATCTCTCAGTTGCACCTCCCTCCCATGACCATGAGGAAAGACACTGATTTGGAAAGACGGGAGGGAAAAAACCCCCTCAAGGATTTAAACTATAGAGAACAGCATATATAGAGGCCTTAAATGCTGATAACTGCAGGATATACATACAAGTTCTTCCTTCTCTGCAATAAATGCTATAAAATAAAACAAACACTTTAAAATAAAATTTACCTAGCCTTTGAATGTACTTCAGTTACTGAATGAAGAGTGGGGTTTTTAGACAACAGGTATTTGCATGAAGTCTTGTGTAGCAACATTTGTGTACTCCTTTTTCCAACATTGCAGGATGTGAACCTACACTCTGATTCTGAGGTGTTTTTTTTAAAAAAAAGATATTGATATTCTTGCAACCCCGCTGGGTATGATTTATGCCATCAAAACTTTGTTCCAATATCAAAATCAAATTTTGATTCAAATGGATCAGTTAGCCTAAAAATGAACTAGCTAATTCAGCAGGAGCAGTAGAATCTTCTGTATCTGTCCCAGCCTAAGAGCTGACAAAAACCGATGGTGCAGCAACAGTCTTCCTATGCCTAACACCTGCCTCCTTGCCTGATGAGAATCCTGGCAAATTTACTATTCTTGCGCAATGAGAATTATTCATCTCTCCGAGTCTGAAGGATTTGTACCATGGACCAGTCATGTTAGGATTTACGTATAATCAGCCTAAAGACAGGGGGGGCATTTTGTTTTTCCTTATCCATTAACATTATTATATATCCCACAGAATAGGTACATAGCTTTGGTCTGATCTTTCACTCCACCTCTCTCTCTTCTGTTCTGTGACAAGTCTCCCTTGAAAAGAGAACAAAAACTTTTCTCTCCCCTTGGAGAAAGTTCTATTCTATATCCAGGAAATCTCTCTCGTAGACAGGAAAATCTTTTCTCATCTGTGATTTCTGATCTTTGTCTCATCCTGTGACACTTAGATGTGTCTGGCTCTTTACCAACATCATAATAATTTTTTTTTTGCACAGATCATATAAGCTTCTTCCAAAAATCTTTCAATTGGTTTTAGTTAGTTCATGGGTTAATACGAATTCTTGTCTTTATTGTTAAAATCCGTTATTTATTTGTCCCTTTATTTCTCAACTCTTTTATCTAAATATATTCTGTTCATTTCTTTGCTCCTGGAGTTCTAGCTTCCAATCTTCAAAGATCATCTATGAACTGAAGCAAACCTACCCATTTTCTCTTGTTTTCTGATATACAGCATATGTGAATGATACCGCTTGTTTTATCTGATTCAATTTCCCTGGCTTAAAAAGCTCTCTCTGAAGCTTTTAACTTTACCCCCAGAGCAATAGTATACAACTTGTGCTTCTCAAGCTTTAAATACAGCTTCAGAGCATTTCTGACATATGACAACATTCTGACACACAACTAAAAGAACAGGAAAATAATTAAGTGTATAGGGCAGTGATGGCGAACCTTTTTTTGCTTCGGTGCCAGAAGGGTGCAAGCATGCGAGATAGCGTGTGTGTGCCCACACCCATAATGCAATGCCCTCCCCCCTGTGCATGTGTGCTGCCCCCCCGCATGCGCATAACCCCCCGCGCTCCCCCCTGCGCATGCGTACAGGCCTCACTGAAGCCTCCGGACTTCTAGTAGGCCCGTTGGGCTGTTTTTCGCTCTCCCCAGGGTTCAGGAAAGCCTCCTGAAGCCTGGGGAGAGTGAAAAATGGCCAACGGCGAAAAACGGCCGAAAATCAGCTGGAGCTGAAAATCACATGTGCGCTGGAGCTGACATAGGGCAACGCCTCACGTGCCCTCAGATATGGTTCTGCGTGCCACCTGTGGCACGCGTGTCATAGGTTTGCCATCACTGGTATAGGGTTATACTTAATATAGTTATAACATTAACTATATTAACTACCCAGTTTTCACTTAGATCCAGTCAGTTTTAAAGTATGGCCCCACCATATCACTCAAAGGTTCATTCTCAGCCTGAAAAAAGTTAGAAATTATTCCTCTCTTACACAGCCTATGACTGAGTCTAAGTTCATACAATGAAGGAACCATATACTACTTTCTTCTCTGACCCTTCACCTACTTCCTTTGTTGTCTCCCCTGCTGAGCATTATATTACATGCAAACAAATGAATGTAGTGTTCTTTGCAACTTTTCTCCTAAATTAATGGGGAAATCCTTAATTTATTAGATACACGATGCAAGAAAAATGGTACAAAACTCCCAAAAGTCTTATTTGATAATGTATTGGAAATCTGGAGAAAACATATTATAAATACATGTTACATGGCAGCCACTACTTACAATTGAGGAAACATCAGGATCACATGTACTGAAAAATCTAGTTTGGTGTGGCCCATATAATTCTGTTTAATATAATACCATATAACTCTGTGTTTATGGACAGTTATTGGGTGCTAACTATTACAGCCTATAAGGCATGTTTCCTAGCTTGAAGCACTGCATCTACTTATCTCTTCAGGTACAGCAGGAGGAGCATGTTGCAAGTCTCACCTGCTAAGGAATTCTATCTGATGTTGATGCTACTAGAGACATGCTTTTTTTTTGGCTCCTCTCATTCTCCCTGAGAGGAGGTTGTTCCCAACCCTACTAGCCTTCTGGAAAGCCCTTACAACTTGGAGATCCAATGGAGAACCTGCGAGATGGCTGTACTGTATTTACATACTGTCATTCTCCTGCAACATTGGTTTTCATGTTTCTATTTATTTTTAGTTGTATTAATGGCACCTATATTTTTATAGAAGTTTTTTTATTGTTTTCGAAATGTTTATCTTTTATGATTTAAACACTTTTAATGCTGTAAACCACACAGAATCACTTCAGAAAGAGATGGGTGGCAAATACATTTAATAAATAAAGTAAAATAATACATTAAAATATTGTTTTAATTGTTGTTAGTTATATTTATTTATTTCATTTATTTATTTGTGAGATTTATATACCGCCACACAGTGCAAGCACTCTCTAAGCGGTTTACACCAGTAAGCAATGTATATTTATATTGCCCCCAACAGTCTGGGTCCTCATTTTACCTACCTCGGAAGGATGGAAGGCTGAGTCAACCTTGAGCCGGTGAGATTTGAACCGCTGACCTGCGGATCACAGTCAGCTAAAGTGGCCTGCAGTACTGCCTCTAATCGCTGCACCACCTCGGTTCTTATAATCTCACAAATAAATAAATATGCCACTCAGAGTCACATTTAGTGAGACGGGCAGCTATATAAATTCGCTAAATAATTTCCAAACCAAAAGTATCAGTTTATAATAACTATTTCAAACAATTCACCAATGTGAATCTGCAAGTATCTTTTTTTCTGAACAAGAGTACCATCTTCACAGAAAATAGGCCATTGGAATAATTTATTGCAAGCTATAGAATAAAAAGAGGAAAGTCCGGTTCCATCCCATTTGCAACCTGAACTTTTTTCCTCCCATCTCAAGATGAGGTTCATTTTGCCTACTCAGGCAGGACATTGGCGTTCTTCAGTCACATTTTGTTACAAGGTTTGCAAAGCCAGGTCAAGCACACATGGACATGTTGAGCTACATTCCATGGGAAACACCCTGACACACAGGAAACAGGCCATACTTATAATTAAGCAGCAAGGACATACAAGATATAAATGTAACTGGTTACAAACGAATTGGCAACATTTTAAAATTGACTCAAGTCACTAAGTTGTATATGTCAGCTTCCACACTGCCTGCTTGCTTCGGCTGCCATAGAAACGGGGGGTGGAGGGAAGGTTAGGTATTTGGGAGGGGGGAAGCTGCGCTGGAGATGTCTCTTCTTGTGTCTGATTAGGGGCCTAGAGAGGAAAGTTCTCATCACATACAGCCAGGCTAGATGGACTTGTTTACAGCCTGCTCAAGGTCAACGGCTTCAACAGACCAGATGTGGAAGCCCAACAGGCATGTGTGCCCACCTGACATCTTGGGACATTGGGATTGGATGATTTGCCCGGGGGGGGGGGGTTATGAGGGGAGGATTTTGGGATTATTACTATATGCATTTGCCTCAGATCTTGCTTTCATTTTGTCGCTATTAGTTCTTGTCTAGTAAAAGTACTCTTCTCTATCAATATGGAGTTGGGGTCTTTCTTTCCTGGACTCAGAACGGAAGCCACCTGACATTACCTGCTAAATGTAATTGCTAAATGTCAAACCAGAGGTTCTGCTAAATGTCAAACCAGAGGTTCATTTAGCTCTAGCTAACCAACTTCTTCTTCAAACCTAACCACAGATACAATACAGAAACTATCTCATGTACTTATTTGCTGCTAATGATTGCTAAATAACGTAAAATGTATATTCAAATGGATTAAATTATTCCACAAAGTCAAATGGTGGTTTTGGAGGGTACCAAGGGCATACCTGCATGCCAGTTTGCCCATTGCAACTACAAGTAGTCCTCGACTTACAACAGTTCATTTAGTGACCATTCCAACTTACAATGGCACTGAAAAAAATGACTTATGGCTGTTTTTCATAGTTACAACCTTTCCAGCATCCCCATGTTCATGTGATCAAAATTCAGATGTTTGGCAACTGGTTCATATTTATGACCATTGCTGTGTCCCAAGCTCATGTGATCCTCTTTTGCGACCTTCTAACAGGCAAAGTCAATGGGGAAGCCAGATTTCATTTAACAACCAGGCTATTAATTTATCAGCTGCAGTGATTCACTTAACAACTGTGGCAAGAAAGGTCGCAAAATGGGGCAAAACTCACTTAACAAATGACTTGCTTAGCAACAGAAATGTTGGGCTCAATTGTGGTCATAAGTCGAGGACTACCTGTATCAGCCACCAACTATTTCTGAAGAGCTGTCTTCTATTCACCCCACACCCACCATGAATTTGAACTCTGTCTGTGCTCTGCTGCTCCACATTTTTCAGCTTCTAACAGTCCGGTGTTGAAGTCCAGTTTGCCTAGTATACTTTTATCTATGCAACTCCTTTGATTGGCTACACATTGGCAGGAATGCCCCCTCACCTACATCTTTTCTATGTATTTGTCTCCTGAGGTTTGGAAGTGGTCTCCTAAAGTTTGCCATCTACCATGAACTTTCATGGCATCATAAGAAGTTAGTTTAGGCTGCTTATTATGAATATCCTCTTTGTGTTTCATCTTGCTTATATTTTATTCCAAGTAATAAGGAACAAGGGATCTGGGTTTTGTTTTTTAAAAAGAAGGAATTAAAAATTAGGACAAGAGTCTATTGTAGGGCAGCAGATGAAAGTTGTTATACAACTGTGCAAAGAATGCCCCAACATAGCAGTTCAAGAGTGGAAAGCAAAACAGATCTTGGGAACATATTGCCAATTTCATGAAGTCGGAAGATTTTCCTTCTTTTTTAAGGAACCCTTATATAAAGCTTCATTTGTTGTGCATGTACAGCAGGTGGACTGATGACATTTTGAAACAGAGACCACAAGCTTACCAATTTTGAGCAACATTTTCAGCTATAGTGAAATTACTATTACTTGATTACTTGATGAAATTTATAGGCAATTTTGTATTTCAAGGAACTCTGGACAAGTGTGATTTTGAAAATTAGAACCAAATGATATTTTCCAAAATAACAGAATAATAGAGTTGGAAGGGAGCTTGGAAATCTTCTAGTCCAAACCCCCACTCAGACAGAAAACTCCTATACCATTTCAGACAAATGGTTGTCCAATCTCTTCTTAAAAATCTCCAGTGTTGGAGCACCCACAATTTCTGGAAGGAAGTCATTTTACTGAGTAATTGTTCTAACTGCCAGGAAATTTCTCTTTAGTTCTAAGTTGCTTCTCTCTTTGATAAGTTTCCATCTGTTACTTCTTGTCCTGCCCTCAGGTGCTTTGGAAAATAGGTTGTTCTGGGAGTTGAATTTCATATTTCTGGAAGTTTCCACAGTCTGAAAACATTACATTAGTGCATGAATTGTTTGGCTTGCCTGTAAAGATTTTCTAGAATTAATTAACTGCTAAAATGTCTAAAACAGTAGGTGCAAAATTCATTTGTCTTTGATGACTCAGCAACCTCTTCCTCCAGAAAGTCCTCCAAAATCTTACTACTGTATAGAAACTTCAAAGCTTCAAAGTGTTGATACAGAGTCAGCTATAGGGTATGTACCTGTAGTAACGCTTCTACTATGGTTAGATTAAAACAATTACAGTTGGGAAATCCCAAGGACATACACTGGTTACTTGAAAAGGTGTGCTCCACTGCTTGTCCTCTGAATCCTTGCTCAAATTGTCTTGTAACTGGGAAGTTGTTAGACATTTTCATTAATATACTAAATATTTTGTCCTACAATGATTCCTTGTTTAAAGGAGGCAATTGTTAGATCTCTTCTTTAGTAGCCCATTCTGGATCCCTCAGAAATAGGTTATTATAGGTCACTCTCTAATTTACCATCATTGGATAAAACAACTGCAGACAGTTCTGGAAGCAGCAGATTATCTGGATTTATTTCAAGTAATTTTCAGAATAGTTACAGGATGGATACTGCTTTGGCCAATCTGGTGGATGAACTAGGGACTGACCTGTATCTGAAGTAATCCATTTTAAGCTACATTTAAGAAATATGAATGAATAAATGGTCAGGCTTGCACTGGAGATCACAATTTTCACTGATTTGTGGATGCTTATGCCTCTTGGTGACTGTCATGTCACCAAATGCAGTCATGCAGTTTGGCTGGTTTGGCTGGTAACATTTTTCAGAAGTTATTTGCTACTGCCTTCATCACTGATTTAGCAGCAACAGTAATCTCAATTTAATAGACTATTGAGGCGATAAGTATTGCCTGTTAACTCAAATCTTCCTTGAGTCAATACCCACCAACACGTTATGCTACTAATCCATCTGTCTGATCTCCCTGATGTCTTCCCTCCATCTGGAATTGAAACATAAAGTGTGCCCAGAAACATATTCCTTTTAGGGGAAGCAGCAACCACTATCCAGACTGGTCAAATAATGGACAAGTCAGTTATTTTATACTGCTGAATGGATGCAAATTTTGTCTGTTCAAATCTGTATCTAAAATTTACCTAGGGTTTATTGTACCATAACATGCAGTAGCTGAATATGCTTGCTGTTCTTTCAGGTGTTGAAATGGAACAAATACAAAATCAGATACTATATTGCATGACAGAAAGCCAGGCACACTCCAGTGTACCATTCTATATCCTAAATTGCTTTCATGACCTAAACACTGCAAAAAATCATGGGTGGTCTAAAATGTGCTTATCTTCTGAAGACCATTATTTTTAAAATTGAGAATAATATTTAGATTCTTTCCTGGCTGCCACATCTTCATAAATTTTATCTCATTGTGTTGCTTCCCTGGAAAATCATAAACTAGCCATAAATCAGCTGTGATCTAGTTGTATATAAGGGTAGTTCTTCCTCAGCATTTTGTTTCAGGATGGTATGCTGTGGAAGTTTCTATGTTCAAATAAAATGCAAACAAAAATAATCAGATTTCAATATATTCTCGACTGTTCTGTGGTGAGCCTGACAATCAACCACAGCATGCATAGCCTGACAGAATGGGATATTTTGAACCACCCAGCAGAATTCTCTGCTTTCGTTATAACAGTAGAAAGCTCGGACTACCTTTTTTGGACTTTACCACACTAGACCAATAAGGTAACAACTTAGTCTCTGTAACGATTCCAAGCTGATTCATGTGGGCAGCCAATCCCCAAAACAGAATCCGTGAAATCCTTGCCTTCAGCAACGTTCCAGAACTGAATAATAATGGACAGCATACGTTCTCATTTTCAATGAAACACAGGACTACATGTCAGCTTTTCCAAACCTCCTGCCTTGCTTGTAGGTTAGAACTAAAACTTACAGAGCAGCCCAGGCACCCTGAACACTCACCATTTCAGAAATATTTGGAACATGTAATGCAATTCAGCAGCAGTGTCCAACATCACCATTTTATTGGGTTGTGAGTGTGCACAGGGAGACATCACAATTTTTCACTTTTATAACTATTGTCCTCTGCTTACTACATTGTCTACTGAAGCTTTGGAAACAAGGCAATCTAAACCCAAACAGTGATCCTTACTTCGTCTTCTATCCTCTCATGTTGGAGTCTACTGGAGGGTGAATAAGCCGCCTTGCCCACCGCCATCTTTCAAGTAATTCACCCCTTTAATTTCATTCCCCATACATGGATCTCACTCCAAGATTCCCCACACACTCAAGGTACCTGTGGAAATGAAACCAAGCACTATCACAGAAATGAGAGCCCTAATATATAACACTTCTCCTGAAATTATTAACTGAGTCATTATCATACACTTTTTCTGCTACCGTTTTTCCTAGATCAATCTATTTTTAACCTTTGGCAGTAAATCATAAAGTTGTTCATATGGGAAGTTTACATAGTTTCGCACCAGTTTTTCGCTTTTTAAAATCTTTTTCCTGAAGTTGCTTTTGTCACTATGATCATATTGTCAGAGGAAATAAAACAAAACAAAACAAAAAAACAAAAAAGAACCCTGCCAGATGAGATAGTCTTCCAAGATAGTAATATTAGCTAGGATCAAGTAAAGCAGATGGGGAATACAATAGTCTTGAGAGAGTTTCTGAAAGCCACATTAAAAATGTATTTAACAGAGAAATACGGCCACTCCCCGAGGAAGGTCAGGACCGTGGCACACTATGAAAGGAGAATATCCTTCCCCTTTATTTCAATTATTTCAACATGTTTGCAAAAGGATGAGCATCATACCTTGGCACAGCATGCTTAAAATTGCTGTAAGTACTGTAATCCATTTAGCATGAAGATTGACCTTGACAAGCTAGCTTTAGTAAAGAGCAACAACAGCAGAACTGTCGTTTCCCTCGGCCAAAGCAAATTAACCTATACATTGGTGCAAAAGGCATTTCTGGGTCTGCCTAAATCAATCAATTTATCTTTTTTCTGGGCTTCATGCATGATTTAAAGTCCCATGAACTTTTTTTTTACTTTTTTTTTTAAAAAAATAAGCCATGCATTGCCTTTTCCTGTAAGAAATATTTTTTTAATTGATTTCTTCAAGAAAGTGCTGATGGTCTTCTTTAAGATAGGAATGTTATTTCTAAATCAAGTACACATATTCTGACCAAGCATCCTTTAACTTAATAGGGGCATGAGGGAGATTAAGATGCGGCCTACGTAGCAAGCTTATGTAATTGCATTTATGTCTGGTGAGAAAATGGGATTTGCTATAACCAGCTGCAGCTGTTGAACCTAGAGTACAAAAGGTTGGAAATAATCAGCATGTCTGCAATAGATGGTGATCTCAGTTCACTCTCTTCCATTCAAGCAACCTTCTCCAACTGTCTCTATATAATATCTTTTAACAATGTGTTGATTCTTATTAATATACAGTATTGGAATTTCAATATACAATACTATATTTTAATTTAGAAGCTTTTAGTTTATGTTAGCTGCCAGAAAACCTGGAGAAAAGAAGTTTAGACAGAAGGATAGAATACGCAAATAGATTGGGAAATAATCTAATTAGTTCATGCTGTTAAATTGAATTAAGTTTAAAAAACAATTGAAAGAGTTTATTACTGGAAAGACCAGTTTTAAATGAAAGGCTAATGTTGGTAAAACAAATGTAAGCAATCATAGAATTTCACATTATTATTATAATTAAAAAATAATAATTTCAAGCAGATTTATGGGATATAAAAGATAAATGCTGAAAACATTTTCTTTTCTGCGATCCAGAGCACAAGCAATAATAACATAACTTTTTTTCCCTCTCAATGAGGATTTAATTATATTGCATCAATTGGTCCCCACACTTTGGATCATCTGCACCAACTAGCCACACACTTGTTATCCTGACGATATCGCATGCTTCTACAAAGAGACCTCAGGGTTGGGTTCCACTTACCTTCGCTACCGGTTCGCATCGAGACATTTTGCGCACGCGCTCACGCTACGCTCGCGCGTCCCCTCATGCAATTCTATTTCCGCGCATGCTCAGTAGCTATAATCAGCCCGAAACACAGCTGAGGAGCTGATCAGCTGTGCTTCGGGCAAAGGAATAAAGGTAAGTATAAACCCGGGGGCGGGAGGGCCCTTTTTCAAGCAGCAGCAGAGGAAAAAACTTCCAAACAGTAAAAAAATTCAGAAAAAATCCCCCCCCAAAAGACCGAAACGGATCCGTGACTCCATCGTGACGTCACCAGAGGGTCGCTACCGGTTCAGGCGATCCGGTCCGAACCGGGAGGAACCCACTCCTGAGAGACCTGTTAAACATTAGAGGTATGTTCAGAATTGAATTTGGAAAAGTAGGCATGAGCTATTTCACTGTACCTACTGGGAGCTCTTTAAGGAGCCAGGGCTTTTCCTGGACCTTTCATAGTCACATAACCTCAGAAAAATATGCATTTCAATTCAGAAAGTTTATGGAGGCAACAGGAACAGCCCTTTTAAGAAACCACCAAGAGGTTTGGCAAGGTGCACACCCAGATCCAACGCACTTTTGCCCATTATGGATACAAATACTGCACGCATGTTCAGCTCCATGCCCTTGAAAATCCTATTGTCTGAACTGAGGAAGTGGCAGCCTGTTTTTCTGCTACATTCTGTATTTGTAAATGTATGGCCACCTTCTTTCCCAAAGTTTAAGAAATTCATGATATCTATGCAATCAAGTAAGCTTCTCAGTTTGAGACACTGCTGCATTTAGGTAGCAAAAATTCAGCTGGACATCAGCATGTGATTAGAAATTTTTGAAATTATGGTGGTCATCTGAATTTACCTAGCAGTCATAATCTGATACTGTACTATTCTCAATTATACAGAATCACTTCCTTCCAGAACTGTAAACTGTGCCATTATGCATGCTTTCACTCCCTACTAAGACAACCAGAATGGTTGATATATGCCAGTGATGGCGAACCTTTTTTGGTTCACGTGCCAAAAGGGGGGGAATGCGGGGGATCACGTCTGTGCGTGCCCACACCCATAATTCCATGCACCCCCGTGCATGCGCGCATGACCCCCCCGCTCCTAGCATGCAATGGCATGCCCATTTTTCGCTCTCTCCAGGCTCCAGAGCCTTTCTAGGAGCCTGGGAAGGGCGAAAAACGGCCTTCCCCACCCCCTCTGGAGGCTGGAAACAGCCTGTTTCCTGACTCCCAGTGGGCCCAGAAGGCCCGAAAATCAGCCGGCCGGTGCGCACATGCGTGCCAGACCTGAGCTCGCGTGCCCACCGATATGGCTCCGCGTGCCACTTGTGGCACCCGTGCCATAGGTTCGCCATCACGGATATATGCTGAATGGCACTGCCCCTAACACCTTTGGGAAGGGAACCTCCTATTTGAGTGTGTCAAGGCTTCCTGCTATTTTTGCATCCTCAACTTAATCTTGTCTATTAGTTAGTATCAAATAAAGACACCTGACCCTCATGTATCTTTCTTCGCTCCTCAGATATGAAAACTTGTCAGTGAGAAAATCAGGAATTTCCTAGGAGGCCCCTGCTTAGCAGAATTTGCCTCTCAGTAAATGTTAGAAAAATTACACTCTTTCTTCATTCATCACTATGATTTTATGCCTCTTTGAAAGATATGCAGTTTGCTTTTGGAAGGCGTTATCCACATCAACTCTTTGGCTGAGAGAGCAACTCTATATGCCAAAAAACATTGCTTCTATTTGCTTTTATACTTATTTTAACACAGTTGATCTTGCCAATTCATTCTTTAGAATTTCTGAGTGGAATTGATTTTTTAAAAAAATATACATTGCAATTCCTCTTCTCTTTCTATTGCTTTTGTTTCTTTTTAACAAATAGTATCTTTCAATTGTTCTATTCTGAGACATAGGAATCATCCCATCAAGATACATATTTGCCTTTCCATTCTAACAGCTTGAGCTAATCTCATTTATTTCTCGTATTTTGAAAACTAGTATATAGTCAAGGATAGCCTGGAATATTTTTTATTAATCTTTGCTAAGTGCAACTCATTTTCATCCCATTAGGATACCCCAGAATTTATTTCCAACAAACAAACCTCTCAATAGTATCCAAACAATCAATATCATTTATGTTGTCTATTTCCATTTCCAATCTTTTTTATAGACTGGAAGTATAGATGAGTACATCACTTGAGCTTTTATGGTCATGAGCTTCCTTCTTAAATTTGCAAAGTTTGTAGCAATATATTTATAATGTTCTTTGTGGTATCATTTGGCCCCACTTATATTAGCAGAAAAGAATAATTGTCAAGGAACTGAATAAATTAAGAAGTTGTTTTGTCACATCCCTAATCCTTGCTCTGGACAGATAACAGCCTTTATAGTTTAATTAACATTTATAATTTAATCAATTAATTAAAGGAGAGAATGGCTGTTAGATGACTTCAAGAAGACAAGTTATTGTGAATGAAGCCAGCTTGCTAACCAACAACTAATTTCAGATTTATACTCCACATCCCAACAAATGAGAACTATCTGTCCCCTATAGCCTCTGAATCTGATTGAACCCAGCCCCTCCTTCTGCTGGATATAAAAAAAAGGCATAAGTAGTTCTCCACTTACAACTACAATTGAGCCTGAAATTTTGGTTTTAAGTCAGGTCACATGTGACTGTACTCTATTTTACGACTGTTTTTACAATAGTCATTAAGCAAGTCACCACCGTAACTGTTACGTGAATCAAGCCATCAAGCACATGGTGGTAAGCCCAAATCTAGCTTATCCAATGGGCATTTTTTGCTGGAAAATGACAAAAAGTCACAAAATGTGATCATGTGACTACAGGATGCTGCAACTGGTCCTAAATGCAAGCCAGTTCCCAAGCACCCGAAATGCAATTACATGACCACAGGGGTGGTGAGGAAGTCATAACTCTGAGGACAAGTCATAAGTAACTTTTTCAAGTCTGTCATAACTTTGAATGGTCATTAAGCAAGGGTTTGTAAGTCAAGGACTACATGTACAGCTGCTTAAAAACAAAGTGTTGGGTCAAGGGAGCAAGAACTACACAGCTTTCAATAAGGCAACTGTAACATTAATAAGAGGTAAATAATGAACCTTGGAAGCTGTTATAAGAATTTCCAGCCTTATTTATACTCAGTTAATTAAGTCAGAATCTCTGAGCAATTTGAAATGATTGTTCCCAGATCTCTATCCACCTGGGCTAAGTTGCCACTGAGGTAAGATGACAACTGACTCACTATCTTTTGTTTATGTCTGTATTTTCTTTCATTTGTTTCCTAGTCTCCCTAGAAACTTACACAAAACTCCAGAAATCCATATTGAGAGACTGACAAAGAATAAGGTTCTCTCTATATAATAGTTTTGAGAAACTATGTGGAGTTCCCAAGATGCAGAGAAGTTCAGGGAATTATAGCACAGAAATATATAGTTTTAAATAATTGCTGTTTTTGTAGAAATAGATAAAACATCAGGCTGGGATTTTGCACTAAGTTTTGGTATCTGTTTGCTGTATTGAGCTAAATCTAATTGCATCTTACTCTCTATACAAGTCAGAGAATTGGATGTAGATGTAGCTTTTATATATTCTTCAGACTGCACTCATAAGATATAAAGTCTTGTATATAATCTTTTAATGAATTGCAATTGCAGTGAGCATAGAGGATGGCCTTGAAGGACAGAGGGAATATTTGTTACTAAGGCAACAAACAGATAAATAAGTCTTGACTCCAAAGCAAGAAAATGGTTTATGAAAATGCCTCAGTCAGGTCTTCCCCTTAATTCATATGAAGATAAAAAAGGGAGGAAGGGAAACACATTCAGATTTTGTTACTTACAATTGTTTTAACCCAGGCCTGCCAGCCCCCAAGCCAGTTCTCTTGGCACCGCCGTAACCACCACCATCTTGTTTTTTGCTTCTGCGCATGCGCAGAAGCTTTTTTTGTAAGTACTGCGCATGCGCAGAAGGTCATTTCCAGGGACACAAAACGTGCACTTCTGTCGCGATGCAAACCGGTGGGAAAGGTAAGTAGAACCCACCCCTGCCTGAATGAGAAGAATCCACAGCACAGGCATCACAGCAGAAAAGGCGTGCTGCTTGGGACCCACCAAATGTAGCTCCCTGGCACTCATAACATGCCAACTTTGCTAGATTTGTGAGATGGGCAGATGAAATCAGAGAGAGGCAGTCCCTCAGATATCCCAGTCCCTATGCTATAAAGGTCTTTAAGGTGAACACCAGTACCTTGAATTGGACCTGGAAAAAAACCAGTGCCGCTCATGAAGCAGAGATGTAATGTATGTTCACCAAATACACACATAAATGTTCACAGTTGCATTTTGCACCAGCTAAAGTTTCTAGATACTCTTCAAGGGCAGCCCCATGTAGAGTACACTGCAATAGTCCAACTAGAAAGTGACCAAGATAAGAGTACTGTGAGTCCCTTCTGTCCACTAACAGGACTAGGAACATTATCAATAATGTACCTTCCACATATAATAGATGCAGTGAGCATCAATGCATTTTCAGCATGTTCCAGGTTCCAATCAGTCCCAGTTATTTTTAAGGATCTGATGGAGATAATCTGACTGTTGTTTGACTTGGCTAGCATATAATTCTATAAAAATACTGTCTGTGTAACTGTATAATATTTTTGTAGTCAGATAAAAAAAATTAAGGAAATTCCAAGCATTTTTCCAAGCATTTAGCATTTGGAATCCATTTGTCTTTTCTCCATGAGAAAGTTTCATGCTCTCTAGAAATGCATCAGCCACATACAGTACATGCAATGAAGCATAAAATTTTTTAAAAAATCAACCAGAAATACAACACTCTTACATTAATACCTGAAATAAATACTATACCCCAAATATTCTGGTAAACAGCTTGAAGAAACCCCAGGAAAATGTCACATGGCATATTAACGTATTTTTCGGAGTATAAGACGCACTGGAGTATAAGACACACCTTAGTTTTGGGGGAGGAAAATAGGGGGGAAAATCTACCTACCAGGTATTCATCTGGCTAGTGTCCTTAGTCTGTTCAGCTTCAGCACATTATTTTATCCCCTGGTTAGGGCTGAAAAAACCTTTTTCAGAGGGAGTAGGAATGAAAACAAGCCTGCAAAGACTTAGGGCTGGTAAAAAAACTACTTCCAGGAAGTAGGAATAAAAAAAATGCTGCAAGCCGGTAAGATCCTTAGCACCTCGTTAGGGATGAAAAGACCTTTTTCGGAGCAGTAGGAATGAAAACAAGCCTGCAAAGACTTAGGGCAGGAAAAACTACTTCGGAGGGAGTAGGAATTAAAAAATGCTGCAAGGGAGGGAGTAGGAATGAAAACAAGCCTGCAAAGACGGAGTAGGAAGCCGGGAAGATCGTTAGCACCTCCTTAGGGCTGGGGAAAAAAAGCTTCGGAAAAGCTACATTCGGAGTATAAGACGCACCCAAATTTTCAGCCTCTTTTAGGGAGGAAAAAGGTGTGTCTTATACTCTGAAAAATACGGTATTTATTATAGGATATCTGTAGTTGCAATACAAGAGATTGCTCATATAACTAAAGATGCAGTACTTCTTTGTTTGTTATCCAAGATCCTTACAAGGTAGGTCAGAAGTGCAGAATTAAAACAATACATAGTCTGCCACCATTTCCATTTCATGTACAGGAGAAAAGAATCCAGACTAAGAGGTTCTTGGCTGCCAGGGAGGAGGGCCATTTAGCTTGCTTCCACTCACTTCAGGTCTACCTGGGCAATTACAATCAGTGTAGTTACCCACACAGCCCTTAAAAGAAATCTGCAAAGAAATCCAAGTTAACTTCCTTCCGCAAAGGTAATTAAAATAGTGTAGGATAATTAAGGAAATCGTGAAGCATGCAATTTGAATAGTAAATAAAATCAGAAAACATTGGTCTAGCAGCTAGTACTTAGTGCTGAGATAAGGTACTTTAGCCAAGTAGGGCTGATTGAATAACAGCTGGGTCAATGAGTCATTCAGGAACTGCCCAACAACAGTGAGAAACAACAAAATAAAGGTATTTTGCCAGGTTATATATTGTTCAGCTGAATGACCTTAATATTGTTTCTCTGATCAATGAATAAGATTATAGCAGGCATGGAAAATGTTGGCATATACTTCAGTAAATGAGAATAGATAGAACAGTTCCTGCCAGTAGCCTGGTACATTTACAAAGAAAAGTAGCAGAGCTATAACTAAGTCAAGCTAAGAAATCAAACAGCCATCTTTGCTAACTTCAAGGGGATTTTAAGAATGGCAAAAAAAAGAATAAAAAAAGAATAAAAAATAAAATAAAATAAAGCTTCCTGGGGTACTATTGCACAGAAATGAACAGCCAAAGAACAGAGTGGGAGGGACTATGAACTGCCAGGAGCAAAGCAAGGAGTTGTACAAAAGACAGACAGAGTTTGCTTATAGTGGCATGGCCATGCTATGCCTATGTAAGGGCCTTTAATGTCGGGAGTCCATCACTCTTATATGTTATCTGACCATGATTGCCAATATGTAGGCACCAGGCATTCTATCTGTACTAAACTGCTACTACAGTATGTAGTAAGGTAAAGGTAAAGGTTCCCCTTGCACATATGTTCTAGCTGGTCCCGATTCTAGGGGTCGGTGCTCATCTCTGTTTCAAAGCCGAAGAGCCAGCGCTGTCCGAAGACATCTCCATGGTCATGTGGTTGGCATGACTAAAAGCCAAAGGCACACGGAACGCAGTTACCTTCCCACCAAAGGTGGTCCCTATTTTTCTACTTGCATTTTTACATGCTTTCGAACTGCTAGGTTGGCAGAAGCTGGGACAAGTAACGGGAGCTCACTCTGTTACGCAGCGCTAGGGATTCGAACCACTGACCTTGCTGATCGATAAGCTCAGCGTCTTAGCCACTGAGCCACCGCATCCATACATACTACAGTATGTAGTAGGGCTAGGCAAATAAGCTGGAGAGGGTTTTAATCATAGTAATGCTGGAAGCTAAGTCCTGTTCTTGAAGCTGTGAAGAGGTAATGATCTCATAAAGGTTTAGGATAGTCCACGGGTGTCAAACTCACGGCGTCAGGTTGCCATCACGTGACGTTTCATGACGTTTTTTCTCTTCGCAGAGCTGGGGTGGCCATGGCTTGCACAAGATGCATCCGGGCCGCCAGTTTGATACCCCTGGTACGATAGTCACTCTGTGGGTCTTTTCAGGTCATTTTCTCATACAGAAAACCCCTCAGTTGGGGAACTGCTGCCAAATAATTCATACAGCTCTACTATACGGTATATACTACTGTTCATCCCAGACTTGTGAAGAATTACAGGGTTTAATTTTTTTGTGAAATAAAATTATGGGGAACATTGCAGATCTCATTATCTAACAAAAGATAATAGAAGACTGATAAATCAAACCAGTGATTCAGCTTTTATGTTTATTCATAAATTATCATGTGTATGGTACATTATATAAGAAAAGAATCAAATTCCAGATAAACTGTAGATATCTTGCTGGTATGTTTTTAATCTCCAGGCCATCTGTCAGGATTCAAGTCTGAATGTAAGGTTTTAAAAACTGGTCTTTCAACTTCAAGCACTAGCCAGGAAGATAATAACCCTCCTTCTCCTAGTAGTTTAATACATAAAGTGGGCAGAAGATGTACTACATGACAATCAGCAGATAGCAGCCTTATAATGAATTAGGGCAAACAGCCCTTGTTATGTCCCCTTTCTACTCTATAATAATGCAATAGTATGCTTGCTATTTAAATTAGACAACGAAGGAGCTGCCATTCCTTTTTTCAATTTCACAACTTGTATCCATTGACTTCTCCTGTTTTGTTCTTAAGGTATCACTACTATTGACCTGTCAGGATGCCAGTCCATTACTGTTACAGACTGCTCCTTTATGTTGTATGGACAATTATGGTAAGTAAGGTTTCCAATCCAGCTGAAGCAAAAACAAGCAGATCAACTAATTTATGGTATCATCTACCCAGCCTTCACTGGCTTTTTAAACTCATTTTACAGTATTCCATCATCCATATAACTTTTGGAGATAATATACAGCAACACCAGAGAAACAATTCTTAAGGTAACTCTGGGAGGATTGTACTCAGTAGAATAAACAGGGGAACCACAAATGCAGCAAAGATGGCTTACCAAATGTTAAAGGTGCACTAAACACTGAAATGGATTGTTATCAAAGAGCCTTCCATCTGGCATATGTGGTTTACATTTGCAAACCACCCAGAATCACTTAGGTAAGATGGACAGTGTAAAAATTAGATAGATAGATAGATAGATAGATAGATAGATAGATAGATAGATAGATAGATAGATAGATAGATAGATAGATAGATAGATAGATAGATAGATAGATGATAGATAGATAAAATGTGTTTGAATATTAGTTGTTCAGGTTAGAAAGAAGAGAGAGAGAGAGAGAAGGAAGGAAGGAAGGAAGGAAGGAAGGAAGGAAGGAAGGAAGGAAGGAAGGAAGGAAGGAGAGAGAGAGAGAGAGAGAGAGAGAGAGAGAGAGAGAGAGAGAGAGAGAGAGAGAGAGAGGTAATTTTAATTCAAAACTGAATCATGTGACCTCTAAAATAAGCTAATATGAGACAGTGATGGCCATCAATTCAGAGAGCTTTAAAAGGAAACAGACAAATCCAGGGACAGAAGCTACAATTTAAATCTGTATTAGTCACAACTACTGTACATATAAACAAGTAAATTCTCCTTTGAGACAAACTTGGTTCCTGGTGATTTCATGGACACATCTATGTAGTTTTCTTGGCAACTATACAATGTGTTTGATTCTGCCTTTTTCCAGGATATTTTTTCAACTTTCCATTGTAATCTACAACCCTGGCATTTCCTAGTGATTTCCCTTCCAAGTACTATCTCTGTTTTGCATATTGAGATCAGTCGAAGTTGGCTAGATCTTACTACCAGGGGTGAAATCCAGCAGGTTCTGGAGAACTGGTAGCGAAAATTTTGAGTAGTTCGGAGAACCGGCAAATACCACCTCTGGCTGGCCCCAGAGTGGGGTGGGAATGGAAATTTTGCAATATCCTTCCCCTGGAATGGGGTGGGAATGGAGATTGTGTAGTATCCTTCCCCTGGAGTGGGGTGGGAATGGAGATTTTGCAGTATCCTTCACCTGCCACAGCCACCAAGCCACACCATGCCACGCCTACAGAACCGGTAGTAAAAAAAATGGATTTCACCACTGCTTACTACATAATATAGTATTAACCCCATAATAATGTGGTATTCATATATCATTGCTGAAGAGCACATGTGAGAAGATGGTTCTTTGTTCGTATCTTACATTTGAGCAACACTCTCCTGGGTTCATCTATAAAGGTGATTTCACATAATTTCTGAATTTTCTCCAAATACACAGTAGCCTTCATTGGCTTGCTATCTTTCACACATGTTGGGATTTCAGCTTAGTATTCCCAGAGATATAGTCATTGACTGGCTAGGAATGAACCCAATACATCTAGAGCAGGGATATCAAACTTCCATTGTCACGGCGGCGTCATGTGACATATCAGGACTTTTCCCCACTAAACCGGGAGTGGGTGTGGCCAGCATCCGGGCCACAAGTTTGACAGTCCTGATCTAGAGGGTATCAGTTTGTGGACAGCTGATTTAAAGAAAGAGTTGATTTAACTGATGATATGCAGTATTGACATCTTAAATGTATTAACATTCTTCCCCTTTGAATTCATATTTTCCATTGAGGTAGTCTTACTAAGCAATGTTTCTCAACCTTGGTAAATTTGAGATATATAGACCTCAACTCTCAGAATTTTGGGAGTTAGTCCACACATCTTAAAGTCCAGAGTATATGCTTTTAAAGGTAGGTGTAATGTGGCAATACACTAGTTTCACAGGAAACTCTTTGCCTACAGAAAACCTTGGGGTTTTTTTTCTTTTTCTTCTTCTTCTTTTTTTGCATTTCCTGCCTAAAGGGGAAATAGAAACCCTGGGATACCATAAAAAGAAGCTTTTTTAAAAAAAGAAATAGGTGTATTTTCAACTACAGACAATCCAGTAACATGTCTGAGATAGGTCACCCCATTAGTATCTGCAGGGTGCAACACCATCAAAATGGCGGGGCATGATCAGGCATTTGAATAGAATTCTTTATTGGCCAAGTGTGATTAGACACACAAGGAATTTGTCTTTGGTGCATATGCTCTCAGCCCTGCCTTTTTTAAATGTGCACTCCATACATTGTATGCTTATAAAAAAGGGCAAGGCTTCTATCATGTCAATCACCCCTGCCCTTTTGATGCTATTGATATATACCCTTTCCCCCCACAGATATGCCTAGATAATCTTGATCCAATCAAGACTTGACGAACAATGCTGTAAACAACCATGCAAGTTATGGAGAATCTTTGCATCCCAGCCACTTAAGGTCTGCATTGAAACTACCCTACGCCTATTCAAAGCAGAATGCCACCATACTGATTGTTGCCTGGGACAAATTCCTGCTTTTCATATATGCTCAACAACTTAATTCATGTTTTAACGGTGGCAATGTTTTACACCAGCATCTCATTTTCTGCAAGGAATATTACTTTTCCCAACCAGAACTTAGGATAGAAATATCCTGGCACTTTTGAATATTTTTCTTATACTACTCTTTTATTTACATTACAGATGGTACTTTCATATCATATACACGATGAAGTTTTCTTATGTATCCAGAATAATACCAGCAGTCTAGGATATCAGGCAGAGCTTGTTTTGGTTATCTACCAGAGAGGCCAAGACTACACCTGAGACCTCAGCATACAAGCATGTGCTCCAACACCAACTTATGTTTGGTTACAATATAATGGTTTGCTTTTGGGTAAAGTGACACAGAGCGGAAAGCTGCAAGGAAACATTCACACTAAATATATAAAAGCATATTCTCAGGCACAATTTCTATCATGTGCCATTATTATTAAAAGTAAAACATAATGCAAAAATGAAAGGCAGCCAATATACAGAAAATTGCAGGTTTAAATGAGTGAAAAAAAAAACCCAGAACCTAAATAGAACTGTACCGCCCCCTCCTCCTCTTTTCAGCCCATGTTCATATATATGTCCATTACAACATGCTCAATCCAAGATAACAACAAGCACTTCTTTGCAGTCATCTTACATGCTCCAAAGATCATTAACAAGGATTTTTAAGCATAATAGTTCTCACAATTTCTATAGATGTCACACATACACATTCAAACACATACATATACTTTCACTGTACCCTTTACATGTGATCCAAACTTAAAGGAGGTATCCATGCTTGTTCCACTGGCTATAATAAGTCTCCTTAACAGCAAATCCATCATCTCAGGATCAACACACACAAAAGTCCTCATTCAACAAGGACTTTCCTTCTAGTTAGTGAGGTTGGAAATACAGTCGGAAGCCGGCAGAATGAACTCAGTTCCCTCTTGAATGGCAAAACTGAAAGACTATACACATTTCACATGAATATTCATGAGTTCTTCAACTTTTGTCTGTATCGAGGCTGACATTACAGCTGTTTTTCAGCGGCCACAAATTCCTCCAAGAGTTTCTCCCTCCCTCCCCTCCCCAGTTCTTCCCCTGGGTTGAAAGAAAGTGGGAGGGGGAGTCTGCTTTTGCTGCTTATTCAGAACAATTTATCTTTTTTCTCTTACCCCTTGGCTCTTCCATCCCCTTTGCTCACGCCTGCTATTCTTCCTTCTCCTGCTTCTTTGATCAGCTTCTGCTGCCTCTGAGAGGGGCACATGCAGCAGGGTTATTTAACGGTCCAAGGCCGTGGGAGGGGTTATTTGATGACTCAGAAGGAGAACAGGTCAGATTGTCTGCACCCCCCCCCCAATGGAAGTCTTCCTGCTCCACATCTGTTGCAGGGCAATTCTTACAAGTTTCATCTTAGGTATTTGATGACCCTTTATCCAAGTATATGCATTGCTTTCTTAACCTTCCAACTTTCAGAATTCAGATGTGTCTTATCTTATTGTACAATCATTTTTCAGAAGGAACTAGTGCCATTGTTATGTACACAATTACTTATTCTTTTGAAGTTGCCTGACATACAAGTTATTGGATCCAAATAAAAGAACTATTTACAGTAGAACATTTCTGTGCCCCTCATTCTTGCTACCTTTGGTGATTATAAATGCTAGACAAAAGCTGTCCTTTCCTGCAGCCCTATGGTTTTGGGATTAGACTTTCCCTCCATAGATATGTGGTTTTGTTTCCATTTTATTAAATTGCTACATTACTATAGCTTGCATACACCCTTGATTAAAAATAAATGAAATTATATATATATATATCCCCTCCAGAGGCGGCTTCTTCCTAAGAAGCTGACCAGAACTACATCCTTAGCACATTTATTTTATATACACAATGAATTTTTATTTAAAGAAATATCTTCTCTTTCCTCTGTATGAGAAGCTTAACCGAAGAATAATACAGGGCTATGGAATCTGTGGGTGTAAGTATGGAACTAGCTTTGCATAATCAGCTTTCTATTTTTTAAATAATAACAGTATCATTATTTGGATAGAGGTTTTGGCAGGCATCAAATGTGATGTCTGCAGACAAATTGATCTCCTTGGTCATCATACTGCAAACCTCTGATATATATATATACATGTTTTTTGATAAACTGAGACTTGACATTAAATTTCTTATTCTCAGTCTTGGTTTTATTTCTGTAAGTAGAATAATTTATTCAGAGTTCTGAGTGGCTAAATATCCCCATCTTTGGTGTACATTCTCTGTTTATCTTTTAAAATTTCTTAACAAAGCTATTTTAGAAACATATACAGCACCAATAAGTCAGGGATTCGTCCTGAAAAGAGCATTATGTGAACCATATGTACAGTGACAACCTCCTCTTCCAAATAAATGCCAATAAGATAGGGTGGGGATATGTTGAATCAGCTTTGCTTGCTTTTTCCTCTAAGTTGTCAACTGGTCAATTGGTTGACACTCCAAACTGAAGTAGTTGCAGCCATCCATGCAAAATTAACACAAATGGTACAACATCTGCATGAGCTGATATAGCTTAGGACAGTGATGGTGAACCTACGGCATGCGTGCCACAGGTGGCACGCGGAGCCATATCGGAGGGCACGCGAGGCATTGCCCTATGTCAGCTCCAGCACGCATGCGCGTGCTGGCCAGCTGATTTTAGGCCTTCTTTTCGGCTGTTTTCGCTCTCCACAGGCTTCAGGGAAGCCTCCTGAAGCCTGGGGACGGCAAAAAATGGCCAAACAGGCCAACAAGTTCGGAAATGTTTCTGAACTTCCGGTTGGCCTGTTTGGCCATTTTTCACAGTCCCCAGGTTTCAGGAGTCAATTGTGAAGCCTGTGCGCATGCGCGGGGGCAGCGGGGGAGAGTGCGCATGCGCATGGGCAGCATGGGGGTTGTGCACATGCGCAGGGGAAGGCATGGATGTGGGCACGCACGTGCATGCTAGCGCGCGCACATTCTTTTGGCACACGAGCCAAAAAGGGTTCGCCATCACTTGCTTAGGACAATATTGGTGGTATCTAAAACTCCGTATCTGGAGCTATGTAATAACAGGAGAATTTAAATTTAAATTTAAATCCATGGATCCTGACTGAACAGAATTGTAATGGATAGTAGGTACCTCATTGCTTCTTGGTAATGAAGAGCCAGGGGTCAACCAATCAACTACTTATATACATTTTTATGTTGTCTAATGGAAAATGACATTACAGTCAGATTTCCTGCACAGATAAAACAACTCTGGATACAGTACCAATAAAGGAGAATATTTGTAGCTCAGGGTTGAAATGAGGGTTCCTTTGTGCTCTCTGAGCTTGGTTGTTTTCTTGCAGGCTTTTCATTACCCAAATTAAGCAACATCAACAGCAGGGGCGGGTTGCTCTCTTACCTTGCTACTGGTGCGCTGCGTGCGCACCGGTATCACCATGTTTTGCGTGTGCACACGCTCACTATATAGGCATGCCCTCTCGCGTGATGTCACCGAGAGGTTACTGACCCGGTGCGGTCGGTTGCCGGTCCTTAGGAGCTGCCTCTATTTTTCAGAATTTCTGGGCATGCGCGGAAGCAAAATTGCGCTGAAATTTTGCGAGGGGATGCGCCTGCGCCTGTGGCGATTTTTTGCTTCCGTGCATGCGCGGAAGCAAAAAATCACCAAAATCTCTCACTCACACACGTCCCCTCGCAAGATTTTGGCGCAATTTTGCTTCTGTGCATGCGCGGAAGCAAAAAATCACCCAGAAATTCTCCTAGGGACCGGCAACCGCACCGGGTCGGTAACCTCTTGGCGACGTCACCAGCCCGCTGCTACTGGTGCGATAGAGTGGACCGCACCAAATAGGAACCCACCACTGATCAACAGTGCTTGTGGGCAGAGTGTTAAGGAACTGGAAGAAAGAGGGCTTCCAGGATCACAGTAGCAAAAGTAATTGGAGCTATCACTGATCCTCTACACACATCAACAAGACCCACTTTGATTTCACGGAATGATTTAAGCTGCAATAAGATGAAAAACATCACTTAAATAGGGGACTACTTAAGTCTGTCTTTGGATTGCTTCGCCTTTAGTGAATCTTGAGATATAAGCAGGGACATATAGACATGTGCTTAGGGAAGTCCTGCTGGGGCATCCTCAAACCAAAATAAAGATGCTCTCAGTAACTAACTAACAGCGAATCTTCAAGGACTCAGTATAACTAAATACAGCCTTTACTGCAAATTAGAACATATCGTATCAACATAGAATATGAACTACAAATTCAGGAATCCAACTATGTTATGTCTACATAAATTCCCAGGGTTTAAACCCTAGGATGACTTTTTGTTGCAATGGACTTTTGCTTTTTCCCCAAATTGGAATTGGGAGGGCACAAGCACCTTATTTACTTAATGGTCTTGACCACTTTGAGGCTCTTTGCTTCCTGCCTTACCAGCTTCAGCGCTCACATCAAGATACTTTCCACTCAGAAAACTGTAATACAGTATTTTTCCCCTGATCATGTATTTATTACCAACTGGGGAACACAGTTTACAAACAATTATGTTTAGAACATTTTCATCTCATACTTTATATGAGTATGATATTAAATGACATTTTTATGAATAACATAAAACTATGAAGTATTTATAGTTGTCAACCATGTGGTGGGGACATTTTGTCCATTTTCTACCTAAGATTAATTACACGGGTTGCTCATTTATCTCATGCTATTTTATAGAGGTGTGTGTGTGCTACCCATTATAATTGTCATGTTCAGACTTTTCATGCACTTGACTTTACTGTACCTCCCCAGCTTTTATTAGGATTGGGGTGGGTTATAAACACTGTAAAATAAAATAAAAATAGCTTGTAAGTGGGATATCCCATCTAGTATGATTTTTATCTCCAAACAGAAAAGGCTATTTAAAAAATACAGTATTTGTTGAAATGACACTTGGCAAGAATATTACACCATAGTTAAAACATGACTGACATTTTACCCTGCTTGAAAGATCATCTGGGTACATCCCACCTACTGATACTGATGTATATTTCTTTCTTAGCTCAAAGTGAACTTACAAATTTCCAGGAATTCCAGCCAGCATAAGAGATGCTTGTACTTGTAGTTCAGCAAGATCTGTAAGATTACGAATTCCCAGTTACTGCTCTAAAAAGTAGATTTTGCTATAGAATTGCGAAACTTTTATTGAGCTATATTGAGGTAATTGAAAAACCAACTATGTTTGGATTACTAGATATGTCACTGCTTGAAATCCACTTGAGACACTTTACCATTTGAGAGCAGATCTCCAACAGAAATATACCTGAATATGCAGCACATTTATTATAATTACTGAGTGGTAGTGGTGAGCATGATGGTGATGGTAAATTTATTCCTGTTAAGATGGTAATATTTGTGTTTCCTTTTATGTCAGTCTGTTCTCATTTATGATAATTTGCTACATTTCTGTCACTTTTATATTTTTAAACTTCCTAGAGGTGGTAAGACTTGTGTTTTCTGTTATGAATACTGTTGTGCAACAGACTTGAGATGTTAGCCTAGCATACTACTGCCATGAATCAAAACTATTTCAATGGTGAGGAATCATGAGGAAACTCTATTTTGCAGTTCTGCAAAAGAGCTGTGAGGAGACAAAAATGTGGAAGTGATGTGGCTAGTCACATTTTGAGACTAGCCATTCTATTTAAGGGATAAGCTTTCATAAGTTGAAATATTGTGTCTTAAATAAAATTAATAATTTCAAAAGGTGCTACCAGATTCTTTCTAAGTTTGCTTACTATAAACTAACACAGCTCTTTCCTTGATATTCAGGAAAAATTACTGAAATTTGAAAAATGAGGATCTGGAATAAGAACTTGGTGCTAAAAAACAAATGCAAACTCAGTTTTTCAGTTAAAGAAAAACAGTACACACAGTACATGAATACTCAATTACAGGTTATTCCGGTTTTATCTCTGACATTCAGAATTAACTTTCTATAAAATGTAATCATAGATTAGATTCAAACTGAAATGATTACGGTCCTCTTTACCACAGGATTCCAGAAACTTAGCCCAATCATTTTTCTGTTAACTTTCTTAGATAATACTCTCTATCTGTTTACAGGATAATGCAAGTTTTTCTTTTTAGACACATTTTAGCATTTTCTGCTAACTACAGGTAGAATCATTTAACTCTTGAGAGAATCTTTATCAAGAAAAGCAATATGATTTAATTCATGATTTAAGCATTTTCCTTAACCAGTAATCCACAGAATCCTGAATAAATGTGTTTTTTTCTTCAAATATGCAGCATTCCCTGAGAGAGAGGGAACAATAATTTTATAGATTATGAATGTGTAGTTTTTAGTTCCTTTTTGTTTCTGTTTGACTCTGTAGTGCTATCTCTTTCTATAAACAGTAGCTGCATTAGAGTGGTTTCAATTTGCAGAGGAAGTTACCATATGTTCTTCCTTGAAGCAAAACTTTGGGGAAGTTGCCAAACTTAAAGAAAAAGTATACTTTAAATAGAGATACAGAACATATCTTGTGTTCATAGAGCAGATCACAAGAATATAACATTTTTCTTATATATTTTACTCTAAGCAGCATTTCAAGATACTCATGATAGGACTGAGGGTAGAACAGGACCATCTCCTGGAATACCACAAAGCTTGGTTATTTATTTATTTAAGCAAAACTTCGTATATTTGAGAAAATACCCATATGGGAGAAACATATAACGGTAGATAGCTTAAGATGAGGAAGCCTCTTTGGTATATACTTTGTACTCCTTGGAAATCCATCAAACTTCTATCAGAACATTTATTTATAGGCATGGCTTCTCACTCTCTCTTTTTCTCCCCCTTTCTCTCACTGCATATGAAGACAAATTATGAGAAATCCGGTGATGTTATTTCAAAGGAAAATAGTCCAGAGAAAATGTTAAACATGGAAATGCCCACTGTTTTTATGAATGTGTTTATGTTACAGAGCATAAAAGAGCTTTATATATTGTAATCATGTAAAATATATCTCAGATGTATCAATGGTATCTATATGATTCATATGTGAATCTAAACGTGTAAATTAATGAGATCCATAATGAGATCCTGAACAGCTCTCCCCAATTGAAGCACATTTCTACCCTTGTTTGGGATACACAGTTTGGTGGACTATGAGAGAAAAATCCATAAAATTTTAGGAAACAACATTGTTAAATATTATTTCAACATCAGATCATAATTAAAATCTCCCAGCATTGCAAATTAATTATCCAGGGACCAGCCTAAAAATATAAAAACAGCCTTTATAATTAAAAGCCTAGTGTAGATAGCATTTGCCAACAAATTAAATAAAATTGATTGTACTAAAACTTTACATATTATTTTATAAAATACTGGTTCCTCTTCAGGATGAAAGGGCCAAAACAGTAGACTATTCTCCTAATAGTCTAAAATTTGAAAATGAAAAATGAACCTTTTAAATAATCCATATAGTACAGGCTTTCAAAATTTCATACTCAAACTATATTAGATTTTAAAGGACACAAACAACTCCTGAAATTGCTCCAGAAATAGATGGATAATAGATAGATAATCAGAAATAGATAGATAATCATAGCTGATAATCTCCTGGTATTACAGGATCTAATCAGTATACTAAGATCCTAGTGAATATTCCAGCTATTGCATTGTGCATAAAATGCAGTTTCCATACCATTTTTAAGTGCAAGCCCGTGAAGCATTTTACAGTAATCCAGCTTCGTTGCAATTAAAACATGTATTATTAAATCTCAAAATTCTCTAAAAAATGCTGCAACCTAAATAGATAAAAACACTAGCCATTCTAACCTAAGAGAGTTAAAAGAATTTCAGCATTTAGTGAGGCTCCTTCCTCCACAAAATTCTTTCATAAAATGAGTGATTTCTTGCATAGTTAGGACAACAATTAAATTTCAAAGCAGAAACTTGGGATATACTACCACAGCTGACTTTGTGCAAAATATATTCACTTTCTATTGAAACAAAAATTTGAAAATGTTCTCTTCAAATTTTGAAAAACTCTGATCACAATCCATTTTTTGGGGATTGTATCCCAGTCCAAAATGGAGTTATCAAACTTTACATACAATTTATAAAGGATATCTTAAAATATAAATATAAAAGAGAATTGTGATAAGGTCATAAAATAATTTATCTCGATAAAGAATGAAACCCGGAAACAGGAAAGAAAAACTTAGTGAATTGTCCTTCAGGTTTCTTTCTCTGGGGTACCATAACTTAAAACATGTTGTTTCCTGTTTCCAGCTAGAGCACAAAAGGCTGACCATGACAAAATTCCATAAGCAAAGTTGGCATCACGTAACAACTGCTGCCTTGGCGTCTTCAGTAGAATGTATAATAATTTTGGTGAAACGGGGGCAGAGGGGGGCAACAAAGGCCATACTTTCTCTTTAAGTACATTAGTATGCTAAGGATACATTCTAAAATATATGTGGGGCCATCACAAAGAAGTGGAACTGAGACCAGTACTAAATTCAATGGCTTTAATTTCATTCACATTGAATTAATATATGGAAATAATTGTAATTAATAGGAACATTTCCCACAAATCTGCCATTTCTATCCCAAAAATATTTGTATTTGGATTTTTGAAACTTTGTATGTATTCTTTAAATCTATAGTAAAATAAATTAAAAAAAAACCCATTTCCAATCATTTATATCATCTCCTTGCAGTCAGAGGATAGCAAATACCTCAATTATCTCCCTTGTGATACTAATTCCTATGTTCAGAATTATAGAGGAAATAAAATGTCCATGCTTTATTATTTTGCATTTGTTTATGGAAACATTTTGTGGTTTAGCAATAGCAATAGCACTTAGACTTATATACCGCTTCATAGTGCTTTACAGCCCTCTCTAAACGGTTTACAGAGTTCAGCATATTGCCCCCAACAATCTGGGTCCTCATTTTACCAACCTCAGAAGGATGGAAGGCTGAGTCAACCTTGAGCCAGTGAGATTTGAACAGCTGAACTGCTGAACTAGCAGTCAGCTGAAGTAGCCTGCAGTGCTGCACTTTAACCACTGCACCACTTCGGCTCTAAATATGATAGATATGTATGTATATAAATACACATACACATCTTAAACAATACATCACCTTGTGGTCACCCCCACCAACCTACATGGGACCTCATGATGCATTTTCCTGCTCTGCTTTCTTTCTTTCTTTTTTGCAATTATTTTTATTTTTCCACCAAACATACACAAATATGCATACATATACCATATCATCAAAACATCCATAATAATAAATTTCTATCCCTAATATCATAGACATATCTCCTAAGTTGCTCCTTTTATACTTTTATCTCCAGTCTGCTTACCTTCTATATTTCATACTACTCCCCTCCCTCTATCTCCCTTCTACCTTCTTCCTCCTTCTCTACCTCTTTCCTACTTCCCTCCTCACCCTCACCCCTTCCTTTCTACTTCCTCTTTCTCCCTCTTAACCTTCCCTGAGCACAACTAATCATAATCCATTCTATGGTTAGCAGACTAGTAATTCAGAAATCCTAACTTCATCCCAACGTCGGAGTTCTGTTTTCAAGTACTATATTTATACTTTGTTGGTTCAAGTTCTGCTTTCTGGTTTGCCTGCTGTACTTTTCTTTCTTCTAGTTGAGCCCCTGCCATTCAACAGGCTATTTGCTGCTGCACCATATTTTCTCTACTTTTTCTGAAAAATACATGCTATATATTCTATTATGTCAGGTCTTCCTTATTAGCATAAAAGATCTAATACTTGCCTTACCTACAGAACATCCTTGGTTTGAATCTCAGGAACAATGCTTGTTAGATTTGTTTGGCCATTTCTAGTTACTATTTCCCTCCTTTCTTTTCTGCTGAGCAGTTACTGTTTTTTTTTAAAAAAATAATAAGTACACAGGTATACCATTTCATTAGTTTTCTAGTACCGTATTTTCTTCCTCTCAAGGTTGGGGGCAATGTATATTGATGGAACTATGTGGATGAGCCACAATACAAGAATTTGAGTTAATATTGCTAAATTTGTACAGAAGGATTTAGTTCTATAAAACAGAGAACAGATACTAACAAATAAGAATCAGAGAGGGAACTCCCTATACACAACACGTTTGGAATCAAAGCATATGTGTGCTTCTCTCTTTCCTTGGGTATGGGACTATTGAATTCAAAGAGGATAGTTTCTGTTTGATTAGGCATGACTAGTATAGACAAAAATAACTTTGCTTCAATCAAAGAATGGTATGATTCTTTTCATCCAGAAGAATTAATATGTTCACGATTTGAATTTTTATGGTCAATTTTTATTGCTGAGCATTCCTGAGAAAACATAGCTGCTCTGAATATGACATTTATTATACTCTTCCCCAAGATAGGCTGATTCTGGTTTCTTGTAGCACTATTTTTAAATGTGTAGCAGGAGCTCTTAAAATGGAGAAGTAAACTCATGTGACTCTTGAATGTTGTAACTTCATATTTCTCAATTGTTTCAGTAGTTTTCATGCTATGTTCTTTAATGCTTTTCAAAGATATAAACAGGAGCAAGTGGGTTGGATGAAAACATTTCTTTATTAAATGAATTTCAAGACTGAAAAGCATTATTCTTGAATTATTGTATTTTTCTGACATGTCCACCCTACATTTTCCAAAGGTTATTTACAGATTTACTTGTACTTTTTATCTAGAGACTCAGACATGTAGCAAAAATACGTATAGAGTTCAGTTTCTAAAAAAAATCTCAACTTATTCACGCACCCCAGCACACCTCCTAATTCAAAATCTAGGTAACTATTGGTAGGTTAGGTTTGAGTTTCAGAAAAATAAAGGCAAGATGCCAACATGAAATGTTTATTGTATGTGATGACTCCCAAGATTTATTTATTTAAACTTTCTAGCAAAACTTGACTAGTGAATCAAAGTTTGGCCCATGCAAATTCAGCACTTTTCTCACATATCCTGGATTTTTCCCAATAGACTGCCATTGTCTTATCCAGTTCACATGGAAACTATGTTATTTTGGAAACCTTTTGTTATTCAAACTCGTCATTCTATATTTTCCCATATACTGTATAATCTAAAACATTCTTAAGCAAACTTGTTTGCCTTTTTGTACTACTTTTGTATTACTTATGAGTCTTATAAGCTCCTTCTTTGATATAGCCTGGCTTTTATTCTTCTAAGACAGTGATGGCGAACCTTTTTCAGTTTGGGTGCCAAAAGGGTGTGCGCGTGCGATAGTGCGCACGCGCGTGCCCACACCCGTAATGCAATGCCCTCTCCCCATTCATGTGCACAACCCCCGCACTGCCCCCGCGCATGCGTACACACACCCATGCTGCCCCCCCACGCGATGCGCACAGGCCTCACTGAAGCCTCTGGACTTCCAGTAGGCCCATTGGGCTGTTTTTTGCCATCCCCAGGGTTCAGGAAAGCCTCCTGAAGCCTGGGGACAGTGAAAAATGGCACAATGAGCCAACTGAACTTCTGGTTGGGCAGTTGGGCTATTTTTTGCTGTCCCCAGGCCTTCAGGAGGCTTTCCTGAAGCCTGGGGAGAGTGAAAACGACCAAAAAGACCGAAAATCAGCTGGCCAGAGCGCGCATGTGCGCTGGAGCTGACATAGGGGAATGCCTCACGTGCCCTCAGATATGGCTGCGCGTGAAACCTGTGGCACGCGTGCCATAGGTTCGTCATCACTGTTCTAAGAAATGTAACTGCCTAGCCAATTATCTCCCATTTTATAAATTTATATTTACCTAATATCCACCCCTCCAACCCCAAATATTATTTTTCTTCCTCCCCTGCCTATAGCCAATTGTATGCATATTCAATCAAAAGTCAATTCACTACTTTAGGGAGACTTACTTTGGACGCATCAACAGAAATATAATGTCAAGATTATGGGAATTTATAGTTCTACTCCATGCTGCATTGATCACTCTGCACCTGGAATACCGTCTCTAGTTTTGGTTGCCACAATACAAGAAGGATATTGACGAATTGGAAAGAGTGTATAAAAGAACAACAAAGATAATAATGGGACTGAAGACTAAATTCTATGTAGAATACTTAAAGGAACTGATATATTTAGCTTAAACAAAACTAAAAGAAAACATGATAGCAGTCTTCCCATACTTGAAAGGTTATCACAGGAAAGAGAGTATAGATTTATATACTGAAGAAAGAAGAAGAACCAATGGGTAGAGTTTTACTGTGAGAGATCCAAACTTCATAAAGAGGAATTTCCTGACTGTGGGAACTATTAAGTAGTAGGGACAGGTTGCCTCCAGAAGCTGTGGTTGCTCCAGCATTGGGGATTTCAAATAAAAGTTTGAATCATTTGTTGTGATTGGAAGATTCTTGCTCTGGGTAGCAGAGTGGATTACAAAACCACAAAAGTCCCATTCAACTCTATATTTCTGTGGCCTGTGTCTAGAAGATAGAAAATGCTTCCATTTGAGACTATTGTTCTTATGTTATTCACAAAATTTTATGAGACACCTATGTCCTCCATTTGTAACATCCACTTGTTTTCCTTTCACTTCTTTATTTGTTAGACAAAGAATGCTTCGAGATGGATAACTCTTAATGTACATAATAAAAGGACATCATGGCAGCTCTCCCATTCTTTTACCTTTAACACATTTACTCTATTAAAAATGTAAGAAACTAAAAGTTATAAATTGTGCCAAAAAGCTGGGATTGAAGCACAATGATCTTAATTTAAGGAGAGATGGAGAATTGTATAACAGCTCTGGTTGCTAGTGATATTAAATCCTTTTAATACCTTAATTAAGCACCACTTAATTATCATAACAGTGGATAGAAACCAAAAAATATTAAAATCAATCACACTATATACCAATCTATAGCACATAGCACAATAATATTCCATTGTTTATCATAACTAATTTCTGGCATACAGGCATTTCTGAAATGAAGTAATAGCTTAGAACCATCCCCACTTCTGTAGAAACAAATTCTATGGTACAGAGAAGACACTATTTTTGTGCACCTGATCAACACTTGCCTGGGTTTAGTTTTATTAGATGTCTGGCAAAAGGACAGTATGTCCTCTTTTTTGCCCTCGTTTCCTCTGTCCAGTAGGCACAGCCTTAAAATCAAATATGTCCCAACTTTCTGAGTATTTTTTTAAAATTTTGGATTGTTTTTACAACAGTAACAATTCAAAATTTCATATATTGTGATCTTGAAAATAGCCTGCTTCTTTCTTTTCCTCATCTATCAACAGACTTGACAAACTAGATTTATGATAATTATCTTTTTCTTAATTCTAGCAATTGGCTTCAATCCAGCCACTTCAAATGTATGACCTCTATAGGCAATAGATTGCATGACTTGCTTTACGTTTCTATGATAAAATTTGAAAAGCATATCATCATCAATTCAATGTTATTGCTAGTATGTATTCTTGAAAATAAAATTTTGTTGGAAAAATATTGCCATCGAAAAATCAGTCTTTCTGATGCTGGAAATTTCACATACCTGTAGGCCTAAGTACATTTTTTGCAGTATTTGCTGTAATTTTTGTCGCAGCTGCCAAGAAAGTTAAAACAGTTTGTGTGTCCTCCTTTTCTCTCCAGCTGTCCTTCTTTCGAATTGTCCATCCTCCTTTCTCCATTCAGATATCTGGTAAATGTAGCTGGTCTTGAAAGTTAAGCAGGGCTGGGTCTGCCTGGTACTTGAATGGAAGAGCAGCAGGAAACACAAGGCTGTAGGATAGACTGGGGAGTCAAAGAAACATTCTGGAAGAATGAGAATGGCAATGAGAAACCAGTGCCATAGTATTACCTGAAAATTTCTTGACTGTATCCAGTATCTTCAGAGTCAAGCACAGTTGGAGGGATAATAAAGCATAATGCTACAAACATAGTTCTCAGATGAAGTGAGCTGCAGCTCATTACAGCTTATGTCTTTTAATAAAATTGGCTGTTCAGAAAATGTACAACCAGTCTAATTTCAATTCCCTCGCCTTAAGGGTGAGAAGTGTTTGTAAATATTTTATGTTTCTCTTCCAATATTTATACAGCTTGCTGGTTAAAGTTGAGAGACTATTTCTATGATTGTAAAATAGTGCTCTATAAAAAGTGCTGGTCAGAGATGGGGCAGAGGTCGGTTTGCATTTCGGATAGTATAAATCATAACCTAAAAATAACAATTGCAATAATTAAACTGAAATCATTAAAGTTATTGATTTGGCTCAGATTTAAAGCTATTAATTATCTCATTACTGCATGCAGATACGTTGCATTTCAGAATTTTCAATCATCCTGTAAGTAACAAAAAAAACCGTATTGGAAAGAGAGGCAATCAAACGAGAGGCTCTTTTAAGGATAGATAAAAGATGATAAAATAGATAAAAAGGGTTTAAAAAGGCTCATTTCATACTTTACTGCTCAAAATACAAACCGAACTCCATCCCATCTCTGACCTGCCGTTTCTTTACAGAACTGTATTACGACATTGTCTTTGTTACAATTGTGTCTTTTACTTCCATAAAAACTGCGCGGCGTCAAAAACACAAGGATCTTTTTCCATCTCTACATGGACTCTATAATTTTCTAGTTCTATAGGTTTTATGAAAGCACGTTCAGGGTGACGTTCTGTCGCCTTCTGGGCAAACGTCATATCTTTGCGACTCAGTCTCTAAGCAACGCAGAAATGCCTTTGTTATGGCAGCGTGGCGCCTCCTGTTCCCATTGCTGCTCTTGCTGTCGGAGTTGTGGTCGAAGACTGAGACTGACAACGTCACTCTAAAAGCGGAAAACTCCACGGATGAAACGTCCCCCACTGGGACGACCCCCAGCGAAACGTCCTTCCCCGGGACCTCCCCAAGCGAGACCTCCCCAAGCAGAACTCCCCGCGTGCAGACAGAAGAAAGTGCTGGTGAGTTGGGAGGAAGTCTGGGCTATGTCCCAAAGGCATGTCCCCTTCTTTCATTTGAAGCGAATTATCCCCCTTATCGACTTTTTTTGTTTTGATTTTTTGCATTGTTTTTAAAATCTTTGTTCATGCTGCTTCTGTCTCCCACCAATGTTTTCTCAGGCTGCCCCTGTGACCTGCATCCAGGCTTCTGCGACATCAATTGCTGTTGTGATTCACACTGTGGTTCAGAATGCAACCTTGGTGCCCCTGGGTGTCCCTTCTCTTTCTGCCTTCCAGGCAGTACCAGGTGAATATGGAGATTTTATTTAGGTTTGTAGACATCCTACCAAGACTTGAAGCTTCAATTGGTCTAGAAGGCAATGGCATGGACAGTGATGATGGGCATGCCTCAGTATGTCCGTGGGACACCTCTGCTTTGTGAGCTGCACCGGTGCTTCTGGGTGCAGTTCAAGGTGCTGGTTATCACCTATAAAGCTGTACATGGCATAGGACCAGGTTATTTGAGAGACCTCCTGTCTCCCATGGTTTCTGCTTGGCCAAAATGTGCCAGCAGAGTTAGCACCCGCCAGATTTCTTTGATTAAACAGTACTATCTTTTGGGACCCAAGAAGTGTGCCTTTTTTTGTGGCAGCATCTGGAATGAAATCCCCCTGAAATCCGTGTGACTCTGATTCTGTTGGCATTCTGTAAAATTTTAAGGATTGGCTGTTTTTTCAGGCCTAGGGTTAATATGAATGGAGAATCTTTATTAGGTGTGTTTTTGTACAGAATGACCGGATGCCATTTTGTTCCGTAGTGGTCTATTGTGTATTAAATTGTCAGCTGCTCAGAATTGGGCAGTACTTGAAATAAATAAATAATTGAATCTAGAAAATATATTGGAATCATATTTTTGTGATTGTAAAAAAAGCACAATTTTGGAATTGGAGGTGCAGCTTTTTAATTGCTTTTAATGTTAAGTTTTATTGTGTACCAAAAACCAAGTAACTTTTGAATTTAGCTCTATGTTTTGAAAGCCATTGTTTGATATATATTGTTAATCTGAGTTTGTGTAAACAATGTTCTTTAAGACAGTTTTCTGTATTTGTATTTTTCCTTAGAGCTGTGAGTCGGGTGTGTTTAGAAAACTCCCTGATTTTCCGAAATAACACTCCCTTCCATACTGAAATCCTTCCAGGTCCTGATGGATGTATATTACTCTTCTGTGTACAGTTAAATGATTGTAAGTTTGGCTTTTTGTATACAACATATAGCAATAGCAATAGCACTTAGACTTATATACCGCTTCATAGTGCTTTACAGCCCTCTCTAAGCGGTTTACAGAGTTCAGCATATTGCCCCCAACAATCTGGGTCCTCATTTTACCCACCTCGGAAGGATGGAAGGCTGAGTCAACCTTGAGCCGGTGAGATTTGAACAGCTGAACTGCTGAACTGCTGAACTAGCAGTAGCCTGCAGTGCTGCATTTAACCACTGCGCCATCTCGGCTCTGTGTAGACCCTTTGTCTACAACATATACTCTTTGATTGCAGCTATTCTCTGAATCTAATTTTAGGAATAGAAATACAAACCATAATGCTTATTTTCTGAAGATTAAAGGACAATATAATGGATTTTATTTATGTAGTTTCATTTTCAAACCTTGTGAAACAGGTGCATTTTTCATTTGTCATTATGGTATCAATTTTTCTAAACACTTTCCTTTTCTTACTATTTTTCTGATAGTAAAGTGATGTCTGACTCTTAGAATTCTATCTTCTTTCATAAAAAATAAACCCACAGTATTAGAATAACATCTTAATTTAAATATATGAATAGTGTAGTAGTATAGTACAGGTAGTCTTCAACTTATGACCAGAATTGAGCCCAAAATTTATATTGCTAAGAGAGAAATTTGTTAATTTAATTTAATTTAATTTAAAGTTCTTATAGGCCGCCCAATTCTATGGGACTCGGCGGCGTACAACAAGGATAAGAACAATACAGTATGATAAAAACAATTTAAAAAACTTTACAGAAGTTAAAAACAGAACCATTCATCCATGGGGGAAATCGGTCTTCTTCACCCCGCCTGCCGGAAGAGCCATGTCTTTATGGCTTTGCGGAAGGCCAGTAGGGTGGGGATAGTCCGGATCTCTGGTGGGAGTTGGTTCCAGAGAGATGGGCTCCCACAGAGAAGGCTCTCCCCCGAGGTCCCTCCAACCAACATTGTTTGGCTGATGGGACCTGGAGGAGACCGACTCTGTGGGACCTAACCGGTCGTAGGGAGATACGTGGTAGGATGCGGTCCCGGAGGTAACCGTTAAGTGAGTTTTGCCCCATTTTACAACTTTTCTTTCCCCATTTGTTAAGTGAATGACTGCAGTTAAATTAGTTAAGTGAATCTGGTTTCCTCATTGACTTTGCTTGTCGTAAGGTTGCAAAAGGTGATCACATGACCCCAGGACACTGCAACTGTCATAAATGTGAGTCAGTTGTCAAGCATCTGAATGTAAATCATGTGACCATGGGGATGCTACAGCAGTCATAAGTGAAAAATAGTCAAAAGTCATTTTTTTAGTGCTGTTGTAACTTTTGAATGGTCACTAAGTCAGTCAAGGACTACCTTTATAAGTAGTATATAGTACCAGTATAATATACTTGCTTTTCTCTGGAATAGTTTTTCCAATATCTATTTCATTAATAACTCACCTAGGAAAATTTGTACATCAAATCAATGTTGATGTATCAATAAATAAAGTCAATTTGTCTGTTACAAGATTCTAATTTTGTTACTGTGTAGATTTGTGTTTCTGTTAAAGGGCAAGTGATCTTTGATTTGAAAAATACAACCTCTTTATACCTTATTCGCCAAATATCTTCCATTATTCCATTTTTGCACAGAGGCACAAATGCTTCTGGTCTAGTGAGATGGACAACTAAGGTGACAGAAAAGGTATATGCAAGCTCTCTGACAAAAAATAGGAAAGAACTTTCAAAAAGTACTAGGTTTTATAGCCCAGATTTAAAAAATACAGAGGGAATAACATTTTTTACATTTGCAATATGAGATGTACTTTTAACACTTTGATGTTACTGTTGTGCTTCCCCTACCTGTATTTTATTTTTAGCCACACTGAACTATTTACAAGTGCCGCAGATGGTGACAAAAGTAAATTTCCCAGTACTTTTAGCACAATATGGAAGGCCATCATTCATCCCTCCAGAACAAGTTTGGTCTTCTCCATCTGCCTTTTATCAAGTGAGTTGGTTCTTCTATTTTTTTTTTCCTGATATATTTTTAGTAGAAAATGTGAAGCAGACCAGATTTAGATTTTTGTAATTTTAGCCTTATCTCAACAAGGTAAGACTTGTCTAGTAGCTTGCAATGTAAAATTATTTAATAATCATGTGAAGTAGATGAAAAAAGTTGGCTTTTAAAAAAAATCAAGTTAATGCTTAAGTTCTTTTTCTGTATGGGCTGTTCTAGGAATTAGTCTTTTTTACCTCTTCTGTTTCCATTTCAGGTAGGGGATCCAATTCAGATTTATTATGCTGCCTCATCTACACTAAGTGTGCTTAAGCAACCTGTGGGCATTGGAAGTAGTCAGATTTGCACTGATGAGAATCCTGCTGGTGAGCATTGAGTTTTTAGTAAAGTTCTAGCACCAGGTCACAAAGTTTATTGGATTTGATAACTGATTACAGGTAGTCCTTGATTAATAACTATTCATTTAGCTCTTGTTCAAAGTTATAATGACACTGAACAAGATTTAACAACTGGTTTTCTTAGCATCCAGTTTGCAATTATTACAATTGCAGCAGTCTGCTGTCATGTGATTACCATTTGTGACCTTTATTGCCAGCTTCTGACAAGCACAATCAGAGGGGAAGCCAGCAGGAGGTGATCATATGACATCATGCTTAACAACTGCGGCTATCTGCTTAATGATAGCACACCAAAACTGGCACAATTGCCAGTGTAAGTTGCCAGTGTAAGTTGGTCATGATCATGTGACATGGTGCTTTATGGCGCTGTCACTTAGTAATAGTGTTGCCAGTCTCAATTGCTGTCATTAAACATTGTTAAGTGAGGACTAACTATTTTTTCAAGAAGCCACCATATGCTGTAATGTTTTTAACATTGCATAATTGATAGCAAAAATAAATACATTATTTGATTCCTGGTAAATGGAGGGTGAGCAAATTTATAAGAGAGAAGCAGTGGTAGATGGAGCATAGTAATCTTAATTGTGAGCCCATGGCTAGGTTCTTATAACAAACATACTGAGATACAGCCTAACATTTTTTAGAAATAAATGCTGTATTGCCAGCACTGTACTGACAGATTGAAAAATTAAATGTTAGTCAGAGCAAAACTCCTGAGTCAACTTTCAAAGTCTCTAGGGCAGTGGTTCCCAGCCTGGGGGTCGGGACCCCTTTGGGGGTCGAACAACCATTTCCCAGGGGTCGCCCCAGCATCCTTAGCTCCCCCCCCCACTGCCACAAGCCTGGCCATATCGACTCAACTCGCCCAAGCCCTCTGATTGGTCGGGAGAGGTGCCATTTGGTGAGAGGCATTTGTGACGCCTGGCGGCTGAGCTTTGACGGCATCAGCTAAGGGGCCAGCTTTGCTTTGAATTCTGGGAGTTGAAGTCCAGGCACCTTAAAAGTTGCTGAGATTGAGAAATATTGCTGTACACTTGTTGGTTATCAAGTCTAAATACAGAAGTAGACTTGTTGTGGAAGATGATATTCCTTGTGCTCTTGCAAAGACTGGCCCGAGAATTTCTGATCTGGCATAATTACATATTGTTTTTGTGATTAATCGCTATGCTTTAATTATGTTCAATTTGTAACAATGAAAATACATCCTGCATATTAGATATTTACATTATGATTCATAACAGTAGCAAAATTACAGTTATGAAGTAGCAACGAAAATAATTTTATGGTTGGGGGTCACCACAACATGAGGAACTATATTAAGGGGTCGCGGCATTAGAAAGGTTGGGAACCACTGCCCTAGGGCATTATTAATTGTCATTCTTGAGTATTACTGATTGGCATTTTAGGAGAGAGACAAGTAGCAACATGGTTCCTAAACTGTCTTACATAGAAATACAGCTCAATTTTAAAAAATACACAATTCCAGATGGAGTCTCAGATTCTGGAAGAAAAGTAAACGCTTAATCAGGCACAGGCTTCTCCAATAAGATATGCAGATTCTGAAGGTAGATCTTTATAAAAGTTTTGATGATCCTTTTTATTGTTGTGATACTCAGGTGACAATGTAGTCAGAGCCTTTGAACTACAAAGCTCAGTGTGAAATTTATAAAAGATGTTTTGTACTGTGAAGGTGACATTATCAAAAAATAAGATTCTGGAATTTAGCTTTGTATAACTCCGGTTTAAAGCAAGAGGGAGGGAGGGGGAGGGAGAGAGGGGGAGGGAGGGAGAGAGGGAGAACATATATACAATATATACATATTAAAAATGTTAACTGCATTTTTGAACTCTTAAGTCAACATTTCCTATTTGTCTGTCTTTCTTTACTTCTTACAGTATATTCATTTCTTAGGTTTCCTGGAAAGTAAAACTACCAGCTGTATTAGGATCTTTACTGACCTGACGAGCAGTTGTACCTCTGACCCTGCATTGGATGCAGCTTCATATTATCGTAACTTCAGTGTATTGCAGGTGTAAAATCTGACCTACCATGAAGTCTATTATTTTGCTATTTTGTTTATTATGGTTTGTTGCACAGTCAGCCTGATGTTTAGACTGGATTTGGCATTTTTGCTGGCTTCTTGAGTCCTTCCCAAGGACCTGGGATAGGCAAATGTGGATGTCGTTGCAAGATGTAAGCTGTTCCAAGTAAAACTGCCTTTTGCTTGTAATTGATTGGTGAATTTGTCAATGCTGAGAATGTCCAAATGGTTATCATTGTTATTATTTTATTTATTCATTTAAGATTGGCTGCCCAAGTTTAGTGGACTCTTATGCATATTTATTAGTAAAAGTAAGCTTGTATACTTTTTAAGTATCAAAGAAAGAGGAGGAGGAGATGAATTTAGTCACTCTTCCATTAAAAATTAGAAATTTTGGAAAATATATTATCTATTGGCCTGTTACTGGCAGGAATTCAAGTCCTATAGAAATGTATTGTATATGATACTATTGTAAAAGACAATTATATCAACTAATATGAAAAAGAGATAATATAATTAGTTGCAACAGATGTTTGTATTATCAACAGCACTTGTGAAGTTCTGTGATAACAAGGGAAGAGTCCTGATTTAGACAAGAGACTTTTCTAAAGATATGGTATTTATTTCCCTTGTTAAAATCAGGCGCATCTAGGGAGATATCTGTGTTAAGGCAGGTGATCTATGGGTGCAGCCCTATGGAAACATTGTGGGCAGACTCCCTGAAGTAGGTTTATGGTTAAATCTTTGGAAGATGTTTTATATTCTATATACCATATTTTTCGGAGTATAAGACGCACCGGAGTATAAGACGCACCTTAGTTTTTGGGGAGGAAAATAGGGGAAAACAATCTGCCTACCAGGTATTCATCTGGCTAGCATCCTTAGTCTGGTCAGCTTCAGCACATTATTTTATCTCCTGGTTAGGACTTTAAAAAACCTTCTTCTGAGAGAGTAACAATGAAAGAGCCTGCAAGCCAGTAAGAGCTGGGAAGATCGTTAGCACCTGGTTAGGGCTAAAAAAAAAAACTTATTCGGAGCAGCTGCAGCACATTATTTTATCTCCTGGTTAGGACTTAAAAAAACCTTCTGAGAGAATAACAATGAAAGAGCCTGCAAGCCAGTAAGAGCTGGGAAGATCGTTAGCACCTGGTTAGGGCTAGAAAACAACTTCTTTGGAGCAAGTAGAGCAATGAAAAAAAAAACCTGCAAAGACTTAGGGCTGGAAAAACATTCTTTGGAGAGAGTAACAATGAAAAAGCCTGCAAGGTAAGAGCTGGGAAGATCTGTTAGCACCTAGTTAGGGCTGGAAAAAAAGCTACATTCGAAGTATAAGACGCACCTGAATTTTCAGCCACTTTTAGGGAGGAAAAAGGTGCGTCTTATACTCCGAAAAATACGGTATGTGATCAGACTAGGGAAAAGATACATAAATACAAATAAAATAGAAAATGGAGACACACATAGGCCTAAAATCAAGAATGTCACATCAGTCTAAGCCCTTTCTTCACAGTTGTGTTTTTAGTGGGTAAAATTATATATAAATAGGAGACTTAGAACTTAGATACTCGTATGTAGGATCAGAACTTACTTATAGTTATTTTAATTATAAAATCTCTATTTCACTTTCTTGCCATTGTTAGGTTTTAATGAAGAATTAAATGTTATTACTCTCAAAATAAATTTCAGCTTGTTACTTCTTAAATATGGATATTAATAATTCTATACACTGAAGCAAGTAGAAGAGAAGCCCAACAGCTCCTGTAGTGAAACTTCTGATTAGAATTAATTGTTTGTGCATGACTTATTTACAGAATAACCTGATCCTCAAAGATCACTTGTGGCAAGTTATGGGAACCAGAATATTGTTAGTTCTATACCCTCACAGAAAAACTTGGCTACAGGTAGTCCTTGACTTACAATAATTTGTTTGTTGATCCTTCAAAGTTATAACAGCACTGACTTATGACCGTTTTTCACAATTATTGCCTTTGAAACATCCCCATGTTCACGTGATCGGAATTTGAATGCTTGGTAACTGGCATGTATTTATGATGGTGGCAGTATCCCAGAGTCGTGTGATCACCATTTATGAGTTTCTGACAAAAGGGAAGCCAGATTCATTTAAGAATCACATGATTCACTTAACAACTGTCTTGCTTAGCAGGGGAAATTTTGGGCTCAATTTGGTCATAAGTCGAGGGCTACCTGTATTCCTAAACAATCCTCCATTCCTACTGAGAGAAGGAGAAAAATTATGCAGAAAATTAGGCTGTAAAGCAGATTAAGACCTCAGATTTATGAACTGTATGGATTTATGGCAAAATTCTTTTCTTTTTCAGGTTCCACTCAATTTTAGCGATGTTCACCTCTTCGAGGTAAATTATATTGACTATTTCCATCTTTCCATTTCTAATTTAAGGAAATCCCATCTTGAAATAACATGAAATTATTTGGACTAACATAGACTGAGAAAGGAAGTGGGGTTCTAGCTATATTTAAGAAATTAGGTTTGGAATGATACTGGATTACTTATGTTGGCCATGACTTGATGATTGGGATCAAAGGGTTCAGTAGTTCAGAAGGTAAGCAGACAAGGGAGTTGTTGAGCAAAATTATGTGGAGTAATTTTAGAAAACTTAACATTTTAGAAATTTAGTAATTTTAGAAATTACAAAATGTTCTGATTTAAATGGTTGTGATTGAATCATGTGAGGTGATTTTTTAAAAATTGAGTATATGTTTTGGTCATTGCCAGGTCCACATTATCCCACATTCGGAGCCTGCAGCTCCTGGGCTGAATGGTAATACATGCCACAATATTGTTTCTGAGGTATTTAGCTACATCAACAATTGCTTTTTCCTAAAATAGAAAAGGGGGGGAATAAGCGTATCCATGAGCATATCTTGTTTTTTTACTGATCTGTTTGATGTACTTTTAGGTGAATTATGAGATGGAGTTTAATGGGACCCATGGAATCCAAAAGGTTTACGTTCAGTTCAAATTGACCAATATATCAGGGAATCCAGGAGTCACATTACAACAACGTTTTTCTCTGCATTTTGGGGTCAGTACTTATATCTTCAGATTGGGGCCAAAGTATACAACTAAATTTTCTACTGTACTTAACCCAGTGGCAAGAGTTTCTGGATTAGTGTTTGTTGTGCATCTCGACAGCTTTGACTCTGTATAAATAAGATAAATGAGCCTTAGCACCAAGCAAGCTTGTAGACATGGTTCCATATCAATTTCATGGCTTTATGCAATTGCAGAAAGATCTGCATTGTGGAAAAATTGTTGCAAGGATGGTGTAGAAGTCTAGATTCTTTTCTGTCCCACCAAAGTTTCAGGCTTCTTAAATAAGATTTTTAAAAAAAAAAAATGACATTGGGCTATAGTACTATAATGCAGACTAATATGGCAGCTAGAAAAGGATGCTATTTTGTAATAGAATAGCAGGCAGTTTTAAAGACGTTTGCTGAAATGGAAGGAGGGAAGTATCCATTGTACTATCTGGCTGGCTATTACCAGGAAAATAATGGCAATCCACATGTTGCTCAAATACATGCGAGTTCTTGCAACAAACATTTCAATGGACCAGAACACTTCCTCACCAGTAATCAAATACCCAGATAAGCAAGAATTAAATCCATAAACAGTCAAGCAGTAAACAACAGCCCAATCAAGGAACTATGAAGAAGAAAAATATTCCCTACCAGCACTGACAGAGCGAGCTGCTGTAGATACACAGAGAGCAAACCCCACTCCCTTCCACCACGGAAAAGTTACCTAGTCTGGGTAACAAAATGTCTGCAAGGAAACAAACAAGCTCAGAAAGCACTAAGAACTCAACATGCACATTTCATTTAGAGGGATTTGTTTGCTATCTATATGCTTTTCATATGTTTTCATTGTACTGATTTATGATTTTGTTTCAAGTATTGTAATATATTTTAGTGTCTATATCTCTAGCCTAGCTAGCTTTGAAATAACCCATTAAAATACCTTTTAATAAACAATTCTATCATATTAAAGTACTTTGGGGTTCTTTTTAAGTAGAAAAGTTGGACAAATACTTTAAATACAGTGTATCAATTGAACAGCATTAAAAAAAGCCTGAAAATATATTTGGTGGGTATGAAACTCAGATATACCTAAAATATGACCTCTAGAAATCCAAAAGTATGGACTGAAACATTTCTGGACAAATCCTTATTTTCTTTTCAATATTTGATAATTTAGATAAACATAATTTATTATTTTTTATTTGCTTTTCCCCAATTCTCTGTCATTTCCATGTGGATGTCTTTCATCCATGGATGTTCAATTGATATTATAAGATGTATTGTTTCATCCTTGGTTGATTAACATCTCTGATAATTTCTGAGTTGCCTTGCAATGCACTTTTGTGTGGCATTTCAGGTTTTTTTACTTTAAAAAAAAGGTCTTCTTTACAAATAGCATCTTTACAGACACAGCTACAGGGAGTGTTCTTGCCACAGTAGGAGAGTAGCTTGGTATTGCATTTTTCCCAAGACATTTCTCAATTTTCCAGTCTACTCTATTTTCCTGGTATGGGATACCATAGTAGTATCCTGAGTACTAAGAAGGTCAATTGGACACTGCCACCTGCTGGGCAGTTTTAAAGGAGTACTGGATAACACAAATGTGGGCATGCATGGCCCTGACCTGAGAAAGGTCAGACCCATTTCTTTGGCATTCTAAATCTAACATTCTCTCCCTACCCCTTCCCTGCCATTTTTCTGTTTCTTACAGAGCAGAAGACCTTCTTTGGCCAAACGAAGAAGTGGAAATCCTGGCTATATCACAGGAGCACCACTAAGAGCTTTATATAATGGGATCCAGCAACATGTATGTTTTCTTGCTCTGTATTAAGTTATGTTTGTCAATGGATGTGTGGGTATAAGTTTTAGACGATTGTCCATTAGAAAGCTTTTATTATCCAAGAACATAATACAGATAAGTTTTCTGTTCCTATAGTTCTTGAAATGAACACATAATTGTATGAAAATAACGTCTTTTGGAACCAAGTTATATTGCATTTTTACCCACAACCACTAGTAAGAGTGTAGTATTACTTATCGTGTTTCCCCAAAAATAAGACCCTGTCTTATATTTTTTTGAACCCTGAAATAAGTGCTTGGCCTTATTGCCTTGCACTCAAAAGCCCAATTGGGCTTATTATCAGGGGATGTCTTATTTTGGGGGAAGTGGGATACTTGCGTGTCATTTCTTTATTATGTGAAACCAGCAGTTACCTGTAATAGATTTTTGATCCAGTGATTCCAATACTTTTTTTAGTTTTAGATAATAGCAATTCCACACTTTTTTCTTTTTTTTCCCTTCCTTTTTTTCCCCGGGGTAGTAGTGGGGTGTTCTATGTCTTTGTTTTTTAATTCTTTGATATCTATTCCACAATTTTCAAAAACTTCTTAACCCATAATAAGAAAGTTTGTATCTCTATTATAAAGTCAGAGGGAAGTAGGAAAGTAGGATGTGCCTATTCTTAATTTTATGAGGATATACAAAATGTATATTTCATATAGCATATCTGTATATAAACAGTTTTCTAGAGGTGTATCCAAGTTATTTATTACAGGAAATCAACAGATTGTGACAGCTTAAAAACCTGAATTTATAGTGGTATAAATGTTTAGGACTGGGATTCACTTGGAATATCCTCAATTGGCAGTTTTATAATTATGGGTACAGGAATGAGGGAGATCATACATTGATAGATCAATTAGCAATAAATTTGACATTTCAGTTAAAATAAAAATACATGCAAAATATGCATAGTACCTTCATAGGAGAACACATTATTACAATACTAATATCAACCAGTCAGAGGTTTTAATAACAAAAACAACTTTGTGAATATAATTGTTGGTTGTACTGTGACCTCTAAATGCTGGTGGGCTGCCAATCTTTCCTATTTTTTATATTTAAGCAGCAAGTACAACGTAGAGGAATTCCTGATAGCTACCTTACTACTGTAAAACTTTTTTAACTGAGGGTTTGCCAAAAGAACAATGAAATCTTCACAAGGAAGAACTTTACTGGTTGACCTAAACCAGCAAGGCACTGAGTTTGTTTTTTAAAACTTAAGCAGCCTGTTTTACTATTCAAAATTTGTTCATGTCATGGTTTTAGAAATAATACATAAAAGTTGTGTGTGGTACCAGTATCAGTCTGTAATTTGTTTTTGTGGCTCCACTATATTCTCGTTTAATTTCATAAAGCTCCCTTTCCTCAGGTAACCATTTTACAGAACCAAGCTAATGGCCAGTGTTCAGCAGCTGAGAGATTTACAGTACAATTTGGGGAGAATGTAAGAACGGGCTGCCAGTTCAGGTAACATTTTATATATCCATTTACATTTTTGCTCTTCTAATTCAGTTTCAGATGTTTTGGTACATAAAGTGAAGAATTTTGCTAAATGTTGTCTCCATCATATACTATATGTTCATTGAACATTGAAGGACCTGTGTATAAATATCTCCACAAATATTTCCAGATAATTACTTTCTGAGATTCCAGTTCTAAAAGGGCTGTATCTTCGTGTTGTCCTTCCTTTATAACTTAGCTAGTTTTCCCATGTAGTTCGTTCTAACTGTGTTAATAGGAGTAATTTTTGTTCTGTTTAATATCTTTTTCTGTGTTTCATATTTGTGACACATGGTGGCTTGGTCTTTCACAGTATACCCTTCAAACCTGAAGAAAGAAGTTGTAATGACTTGCAGGAGCCATTTTACCAAGCCTTTGAAGGAGGACTCAGCACAGGGCATTTGGCCATAATTGGCAATGCTGATCCAGGCCATCCAGAGCAATGGACCAGAGTTTTTACCCAGAGGTGTAAGTTGCAGGTAATATGAGAAAGAGCATCCAACTCCATCTATAGTTTTCTAATATAAGTTTTGTCACAAGTACCAAAACATACTCTGTCTTATTTTTTCAGCTATATCAAACTAGACATAATTTGTTACAGTCACTGTACATTTGCAGCTTTGTATTCAGAAATAACTTTTTTTTCACTGGACCCAATGTGCCTGCTGTACATTGTTTGTTCTTCCCATGAATGGAGAGATGGAGATGCCAGAACATTCTGTATCCCATTGTAGTTCTGTGAATTATGTTTTGTACTTGAATGTAAATGTTGCAGTAATTCTGATCTTACTTATGATTATCAACAGGTGTTGATAATCCCCAAAGTGTTAGGGTTCCTGTTACCTAAATTTTGGTTTCTTTTTTTTTCTAGGATGGGCATTGTATGATTCCTGTTTCCCTGGAGATTCAGGTGATATGGGCTAATGTGGGCCTCTTATCTAATCCACAAGCTCAAGTGTTGGGTGCACGGTATTATTACCTCTGCAGACCTCTGAAGGTTAGTTTCACACAATGCTGAATTCAAAAGTCATGCTAAACCATGATTTGTTTAATCTCAGTTTCTTGAATAAGTAAAAATAACCTGAATTCACATATTACGTTAAGCAAATGAAACAAATTGCATTAAATCAAAACCTGAAAAAAATTCTCACATTAAGTTCTAGTTAAATTAAGTAAGGGTCTCCTGCTTGGGCAGGGGGTTGGACTAGATGACCTGCAAGGTCCCTTCCAACTCTGTTCATCTGTTAAATAGTCTCGATTTGTTCATAAATTAGCATTTATACTAATCAGATTATCTGAATTCAGACATAAAAGGGAATTCTAGGTTTAAAACTAAAGGATGCTTTATTTCCTCAAAGGAGATAAAAAGCATGTGTGTGTATGTATGAATTCATGACTTACTACAGCTTATATATGGAAGACTAAAAGAGACGAGGGCCTGAAGTGCCCATTACATTTTATATTAAGGAAAGAACATTATGATAATAATGACAGAGATTGTACTATGTACAATAAATATTAAATAAAAGCATGCCATCAAATCATTCCGGCAACTGCCTGGACAAGGCAGTTGCCAGAATGATTTGAAAGCAAGAGTTTTATTTAATATTTATTGTAAATATTAGAACCTCTGTCATTATTATCATAATGTTCTTCCCTTAAAATAAAATGTAATAGGCAGTTTTCTTTAGCTGGCTTTGTGCCTAAATAGCTCTGGTTCAATAGGGTGTAAGTGAATCTGTTATTTTGGCAGAATGTTATAGTTCTTTAAAAGTCTTACTTAGCATTTCTGTTGCTACTTAATGACTGATGAGTAAAGCAATCCAAAGGCCCCTGGAGATATAAAGTCCTCGGAAGTCAGAAACTCTAGAATCTAAATGATCTCTAGGTTCTGTGGACTTCCTTTCTGTATTTCTTTTTACTTATGTGATGAAGAAAGTAATGATAAGTCTAGATGATCATTTTCTGTACCAATTCCTTTGTTATAAAATATCCTGTCTAGGAAACAGGAAGAATATTAATGACACACAGCTTTTTATATCCAAATCCCTCAACAAATGGCACAGGTCTTCTCTTAAATGTTCTATTCTCTTTAAGCTGAAAGGAATAAATAGTAGTCTTAAATTATAATTAGTTCAGTAAGAAATTAAAGAGTTTTGTCCTACATTTTGTTCCTATCCTTTTCCCTACATTCTTTCCTCAAAACACTGGATATATGGAAATAGCTAAATAATGTTATATACTCTGTTTTCTTTCAGTCTCTGGGTATATATATGAACATGTTGCCTTTGACAAGTACAGTTACCTTCACAGATGTTACCAAATGGCCAGAGTCACCACATGGTCAACCTGACGTTTATAGGAAACTTCCATTTGATTTCTTCTTTCCTTTTAAAATGGCATTGAATGAAGCTGTGAATGGTTCATGCAACATATTGGGCACTTTACTGATGTCATTAATGTTTTATGGAATATTTGTAAGCTTCTAATACAGAAAAAGAGTAGCATTTCATATAACATGGAATCAAAAATGGTTGCACGATGAGTGACAGAGCGTTTAAGAGAATGGCTAATTCTCTTCCTAAATTCCTAAAGGAGGGAGGTTCTGCAACATCTATGTGTCAGATAATTGAGATGCATCCCAACCAGTCTCAAGTTGGCATGGAGGGTTAAGTGGACATCTTGTAAACCAATAGTCCATAATGAATTGATCACATGTATGCTATGCATAACATTTAATGTTTAGCCCCTGACAGCAATTGTTCCATAAGTGATTGCTGTTTCTGTTTATGGATGGGCTGTGTGTGACAGGCTTGCTATCAGCCTGGGGAATGTAAAAGTGGGGGTCTAAAGCGATACTGGCAGGGGTTCTTTTGTGTTCTGAAACCTCTGAATTTCTGTCTTCTGTGCAACTCCTTGCCTTTCTTCTGCCTAAAGGTGTGTTAGGCTTGAACCAGGCATCTTTAGATTACAAAAAAAAAAATCCTTAATCATGTACTCTTAGTATCTTTTTTCAAGATGAACTATATCAAAAGTATGAAGAATCCTGTAATTTTTAGTATATGTTTTTTCCTGTTTGGAGTATGATTGAGATATTTGATAAATTACAATGGAGTAATTAGCACAAATACTTAGCTTCATAGGTATTATTTAACAGCTAATCTTTTAATTAAACAATGTTTATGCTGTTGTTGCTGTGACACTTTAGAATACTAGTTCTTCATTCATAGGATGTTCCAGTCTTTCCTAAAAGAGTGAGCCTGAAACATGAAAGGCTATAATATATAATACCAGAATCACTCTTTAAATTGAAAAGATATAATGAATATTTCATTAAAATAATACACACACACACACACACACACACACAGAGAGAGAGACACACACACATACGAGAACTGGGAATTTAATGAGTGTTGTAATCTATAAAGTTTTCCACTCTCATGTTTTAATGTTTTAATTATCAATTACTAGGTTGTATAAAGTTATTTGCAAATATATACTTTGCAATGGTGGTACACAGTGGATGTGACAAATTATATCATTGATCATTGTAGTTTCATATAGTGTTAAAAATTCTAGCATGCTTTCAGTAATTATACTTTGAATTTCCCTTTGCTCAAGCAATTGAACTAATTGAATTCTTATGAATGACTGTTAGCATTTCGCAGCCATACACAATAATGCTAGCCACTCTTTAATATTTTAAACCATAAAGGTCTTTAAATCTCTTTGGTACCAAATTATTTTTATGTTAAATCCACATGAATGAATGAATGAATGATATCCTTGAGAAACAAGGGATATTATCAGGGACTAAATCAGAATGCACTCCTACATTCGATTTACTTAGCTTTAGGTATTCAGTATTTCAGAATAGTAATGGATCCCTGTGGATCTATAGATCCTTTAAGATAATAAAATTAAGTTTAAGCTAATTTCACAAGAGGAATGAATAAAATAACAAGCATTTTAAACTGTTACTAGTTTTATTAAAACATGCATATATAGGAGACTAGATACTGAATTACCTCCCCACATCAAACCTATTTTGATGAAAAGAAGATACGAATTGGAAAAGGTTTTAGGGCAAAAGAAGTTCACGTTGCATGTATAAAAATGTGTTGAAATAAAGTTGGATTTAATCTTTTTTTATATCTTATGTATTCTCATATACATATTATTCAGCTTTTTTACTTGAAAAAGTTCATAATGTAGCCATGATGATCAGCTACAAAGAGAATGCTTTTTAAACCTCCAGCTAAAATTCCAGAATCTTTTCGAATCGTATAGCAGACAAATACAGTGACCTTCTACCTTGTCAACTCTAAAATAAGGACATTGTATGAAAAACTAGTTTCAGAGTCCAAATAGGAGAGTTTGCAATTTATGACTTTCCAGTTGGAGTGCAATAAGACAGTGCTTAGCCAAAAGCTTGGCTTCTCTGTTTTCAAAATACACAGGTGGACATTGCTGGAGTACTTGTATTCAGCAACTGTGTTCAAATATGTTTGCCTTTTCACAACAAACCCAAAGAAATCACATTACATTTAAATGATGTTCTAATTCTGAGCACTGTGTTCTATGCTTGCTTTGGCTTAGTGATTGTGATTTGTAATCCATGGTGTAATCCATGGGTTTAGCATATTATTCAAAGTGCAATAGAAATTTGCATAAATAGGCTGCTTTTTGAAATGGTAAGAAACTAAGGCAGTTTCTCTTAAACATTTATGCACCAAATATTTCTTTCATGAAATTTCATTGAGCATATTATAAATAAAGTGCATAGTCCACATATAATCTCAAACCCAATCTTTTAGGATGCTTGGGTGAAAAGTTCCACCTTGTTGCAAAGATATTGACGTCTATCTGCATAATCATACTTAGTTTATTTCAATTCTTTTTTCATATGCAATCTTTTCTTAAGTCAAAGAATTGATCAAAAGTATAGAATGTTACTTCATTATAAATCTTTATAAAGCTTATAAAGATTTAATTCTTTTGGATTGTATATGTCTGTAAAGGTAAGTTGCTATGAGCTTCCATCAAGGGAAATCAAAATAAATAAAATACCACTGTGTAGCATCATTAGAAAGGTTATAAAATAGGAGATACCTTATTTCGGCATGTATGAACTATATTCTGAGATGTGAAAGTGAAAAGTGAAATTTGACAATTATGTAAAATGATGGAATTCTGTGCTGTTACAAATTATATGTTAACAGTTATATGTTTTTTTTCTTACGTTTTCTTAGGGTGCTCAGCACAGCACCCAGAATTAGTTCCTTTTTGTGTGTTTTTGTGTGCATTGTGGCTTAAGATTTCATCACCAAATTACATATTAGATAACATGGCAATGTCAGTTTTTTTAACATTGTCTAATGAAAGCAATAAAATCTTTATTACAAAATTTTCAGTATTTTCAAAAATTGTGTTGGATTGGAATTTTAACCTGTATTTTACTAATTGTTTTAGATTTTAAAAACTATTTTTTAAATAATTGGATTGAAATGTCAATTTAAGATGATTTGATTAATCAGTACTGATGAAAATAATTTGTTACTTGGTCTGCACTTTTTGTAAGCATTTTAATTAAAGTATTTTTTAAAAAACTATTCTGCCTTTTTATCATAACACTCAAAATGATTACTTTTGTGTGAAGTCATTCTTTTTTATGTTAAAAATTTAAATTACAAAATTTAAACTGGTGCATTTTGCTAACTTAATATGGTAGCATTAATAGCATTAATGCTGGTGAGAGTATATCCTTCCAGGTATACAGTTTTTTCTTAGTACAGTATATTCCTTCCCATCAAAAGTTAGCATTTATAGTAGCAAGAGTCAGTGTTCTCACATTTAGCAAAAGTGTAGTAAAGCCATATTGGAATAGTAAGAGGAAATGCTTACAGATGTTGTCACTTTCATCTTCAATTCCGCCATGCATTTAACTCTTTAAGAACTCATTTTATCTTTGTATTGCATGCTGAATTATTGTTTCCTGGAGCAGATTTTCAGCAGCATTTGGTGCAGAAATCCCTAGTCATGTTTAATCAGAAATCCTGTTTCAAAAATTTTACTTATAAATCATTATCCTTAAGAATGCATTTTAGCTATATTGTTTGTATGTATGGTTCTCATATCTGAAAAATAACTATTAAAGTGCATATGAGTCCCTATTGTAGGATGGATTTCGCTGATTGGGCTTTAGCCAGGGATGAAATGCTACCGGTTCGGACTGGTTCGGGCGTACTGGTAGCGGCGGCCGATGGTGGTTCGGAGAACCGGTAGCGACGGCAGCACAAGGCTCTGCCCACCCACTCATTTTCTTTTTTTAACTCTATGCGCAAAGCCTTCTGCGCATGCACAGAGAGTGAAAAATTATGCACTTCTGAACCGGTAGGGAAGGTAAGTAGATTTTACCGCTGGCTTTAGCTACATAAGATCACACAACAAAGTCCACTTTTGTTGACTTTAGTTGTTTAAGCAGTAGGCAAACTCCCAAATGGGTAACTACTGAGTACAGCCTGTTTCCTGACCTGCCCCATGCCTCAAAATAATCTTGAATGTTGACTTCCCCTTTTTGTCTACTTACTTTTGTCTAAAAGTAAACCAATATTCTGATGGAACAATAAGATAACATATTGATACTTGGTTTAGACCCAAGTTGTCACTTTGTCTTCTTAGTTGTGAGGCAGCTGCTGACTATTAGGTAGTCATTGCATACAATATATTTCCAATCCAGATAGTTTATATTTAACAGGGACTGCCCCTTCCATTTGTTTTGAAATAACAGATTCCAAATGTGAGCAGTCTTTGTTTTTTCAAAAGCGATAAAGAGGCACTGAGTATAGCTTTATATTCAGCTGCATGACTTATCTGTGCTGAGCAAAGTGGAACAACAGTGAGCAAAACAAAGTTTTTAAGTACTGCGACATTCAGATTCAATCAAACATTTTTAAAAGGGCCTCATGGGAAACTGTAGTGTGTTAATGTACAGTCTCTAAGATCACAGGAGTATATATGGCCTCTAAGCTTATTCAAAAGTTGCTGCCAAATCTTAATTTTTATTAAGATTCACAGGGATAATTGGATTAACTATGATTTATTTTTTATAAATCATATATAACTTGAGAAATGAACAGTCCCCGGCTTAAAAAGGGTTGTATCCTACTGTATGTTGTAAAATGTAAAATACATAAATAATGTGAGCACTCTTGGATAGTGGATTATGTCTCGTGTTAGAGCAAGGGTGTCAAACTCATGGCCCGTGAGCGAGATGCATCATGTGCTGGCCCCGCCCCCAACCCGGTTTAGCCAAGGGGGAAAAAGTCCTGATAAGTCACATCACACCACCATGACGACGCGAGTTTGACACCCCTGTGTTAGAGTAACAAAGTCTTTATCCAAGTGTATATCCCAGTGCTGATAAACATTTATATATAGGCATGCATGTATGCATGTGTGTATATGTATACGTATGTATACATTGTGTGTGTGTGTTTGTATGTATATATGTATGTAATACACAGCAGGCATGAACACATTTATTGAATTTTCTGCCACACTACAATTAGAAATTACTCATCAGTTTACACATACACACCTCTCTCCAAAAAATTAACGGAAACATCCATAGTACAAATAAAAGCTTGTTAAATCAATATAATTTATTAAAATTGCATTCCGTTGTGTCCTGAGTCAGTTGCAGCTTGCAAAATAATATATGTATTAAATCAATATAAATCAATAGCTAATTATAAATTATAAATATTCTATGAGACCACTATTTTTAGCATTTCTTAAACACTCCTCACAAAGGACCCAGTCTGATGTCCAATCGAAAATGTCATAGTACCAAAGCTGCTACTGAGAAGCACCACCTTGTTTTCAGCCCTACTGAAAACAGCCTTCCGCAGATATTTCTCCTGGGGTGTTTTTATAGCTTAGTCCAATTCCAGTTGGAATAAACAATCCCGAAGGTAATTAGGTGCTAAGCCATAAAGGGCTTTATAGATCATAATAAAACCACAGGAATGATGGGTACACAAAATAATGTATGGTATTGAATATAGTAACATTGACTTGGAAATGGAATTGTTACAGATTATGAACATACGATTGTTAAATTGTATAAACTTTTATTGAAATTTGAAAGAGAACAAGTGAAAGAGTATACAATAAAGTGGGATAAAATTTGGTCATAATATAGAGATTGAACAAGGGAAAATGTGTGTTGATAAGACTGAAATTTACACTATGTTACAGTCTTAAAGAGAACGATATGACGCTAGAAAAATTACAGCTTATAAATATATTTTAAATCTGTTAGAAATGTGAATCAGAAAGGTCATTTTATCTTTCTTAGCATGGAAAAAGCTACATTTACATTTATAGGTAGTCCTCCACTTACAACAGTTCATTTAGTGACCGTTCAAAGTTACAATGGAACTGAAAAAAGTGACTTACAATCGTTTTTCACACTCATGACCATTGTGATGTTCCCATAAACCTGTGATCAAAATGCATATGCTTGGCAACTGTTTATTTATGACCATTGCTGTGACTCAAGGTCATGTGATCACCTTTTGCGATCTTCTGATAAGCAAAGTCAATGGGGAAGCCAGATTCACTTAACAACTGGGTTACTTATCAACTGCAGTGATTCACTTCACAACTGTGGCAAGAAAGGTCGTAAAATGGGGCAAAACTCACTTATTATTTATACTTAACAAATGTCTCACTTAACAGAAATTTTGGGCTCAACTGTGGTTGTAAGTTGAGGGTTATCTATATTAACTTAACTGGTACTTCACTTAACAACTGTGGCAAGAAAAGTCATAAAATGAAGCAAAACTCACTTAAGAAATGTCTCACTTAGCAACAGAAATTTGGGACTCTTGTAGTTTGAAGTCGACTACCTGAACTGCTGATTGGAAATCCCTTGTGAACTTTTTGGGTTAAAAAAAAAAACTTGGGATCTATGGTTTTGAAGTTTTGATAGATTATAGAAAGAGAGTAACAATGTAACTTTAGAGAGGAAGTAAATTCATAGCTGTATGATTATACCTGCAGTAAAGATTGAAAACGACTTCTTTATATCTTTTTTTCTTTTCTATTTTTCCATTCTTTTTGTTTTGCACATTTTAACTTGCTTTTAAAACTTTCGTATTTTTAAAACTTAAAATCAAATTATATGAAAAACGAAATATTTGCGCTGCTGTTAATTCTCCAAATTAGTACAGAAGTTAAGTCTACCACAATAAAAGAAATGTAGCCACGTGGTTATATTATCACTGACTCCCCTCATAGTCGTTCCAGCCTGCTAAAAAAAGAGCCCTGGGCGATTTGAGAATATTTTTGCTCGTTTCTGCCAACACGGAAGTCCTCCTTCAGAATGGACAGGCTGAGAAGTCTGAAAAATGGGATGAAGCATAGTTTAAGTTTGTCCCAGAACTGGCGCGCTTCATCGAGAATCCTCACAACGGGGGCTAATTCAAACGAAAGTTAGCAACTATCTCAGGCCAGTAATCAATAGAGCCATTCAACCCTGCAGCTCGCCTTTAAGCTCATAATTCACAAGGCAAAGGGGAGAAAGCAGAAGGCAGCAACCCACACTTCGGAAACAAGCAAGAGGGCAAATATACGGCAGGAGGAAAAGGGATGCCACGAAGCAATCATTGGAGGGGGTGGGGCCTGAGGGGGCGGGCCATCGGCCGGAAGTCCCTAAGCTGACAGTCACTGCTGTCCGGCGGATTCGCTGGGCGCGTCGCGTGGCTTCGGCTGCTGCTTCAGAGGTTCGTAAGTGATGGGGGGGGGGGGGGGGGCAGAATTGGCTGAGCTCGGTCGGGGGCTATCGGGGTCCGGTCGGGTTGTTCTTGCGCTGGGCGGTGCTGCTGGGGCTGGGGTCTCGGCCTCTGCTTCGGAGTGGGCGAGGCGCGAGGGTCTACATAGCCTCTCTAGCGAGGAGGAAGACGCGTTCTTTTGCACAGTGTCTGAATGCTTCCATCAATATCCTTTTCCCAGTCGGGGGGCCATCCGTATCTCTTAGAGACCACAGTTCCCAAGCCTCTGTGGCCGACGACTACCTGGTAATTCTTGGAGATTAACTCTCAATACGACTACAGATTACTGTACTCCCCACCTCTAAATTGCATGTGGATGGGCACAAGTTTTGTTAGTGATTGTGGGATGCAATACAAGAGAGCCTTCTGTAGCATTTTAAAGAGAGTGAAAGCACCACTAGTGTACTCATTTGCTGGCTGAAACATTTCTTACAAGAATTTTAATTATGACTAGCTTTCCCCCCCCACACACACACACACCAGGTTTTTAATAAAAGCTTCATCTAGTGCCCTTCTGATGTATTGAATAATTAGCAAGGCTGATTACAGGAGTTGAAAAAATTCAGGGCACCAGATTGGAGGAGGTTGGTTGCTTTGAGAATGTGCGTTGTCCTTGTAGTAGTATAATACAACGATGGTATAAATTTATGTTAACAGTTCATTTGACATCCAGTGTTTCATGTCAAAGAACATTTAGCAAAGCAATTTTAATATCATAGAAAAGGTAATCACAACATTTTCAATATGAGAAAGCTGTAGTATCCTATTACAATGTCACCTTAGTTGGCTGTTTGGTTTGATAAAAGTTTATGGTAGACTTTCAGGAACTTTGAGATAAGATTCTTGTGAGTAGGTAGATTTCAGAAGTGCTATTTAAAAAAAGCAAAGACATTATTGCTTAAAAAATGGAGGGGGGCAAGGATATGTGTTTGTTTCATATGCTGGCTGTTTGAGAAAAAAGATACATATTTCCAGATTTCATGACTCAGCTACCGGATCTTACATACAGTAATGGGAGAAGATTGACAATTTGTTGCCTTGTGCTATAGCAGCACAGTTATACACATTTGCTTCTTAATTCACTTATTACAGTAGGACAGTGTTTCCCAACCTTGGCAAGTTGAAGATGTCTGGACTTCAACTCCCAGAATTCCCCAGCCAGCATTCGCTGGCTGGGGAATTCTGGAAGTTGAAGTCCAGACATCTTCAACTTGCCAAGATTGGGAAACACTGCAGTAGGAAACCTTTTTGAAGCAGCCTTGCTTGAATATTTAAAAATACATAGTTGGCTTTCTCACAGATTGTAATGGGAGGCAGACACATTATCAAATGGTTCAATGGAAATATATTGCTATGGCCTCCCTCAATATATCTCCATAATGCTTCCTGCCCATCAGTGATCCCAGCTTACCTTTGCCCTATTTCCAGGCATCTGGCATACTTTCAAGCAAATGGCATGTAGAATAGAATAGAGCTGGAAGGGAACTTGGAGGTCTTCTAGTCCAGCCCCCCTTCTTAAGCAGGAGACCCTATCATTTCAGACAAGTGGCTGTCTACTCCAGTCTCTTCTTAAAAACCTCCAGTGATGAAGCACCCACCCATTTCTGAAGGCAAACTGTTCCACTGGTTAATTGTCCTCACTGTTAGGAAGTTTCTCCTTAATTCCAGGTTGCTCCTCTCCTTGATTAGTTTCCATCCATTGTTTCTTGTTCTGCCCTCTGGTGCTTTGGAAAATAAATTGACCCCCTCTTCTTTGTGGCAGCCCCTGAAATACTGGAATGTTTACAGGTAGTCCTCAACTTATGACCACAATTGAATCCCAAATTTCTATTGCTAAGCGAGTCAGTTAAGTGAGTTTTGTCCCATTTAATGACATTTCTTGCCACAGTTGTTCAGTGAATCACTGTAGTTGTTAAGTTAGTAACATGGTTGTTAAATGAACACATTGACATTGCTTGTCAGAGGATCACAAAAGATGATCACGTGACCCTGGGACACTGCATCCATCATAAATATGAACCAGTTGCCAAGTGTCTGAATTTTGATCATGTGACCATCGGGATGCTTTAACGGTTAAAAATGTAAACAATAGACATAAGTCACTTTTTTCAGTGCCATTGTAACTTTGAACACTCACTAATGAATGGTTATAAGTCAAGGACTACATGTATTTTCTAAGAATACATTTAGGGCTTACATAGGGAAAACAGATATTTTTGTAAATAAAGAAGCTAGAAGGAATTATGCTTTGCTCATGTCAGTTTATCTTAAATCCAAATTATCTGAAAGCATGGCAGTGTTGCCAAGGGAGAAAACCTATGGTTTTATCACCATTTTTTGAAATAATTAGGTATAGACGGTTTTTAAGCTGATATAAGTACACATTTGAATAAAAATAAAATCTCAGATTATTTCCTGCATCCGTAGTCAGGCTTGGACATGCTAAAACAGAAGTCAATATATATTTGATAAATAATTTCTGCTATTTTCTTCAAATAAGAAATAGGGAGGTGGGAAATTCCATGTCATAACAATTTGGTGAAGTAGACCAGAGTTGTTTATCAGATACATCAGTTTTAGTATGAGATGAATGTTCCAAAGCAGGGGTCCCCAAACTTGGCAACTTTAAGACTTGTGGACTTCAACTCCCAGAATTCTCCAGCCAGCTGGCTGGAGAATTCTGGGAGTTGAAGTCCACAAGTCTTAAAGTTGCCAAGTTTGAAGACCTCTGTTCCAAAGTGAAGGATTTTCCAGTTGGAGACAGCAGGCAGATGTTGAACAGAAAATAATACAGGTATGAACTGCTACCATGTAACTTTTTTTGGGAGAATACTAATCACATTTCTATCTTATACCAGAGGTGGGAAATTTGTGGATCTTTCAAAAGTTGCTGGAGTGTTACTTCCAGCAAATCCCAGTGATCATGTTCTAATGGTGAGAAATTCTGAAAGTTTAGCCCCAACCGGATGGATACACATACCTGAACTCTATTATAAATGCAGCCAATTTTTAAATGAAAGCAATTGCATCTTACTTTATTTCTCTTGTTTACTCCTTCCTTTGATCTGGAATTTTCCTGTTGCTTTATGCTACTTGATTGGATCCACGGGTAATTAGTGGGGTGGGGGCAGCAGTATTTTTCCTCTGAAATGTGAGGCACAAGCTACCACAGATTGCCAGACTGGACGAGTTGGATTTGTTATAGCTTGCTAAGTCCTGCACTAGAATTTTTCCGAAGAGAAATAAACCAGTGCCATACAGGTAAGTCCTGTTTTGACATCAGATTAATTTTTGTCTCCTATATTAAATGGTGAGTGTACATATTTCGTGTATGTTTTCATTTCGTCATATGTGGTTTTCATATAATTCAGCTTGAAATTACATTTTAAGTATGTAAGTAGCATGTTGTACAACAAATTTTGAAAAAAAATCTTTGTGAAATGATTATTAGTTTACATACTTTACTTTTTATAATTTATTTGCTCTGATTAAAGAATATGTGACCGTTGTCTTCCACTAAAATAACTTATATCTTTAAAGAAGGTGTAGTAATAGCGAAGGACTAGAATTTGCAAAATGGAAACTGACATATTGGGGGTAGGAGGGAAGCAGGTTTATCAGTTTTCTATTTACTTCTCATTGGCTGAGATATAAAACAAGATAGCAGAAATCAGTTGCAATATAATTGTAATGCTGAGAGTGGAAATTGTATGCATATTATAGAATACTATGTAGTATTGCAGTGTTGCAGAGGAACTATAATTAATAATTTGGGTGAATTTCTAAATTGTTGATTATTATAAGCATAAGCTACGTAAGTTTGGGGCTTGTACATTTTCATTCTATTCTTTATAACAAGAGAGATTTTGATCCTTTTGCTTTCAAATTCAGTGAACCATAGTTTAGGATTATGACTGAACCTTCATATGTTTTGGGGAAGCCATTTGTAGGAGCCACAATTTGTCAGTATCTGATTATAATGTTTAACTATTATTGATCAAAACAAAGCTTCCAGTTCTTTCTTACAAAAGAGATGAAGCATGGAGATTATAGTAGTTATATTTCTGAATGTATGAGCCAAAGTTTGCTATTGCATTTGGAAGCAGCTCTTGTACTGCTCCAAATAAATTATTGAATGCTGTAAGACTGCGTTTAGTGGAAGCAAGTTTCTTGCCCCATTTTTTATTTACCTGGTTACCATCTTCTATTCAGTAAAGCTAGGATTGTGCTTTTACCTTTTTTTCCCTTTACTGAGAACAGTACACCTCCTTCAGTGGTGGGTTCCTACAGGTGCGGTCCATTCTATAGCACCGGTAGCGGCCCACTGGTGACATCACAGTACCGGTGCGGTCGGTTGCCAGTGCCTGCGAGCCGCCATTAAAAAATTTTTTTAATTTTTTTTTAAAAATTTTTTAATTTTCTTCTGCGCATGCCCAGAAGCCGAGCTTCCGGCACTGTGCATGCGCTGCCTTCCTACCCCACAGTGAGTCCAAGCAGGGGAGGATGGCGGAGGGAGCACGTGAGATGCTGAAAGAACGGGCGGCAGGAGCTATCTCCATTCCCCTCCCTTCAGCAGTCTGAGAAGCCATGAACGCGCGGTGATGATCCTAGGCATTTTCGCACGTTTGAGGCTTCTCAAGCTGCTGAGGGGAGGGGGAATGGGCGGCAGGACCTATCTCAATTCCCCTCCCTTCAGCAGTCCGAGAAGCCACGCCCACCCTGTCACATGGCTGGCAAGCCACACCCACAAAATAAGCCACGCCCACAGAGTGGTAGTAAAAAAATTAGGAACTCGCCCCTGACCTCCTTGCACTAAAATAAGTGTCACTTGTTCTTAGCAAGAAAGCATGAAGTCCCAAATCCTGTCTCATTTATGCCAATCTCCTTGTGGATAAGATATTTGTGAACCTACGCAGGTCACACACAATTGATACAAGTCCTCAATGGTAGTCATGCTTCATAAATTGACTGACTACAAAAATCTGACTCCACAGTCCAGAAAACATTCTACAGATAGGAGAAATAATTGTCTCAATTTGTTTACATTTACATGAATGTGTGCAAATACAAAGTTAAAGAAGTATCTGTCAAGTAAAATGTTTATAGTAGAGATAATATTGCTAATAAACGTAGAGGCCCTGTGTTCACACTCACTGACGTAAATGTATCTTTCCTGGGTATGATTCCCAGGTTCAAGAGAGCTGGGGAATAACTGAATGCTGTATTGATGATGTGTCTTGAGCCCCATCATCATGTATAGCCAAATTTCTACTATATTGTATATTTCCAGATGGGAGCTCTGAAGGGATCTTCTGTAGTTTCATGAGGAGGCATGGTATGAGATTAGTAATAAGGGAAGGGGACACGTAGTGACATAGCCTGCAAGTCAAAGCAAATCTTCTGATGGAAAATCTCCAATCAAACTCAGTAAGTTGTTGACTTTATGGACATGTCTGTAATTATCTTGACAACACAAGAAGTGGTTTGCTATTAACCGTCCAACTCCCCAATTAAGCCTACAGGGGATATTTCTTCATCTCCCCTTCAGTTACTCACCAGATCAGGCTCTGTGGAGTTTTCAGGTTAGTTAGGTTTTACTTCCTAGTTAGCAAAAAGTTCTGGATTCTTCATTAACAATTTGAGAAAATGTTGAAAATTTTACTTAGCGCCAAAAGCAGTTTTGGATAAAAACACTTATTGCCATCTTCTATAAGAAATAGAGTCCCATAGCAAAGCTGTTGTATGGCTCAGAATGTGAGCTAAATATCAGTTACCCTTGCAAGTCAAAGTAATCTCAGGAGCACTACAAAACTCAGATTGGGAAGCACTGATCTTAAAGTACCAAGTTCTAAAGTCATGCATCTAAAGTGCCAAGGCAGCAAGATCTGTGTATTAGGAAACACGCTCCCCTTCAAACTATCAGAAGTATATCAAAATTCAAAGGGAGAAAACCATTTATTTGGGACTTGTATGCTTTTGTGAGCACACCAGTACAAGAGCTCTTTCTTAAGCCTTCAAACTTTTCTCTTTTGCCCTCTGTTATCTTGCAGGATGCAGAGAGACTATTTTTATTTCTTCTCAGCCCAGAATATTTAAGTTCCATTTTCACATATTTTTCTTCTTCACTTTTCACCCTCACAGTCTTTGAAAATGGATGAATTAAAGAAAGATGCTTATGAATTTCTTAATATGGGTTTTGTGATTTGCATTCTACCATTTCTCCTGGACATATATTCCACTTAAAAATTAACTTAGCTTGTTTGGCACTGAGGAAAATTGAGCAAAAATAGGAATGAGAAATAAAAGAAGTATCCGCATGTTTAGACAAATCCAGCTTTTCTGGAAGTACAACATCCTTATCTAAAGCAAAACAAGAAGTTGCACTGTATATTTAAATAAGGGTGGGCAAAATGAAATATAGCATTGTGGCAGATGGCTTGCTAGCTAGAACCCTCAGCAAGAGTGTTAGTCCAGAAGATTGATTTTGGTACAGAATTTACTTGTCTAGTTTCTGCTTAGTTTTATTGCACTGAGGGTAGTTTCACATATGGTAATTTGTTTTCATGTCAATGAAGGTTAAGAAATTGTGTATACTCTGATGAAGAGTGGGGAGGAAGAAGGAAACTGCTATTCCTACATAAAATGAGACAGTTGTTGCTTAGTCCATCCCTAGAATTATTATGGCAATAAGTTCTTTTCTTTATCAAGTCTTATGCTTTGGATATTACAGAATGTAAATTTTTCTACATTGAGATGATTTTCATGTAGAGAAAAGTTGACGAGGTAGGATTACAGCCTTGGTTCAGCATATTATGCATTTTACTAGCAACCATTCATCTTATTTCAACCAGCTGCCCATTTTTTCCTGTGGGCTACATACAGCAATACCTATACTAGCAGTTTTGTCTACTAGACGTAGGATGTCACCATGACTTCTTTTAGTACAGTAGTTTCAGCCCAAGCTCAGGCCTGACAATATACTTGGAATTGATCTTATGGAGTCATCCAGGGCACCATGTACTCTGGCTGAAAGGGGTCATCTTTGGTTGATGGGGCATAAGGACACAGTCAAGATGTTTTGAACAGTTTGTTGATCTGATTGTATACTCGATTCCTGTTCAGTAGAATTGTTTACATGTGGCCTAAGGGAAACAACAAATTGTGTCTGAGAGGTGACTGATAAGTGCATGTAAAAAGTAGCTAAATTGACAGAAAATAGACCATGGCTTACCTTTGAATTTCACCAACATGATAATGAGGGCCTTTGAGAACAGCATCCCACCTGTACAAGTTTTAAAGTTGTTTCTGTTAAACAATCTATAGTCCACTTATATTAATGCATGCATGATGACCGTGACTGTTTAAGGAAATTTATAAGATTGAAAACTTCGATACATGTTTAATTTTGGGGCTCTCCTTGTTCATCAAAGGAAAAATCCATATTTAATAAATGGCACGATATGCATTTATTTGGTACAGTATGCATGCACTTTATTCTTCGTGATCTGTACAAGTCTAATAATTAAGAGAGGACAATGGGAAACTATTAAATTGAGAAGAGTGGGTGTTTGTAGGAGACTATGACTAGTAAGTGGCTGAGAGATGCATCTTAGCAGTGGGGAATAGCATTTGTTGACACTTCAATCTTTAACTTGGATTTTGCCTGCAACGTGGAACTTTTTCATCAGCCACTCTAGTGTATGAGAGGCAAAGCCTCATTGTTGGGTGTCGGGTTGCATCAGCTTACTTGCAGCTCTTCCTGGTGGAACTGATGTGGCTCATCCCAGCAGCTCTAGGATTGGTGGCTAATATGCTTTTGTTGGGATTTCAGGTATTAAATGCCTTTTGACATTTCTCCTGCTGCATCTGATAGAAATCTCCCTATCCTTTCTGTGTTTTCTTTATGAAAAGTAGGTAACAATGCTAAACATTAGAAGCAATATGTTACAAAGGTAATTCTTGGATCTATTGCAAGAGTTCTGTTTTGGATTAATTCTGCCAAACCAGTGCCAGGAAACTGAAGTTTTATGTACTTCTTTTTTGCTCTTAATAAAATAGTGATGCTTGGCTGCAAGGAATTTCATGTAAGAAATTTGGATGAAATGATGTGAAGGCAGCTATGAACACCTTACTAATTTATGTTTTAAATATCTTTCAGGGGAAAAACTTGTTTATAATATATAGTAGCGTATGGTTACTTTTGTATCAACCCCAAATTTAACATTTTTTAAAAAATATGGGTGCTTCTTATAATAGCACAAAACTAAAGCACTTGGTACATTTTGTATTTATGTAAAAAGTTAATTATTTTGGCTTTTTAAATAATAGCTTAAAATGCTCCAGGGCAATGGGGTGGCCAGCCACTGTAAATTAATTCCAGTATAACTGAATTTTACTTTGGGTGGGAGAATGAATGGGAGAATATGAAAAGAAATAAAGTGGAAGCAGTCAAAAGTTGCCACAGAAGTAAACAGATGCAACTTCCAGTTTCTGCTAGCAGCCAGCATATTTTTGGTTCCTGGAAGGCAACATATCCCACTTACTAAGAATGCTGACGGCAAGAGACCTTGTGATTACTGGAGATGGAGAATTTAGGAGCCCTGAACTGCGTCCTTCCCCAAATACCTGTTGACATGGATCTATCTCCATCCATTGGCCAAAGGAACAAGAACAGTTAATTGTCCTTAGTGAGGAAAGATCCATTTAACCCAAATGAGATATAAAAATGTTTACCATTTTTCTCTAATCTTAAAATATTATTTTTCTACCCCTTCTTCCCTCCCTCCCCATTCTTCTTTGTGTATCTTTATAATTTGACTAACCTCTTTTTGTTGCTCTGATGGAAACCACTACAAGAGAGTATTGAAAAGCAGGATAACAATGTTTTATTTATTTTATTTATTTATTTTTGTCAAGTACATATTGGTAATATACATAGATATAACATTGTTTATATACATAAGATGGGTACTGATAAGAGGGAACATTAGGACAGGGACGGTAGGCACGCTGGTGCACTTATGCACGCCCCTTACTGACCTCTTAGAAATCGGGTGAGGTCAATAGTGGACAGTCTAAGGGTAAAGTTTTGGGGGTTTGGTGACGAAACCACAGAGTCAGGTAGTGAGTTCCAGGCATTAACAACTCTGTTGCTAAAGTCGTATTTTCTACAGTCAAGTTTGGAGCAGTTCACTTTGAGTTTGTATCTGTTGTATATGTAATTGTATATGTATATGTTTAGTTGTATATGTATATGTTTGTATATGTAATGCTTTCAAAATGAGAAACTTCAGTTCTGCAATAAATAGAGATTTATGATCTTACCTTGGTAATGTGTATAGTAGTATTAATATATTGTAGAAAATACTTATTTTTAAGGAACAGTTAAATATGAGATCTTTATCATTAGCAGTGCTTTTAATTAATTCTACATCTTTACTCTAAACTTTGGCGATGTATGCATATCAAATTGATACTTTAGTAATATCCTACTTTGGTCTTTATTGGGGATTTGGGTTTATTTCTGTGATAAGTGCCTAAAAATGTCAGGGTGCTTTCACTTTTAATTTTATGTACATAAAAATAAAAGGGTGTACCTTTGGCTTGCTTGGTGAAAAGTATTGGTTCAATCTGTGTATTTGAGGATGATTTAGTTATCTTCAATTTCTGTAGGTATTTTTCCAATATTAAGTGTGGTGTGTGTTTGTCTAAAATCTTAAATAGCAGTAGCACATATATCGCTTCACAGTACTTTACAGCCCTCTCCAAGCAGTTTACAGAGCCAGCATATTGCCCCCAACAAGCTGGGTCCTTATTTTACTGACTTCGGAAGGATAATGGAAGGCTGAGTCAACAGAATTAGCAGAATTAACCTGCAGTATTGCATTCTAACCACTGCGCCACCACGCCTCATAAATAAAAGCACAAAGAACTCTGTAATTGTTAACCTTACTGGATTTAAGAGATTTTCAACAATTTAGCTAATGTTAACAATATTATTTTCCAATCTATTTTGAAAAGAATTCCCCATTGTTCCGCAAAAAGAAAATGCTTGTGTGTGTGTGTGTGTGTGTGTGTGTGTGTGTATCCCTATTTCAGTTAGTGCAAGGAGGAACCCATGCTTTATTTTGAAAGTGACATTTTCCCATATTTTTTTTCTAATTAGCTGTAGAAGTTCTCTTTGATATGCAGTGGGAAAATTGTACCATACAAAATCATTCCGGTTTTCCTTTTTTTTTTCTCTCCTTGTAGGTGTTCTTGGCTTCATCAAGATTTTGACAATGCTGCGCCGAGTGGCTCTTCTCCCTTCCCTGCGTTCCTCAGGTCGATTCTGGCAGGTGTCCGATGTGGCTGGATCCCATCCTTGTATGTATGAGAGTGAGAGGACTGGGAATGGTGATCCTCCTGTTAATAGGATGCATTTGGGCAGAATTCTAGACCTGGTATCTTAATTTCCAATTACCGTATTTTTTGGAGTATAAGACGCACCTTCCCTCCTCTAAAAGAGGCTGAAAATTTGGATGCGTCTTATACTCCAAATGTAGCTTTTACTAAGCTTTTTTTCAGCCCTAACAAGGTGCTAACAGTGAAGCGATCTTCCGTGCTCTGCTAGCAAGCGATCTTCCGCCTTTTTTTCAGCCCTAACGAAGTGCTAATGAGTGAAGTGATCTTCCGTGCTTTGCTAGCCAAGCGATCTTCCCTTTGCCTGCTTTTCTCATTGTTTCTCTCTCTGAAGAGAGAGAGAAGGGAAGTGTTTTAGAAACTGTTTTTTATCCCCAACCAGGGGATAAAAAGCAAGCACGTGTGCTCAAAACCAGCAAACTAATGTGCTGAAGCTGACCAGACTAAGGACGAGCCAGATGAAAACTAGTAGGCAGATTATTTTTTCCTACTTTCCACCAAAAACTAAGGTGCGTCTTATACTCCGGTGCGTCTTATACTCCGAAAAATACGGTAGATCGCTACGGTGGCCAACAACAGCACCATTGTTTTGCTTACAGCCAGGGGCAACGCTGCCCTCCTGTGTCCTGCTACAGCTTTGATCCTGAAAGCAGAAATGTTACTGATTGCAAATATTCCATCCACTTTGAAGTTTATTCTAGACTAGAGGAAAAGTTCAACATTTTGATGAAACCGGAAAATTACTATAGGTTTCAGTTTGACTCCCTTATTTGCTTATCAGTGTCTATTTTCAGGTTTCATAAATACAAATGGATGTAGGTCAGTGACATATATGAAGGAATGGAGAGTCTTACTGGAGTTCCTGCTTTTGCAATTAAAAGAAGATGCACTTGATTATTCAACAAACATTGCTTATTAAATTTTTGTTTATTAACATTTTTTAAAGATGAGGCAGCTTTATATTTTAAAATGTTTTTAAAATAGAGAAAAAGTGTACTTTATTAATCGCATTTATATGGCTACCCATCTTACAAAACGCCACTCTGGGCAGCATACAACAATCAAATTGCAACAAATATGAAAACAGGCAATACAAAATCCAGATTAAAATAAAAATTATAAAAATCAATACAGGTGGTCCTAGAATTAGAACCATTCGTTTAATGACCGTTTGAAGTTACACGGCACTGAAACAAGTGACTTACGACCATTACAGTGTCCCCATGGTCGTGTGATCAGAATTTGGGCACTTGGCAATAGGCCAGTATTTATGACAGTTGAACAGGTCATGTGATCACCATTTGCAACCTTTCTAGCTGGCTTCCAACAAGCAGAGTCAATGGGGCAAGCTAGATTCACTTAAAGAGCACATGATTCACTTAACAATTGCAGTATTCACTTAACTGTAGCAAAAAAGGTCATAAAATGGCCTTTTGGGCTCAATTGTGGTTGTAACCAACCATAAGGAAAGGGCATCAAGCAATGGAGCCTTCTGAGCATATCTCCGGAATTCAATTTAATGTCATTTAAGTATTTGTTTTAAAAAGTTATTATAATGTCCTGATATACATGGATAATGAACGGATAATGATAATGAAATCCATGGAATGTTTATCTTCCTTTATGAATATTCTGTTTGTGCCCGAGAGGTTACTTTGACAAATATTTTCTTTGTCAACTTGAAGTCAAACAGGAAATATCGAGAGACTTCCATCTCAGACTTGGGACAGGGAGGAGGAATTGGGATAGGTAAGTCCAGCTGATGCTTTTGCTATGTTTCAACTGCAGGCTTACTGGCTCCTAACCTCGTCTTGAGAAATAAGTCTGCCCGAGGCTGGAGCAACATACCTTTTATCACAGTACCCCTCAGTCGCACCCATGGCAAGTCTTTCGCACATCGCAGCGAGCTAAAGCATGCCAAGAGAATTGTGGTGAAATTGGGGAGTGCTGTTGTCACTCGAGGTGACGAATGTGGCCTAGCCCTGGGGCGATTGGCATCCATCGTTGAGCAGGTAACTTAGCTCAGGTCTTTCATACCTAGCTGATTTATTGATCTAAATTCTAAATCCATACCCCAGCTAAAGTTGGCAGTGTTGGGGTATAAAGGAGGATGCTACACAATAGATTAAATCCATCTTCAGTCAATTGATCAGACCCTGCTTTAGAATCTTCCTCCTATATTCTCCTTGTTATAGAATAGAATAGAATAGAATAGAATAGAATAGAATAGAATAGAATAGAATAGAATAGAATAGAATAGAATAGAATAGAATAGAATAGAATAGAATAACAGAGTTGGAAGGGACCTTGGAGGTCTTCCAGTCCAACCCCCTGCTTAGGCAGGAAACCCTATAGCATTTCAGACAAATGGTTATCCAACATCTTCTTCAAAACTTCCAGTGTTGGAGCATTCACAACTTCTGGAGGCAAGCTGTTCCACTGATTAATTGTTCTAACTGTCAGGAAATTTCTCCTTAGTTCTAAGTTGCTTCTCTCCTTGTTTAGTTTCCATCCATTGCTTCTTGTTCTACCCTCAGGTGCTTTGGGGAATAGTTTGACTCCCTCTTCTTTGTGGCAAAGTTTCTAGTTCTTGATATGTTAACTATTTTTCTTTGCTGATTAAATAATGAGGAATGAGGAGTACACAGGAATATGAAAATTAATAAGTGTTCACGAGTGTCTTAAATAAGAGAAGTGGTATCTTAGAATCTTTTCAAGTACTTATCTATATCTATCTATCTATCTATCTATCTATCTATCTATCTATCTATCTATCAGACCATCTAGATCCTTATCAGTCGGGTTTCAGGCGCGGCTACAGTACCGAAACTGCCTTGGTCGCCCTGATGGATGATCTCTGGCGGGCCCGGGATGGGGGGAACTCCTCCATCCTGGTGCTACTTGACCTCTCAGCGGCTTTCGATACCATCGACCATGGTATCCTTCTGCATCGGCTTGGCGAGTTGGGAGTGGGAGGCACCGTTTTACGGTGGTTCTCCTCTTATCTCGCCGATCGGATGCAGTCGGTGTTGGCAGGTGGGCAGAGATCGTCCCCTAGGCCCCTATTATGTGGGGTGCCCCAGGGGTCGGTTCTCTCGCCCATCCTGTTTAACATCTACATGAAACCGTTGGGTGAGATCATCCGCAGACATGGGGTGTGTCTCCACCAGTACGCTGACGACACCCAGCTGTACATCACCACCCCGTCTGACTTCAGGGAGGCAGTGGACGTAATGTGCCGATGCCTGGACGACGTTAAGATCTGGATGGGGAGGAACAGGCTCAGACTGAACCCCGATAAGACTGAGTGGCTGTGGATACTGCCTCCTAAGGTTCATGACAATTACCCCTCCTTGGTCTTTGAGGGTGCGAAACTGACCCCCTCAGACCAGGTCCGCAACTTGGGGGTCCTCCTAGATCCACAGCTAAAATTGGACCACCATCTTTCTGCTGTGGCTAGGGGGGCCTTTGCACAGGTTCGCCTGGTGCACCAGTTGCGGCCATATTTGGAGAAGGAGGCGCTGCTCACGGTCACTCATGCCCTTGTCACCTCGCGGTTGGACTACTGCAATGCGCTCTACATGGGGCTACCCTTGAAGAGTATCCGGAGACTTCAGTTGGTGCAAAATGCGGCTGCGCGTGCTGTGGTGGGTGTGCCAAGGTACACCCACGTGACACCGATACTCCGCCAGCTGCATTGGCTGCCCATCGGTCTCCGGGTCCAATTCAAGGTATTGATCACCATCTTTAAAGCCCTTCATGGCTTAGGACCAGGATATCTTCGGGACCGCATTCTGCCTCATACTTCCCTCCGACCGGTTAGGGCCCACAGAGTTGGCCTCCTCCAGGTCCCGTCGGCCAAACAATGTCGGCTGGCGGGCCCCAGGGGGAGAGCCTTCTCTGTGGCTGGCCCCGTGCTCTGGAACCAACTACCCCCAGAGACCCGGACTATCCCCACTCTGCTGGCTTTCCGTAAAGCCATTAAGACATGGCTTTTCCTGCAGGTGGGGGGGACAACTTAATTCCACCTGAGCCTACCCCCAAGTATGTATGTGTTGAATGGATGTGGCTGTTGTAAATAATTGTTTTATATTTTTGTACTTGTTTTTAAATTTTATGCAATTTCTTTGTTTATTCTTGTATTTCTCCTTGTTGTAAGCCGCCCCGAGTCCCTCGGGAGTTGGGCGGCATATAAGAATAACAAAATAAATAAATAAATAAATAAATATCTATCTATCTATCTATCTATCTATCTATCTATCTATCTATCTATCTATCTATCTATCTATCTATATATAAAAGCGAAAACCACTCATGCCGTAATCACGAAATCTCCAGAACCGTAAAGCCTACAAATTTGAAACTTGCCACGTAGGTTCCTCTTGGCTTTTAAGTGCTCACTAAGAAAGGATTTTTCGAAATGACCATCAGAGGGGGTCGTGCGCACATGTGCGGGAGGCGGGGGTGATTAGGATGAAAAAATACCCAGGCAGCGCCGGCTCATCAGCTAGTTAATGGATAAATTACACTGTTTTGGAATCATTTCAATCCTTTCAGAGGCCAACTGCTGTGGGGACACTGCACTGTTTTATATACTAATACTACGCAACATAAGCCTGACCTTGCTCCTTTGAAGAGTGTTTGCAGTTGTGTTTGAAAACCAAAGCAGCATAAAAAAAACAGAGGGCTTCTTCTTTTTGGACCCATAGGTATCCATGCTGCAAAACCAGGGCCGGGAGATGATGATTGTCACCAGTGGTGCAGTGGCGTTTGGAAAGCAACGTCTCCGTCATGAGATCTTGCTTTCCCAGAGTGTGAGGCAGGCTCTCCACTCGGGGCAGAACCAGCTCAAAGATATGGTGAGTAACTGGGGGAGAGATGCCAAAGTTCTTGGAAATGCTGCAGGTGCTGCCGTCGCTGACCGATGCGTTCTCTGATCTCTCTAGGCCATTCCTGTGCTGGAGGCTCGAGCCTGTGCTGCTGCCGGTCAGAGTGGGCTGATGGCACTGTATGAGGCTATGTTCACACAATATAGCATCTGTGCAGCTCAGGTAAAACACTGCATATATTTCATGAAGGCTCTGTAGGGTTGCTAGTGCCGATCTTTTGAAAACTTCCATTTTTGCAATGGGTTCTTTTGTACTCTGTTCTAGGAACTCCAATTCATTCAAGCAATAGCACTGTGACAAATTGCAAGGGGTGGGGCTTGCCCCTCCCAACACCAACAGGCTGCCAAACTCTCCTTAGTCTAACCTGCCATACTGAGATGTATAACTATTAGTAAATCTCAGCCTAAAGATTTGAGAATTTGATAATCCTTAGGGTTGCATTTTTTGAGAATGGCAGACCCCCCTTTTACGTTTTTTTTTCTTTTCTCTTGTGAAGACACGAGTGGGTATGTATGTATGTATACCCAATAGTTAAGCATACGGCTAAGATCATTTACCAGTTAGGCATCCACTTTCTAATTCAGTAAAAAAAATTAACCTAGCAGAAAGAAATTAGAATTATTTTACTGCACTTTAAAACAGACCTGCAAAGATTTTTTAAAGTAAACTTACCAGCAACCTTCGTCTCTGATTATTTCTTGAAGTCAGCTCTATGGGATTCTAAAGCAGAGTTTGGCCTTTGCTTCTATTTAAAAAAAAGCAGGTTCATTCAATATAAAGTTTGGGGATATAGAAGTATTTATTTATTTATTTTATTTTGTCAAGCATGTATTAGATAACAGACATCGGTATAAACATGTATATTACTAAATTAATAAACATGCATGTTAGAAGTAGATTACTTCCAATCAGTGCCTTGGATGAGGTGCTTTCTAGGTGATTCTTGAAGTGCCTTCTTGTTATTAAATTGTCTCATGGGAAATTTAGGTAGGCTTTGATTAGGTATTCCTGGATATATCTAGAATATTCTTTAGAAAAATGGTCTAGCAAATGGATAAAGGAGTCTGGATTCTCTAGTTCAGGGTCTGACAACATCTTACTCGCATCCCTATTTCATATTCTTCTCCTCCTGGATTCATGTGTTAATAGTTTTTACAGCAAAATTGTCACGGTGTGAATATTGTCAGTTGTAGGTCTATGCAGGGTGATACATCCCTATCTAATATTATGGTATATTCCAATACAAGCAGAACACGTGATATGATGTTCTGTACGCATGTGTGCATTCCTAAACCACCATTAATTCTCTTCTGCCTTAGCTCTTGACCTGAACGGTCGTGTTTCTTAGCGAAGATATAATTATTCAGGATTTATTGTTTTTGTACTGAAATAAATATTTTTTATTAGACTTTAATCTCGGCTTTATTTCTGACTGTCTGAATTCCAAGCAAAGATCCAAATCGCCTCTATGAGATTTTATTCTCATCTCAACAAAAATAATAATAATTTTATAACCTACCTTGGATTGTAATATCATTTTTGAATTTGTTTTGAACATAAGAATAGCCCTACTAGGTCAGATCAAGGCCTCTCTTAGTCCAGCTTTTGTTTCTCAAAGTAGCCAACCAGATGACTCTAGGGTTGAAGACAGGCAACTTTCCACTGCCCAGATAACATTGAGTCTTCAACCAATAGCCCTTCTTCTCCATGAATTAACCTAATACCCTCTTAAAGCCACATAAATGAGTAACCATCATGTCTTGTAAGTATGAATTCCATAGGTTAATTATGAAGTCTTTTCTAAGTCATCTTTCAGTTGCAATTTTCCAAACTAAAGAGTACTAAATGTTTAGTCCTTTTAACCTAAGGTTTTAGTTGTCCTCCTCTGCATTTGTTCCAGTTCTGTTTCTTTTTTAGATGCAGCAACCAGAACTGTACATTTTAAATGCAGACATACAGTGGTATGTATGCAATGCAGTGGTGGGTTCCTACCGGTGCGGTCTTGCCTGTTCGTCGCCGCAGAGCCGAAGAAGCTGTTGGCGTTCGCGGCGCGGGGCTTCCCCCGCCCACTTTCCCCGCCCGCCGGGATGCCGCCGTTTGCGTTCTTTTGCCCTCTGCGCATGGGCAAAGCGTTCTGCTTGCGCAGAGGGCAAAAGAACGCAAATGGCGGTGTCCCGGCGGGCGGGGGAAGCCCCGCGTCGCGAACGCCAACAGCTTCTTCAGCTCTGCGGCGACGAACAGGCAAGACCGCACCGGTAGGAACCCACCACTGGACATACCATAGGTTTGCATAAGGGCATTACAATGTTGATAGTTGTCCTTAATCTCTTTTTCTAAAAAAACCCCAGGACCCTAGAATTTGCCTTTCTCACAATTGCCACCCCATTTGTGCTGCTATGTTCATATTTTCCTGGAAAAGATACAGTTCTATCAACCATTAGGAAATAGTACTTTTCAGAAGTAAGCTGATGTTTCAGGTGTTATTCTATGTATTCTCTGAGTTCAGTTCCTGATAGAAGATCTGAACACTATAAAATAATATCTGGCTATGCATTTTTTTACAAATCTCAACCAAGATGAAATCAGAAGTATATGCATTGTATAGCGACCCTTGCCTCCTCACCATTTCTGCCCTTCAAGGTAGATAAGATTAGAAATCAATTTCATATAAATCAGTATCACCTTTATTGTAAAGTTATAGTTAAAGAATCTTGCGAGTCTGAACGCGCTTCCCCTTTTCTCCCTTTATCTTCATGTCTGAGATAATCATAAAAGAACAAGTCCTCATTCCCAAGACTTCTAAGTTTATACACAGGGCCTTTAGTGAAAATCCTCTCTCCCCACGTGTCTGTTGACATTCTTACAAAACTATAAAAAGTTGTTAAGCCAGGATTTGCTTTTGCAGAATCCATAGTGATTTTCATTTAACAAAGTAGGTTCTGCTATACGGCTTGTTACTTTTTCTTTCATGAGTACTTCTCAAGGCTCAAGGTTGACTCAGCCTTCCATCTTTCCGAGGTTGGTAAAATGAGGACCCAGGTTGTTGGGGGAAATAGGCTGATTCTGTTAACCACTCTGAGAGTGCTATAAAGCACTGAGAAGTATATAAAAGTCTAAGTGTTATTGCTGAAGTGGTGCAGTGGTTAAATGCAGCCATTGCAGGCTGACTGCTAGTTCAACAGTTCAGCTGTTCAAATTCACTAGGCTCAAGGTTGACTCAGCCTTCCATCCTTCCGAGGTGGGTAAAATGAGGACCCAGATTGTTGGGGGCAATATGCTAAACTCTGTAAACCGCTTAGAGAGTGCCGTAAAGCACTATGAAGCGGTATATAAGAAAAGTGCTATTGCTATTGCTATTGCTATTGCTATTGCTATTGTACCAGTATCTAAAACTCAGTATCAAAACATGTTTGTTTTGTTTTGTGTTTTGTGTTTTGTTTTGTGTTTTGTTTTGTTTTGTTTTGTTTTGTTTTGTTTTGTTTTGTTTTGTTGCATGTGTTCCTTCCTGCATTCATTATTATTGCCTTACATTTTTTTCTGACAAAGTTTCTGCTTCTTTTATTTACTTTGTTAGAAACAGGCTTTCCATTTATTGAAGGAAGACACTTTACATTTTACGGCTTCCTGAACGCTGCTTGAATGCCATGCTGGCCTCTTTCAGGACTTGTTGACTCTTTCTTACATGGTGGAATTCTCTCTATTTGAGCAGCAATTATTGTAATATTTTAAAACCTCCAGGCACAATGATGAGGCTTGGCTCTTCAGACGTTTCCTTTGATCCTCTTTTTCACTAGTCCCCTACATTTAAAAAGAAACAATGTACAGAATTTTCCCCTCTTGTAGTAAAATATGACTGGGTTGGACTCTCCTGACAGTTTCCTGTATGTTTGTATGCTTCTGGCCTAAGTCCTTGTTAAGAATTTGAAAATGTTGGTAGTATCTGTCTAATCTTGCACATCATACTGAAATTGATAGAGGATCATTTTTATCAGAATAGTTTTTCTTTCTTTTTTCAGATCTTGGTTACTAATCTGGATTTCCATGATGAGCAGAAACGTAGAAATTTAAATGGGACTTTGCATGAGCTGCTACGGATGAATATTGTTCCTATCATCAATACCAATGATGCTGTGGTTCCTCCCCCAGAGCCTAACAGTGACCTTCAGGGGGTAAACGTGGGTAACATCTTTTAGTGGGTGGTTGGTACATGCTTCTTTGTAGATACACCAACATGCTTATTGGTATGGCCATGCATGTTTTTCAGAAATGCTTTGCATGTTATGTAGTCCTTCTCTGCTTTTCATTAAAGCCTATCTTCTGACTTCCATATGAGCTTGTAAAAAAGATGCTGCTGTTTTAAGAATTACATTAACTTATAAATTCTTTCTCCTACCAACCTGGTAGTTCGAAAACATGCAAATGCTAGTAGATAAATAGGTACCACTTTGGTGGGAAGGTAACAGCATTTCATGCGCCTCGGCATATAATGCGAGCCACATGACCATGGAAGTCTCTTCGGACAATGCTGGTTCCCTAGGCTAAGAAATGAAGATGAGCATCACACCCTAGAATCGGACATGACGGGACAGGGGAAACCTTTACCTTTATAAATTCTTTCAACCAACGATAAGCCATTCAGAAACCTGAAAAAAGGTTACTTTAATGAATAGCAGAGAGAGTTGTGCTCAGATGGTCCGGAACAATCTTTCCATGTTGTTTTCAAAGTTGCACTAATTGAGCTGTAATGCATGTTAACATGGGCTTAGTGCATAGAGCGGGATGGAATACAGTAAGTAGGGCTGACATGTTTATCTCACTGCTTCTGGAAGTAGCAATTTATTCTTTTTGCTGTGACTTGCCAGACTGACTGTTGACATGATATTGATTGACTCCTAACTATGCAAATGCAATTCGACCTCAGGGCCACCTCTGTGCTTTGCATTGGTAGGAATTAATTAGACAGATAGTGGCTTACTGACCTTTTTTTACAATTTGGGTTCTAGGTAATTAGTGTGAAGGACAATGATAGTTTAGCAGCACGGCTAGCTGTGGAAATGAAGACAGATCTGCTAATTGTTCTTTCCGATGTTGAAGGTACAAGATATTTCATCGCCTAACTAAATTAACAATGTGTTTATGCAATGACTTGGTTCAGGAAGGGAGTGGGAGGAGTGGTTTTGGACTATACAATGTTCAAATTGCCTCATATCACACAACCTTGGAAGGAAACAAGAGTGATAGCAGCCTCATGAGCTTCATTCTGGTTCTGCTATCGCTCTTGCAGTTGACTGGATACTTGAAACTAATAATGCCACCAGGGAAGAATCAAAGATACTTTAATTCCATCTGATGCCATCAGATTCATTTCTATCCTTCCATTTCAGGACTTTTTGATAGTCCTCCAGGGTCAGATGATGCAAAACTCATAGATATATTTTATCCTGGAGACCAGCAGTCTGTGACTTTTGGAACCAAATCTCGAGTGGGGATGGGAGGCATGGAGGCCAAGGTTGGTCAGATTTTTATATTTCTCATATATTTCTGTTTCATTTTATTATCTTACTAGAGGAAGGGGGATGATACTTAAATAGCAGTTTGGAACATCTGTTGATGCTTTTGCATAAATCTCATAATTTCTTCAAATTGAAGTTTACTTTTGCATTCTGTTTGCTGCCCATATATGTAGATCTATGTGTTTGTATAGAAATAAATATAAATATGTTTCTGGTTTCTGTATCTCACAGAAAAATAATCAGATGGATGACTCATCCTTGGCATCCTTGCCAGAAAGTTATTGAAGTAGTTGTTACTGTGCATATCTAAAAAAATCACTTTTTACAGGTTAAAGCTGCCCTATGGGCTCTCCAAGGAGGAACTTCAGTTGTGATTGCTAATGGAACACATCCCAAGATCTCTGGCCATGTCATCACAGATATTGTGGAGGGGAAAAAAGTTGGCACATTTTTTTCAGAGGTAAAACCTGCAGGTAAGTTGGGGCTGTCACAACTATCATCTGTAAAGAAAGAAGAATTGCACTTAAGAAGAATATAACTTTTAGGTCACAATAGGCTAAACCTCTCTTGTCTGGTGCCCATTAGGTACTCTGAACCACAACTCCTAGAATTTTTTCCCTGGGCTGGTATTTCTAGAAGTTCTAGTCCAAAAATGTTGGTAAAGGCAATTTTAAGCTTTTAAGCTATTTGTTCCTTTGACCATGAAAGCCATAAAGCCATGGAAGTTCTATTGGCAATAAAAGCATTATAAATAGGTATCTTGCAGGGGGGGAAAAGGTTTCTTTTGGAATGTGAGCATGGTACGTATGAATTGGGGAACATTATGACACTTTCAGAATTTTGAATATTATATGCACAAAAATGGAAATGGAGCAAAAACAAAAACACATCTCTCATATAAACTTACTAAAACATACATGGTGAGCCAAATAAATTAAAGACATAAGATAAAACCTGAAAAGGCTGTATAACTAGACTTGGTAAATATTAGCTGTGTTCACTCCGGAATTTTATATATTCTGTTGTGAATAGTGGATGCTGCAATAAGCAAAGCTTGTATTGCTATTATCTACTTTGTTATATGTACAAGAGTTGGATATGTCAGGTATAACATAAAAGGACAATATTATACAGTAGATACACAGTATGCATAAAAAATGATAAATCATGGGGTCAAGAGTAAATTAATGTGAATAGAATACAAAGGTAAGTTAAAAGTATAAAAGAAGTACCCTGAGGTGATTTGCTTATAGAATGACAAGGAATGAGGATCAAATTTGAAAATAAATATATAAAGAAGAAGAAATGGGCTAAGGAAAAAGGGTGTGTATGTTAGGGTGTTAAGAAATACGTGATTGGACAGAAAAAAGAAAGAGACGTTTAAAGAACAATATGCAATTTTTAAATTGAATGTGATTGGTTTGTCAGGACCAAAGGCTAGAGTGAACGTCTCCCACCCTTCTGACATTCAGGAAACTATTAAAATCCTGGCGGTTGACCCAGGTCCTGGGATAGGCTGGTTGTGGAGCCCTCTTTGGATAGGATTAGTTTAGGACGGGGTGTTTTGTTTTGATAATTGGGTCTTTACGCTTTCCAATTTATACCCTGTTTCCCCCAAAATAAAACATCCCCTGATAATAAGCCCAATTGGGCTTTTGAGTGCATGGCAATAAGGCCAAGTGCTTATTTCAGGGTTTAAAAATATATAAGACAGGGTCTTATTTTTGGGAAAACACAGTATAGGTATTAAATACAATTAAAATTTTTAAATTGTATCCTTGTAGTTCATGGCGGAATTAAAGATCGGTGTTTACTATATAATGTTCTTTGTTTGATTTTAAAAGGACCAACAGTAGAACAGCAGGCAGAAATGGCTCGAACAGGAGGCAGAAGTTTGGCAGCACTGCAACCTGAGCAGGTATTTATTCCAGGTGTAATGCAAAACCCTGTAACTTCCCAAATATGCTGTAGGTGTCTGTGGCTCAATAGCACTACAGTAGTCCTCAATTTACGATTACGGTTGGAGCCAGAATTTCCATTTTAAGCAAGGCAGTTATTAAGTGAGTCATGCCCAATTTTATTTTTTGCTATAGTTGTTAAGCAAATCACACAGTTGTTAAGAGAATCCATTGATTTTGTGTGTGGTAAGCCAGGTGAGAAGGTTGCAAATGGTGATCATATGACTCTGAGACTCTGCATCTGTCATAAATAACACGCCAGTTGCCACACACCTAAATTTTAATCATGTAACCATGGGGGTGCTGCGTTGGTTGTAAGCCAGCCTGAGGACTGGTCATAAGTCACTTTTTCCAGTGCTGTTGCAAGTTCGGTCGCTGGATGTTTGCAAGTTGAGGACTACCCGTGTACAAGAATAAATCTTGCAGAAATGTTAATATGGATTTTTCTCTATACAAACGAAGGTCCTTATATTCTTGTACTGTGGCTTTCCCTAATCTGGTAGTGCTCTCAGATGTGTTGGAGAACACCATTTTTAATTCCCATTCATCCATTCATTGATGGACAGAAATGATAGAAAATATATCTGGAGGGCACACATTTGCAAAAAGTTGAAATTGGATCCTTTTTATGCACCTCCCATGGAGAATGCTGTTGATGGCACCTTAAAACAGTGGTCTCCAACCTTGGCAACTTTAAGACTTGTGGACTTCAACTCCCAGAATTCCACAAGTCTTAAAGTTGCTAAGATTGGAGACCACTGCCTTAAAGTATCTGCACTTAAGGAAAAGCAAAGTAGTAGCAGACCCCAGGTATCATGCTTTCAGGATATTTGCAACAATTACTCTTCACTGAGAAAGCAGAAGGTAGTGAAGGCTGACCATTTGCAGCACTGGGTATGGTCTGCACAAATAGTGACCAAGGGAACTGTATTTGACTAAACTCAAGCTACAGAAAGGTAAGTTATCAAAAACTACCTGCAATGACATGGCCGATGTCTCCTTGTTCTTCTTACTACAGAGAGCTGAGATCATCTATCACCTTGCTGATCTTCTGACAGACCAAAGAGAAGAGATTCTTCAGGCTAACAAAAAGGATTTGGAAGAGGCTGAAAATAAAGGTACTGTGGAAAGGGTTCAGGAAGCTTAACGTCATTTGTGGAATAGGAATGATTTTTCATAAGGATAAGGCATTTTTGAGATTGATTAGTTTTTGTTTTCACACCTTGCGGAGATTGATAACGCAATCTGCATGCATTCAGAAATATTTGACCAAATTTCTTTGAAACTTTGGAGTCCTAATTCTTTTTTTTTTTTTTTTGGAGGGGGAAGAAAGCTTTTCATAAATTAGGAATTGGCTGTTTTGATGCCTGCAGATGTGATCACTGTCATATTGGTATTGGTCACTTGTAATATTTCAGACATGAACACTTATCAGTGATACACGATTCTATGGCATCATTTAACCACTGTGTGGTTTAACACCCCCTTGTCTTTTCCTCCTGACTATCTTTTGTTCTTTTTTACACTTCGTATTATCCACTGAAAGTAAGAAAAAGACATCTTCCACTTTGGAATCAGTAACTGCATCCCCTGTTTCAGGAACAGGAAATATTTCTTCCCTGCTATTTATTTTACCTTTCCCGTAGATGCCTTACTGTGGATCCCATTAACTGTTGCAACTGATCTGTGCCCTCTCGTTTCTGATTCTATTTCAGGGAGATTGGCTCTGCCTTTGTTAAAGAGACTCAGCCTGTCAACCTCCAAGCTGAACAGTTTGGCCATTGGATTGCGTCAGATTGCTGTGTCCTCACAAGACAGTGTTGGCCGTGTCCTTAGAAAGACAAGAATAGCAAAGGATTTGGAACTTGAGCAAGTGACTGTGCCTATTGGGATCTTGCTGGTGATTTTTGAATCCCGCCCTGATTGCCTTCCCCAGGTATGGTCTCATTTTTATCAGGAGTAATATTGTTTATTGTGAAATAGAAACATACTTTCATTCGTGAAACATACTTTTTAAAACCACTTCTTTGATCATTCTTTTGCCTCTTTAAAAAAGAATTTCAGTCTCAAACTCATATGCTTGTGCATATATGTATATATTTAATTTATGATGCAGATCTTCCCCTAGTGCACTCATACTACCTTTAGCATTTATCCAGTACCAGAAAATCTAGGAAATGTGTCTGGGAATTCTTAGAGATTGGGCGCAATATATCTCAAGGTGCCAGATGGAAAGAGGCTGTTCTGAGAGACTAAAAAGGTACTGTGATCTGTTCTTTACTGTTCTTACTATGTTGGTCTCTCTCGTTTCCTGACAGGTGTCTGCTTTGGCTATTGCTAGTGGAAATGGTCTGTTGCTTAAAGGAGGCAAAGAGGCTTTACACAGCAATCAAATCCTTCACCATCTGACCCAGGAAGCACTTTCAATTCATGGGGTGAAGGATGCAGTGCAACTGGTGAGAGCTTAGGAACACAATATAGCAGTGATGGCTAATCTTTTTGTTGTGCGCCTGCACCCATAATGCAATGCGCACGCAACCCACCGAGTGCACCCTACTCCTGGTGCATGCATGAATGACATCCCCCGTGTACCCCACGCATGCGCATGCATGGGTAATCCCCCCACATGTATGGGCACACACACACCCAGTGCTCCCCCACCTCCCCTCGCCCATTTTTGGCTTCCAGGTTGGTGTAGAAGGCCTTCCAGGCCCAAAACGGGGCGTGGGGGCATTGCGTGAGGCCCCAAAATGCAGTGCGAGCGCCCCCCATGCATATGCCCCACCCCCACACATGCGCAGCAGAGACCAGAAGATCAGCTGGCTAGCGGGAAACACACACACATGTGCGGTGGAGCTGGGATGGAATGACAGCTGGCGTGCCTGTAGAGAGGGCTCTGCATGCCATCTGTGGCACGCGTGCCATAGATTCGCCATCAGGGCAATGTAGGGTAACTCCAGTGGGGAAAGGTATTGAAAGATAAGGAAATCTCAAATTGATGTCAAAATCAGATGCATTTCTGAAAGAAGAGTACAAGCAACATAATACTACCCTTTTTTCTGTTTTTAAGAGAAAGTTTGATACTTGGAAATTAATATTTGGATGAGGAAATAAAGTGAGAATTACTGGCTGTAAATGTTTCAACAAAGTTGTTCTTTGTTGGAAATTATGTCACAGGTTATTGCATCTGAAACAGATTTTGTGTTTTAATTGCAGTTTGTTGGAATTCTGAATCAAAAAATTACAGCTTAAGGATTTGTGTAGTGCAAGGAATTTTTTCGGAGCAGGAAAGGATTGTGAAAATGTTCTTCATTTGAGGCTGTGCATTTCCACTTGAGAATTTGTGACTGGTTGCACAGGCTATTCCAGACACTGTTCTGTAGAGCTGTCTTGTTTTAACAAGCTTGTTGTTCACAATTGTATACTTCAAGCTTCCAAAATCAAATAGAATGAATAGTATGAACAATGTTTATGTACAACTTTTATTTTCAAATTTTCAAAGTGATTTCAGTCACTTATATGTGAGTTGAGCAGCTATATAATTTTGTTTAACAGTAATAATTTAGAATGCTAACCAAAGGATACATTTAAAACATCATAAAATAAAAATTTAAATATCTCATAAAGGAGAATTTAACTACTGTGATGGCTGATACAATAAGTTTATATTTATATATGTGTGTGTGTGTATGTATGTATGCATGCATGCAAAGGGTCCTAACAAAAATATTTTTGTTAAATCTGTTTTGTATTTAACCTCATGATGAATTTTCACTCGTTACAGAATATATATATGTATATGTACACACACACACATATATATACACACACATGTATATGTGTGTGTGCATGTATATGTGCATGTATATGTACATATAGAGACATATATACCCAAACATAAACGTATATATGCATGCACAGACTTGTCTGTATTTATATAAACTAATGTTTATGACTTGACTGGTTTGGCTTTTACAGGTGAATACCAGAGAGGAAGTGGAAGATCTTTGCCGATTAGATAAACTAATAGATTTGATAATTCCCCGTGGCTCTTCTCAGCTGGTTCGGGATATCCAAAAAGCAGCCAAAGGAATCCCAGTGATGGGGCACAGTGAAGGGATTTGCCATGTCTATGTGGACTTGGAAGCCAGTGTTGAGAAGGTTACTAGAATAGGTGAGAGATTTTGTTTTTTAAGCGTAAGCATGGAGGAGGTGTATTATCTACAAGTCTCTACTTATCTATATATTTTGGGTGTTATAGAGCAGGGGTCTCCAACCGTGACAATTTTAAGACTTGTGGACTTCAACTCCCAGAATTCCTCAGAAGTCCACAAGTCTTAAAGTTGCCAAGGTTGGAGACCCCTGTTATAGAATAGCCTTGTGCTCCAAATGTACAGTAAAACTGTCAAAGTTCCTAAACATAGGAGCAATACAGGTAGTCCTCAACTTACAACCGTAACTGAGCCTGGAATTATAGGTGTAATTATTGCAATCATAAGTAGAGGCATCCACATGACCAGACGTAGTTTTCTGCCCTTTTTTTGCAACAGTTGTTAAATTCATCTGAATGGGCTTTTTTTTTTTTGCCAGAAATTGGGTTAGGGTTAGGGTTAGTTGTAAAGCTAATCCATCCAAATGCAGTCACATGATTGTGGGGAAGTGGCGTCACCATTTATGGCATCTGAAGTGTTTTACAGGCCATAAAGTAACTGTTCCGTGGCCATCATAACTTCAAACAGTTTATTTTATTTTATTTATTTATTTGTCAAGCATGTATTAGATAACAGATATAGGTATAAACATGGTTATTAATACATGAAATGGATACGAATAAAAGGTGACATTAGGACAGGGACGGTAGGCACGAGGGTGCGCTTATGCACGACCCTTACAGACCTCTTAGGAATGGGGTGAGGTCAACAGTAGACAGTCTAAGGTTAAAGTTTTGGGGGTTTGGGGAAGAAACCAGAGAGTCAGGTAGTGCATTCCAGGCATTGACTGAGTCCCTCGGGAGTAGGGCGGCATAGAAGAACCAATAATAAATAAATAAATAAAAAATAAATTGACCACTCTGTTGCTGAAGTTGTATTTCCTGCAATCGAGTTTGGTGCGGTTTACCTTAAGTTTGTATCTATTGTGTTCTTCTGTATTGTTGTGGTTGAAGCTGAAGTAGTCATTGACAGGTAGGACATTGTAGTAAATAATTTTATGTACTATGCTTAGGTCAGACCGAAGGCAGCTTCGGTTTAACTGTTCGTTAAACAAAGACTCATATAGTCCAACACATCTGGAAAGTGCCACTCTGTAGGAAGATTGCTTTCCAGCATTTTTAAACGTGCCACTGAATTAAACCAATTATCTATCCTTCCTCCAGTAAGAGACTCAAAATGTGAATATCCTGCAGCCTGCAATGCTTTGGAGACACTGCTAATACATCGGGATTTGCTGAGAACTCCTGTATTTGATCAGATTATTGATATGTTGCGGGTGGAACAGGCAAGTGAAAATGGTTTCCAATGTGGGTTGAGTGTAAAAAAATTGGCTGTCAGTAATTTCAGTGCAATGTGGGGTGCTATCTAAAAGATGACACTATCGATGCATACGCTGATAAATTTCTAAATGCAGCAGTAAGGTGTATATATCATATTTAACAAACTGGTAGCAGCATTTGTTTGCCCTGATAGCACATATTGATTGAAACCAGGCTTTCTAATAGTGCATCTTAGCTTTGGGGTTCTCAAGATGCTTGCAATCTTATTTAGATTGGAAAACAATTGAAGATAGATATTTGAAAATGAGAGTCCTGAGCCCAAGTCCTTGGAAACGCAGGTTGATTATTGTTTAATATTCTTGGAACCAGATTATAGTGCTGGATAGTGAAAGAATTTTATTTACAACTTCAGCGGCTGAGAGCTCGGTTGAAAGAAACAACTATGAACTAGCCTCACAAATAAGACAGAAATTCTTCATCTAGATTCCTCTGTAAAAGTTCGTGACTGAAAATATTTGACCCAGTGCCGAGAGATTTTTCCCCCCAGAGACAAATAGAGAAGAATATAAGGTGCTGACCAAAGCCAAATTAATGTATGCAGCCTGGGAATTCTGAGAGGTGCAGTCCAAGTGCATCTGGAAGATCCCAGATTAGAGAAGGCTTGTCTTCACTGATTGATGGGGCTCTCTAAAGTTTCAGGCATAGACTCTTCTGGCTCTATCTAGAAATGCCACTGATTGAATTAGTACTCTACATGCAAACACATGACACTTGCCACTCTACTCCTCTTGGCTGGATTCACACTTCACTCTCTGGATAACTTTGTGCCAGTCATCCTTTCAGTCTGACTTACCTTACAAGGTCAATTGCAGGGGTAAAATAATCCCTCATGTAAGCCACCTCGAGCTCATAAAATAATCCCTCATGTAAGCCACCTCGAGCTCATAGAGAAAAAGGCACAATATAAATTTAACAAATAATGTAATAATATTTGGTTGTATGAAAACACACTCAGTTACTTGTAGACTTACAATTTAGTAAGATAGGCAAACCCAATGAAGGCTTACTTCAATCATGATTAGGCAAGTGATTATGTTGTACAATGTGTGAATTGGGTCGTCTATGTAGCCAAACTGTTTAGTGCAGAAAATGATTAGGAAAGGAATGCATAGTAAAGTATATTTGTCTTTCATTAGGTAAAGGTACACGCTGGCCCCAAATTTGCCTCCTATCTTACATTTAGCCCTTCAGAGGTGAAATCACTTCGCACAGAATATGGGGACCTGGAATGCTGCATTGAAGTGGTGGACAGTGTACAAGATGCTATTGAGCACATTCATAAATATGGGAGCTCCCACACAGACGTAATCATCACAGAGAATGGTTAGTGGCAAAATCGACTCCTCTGGTGCAGAAAAACGCACATGTCTGTGTGAGGGTTTCAGGGTAGCCTCAGTTGGCAGAAAGGCTGCTTTTGAAGCTCCTGTTTAAGAAGGTGACATTTCCCACGTTCCTGCCTGTCTTCCCTTGCATTTGAAGATATGGGCCACAAGTAAAATCCTAATCATGCCAAAATGACAAAACTGCATCATGACATTACAAAACAAGCCCTGTCCTTTTGTACTTCCATCACAACATATATAGAGGTATGCAAGGGCAAAGTTTGCATCATAATGCCACAGTGCATACTTGCCTACCCCCCACCTCTCCTCTGCCATTGCCTCTAGCTGCAGCAGCTTCCTCACTAGCATTTCCAGTCCCAGATCTGTGACCAAGGCTCCCAAGGAAAGATGCTTTTGTCACCTTCCTTGATATGGCTGGCATTTCCTCATGTTTCCAGAGAAGCACAGATGGAATATGTTGTGGCATCCTTACTCCATCAGTAACATCTGAAAGAGGCCTCCCTATGACTTGTTTTTAATTATTTCTCTCCAAGGCTGCTCTCTGTTGCTAGAGCTCTCAGGTGCCGCCTGTTCCATGCTTCTCCCACTGATCTATTTGGACAGAATGATCATTCTTTGGGATGCATCCCTCTATTGGCCCAAAAAATATGTCCATATACAAACTGGGAGTGATCGGCAGGGCTTGGAGCTGCTGCTTTGAGTACTTTTAATATTTTTGCAGAGACTGCCATCTCCAGTGAGAATTTAGTGTGGCCACAGGTATTTGGGTGAGAAATCCTGAAAGAAGGCATACTGTCTGCCTTCATCCAGGATAGGAACATTGCAACATTGTGTTGCATGTTTCCAGAGGAGCGCTGATGGAATACGTTGTGGCAAACGTTACTCCATAAGAAACACCTGAAAGAGGTTCTATTTTCAGAAAGATAATTTACAGAATTATGTATGACAAAATATCTGGTCCTTAGTTGCAGGCACAGTGCAAACTATCTTAGCATCACATTAATGAAAAAAAATAGTTGCAACACATAGAACAGGTTCAAAGAGGTGATTTTTGCTGCATTAGAATTGCCCACAGCAACATAATGCTATTATAAAATAGGTTATTCAATAAGAATTATTTCCCCCCCCCCCTTTTGTCATCTTCAGAGAAAACAGCAGAGTTCTTCCTACAGCACCTGGATAGTGCCTGTGTGTTCTGGAATGCCAGCACTCGCTTCTCAGATGGCTATCGTTTTGGGCTGGGTAAGGGAACGTGCTACTTGCTCTCTGCATGCTTAAAGCTAAACGCAAAACATTATTTTGGGGTTAAGCCTATCTGCATTTCAAGTATGATTGACTTTCTTTCTGACATTTGATATTTTAAGGGGATTTGCTAAACTGCCTTTGAAAAGCTTTGGGATATTTTAGTATTAAGAGTAATTTAAGCCAAAATGCAGGAAGAATCTTGATGAGGTGGAGGTTATACAAGGAGCAGAGCACTTAAAACCAGTGTAAGATGTTGCTAAAATGCCCTGTCCAGGAAGTATTGTGGGAAAGATGTAATTGAACAAATGCATAATCAAGAAGCAATTGTCAACAGCAGCCTGTAACAACCAGAGTATGAATGATAAAGTAAGAGCCATAGTTGGAAATATGTAGGCGTTTAGCATGAGGATGCAATTTAAATAGAAATATACCAGATATTGGCTGAATGCATTTAACTGCTTTCCATTTAGCACTTTGTCAGAAAAGGAACCCTGGTAATCTGAGTAAGGCGGAACTCTTTTAAGAAGGAGAGAACAATCTGATAAGTCAAGAGACAGAAATGAGTAAATGCTGGCAAGATTTTGAAATGAGGGAAAACATGAACTAGATAACATGGCCTGTAACATTAGAAAGTTTCCACCCCCCTTTCTGTTTCTTTTTAAATCCATTTTTGTTTTATCTTTCCTCTTCAGGTGCTGAGGTGGGCATCAGCACATCACGGATCCATGCCCGTGGGCCAGTGGGAATTGAGGGGCTCTTGACGACTAAGTGGTTGCTACGTGGGGAAAATCACATTGTTTCTGACTTTTCCGAGCAAGGGAGCATGAAATACCTTCATGAGAACCTTCCCATTCCACAAAGGAATACTAACTGAGAATCTGAGTGAAGAGCGTGGTACTTATAGGGCTGTTGTTATTTCAGAACCTAGCTTGGGAAGGAAATGAGCCTTCTCTAGGCATGCAGAGTTTTCTGCACTTTTGGCTTTATGAATGCTCAGGAGTGTGGAAAGTGGGGTTCTCTGCTTTAGTCCCCCCCCCCCAGACTCAACTGCATTATGTAGGTGACATGTGCAGATGCACACAGGATCTCTTGCAGTGCAGGAAAAAGAACTTTCGATATTTAATTAATGAAGATGATGGTGATAATGATGATATGCCATCAAGTCTTTTTCATAGTTCACTCCAAATCACTGGAAAGTTTTTGGCTAGTAGCAGAACTGAATGCCTTTTTTCCCTGATGCTTTTCTTGCTTTGGGAAAAACATTGAGGAAATTTTTTTTTCTTTCTCCTTCTCTAGAAATTTGTAGCAACTTATTTTAATTTTTAAAAGTGCTCCATCAGTTCATGTCTTATTTAATATATTGAATTACCTTAATAAATATTCCACAAAATGAATGGTCTTTATCCTCCAAACATTATTTTTCATGCCTAATATCCTTTCATTACTGGCTGCCTTGTGGGATAAGAGGCTAGGACAGTAATAGTTGTATCAGTCAGGATTTTCACTATAACCCTTTTATGAATATTTGTATCAAATATTTTGTTCATGAATTTTATATAGAATTTTATTTCCCCTGAGACAAACATATTTTTCAAATTTCATGGTTTTGCAAATAAAACTCCCTTGCAATAAAATTATGGATTCAGCCATTTTGTTTGCAATATATATTGTGTTGTACTAGCAATAGGTAACACATTTGTGTAGCTTGCAACACGCATTGTGGAGTTGTACTTGATTAGCACTCACCTTATTTTTGTTTGGCAAAATCTTTTTTAATCTTTCAAGCTCACATATACCTTATGAGTTAAGTGGTAATTATTTCTATTTTGAATACATCACTCAGAGCAAGGTGCTGATTTGCCTATATTAGCAAGCTTCCAACTGAACCATGAAGCTTATGTTTTTGAGATCCAATATTGGCACTTGATCTTCTGAACTGGACTGCTTTCAGCACCTCTCACAGGCTTAATTCATGGTAGATTTCAGTTTAATTTTCCACATGGTGAGTTGTGTGTCGATGTGTGCATTCCTGGGTGTTTTTTTCTGTTTCTTTCTTGATTAGGTAGTCCAGTGAAAACTGTTTCCAAGGAAGGTTTTTATCAGGAGCTATAAAAACTTCTGGAGAATGTTCTGGTAAACATCAACTCTAGCACTAAATTGTTATATTTCAGATATTTATAACCTATCATTCCTACACATTCCATACAAGAGAAGATAGTAGTTAATCTAGTCTCCATTATGTAATGCCCAGACAGAAATTCAATTTCATTTTTTGTTTCCTAACTTAGAAAGCTATACTTTTACAGGATTTGATATACGAGGTACATTCTTCCAATTACAATCCTCTTCTAACTCCTTGAATTCTCATTAGTTGTGGGAGGGGTCTTAGTTCTTTCCCCAAACAGGGAAAGGACACTGGCAATTTTAGTAGATGTGTATATGTAGTTTTGTGCCATTTCTTTAAACTGAGACTCTATTAAAATGCCACGTGTTTTCCTAACCTATTGATTTTCTTTATGTTTGATAACATACTGCGAACTAGTTACATATATTGTTTTTTTCCCCATAAACTCACATGCTTGGTATCTGATTTATGTTGTCGGCATAAAAACTGCCTTTGGAGAAATCATTGAGAGAATGTGCACAAATTACTATTCCAAAGTACCAACTCTGGAATGTTTGTTTATTCATGACAGAAGCATCCCAATTAAAGTAAGGCATATTATATGACCAAAAATGTAAAATATAAAATACAAGATTAAAATATGTACAAATTAAACAGATCTTGCCAAGAAACTAGCAACATTAGTTGCATTCTGTCATGCTGCCATGAGATCCTCAAATGTACACTGATCGGGATACAAAGGGATACATATGTGTTGTTGTCTACATGTCACCACAATCAATCACCACAAAGAACAGAAGCCATCGGATAGCCCAATTTGTTCAGAGTGTCTCTGGATCTTGTACCCGTGTGCAGTCTATCCAACGATTTCCGTACTTCCCAGCTTTCGCCAGACGCAGGTGCCACTCCTCCGCTAGTTCCATCCAGTGTTGATTCTTTGTAGTTTTCCATAGTTTCATTCTGCTTTCAAATTCTTCAAAAAATTTCCATTGACTCAAGGAAGCTTTTCCTGGATTTTAGTCTCTGCTGGGCTGGTTGTAGGCAATAGCGAATAGAGAATTTTGGAATGATTTTATGTCAGGATGTTTTTTTGGGGGGGTTTGTTTTTTTTTGCTGATCTTAATATTGTTCAAATGCTGTCTTATTAATCTTATGCATTTACAATTATTTAGAATTCTATTTTTAATGTTGTAAAAATTGTGGGAATCTTATGGGTTGATTTGAAAATAAGGCCGAGGTGACAGGGGCAGGCCTTAGTCCTGTTATATGGGAGGAGTTTGAACCGGTGACTCCTGATGATGTAGACAAGGCCATAGGAGCGATGAGTTCCGCCACTTGTTCATTGGACCCGTGTCCCTCCTGGTTGGTTTCGGCCACCAGGGAGGTTCGTTGGTCAACACCTCTGAGAGAGGGGTCCGTCCCGCGGCCCTTAAAAGTTGCAGTGGTGAGGCCCCTCCTCAAGAAGCCTTCCCTGGACCCGGCGGATTTAAAGAACTTCTGTCCGGCCTCCAACCTTCCCTTCGCGGGGAAGGTTGTAGAGAAAGTGGTGGCACTCCAACTCCTACGGCTGTTGGATGACACTGATTTTCTGGATCCCTTTCAATCGGGTTTCAGGCGCGGCTACAGTACGGAAACGGCTTTGGTCACCCTGATGGATGACCTCTGGCGAGCCCAGGATGGTGGTCACTCCTCCATCCTGGTGCTACTTGACCTCTCAGCGGCTTTCGATACCATTGACCATGGTATCCTTCTGCGTCGTCTCGGCGAGGTGGGAGTGGGCGGCACTGTGCTACAGTGGTTCTCCTCCTACCTCTCTGACAGGACGCAGTCGGTGTTGACAGGGGGACAGATGTCGAGCCCTAGGCCCCTACTTTGTGGGGTGCCGCAGGGCTCGGTCCTCTCGCCCATCCTGTTTAACATCTACATGAAACCACTGGGTGAGATCATCCGACGACACGGGATGAGGTATCAGCAATATGCTGATGATACCCAGTTGTACATCTCCACCCCGTCTCAATTCAGGGAAGCCGTCGACGTAATGTGCCGCTGCCTGGATGATGTTAGGGTCTGGATGGAGAAGAACCGGCTAAAGCTCAACCCTGACAAGACCGAGTGGCTATGGATATTGCCTCCCAAGGATTCTGTCAATTGTCCCTCCTTGGTTCTTGGGGGAGAGAAATTAACTCCCTCAGAACGGGTTCGCAATTTGGGTGTCCTCCTAGACCCACAGCTAAAATTGGAGCAACATCTTTCAGCTGTGGCTAGGGGGACCTTTGCACAGGTTCGCCTAGTGCACCAATTGCGACCCTTCTTGGAGAGGGAGCGCTACTCACAGTCACCCACGCCCTTATCACCTCCCGGCTGGATTACTGCAATGTGCTCTACATGGGGCTACCCTTGAAGAGTATCCGGAGACTACAATTGGTGCAAAATGCAGCTGCGCATGCCGTGGTGGGTGTGCCCAGGTACACCCACGTAACACCTGTCCTCTGCCAGCTGCATTGGCTGCCCATTAGTCTCCGGATCCAATTTAAGGTGTTGGTCGTTACCTTTAAAGCCCTACATGGCTCAGGGCCAGGCTACCTTCGGGACCGCATCCTGCCGCATACCTCCCTACGACCGGTTAGGTCCCACAGAGTTGGTCTCCTCCAGGTCCCATCGACCAAACAATGTCGGTTGGCGGGGCCTAGGGGGAGAGCCTTCTCTGTGGGAGCTCCCTCCCTATGGAACCAACTCCCTCCGGAGATCAGAGCCATCCCCACCCTGCTGGCCTTCCGTAAAGCAATAAAAACTTGGCTCTTCCGGCAGGCGGGGTGAAAGTGAGACCGAGTAGATTATCTCGGGGTCTCCCCCCTTCAGTTATGAATGTTGGAGATTTCCTTTTAATTTTTATATATTTTTTAATTGTTATATGTTTTATTGTAATAGATTTGGACATGTTGTGAGCCGCCCAGAGTCCCCCGGGAGTTGGGCAGCATACAAATCTATTAAATTAAATTAAATTAAATTAAATTAAATTAAATTAAATTAAATTAAATTAAATTAAATTAAGAAGTAGCTATCAATAAATCCAATCCAGGGGTGGGTTCTAAATTTTTTTGCTACCGGTTCTGTGGGTGTGGCTTGTTTTGTGGGCGTGGCTTCATGGTCATGTGACTGGGTAGGCATGGCCAACTCGATATCACTCACTCCTACCGAGTCCAAAATGCCCATTGGATCTTAACACTCAGAGGGGTCTCTGAATATTCAGTAGCAATTTGGGAATCCAGCAATACAAGCATATAAATATATCTGCCTCTAAATAATAATTTACATTTCACCATCCATGTATTGTAATGTGCCAGTTTCTGGGAATCTTTTCTCCTACCCTCTCACATAGGTACCTCTAATTGTAATATTGTTGATTTGTTCTTTCTTTTATTCAACTATTTTCTAATGTTTGATTCAATCATTCTAGGTCTGTTGCTGCAGCTTCTTTGGATATCATTCCAAAGCCGCCCAGAGTCTGTGCGGAGTGGGCGGTATACAAATGCAACTAATAAATAAATAAATAAATAAAATATCTTGCTTGATTCTAGAGATGGAAACACATGATTTCTACCCAAAAGTAATACAATAGTTGATGGTTCATCTCTGAATGGGTTTTTGCTTTGAACAAGTGGTAACAGAAGCACTATGACTACCCAATCATCCCCAAAGGAGTTTACTAATACATACATAATTTTTTTAAAAAAAATCATGATGGGTTTCTAACTTTTCTAAAGGACAAAAATCTTCAACTGCTTTAGTCCTTCTCTTAGTTCCAGACTCCTCTAAGAGTGCTATTCCAGCTTCTGAGAAAGTTCAATTTCTTCTGCTCTCCAGAAAGTAAATGTTCTTTATTCATTCTAGTTTATTTTCGTCTCTATTAGTAAACTCATCAATCTTAGAAAGGGTCTTTTATTTCCAGGTTAATACTACTACTACTATTGTAAGGCTATGTTCAGGCTCCAATCAATCTGCTGCAATTTTAGAGAAGGGTGGAATAGTCTGTAATATAATCCTTGAGGTTGCCAGCAGAATAAATATAGCACAGTGCACAGATGGTTAAAGAACAAGGGATCCAGACAATCTACCCTCACGCTATTTTTGGGTATCCCCTATTTCCTGTTCTCCGCTCCTCCCCAAGAAATCTTCAGCAGCATTTCTCTTGCTGTGATATTGTCATTCGCCACCAAATGTTGTCCCTCTGCAAGGTGGCTGATTCTTTGTTCATTAGCAATTCTAGGTCAGCCTGCTGTGAGAGTCTCCTCAGTCAAGAGAGAATCACGTTCTGTATCAATGTCTCCAGACAACAGCCCTTCCCAAGCTTTCAGCAAGGCCAATTGCTGAGAATCCCTGTCTTCGATGATCCTTCGGAGGATCTATATAAGTACTTTGAGCATTGCAGTGATGCCATAGAAGACACCATCCAAAGAGGCGGGAAGTGCTTGGTGTACTGTAAAAATGGTCGCAGCAGATCTGCAACTATCTGCACTGCTTACTTGATGAAGCATCAAAAGCTCAGGCTGAAGGATGCCTTTGAGGTACTGTGAGCATGCTGAAAATAAAAATTACTTCTGTATCTGATTATACTTTGGTGGTGTATGAAACAAATACTAAAATACATTGGCCATCTCAGTAACAATGATTCAGCATTTTGTTTTATAAAGGAACTTAATGAAAGTGCCAAAACAGAATTTATTTATTTTATTTATTTGTCAAACATGTACAGGATAGTAGTTGTTTGTATAAACATAAGTAAAAAGTACCGATAAAAGAGGACAGTAGGACAGGGACAGTAGGCACAGTGGTGCGTTTATGCACAAATTGAATTATGATAATAGCTAATTTAAATCTCATCTGATTAACTCTAATGGGAACTTAAAAAACGTGAACTCTGAAGACTAAATGTAAATTATTTTAATACTGTAGATCTGATTCAAAGCAAAAAAATAAAATGAAATTTGTCAACTTAATTGATGACAGTTTGTACTTCCAATAATTATGTAATGTAATACTTTGTTAATGCCAGACATTTCAAAAATAGTCTTTCTACGCTACTTTTACTTGCAAGCTTTCTGAGAAACATCACTTATCTCTATTTTCTTTTCTTTTTCTATGGAGAGCCAAATAATTCATTTTCTCCCACCCTGAGATTCAAAGTTAGCTACTTATGCTATGATTTCTCATCTGCTATCAGAGTCCAGTTTTTGTGTTGTTTCTTGACTGAGCAACAATGTTAAAAAAGAAATGTGTGGATATGAGAGATGTTGATGCTTGAGTCAAACTTCTGACTTTCTTTAACAATAATGTGTTACTCCAGAATTAGTATAGCCTCCAATCTTGACTCTAGAAAGAAATAATGTTGGGGGGGGGGTGTTCCTTAGTATTTCTTGAGATCATTTCATTACCTTTAATTTATTCTATACAATCCAATTCATAAATGGTGGGAATGAATTCCTGCTTCTTTGCCTAACACAATTTAATATTTTTATTTATTTGCAAATTGCACTTCAGCTAAGTCACAGAAAGCTAAACCAGTATTTAGATGCACACATCTAAATATTGAGTTCATCCAATTCAAATTATACCTTCTCCAAATTCACTGATTATGCCTCTCTAATCCTAGGTCATCGACTCAGAAAGAAAGTTTTAAAAAATGACAGAAGCAGGAAGTTAGGAGGGAAGTAACCTCCCAACAAGAATAAGTTGGTCTTTCAAACTGTTTTCTAACTTCATAGTCCTACCAGAGCTATTGGGAAAAAGCTAAATTCAGGAAGTTGCCTTAGTTCATATCAGACTTCTTCTCTTTCTACCTTACCATCTTTTGCTCTGATTAGCAGTAGATCTTGGGTGTGGTGGCATCTTCCCTCTCACAGCTGTTTTATCCTTTTTATTTATTTATTTATTTATTTATTTATTTATTTATTTATTTATTTATTTATTTTGTTATTCTTATATGCCGCCCAACTCCCGAAGGACTCAGGGCGGCGTACAACATAAGAGATACAAGAATGAACAAAATTTCAACAATTTAAAAACGGTACAAAATTTAAAAAGGCAGTATAAAAGCAACAACAACATCCATCCATTCAACCTTTTCACTGGAAATGATTGGGATGGGACCTTGGACCTGTGGCATACAAAATACTTGTTCTACCACTGAACTATAACATGTTCTTATAACAATTGCATCCTATGTTTTTTATAATTTTAGGACAAAAGGCTTGGGAGAAAAAGTCCTTATGATCAATGCAATGTGCTTTCCCCCCTACTTGTAGATTGTGAAGAATTCCAGGCCAACGGCAGAGCCTAATGCAGGATTTTGGTCTCAGCTACAGAAATATGAAGACCACTTGCAAAGACAGCAGCAAAGAAGTCTTTCTTCAAATACAATTTCACATAATTAATACACTGATTCTAATTACAATGTTGGGAAATTCCTTTAAAGAGGAAGATTTAGGATGCTTCTAGGTAGCACTTGAATTTAATATACTAAAAAAAAGCTCTGGGATCACCTACTTTATTATTGTAGTCTTAAGAAACTAGCTGAAAAGTTCTGTACAAACCTTTCAATAAGGCATAATTCAAATCTCCAAAATCTGCTCAATTTTAAGTATAATTAAATGCAGCTATAATGGGTTGGCCAAATCTTTTGGAGGGAGAAGTGGCACTTCTGCTTTGAGAACAACTTTGATATAATAATTAAATGCAATCGGCTAGAAACAAGATCATGAGTGTGACTTTGGGTTACTCAAGATCATAGGACAGTGATGGCGAACCTATGGCACGCGTGCCACAGGTGGCACGCGGAGCCATATCTGCCGGCACGCGAGCCGTTGCCCTAGCTTAGCTCCAACGCACATGTGCATGCTGGCCAGCTGATTTACGGCTCACGCTGAGGCTCTGGGGGGCATTTTTGGCTTCTGGAGGGCCTCCCGAGGCACTGGGCCCACCAGAAGTCGGAAAATGGGCCATTTCCGGCCTCCAGCGGCATTAAATTATGGGTGTGGGCACTCGTGCGTGTGCGATAGCGTGCGCACACACGCTTTCGGCACCCGAGGAAAAAAAGGTTCGCCATCACTGTCATAGGAAGAAGGCAGTAGCAATTTCCCAAAAATGATGCCAAGAAAACAGGATGGGTTTTTTCCATGCAACACCCAGAAGTCAATAATGACTTGATAGCTCTATGTATCATCTATCTTTATTGAAAAATACTTGAGAAATCAGAATTAGCTCTTTCCCAGATACTGTTTTTAATATACTCGCAATCCTCCAGAATTTTAAGTAGCTTTATTCTGCAAATTATCATATCTTTATAAAGTCTCAAAAAAATGTGACATAATACATTTAGCAAACTAGGAAAGATATGTCATTTTACATGATTATGTGATTTAAATAATGTTCATGATTTTTTAAAATATATCAATGTTTATTAAAATATTCAGCACTAAAATGACTGCTTAAGGGTCTTTCTCCACTATTGAGCTGACATGCCATTCATCTATCTTGACTGGGCAGAAAACACAACATCAACACTAATACAGCTAAGGACAATTTAAACGTTTTGACTGATGATAAGATGGTACCAGCTATTGCTAAAGCATGGTGCTGTGAATAGACACAAATGGGAGAGCACACTACGGTAAATGTTACAGAGGAAGAGATGTGTTAGGGCTGTGCCAAAGCATTAGACAAAGATGCTTCACAAACTCTGAAAGCATAAGTGAAGCCCCCCTCCATGAAATATTAAAGCACTACATTATTTGGAACGCTTTTCAGCTGCTTCAAGAGCTATTTCTGGTTGTTTCTATGTTGAATGTGTACATAAAGAGTAACAGGCAACCAGTGAAGGTTTTTCAACAGCTGTTGCAAGCCTTCCAGAGCAGGGGTGGGTTCCTCCCGGTTCGGACTGGTTTGCCTGAATCGGTAGCGACCCGCTGGTGACGTCACGATGATGTCACCGACCCGGTTCGGTCTGTGCTGGTCCGTGGGCGCCACCATCTCTTTTTTTGAAAAATTTTTGAATTTTTTTTTCTTCTGAGCATGCACAGAAGCCAAGTTTCTGGCACTGTGCATGCGGTCGCCATCTTGTTTTTGGCTTTTTTTAAAAAAATGGATTTTTGGCACTGCGCATGCCCACGCGGCGCAGGAGGAAGCGAACCAGCAGCAAGGTAAGTTAGAACCCAGCCCTGTTCCAGAGGATGCAATGGATGCTTTAACACTTGAAGGAAATATGGGTTGTACACATTAGCATACTTTGCAAAGTGCACCTTTTGAAAAGTATGCATAGCATTGTTTTGAATTGGTATAGCAAAAGTAAATATGTTTTAAATAAAACGTTAAGCATAATTTTGGCAGGTGTGACTGTCTTAGCCTGTTTGATGTAAATTTGTGGTTCATTAACTGTTCCTGAAGCTGCATAACGATATCCATGTTCTCTGTAATTAAAAATAGAGATAAATATATTACATTTCCCACTCTCTGTTTATTATAACTGAGCTAGAAAGTATCAAATCCATAGACACTCCATATTGTTAAACTGCAAACAAATGTGAAACTAAAAATCATACATTCTGTGCAAATAGTTTAATGAAATAGATATATCTGAGTAAAACTAAGCTGTTTTCAAGTTTAAAATGCAAATATAATGTGGTTGGCTTCCCCACCTTTCCATCCCTCATCATTCAAGGTGGCTAACAGAAAAAACCTACATACATAAAACTAAATACATAATCAGACACATATATACAGAAATTAGGCCTGGTTTCGGGTCTAAGCAGCTTATATTTTTGGTGATGCAAAATGAAAGATGTAACAGAATTTTAGTTTACAAAGTTTTCAAGACTAGTATTGACCAGAAAATTAAAATCTTTTTTTGGATCATGGGAAAATAGGCACCCTGACAGTATCAAAAAGAAAATGCCTGTGATAAGTGGCATGCCCCTTCACAAAATGCCAAAGTGTGGACAGAGCAAAAGAGTTTATTTAAAAGTGAAGTGCTGTGGCTACTCTCAGCATCTGTGTAGTTCTGTAATGTTCTTATATTATTATATTGGGGGGGGGGGCTGGAGAAATGACAAAAGCACTGGGCTGAGTCGCTATTTTCATTTTCTGAGAATATTTATGGAGTTTATGTGGAATCTAAAGGTATTCTTGGGAATCAGTGTGATTGGTATTTGAACATAGATCTTTTATGTACATATTTAGATGTTATTGTGTTTTACTAATCTAGGTGTATGTATGATATGCCACATGCTAAATAAGTAAGTTAAGTAAGTAAGTAAGTAAGTAAGTGTACTTGTGAAGGCCAATGCTTTCCTATGCAGTTTACCAGTAAACAATATTGTTTATTGTTGGTACTTGTTTTTGAGCCTCCTTTTGTTCGTATTTCTGTTTGTGCCCTTGTTCTTGCTCCTTCTCTTTCATATTTTTCTATATCTTTCCTTTCCCTAGAGACTCTTGTTCCTCTATTTCGCCTCCTGACACTTGATCTTCCTGGCTTTTACTATCTTTGCTGTCCTGTTTCAGAAAGTGCTCGTAAAATTCTTGTGCCTTTTCTAATGTGTCGACCTAAACTTCTTCTCTCTCCACGTAATCAACATCCCTTCTGGGATATGTGGCTTATGATTCTAATGCTTAATTTCTATATATTTTTCTGCTTGGTGAGTATAAGAAATCTTTTTTTTTGTTATCATTAATTTGCCATATGCTTTTAAAATTGTTTGATATGCTTTAAATGAATTGAGTTAATGTGAGAGGATATTTAATATAGATTTATTTCTCTAGCTGAATGATCTACTGTGTAAACCTAGATAGTTGCACATTTGTTTGAAAATACAATATATAAATACATTGATTATAACTACATAATCAATTTATTCCTTACGCTCCAATCATATTCATGTCAGTAAATAACCCTTGACATTTCATTGTGATTCCCTGTATTTATATTATTTTATTGATATCACATCCCTTTTCTCAAAAAATATTCCACAAAAGGTGGGAAATAGGTGGGGTTTGTTACTGAACAAAGTACACAGCTGGACCTTTAAAATGCACTTTAGACTACTACAAATCCTATTTATACCTGTGAGTTTTTAAAGATGAATAATTCACCTTAAATACCTTTGATTTCATTTGCATGATGAACATGTCAACAGGATCCCACCAACTATGGAAAGAAGGGAACCAGTCCAACCTAGATACAGTGCATATCCCATTTCATATCTAGAATAAAGGTCATACATATCATATTCAAACACCACATACAATCAAATGCTTTTTTACAGTTATTGGTACAAGAGAAAGGTGATTTTAGGGAGAAGAAAGCTCAAAGAATTCTAGGCTACTGATACATGGGGATGGAAGAATTAAAGGCTACTTGCACAACTGGGATGAATGCACACAAGCGGGATGATAAAAAAAGGGCTATAGTGATATGTTCTACCTGTATTACAAAGATCAAGAATGATGAAGAAAGATGAAGGTGAGTCCTTGTTTCCCATGCACTCCAATATGTCCAAGAGACAGACATCAAGTATTGAGAAAACAAAAACCAGTAAGTTCCCCAACCTGGGGAATGTAAATTTCCATTCCCAGAATTTTCAATAGTGGTAAAATTGAGGAAGATTGCAATAATTCATGACAGCATTATTGTTAGTTGTGTTAATGTTTGTGAACAGACATAACAAGAAACCCAAAACAATATTAATGTCAAACTTATTACAATAGATGTGAATTAGCACCCACAAACCGTTCAATCCTCTGTGCAGTTTGGTAATGCTAAAAAAAAAAAATACCAAACAGAACTAAAAATATACAGAAATATTGACTTACTTTGTTCCAGCATAGAAAGGATCAAAAAACTCAGTTATGATATTTACTGCATACCACGAAAGAGCAACCATTGATGAGAGACCTGGCCAAACAATACAGATTAAATACAGATGAAAATTACCTGTATTAGGGCCATGCAAGTCATTTGATAAGACATTTCATCTGCAAACAAAGGACTTTTGGATCTATTCCTTGAAACTACAAAACCACCTCAGATGCTTAAAGGTTGGAAGAAGGTTCTTCAAGGCTCACCCAAGGTCTTTTTGTCACGCCTAAAAGATATTTTGCTAGAAAGGACTTAAAAGACCATTTCATTTATAAGCACCTGTATGATTTGTACAGACTAGTATGCATATATAATCAAGTTGTCACATAGTTAACAAAATTAAAACATCTGAGGAAAGATCATATGAATTTAGTGGTATTTTTAAAAACTGAAATAAATACTCAGAGAAGCCGCATATAATTACTGTTCTGAAGTGTTTACATTAATAGAATTCTTTTTTTCTTTATTGGCCAAGTGTGATTGGACACACAAGGAATTTGTCTTTGGTGCATAAATAATTATTTATAGTGTTATAGTGTTAATCTTCCAGTCAGTTGTGTTCCTTTTTTGTGGATGTATGTTGTTTTCTTTTACATTCTTCTTTAATTGTAATATGGCCAAAGTTGTAGAGTTGGGCAGCCTTGAAATTAAAATATTAAAATTAATTAAATTACTAGCAAAATCACCCAGATAAAAAGGAGAATCTGTTTTCTATGACAAAATAGAAAGAAATAGGATCTATTGATGCTGACTTCTGCAAGTTAGTGGCCTCCATGTATGGGGTTATAACTCCTGACATTGTGACTCAAAATATCCAGTCTTAAGAAGCATATCTTGTTTTCATACAAATGGAGAAAAAGACACCAGTGAGTTCAGACTTGTATTCTTTTTTCATTTTGTGAAAATCACCTTTAAATGTACTGTGTATACCTCCACTTCAATGCTATTGCAGAGAACTAATGTGACCTATCCTAGAAATAAAAAATTAGCAAAACTGTAAATAAATTTAGTGCATTCATTTAAAAAAAAACTTAATATGTCTGGTCTGTTTATCAGAGGGGGACAATTAAAATGTCGTAAGCAATTAAGTAAACATAGTTAAACTGTGTCATAATAACTCAGATTCAGAACACATTCTAAGGGAATTATACTTTTATTGCTTTCCAAATAACTAAGTAAACTTTTCAATTAACCTATTTTCATATATTTTTTCCTTTAACTCATCCTTACTTAATAAAATGACAGGGTCTCCCAAGGAACCAGCCAAGAATAAATAAAGATATTTCTACATAGCTTGAAGAAACTTTCCTCCATTATAAGATTTCTCACCTGCCAAAGCAAATACCATTCCACTCATCATGGAAATCTTTCCTTTTGTTTTTTCATCACTGAAACCAAGCTGAGGGCATTTCAAACTGAGTAATGCCAGCAAAGTTCCCCATAACCCCAACACCAGGGATGTAATCATCAGGCCTCGACATATTTGAATAAAAGCTGCAGGAGAGAAAAAAAATTACCAGAGTTTTTTTATTTTAGTGCAGAGCAAGTGGTGGATGTTACCTTTGATCCATCCATTAATCAAAACTTGACTGGAAGCAAAGTGGACAGCATTCAGAATGTCATTACGGCTTTCTAATATTCAAGTATCTTTTGTATCTATTATGTTTCAAATTACTTTCTGTGTATTCAACTACTCATGTTGCTATGTAAAAGATGCATAAATAAAATATTGAAAGAGAAAAATAATGTAGTTGGGGAATATACAACCTTTTCCTCAAGCAGATTCCCAGCCTGAGTTATATAGGTAGGGATATAATATTTTTCTCTTGATTTAAGAATTTTTTTACTGAATTTATCATGGGACTTTTCACTACCCCTACTTACATCTCGCAACTATTTGCACATCTAGTAACCAGCACACTTCAATTGATGAAAACAGCAAAGCAGGAGCATTAAAATACCTGGAAGAAGCAAAGAGCTAAGAGAGAACGTACTGTATAGCTTTATTTGTTTGTTTGTTTGTTTTTATTTTATTTTGTCAAGCATGTATAAGATAACAGATATAACTATAAACATGGTTATGAATACATGAAATGGATACAACTGCCCCATTTCATGGACACGAAATTAGTCTTTACAAGCAGAATGTTCTTTTTTTATACAAAGCTATACCCTTGTCACAAATCAATACCAACCATCATAAACTTATTGCTTTTTTCCTTTTATTTCAAGTACTAGAAATTTTTATATTCACACCCCTCCCCCCAAAAAAATCACAAAGGCACCATGAACAACATGGGGGTGTTTTGCCTGAGGAATGCTGATGCTGTCTACTTATATTTGGCAGTCTAAGTTATCATGTATGGTTAGGATTTCAGCTGTGAGGATATTCATATGAAGCAGTATCTGGTAATTTTATGAAAAGGGTGCAATGGGAGAAATACAGCGAAACAGAGGTGTTCTAAGTTAAAATAAAACATTGGTTTTAAAGCTATCATCCTTGGCAATTGCTCTTCAGTAGAAGTAAAACATAAAATGGAATGAAATGAAATGTCATAGCTGGCTATATTTTAGGAATCATTAAAATATTTCCCAACATTTCAAGTGAACATTTTATGTCTCCCAGTCAATAACTGTTCTACTCTGCCTTTTATAAATAACTACGTTCTATTCCAAGAACCATTAATTTCAGAGCTTCTAGCATATTTGAGGACCCCTTTGGCATAGTGGCCTTAATGTCTTCAAATAACAAGCTTCTGGCCAGGATTACAGTTACATTGTTACTCTTGCAGTGGCAGATGACACTACTCTACAAGCCATATTAAACTTAATATGACATCAATCAGAGCCAAGTCACCACTTATTTCCTGCTGCAAATGTTTTACTGTCTTGCTGCCACCAGATCAGTCTGTCTAAAAGAGAAAGAAGTTGGCAGTATTGCTGGGGTATACCAGTACCATGCCAGCAGTGGTACTGTTGACAATGCAAGCACTCTTTGCCCTTGCAGGTAGGTATCAGGTACAACTGAACCTGACATGATGTACAGTTCTAAGCAGTTGCTTGAGTATCCTAAATATATACATACAACAGTATTCCACTAACTTAATAAGCTAAAAGAGGTCTGCACAACTTGCAGAAATAAAAGGGCCACGTTGATAAATAAAAAATATCCGCTCTTTGACGGATACCAGCATGGCAGCAGTGACGGAGCTGGTGGTTTGGTAAGGCTTTGCCAGCTCGATAAAGTAGACAAAATTAAGCACCAATACTATATAGGTTGGGAACTATAGTATTGTTATTGTAACACTATGGTACAGTGGTGAAATGTGAAACTTTTCCCTACCGGTTCTGTGGGTGTGGCTTATTTTATGTGTGTGGCTTGAAGGTCAGGTGGGCATGGCTTCAGGTGGGCATGGCCATGTGATCATGTGACTGGGTGGGCATGGCCAGGTTGACATGTGACTGGGTGGGTGTGGCCAATTTAGCAGTCCATTTTGTCAGGGAGCAGCCAGGTTTCTAGTGCCAGCCAGGTTTGTGATCCTCCCTCCCTCCCTCCCTCCCTCCTCTCTCTCTCTCTCTCCTTCCTTCCTTCCTTCCTTCTTTCTTTCTTTCGTAGGAAGCAACCCCCCCCAAAATAAAATATTACTCATAATAAAAGGCTCACAGAAAAACAAGGAAAAATCAAGCTGCTAACAAAGAACCTGCCTGAAGCTCATTCCACATTCCTGCCCGATAGAGATAATGAGATAATGGCCATATAGGAAGTGGAAGCCTGACGTTTGGCTCCATTCACACAAGCAGGCAAACAGATCCCTAGAAAACCCATTCAAGACGGGATATTTTGAAATTTCCCTATGGCAAGATTTGGCAGCCAACAAAACACAGTAGTAGAATCAGAATAAGCAGCCCCACACTCAAGACCCGACACAGGACGAAAGTCATTTAGCCACAATGGGAATCACCCAAACCCTTTTAGAAACACAAAGCCCATATTGCACAAACCCCAAAACTTCAGAAACATAGAACCATATAAGAATCCTTCCTTTTATCCACTGCTGAATGTCACTTCGCTTTTGCAATTACAAACCTCCTTCCGAGCAGCTTCTGAAGGCTTTTCAATTTAAAGCAGGAATCTCCAAAGTTTGCAACATTAAGACTTGTGGACTTAAACTCTCAGAATTCCTCAGCCAGCCATGTGGCTAAGTTGGAGACTCCTGGTTTAAAGCGACAGCATTTGTTTTTTTTCTTTGCCAAGCGATCTCCTGGCTGGAAAGTGAGTCCTGGTTTTTTCCTTCTAACACCTCTCTCTTTCTTTGTCTTTCTTTCTCCCTTCCCTTCCCCCCTCTCTCCCTCCCTCTCCCCTCTCTCTTTCTTTCTTTCTTTCTTTCTTTCTTTCTTTCTTTCTTTCTTTCTTTCTTTCTTTCTTTCAGGGGAACCTGCAGGGAAAAAAGGTTTTAAAAATTAAAAAAAAAACCAAGAAGTGATGATGTTGGGGCAGGTGGGCGGAGCCTCGTGCTGCCATCCCGGTTCTCCGAAACAGCCGCCGAAACTGCTACCTACTCGCCCGAACCGGGCCGAACTGGGAGGATTTCACCCCTGCTATGGTAACAAAATCTTGTAAGTCTGAACATGCTTCAGTCTTCCCTCATTTCATTGTTGTGTAAACCAGAGGTGGGTTCCTGCCGGAGCTGCGTGCGCAACTCCAGTAGGGAGCGGCGATTGTGCAATTTGTGCACGACCGCTCCGAAGCCCACCGCATGCGTCGCCATTTTTTTTCATTAATTTTTGGGCAATTTTGCTTCCGTGCATGCGCGGAAGCAAAATCGCACTGAAATCTCGCACGTGAGAGACGCGTGTGAGAGAGATTTCAGCACGATTTTGCTTCCGCACATGCGCAGAAGCAAAATCGCGCAAGGGGGCATGCGCACATAGCGAGCACGAACGCCCCCGAAACTTGGAGATGCACGCACAGCGCACCGGCACCGGCAAGACAGCAACCCGCCACTGGTGTGAACTAGGGAAGGACTGTCTGAGGTGTTTTCTCAAATTAGTTTTTAGAACCGATTCAAGCCCTGCTTATATGACCATTGCCTTAGTGGCAGCTTTTCCTGTTTGCTATAGCCTCCACATGCCTGAAAGCCCTTGGCAATGTATCTTCAAGTCAGCAATGGCTCTTTCCTGGGAGGGGCAACATTTGGCTGTAGCAGATTTGCTGAGGTTTTTTTTTTTAATGGCAGCATGCTGTACATACAAAGCAGCTTGGTGGGCTGCATGTTGTGGTGGGCCTAAAGGTTGTTTATTATTTTTACATCGATATTGTAAAATGTCCAGAATGCCTTTGACCAAATTATTGACCTTTCAAGCTGTAGCTGCTACAGTACACAGTGGGTCAGGGAATTACGCTTCTATGAGTTAATGATAAACCTCCGCTCTGCAAACTGCATTGGTTGCCAGTATGTTCTGGGTTCAATTCAACATGGTGGCAGTTATCTACAAAGCTCTTAATGGCACGGGACCCAATTATTTCATATTTATTGGATGTTTCAGATAATATTTATGCTGAAAATATAAAATGACAGAGAGGACACTTACACATATAATATGAGCTGCTTGTCTCACAATTGTCCTATTCTGGTCAAATATTCATAAGTTTGTTCATAGGATTTGGGGAAGAATCATATGATTGAAGATTATTTTTTATTACAGAAAGACAATTTCATTTCAGATTTATGACAATGGAGTTTAAAATGATATGTTTTCTATATTGTGATATTTTTTGGGATTTTTTAAAAAAATATTTGTTCTTTCCTCTCCCCCCCCCATTTTTTCTTATTTTTCTAGAGTAAAGCAAATATATTTTAATAGCCTCAGTGGTTCCCATGAAGGATTCTAATTTTAATGTTTATGTAAATGTAAACTTTTGAAATTCAAGTTCTAAAGTCTTTTACAGCATATTAAGGATAGAATAATTAAAGCCTTTTCTAGCATCTCATATTAAAAAATTCAATAAAACATGCAAAACAGAAAATATACACAAGGGACAGATATCAGAAAATAGGGAGAATGGCCAGCATTTAAATCTACTTACCTTCCCTACCGGTTCAGAAGCGCGCGATTTGCGCACACACTTTTGCTTCACTCGCGCACCACCAAGAGGATGCTTTTTCATCCTCTGTGCATGCGCAAAGGCTTTACGCATGAGCAGAGGGTTAAAAAAAGAAAATGGCAGTATCCAGGTGGGTGGGTGGAGCCTCACGCTGCCGCCGCTACTGGTTCTCCGAACTACCGGTGGCAGCCACTACCGATACGCCCAAACCGGGCCGAACCGGTAGCATTTCACCCCTGAGACTGGCACACACTTATGTTTAAACATCAAATAAAAGGAAAGCCATAGAGAGTATATATAATTCTATACTCTATCTACTGGCAGTGCTGACATGACTCAAATGCAGGCAAACTATAGTATTTCCATATGTTGTTTCCAACACTGTCAATGTTTTCAGTAACAAGTTCAACCCAGTATGAAATCAGAGAATTCTACGAATTCTATGAATCTATGAAAACGTATAGATTTGCATAAATATTATTTCATGTATTTTGGTAACATATAATATTAAGTAAACATATTGCAATTTCATAGTGTTAAAAACACAATAGCAACCCATCATTTTATATATAAAAACACAACTTACTGTCTGAACTTAACAGGAAATACAATGTATTGCACTGAATGAAACCCAATGAAGTAGCTTCGCAATTCATCCACAGACCTTCATATTTCCAATTTGTAGTATTGACTACACTTGATATTCTCCAATTGCTGGATGCAGTAGTAGCAAGTAAAAATATAAAACTCAGAAAAACAAGAAGCAATGCTGGTATTTGAAAAGCTCTCAAAGCCATTCTTCAACAAAAAATATATATGAAGCGGTTTCCTTTTCAAATTGTGCAAACAGAAGCAGATTTCTATCTGTTGATATTCTGTTGATAGCAAGCAATTAAAAAGTTATTTAATATTTATATTAAGATGCAAAAATAAACGTTATCAAGTTATTCTCAGAGAGAAAATGTTGATTCAATTAGCATTCCAGTTTCAGTTCTATTATAAAATAAATTAACTAAATTATAATATTTAAATTAAAGTGCTTGAAACACATAAACATAATATATAACTTAAATATCAAATATCACTTTAAATTATCCTTACTTTGATAAATCTGTTTTTATCTTCTATGCAGCACTTCTAGTTCTTAGTCGAATGAGCAAATTTTGACAGTCAATTTGCCAAACTTAGGTAAATATTTAGTGATATTTAAGACCTTAGATCACTTGTTCCAAAAATCAAGGCTTCCCAGACAGTTCATTGACTTCATTGATCAAATGAGGGCTGCAATCCTGTACATACCTGCGGGCAAAAACTGCTGAACTCCATTGTATTTCTGAAAAAATATATGTGGAGTTGTATAGTGAAGCTTCAGATATTTTATGATCTCCAAAAATGAAATTTGTTCTATGATTTTTTTTTTGTTTCCCAAGGGAAGAATTTTTGTGGTATTCTAAAAACCTATGGGCTAATTTAATCTGAATGGTTATATAGCATAGGGAGTTGCCTGTTCTCAGATCATTACAATGCACCTAGACAATTTCAATTTGGTGGGACATGTTATACCGGTATATACAATAAATGATCATGTTATATAATTTTCTTCCAACTCTTGAAAAACTGGATGGGGCAGGTGGTATAAATATGATGAAATGGAGAGAACCATTGTGGGTTTTATTGATTTTTCCCTGCCAATTCATTCCTTGTCCCAAATCTTCAATAAACCTGATCATGCAGGTAGGGCTACCAGATGTGAAATGCAAAAATTTGGTCCTTTGATGGAGTGAGAGACCAGTCATTGCAGGATGCCAAGATGTCTGACTGCCTTCGCAGTGTTTATTGCTTTTATACAGTTTTCCAAGCAGCAAAAGGTAACAAAGAGCAACAGCATTTTATTGGTGAATTCTCCTCGTCAATCCTTAAGAACATCCTGTTGATACAAACTAGATGAGATCATGTACCAGCCAGGGATAGTGTCCTACATCATCCTGGCGATGTGAACTGGGGGCAGATCATGTAGATATTCGAGGCCTGCTTGAGGTAGGCAGTTTGCTGCACACAACCTCTACATGACCTCTATCTCTACAGCCCTTGATTTACAACCATTCTTTTAGCACTCATTCAAAGTTACAACAACACTGAAAAAGTGACTTACAACTAATCCTCACACTTACGACCACTGCAGCATCACACAATCAAAATTTGGGAGCTTAGCAACCAGCATGTATTTATGACAGCTGCAGTGTCCCAGGGTCACATGATCACCATTTCAACCTTCCCAGGCAGCTTCCAACAAGCAAAATTAACGAGGAAGCCATATTTGTTTAATGACCAAGTGATTCACTTAATAACGGTAGCAAAAAAAGGGCGTGTTTTGTGCAACTCATTCAACAACTGTTTTGCCTAGCAACAAAAATTCTGGTCCCAATTGGGGTTGTAAGTCAAGGACTAGGTGTACTAAATAGCAGCAAAGAGCTATTTTTTTTCTATATTTTTTTGTAGCCATATCTAGCAGCTACAGTATTCATATTTTTGCAGCCTAGATATGGTAGTTCAAATGCAGGGCCCTGGTAGGAACTGTAGCAGAAGAGCTTGAGAGAAGCAAGAAAGGAACATGAATAGCTGGAATGAGAGAGAGTGATTGGGCAGTCACCTTGATAGGTGTCATGCCTAAGGCGGGACTAGAACTCACAGTTTCCTGGTTTCTAGGCCAGCACCTAACCATTAGACTAAACTGGCTCTCCCCTCCCCTCACCCCATCAACTGCTCCTGGCTGCAGTCTTCTTCTCACTCTCATATTCCTCCTTCCTTGCAAAAGAAGGGGAGATAAAACTGGCAAACTGTATCTGGACTGCATAAATGCAGTGAGAAGAAGCGGCTATGTGACCCTTCTCTTTCATTTTTCCTTCCTACTTACCCTCAATTGTTGCAACTTGGGGAGGGGGCTTGTTGCCTTAAGTGTCTCACCACTAGGGGGACCCTCAGAGATGCTTGCTTTCGGACTCAGAGCTCTACATACTATGCTAGGTGACACTTCATTCAGCAGTAGGGAAAAAAACCTTAAAATGTTGTCGGAAGATTTACCTGGGTACACTCTACCCTGACAAAACTCTCATATTTCCACCTCAATAATATTTGGAAACCGGACAGCCACATTAGAATAGAAAACCTACACCTTTTTTTCTTTTCCTTTCTCTCTCAGGCAACAGGAATTTGCCTGCCTTAAGGATATTTCTGGGCATTCAGCCAAGAACCACTTAACACCTCATAAAATGTTGCAACCTTGAATAAACAATCAGCTCCATGCATGCCTGAAGGAAGCTATTGAGAAACTCAGATAACATAGCCACATCGTGGCGAACCTATGGCACGCGTGCAATAGCTGGCATGCAGAGCCCTCTTTGTGGGCACATGAGCCGTTGCCCAGTTCAGCTCCAGCACGCATGCGCGCATGAGCCTCCCACCGGCCAGCTGATTTTTGGGATACACAGGGGGGCAGGACGCATGTGGGAGACATGCGCGCATGTGCAGGGGGGAGTGCAGAGGGGTGCAGCACACACCCCCACGGTCCATTTTTTGGTACTAGGAGGCTGCAGGGAGGCCTACTAGGCCCAAAACAGGGCATGGGGGTCGCCTGTGCATGTGCGGGAGGCATGGGAGCATGGGGGGTCATGTGTGCATGTGTGGGGGGCGGGGAGAGCGTGGGGGTCATGAACGCATGCACGGGGGGGCTCATTGCACACAATGACAAAAAGGTTAGCCACTGACATAGCCCACCAGGAACTCCTTGTTCTGCCCCTGATGGTATCAACTTCCAAAATAGAAACGGAACAAAATAAATACCTCGAGACAGGAAGGGAAGCTCCGGACAAATATTAAACACAAAAGAAGGAACCATCAATTCGCATAGCCCCAGGGTAGGAAAAGCATATAAAAATCACAACTCATGACCCAAAGACCACCTTGCAAAGAAGGAACGCTGAAGTCACTTTGTTGTCACTGTATTGCCTTCCTGTAATAAAGAACCTGCTTTTCGGTAGCTCGCTGCTTTGATTCCTTCATCGTCAGCTTCTCCCGGCTGGAAATGGACCGGGAAATTCTTCTGACAATGTTTAAGAATTTTGCCCCATATTTTCTTCCTAATAAATTTTCAGCTGAAAGATTAATTACATGATTACTTCCTAAATGAAGGCTACACCAAGTTTTGGCCTCTAACGACTACGATATATGTTAGTGAAGGAAGTTAGCACTCACCCCTCTCCTAGAAAAATGAAACGTCCTAGGAAATATTGAAAAGGAAGAATATGTTTCCCTGGATGAGGAAAGGAGAAACATGTTTTAAATACAAAGCAGCTCCCTGCGGCTCCCTGCCCCCCCTTCAGTTCCAGGGTGATGGGATTAAAACCTTCACCCTTAGGACATCATAGGATTAGCCCTCTACCCATCTCACCACATGGCACCTAGGAAGATTGCATCAGCCCACAAGGCTCAAGCAAACTTGGACTCAAGACAGCCTAAAGAGTTGCCCCCCGCCCCCTGGGAGTCTGGCAGCCAATGGGATACATTCCTTACACAGGAACAGGAAACTCTCAAGGTGGGGCCTAACAGAGGGTATAAACTGGGGCACTCTCAGCATCTCAGCCCTTTTTCTCTTCAACATTTTTGAGGCATGTGATCCCCCTTTCCCCAGGACCTCAGACCATGTGGTCCTACTGTCCTCTATTAAACCATCTTTCCAAGCAGTCTCATGCTTCTAGTGTCTTTTTCCCCACTTGGAACCGAACCCAGGATATTCCTTACAACATTAGGATTACGTTATCCAAAATGGACAGGTCCACAACCCAAAAAAAAGTTTGGGTACCAAATGTCAGAGTGACATTTAGAGTTATCAGAATGTACAAGAATTTATACTTTTATACACACTTAATTTGATCATTTTCCCTAGTCCCTGGGATTAGCTATATAGTTAACTTAATGGCAAACTACTGTATACTGCATACAAATAATATAGCAAGCTACTGCATATAATAGGGAGCAAGCTCCACATTTACTTGCATAGATGTTGCTATGTAGTTGGGTAATGAAACATCTGCAAGCAAATAACCAAGCTCAGAGAGCACCAAAGACTTCAGTGTTGTTAGCGAAAAGATGCTGAAATCCTAAATCCAGAAGCCCTGCTTCAAACATCCTCACAAGATTATCTGTAAGAACCTATGTCTATATGGGCAAAATTAAATGCTACAGATAGTGAATAGTGTATTTCCTCTAGAAATGTACTAGTCCAGAAATCCATTCTTAATGCAGCTGTTTTTCATGGCTGCTTCCAGAGCTCTGCTGGTCACAGTAATAACTCTTCAAAGCAGATGCTCCTGGCAGTGACTTCTGCTTCTTATTGCTCTTGCCCACATTAATGAACGCACTTTGTTTCTTCTTTCCGTATGTTATAGTATCTATATGGTAGGAACAAGCATTTCATTTTACTGAACACCCTCTCCCCAAACATCCCTTTTACAAGGGCAAAGTCACTGTTTCCGCTTTGAGATGCGCGGTAATAAACTAAAAAAAAAAACCCGGAAAAATGACCACAGTTATTTTAAAATGGCGCTTAAAGACTAGAACGGAACGCGGGACGGCGGCGAGAGGGCGGCAACAAGTCATTTGGCCTTTGAAGAGACCCCGGAAACCAACCACTTCAGTGCGGAGGCGGGACTAATGCTATCCCTTCTCAGCCATACGCTAGAGAAAAGCTATAGGACCTTTCTTGTTTCCTTTCGCCGACATGACGCCCTCAGATGAGTGAGAGCTGCGGGTTCAAGATGGCGGATAGTTGTGGCTGCTAACCCGGAACTATTACTTTGGGAAGGTGAAGAAAATGGGGTTGAAGTGCTGTACCCGTGTCTGGGTGAAGCAAGAGTTATGGGGTGGTGGACCATGGGTCCGCAGGTAAGACGATATAACTCGATGTAAAAACAGAGTTAACCGTGGGCGGGGAAGGTACTGCTAAGCGTTCATTGCTAAGCCCTCTGCCTGACAAGTTAGCTATCCATATTTCCGCCTAGCGTGAATCCCGTGTTAAGCGCGTGCCATGCGAGCCCAAGTATTTCATCAATTTACAAACTATAGTTTGTAATGTAATGATGAATAAGATGGTCGTTAATGATGAATTATATATATATATATAACGATGAATAAGATGGTCGTGTGGGCGTGCATAAGCGCACCAGCATGCCTACCGTCCCTGTCCTACTGTCTCCATTTTTTGTTACCCATTTACTATGTTCATATTTATGTTTATACTATACCTGTTATCCTGTACATGTTTGACAAAATAAATAATAATAATAACAACATAGCCATTGACGGGCGCTGAGGGAGCGTAGGCTGCTAGAGGGAGGAGTTGCAATACTACTGCAAACTTCAGCGTGGTCCTATATTGGGCAATATAGAAAAAAAGCCACAAAACTTCGGATGGCTACTCTTGGAAATTGAAATGGTGGGAAAAGTGGCTTAATTTATTATAAGGACTATAGGGGGGAAAGCACAGTAAAGTCCTTTTCTGTCCCGGGCTAAGAGCACTAGGAAGGGATGCTAAGAAGGCAAAGGGAGTGACTCGCCATAAAAATCATATTTGCGGTGTGGATGTTTTAGTCTTTGAACCGGTGACAGTAATAGGCAGCCTAACAGAACCTTTTCACTTTTGTAATATTTTCTTCTCCTTAAGGGTATAGTGGCTTTGTTTTTTCTCCAGTTGTGGATAACTGCTAATATTTAAAACAAGCATAAGTCAGTCAGTCTATATTTCACATCATTATTATGATTCATAACAATATTTGAATATGTAATGTTTGAAGAAACTGCTGTGTGAATCTCTTTTGATGTAATTATTGGATTAAAGTCTGCAACACATGATTTATTTTGATTTTTTTTCATCCCGCCTTTATTACTTTATAGGTAAAGTAATATTTCCATTTCCTCCAAAACAACAAACCCTGTAAGGTTGTTGGGCTTAGAAAAAGTTATTTGGACCATTTCAATCAAGATTTAGGATTGGCTGTAGTACTGAGATGGCATTGATCACACTTGCCAATAACCTTTAGTGGGCTCAGAATGGGGTAGCATATCCGTCCTGCTATCCTTGATCTTTCAATGACTTTTAATACTATTAGTTGTGGTATCCTTCTGGGCTGATGTTATGGTGGTTCCTTTTTCTGGAGCTGGTTCCAGAGAATCTTGGTACTTTGGGGTGGGATTGAGCCTGAAGCCAATACTTTGTTAGGTGCTCACATATAATATTGTCAATTATTTAAGCAATAAATTTGAAAATCGCTCAACCAGAAGAAATAGTTTTTGTTCTAAGTGAGTAGTGAAAAATTCTAGTTTCTGAAGGTTTCTTCTGAAGAGTACTACTAGATAATAGATAGTAGAACTTGAATTTAGAGAAGTTACTTTCCCCCCCACAAATGAATCATCCTTGAGTCTCCTTGCATCAAAGTATTCTAAATGTTGAATAGCAGATGGGTTGCAATTGTAACAAGCAATTAATTTTTTATAAGTTTCATGTTTAATGTTTCACTGAAAATCATTCTGCATGTTCAGTTTTATATTACTGGACCCCTAAGATAGAATATAAGCAAAAATAATGTATTTACATAAAAGAACAAGTAAGGTAGTTAATAGGATATGAGATTTTTTTATTCTGATAATGTTCTTGTACAATCATTGCCTGTACATTATACTAAAGTTACAGTAGAAATGGAAGTTTGATTTTACATCTGATTGACAGAAACTAATATTTCTTTGCAAGTTGGAAATATTTCAAAATATTTTATGATTAAAGTTTTTTATTATTACTTATTTATCATTTTATTGGTCCCCATCTTTCCACAGGATAACTTAATTTATGATTAAAATGTATTCTTTTAACAGGTCTATTCTGTTTACACAACCAAAAAATGGATTCAGAAGACCAGCACTGAAAACTGGCACTAAGCTACACAAAAGCAGTTTGACTCCTCCAGTTAAGGATCTGGATTTTCATGAATCTTCCCGTTCATTAAAGAAGCTAGTGAAACCTTTCTTCTTTACAATTGGGGTAATAATTTGTTGATAATTCTATGTTGCCAACAACTGCTGTAGTTGGCAGCAGTTCTGATGAATGAATATTTGTGAACCATTTAGAAATATCTAATCCTGTAGTGTTGTGAGCTACAATGTCACCTAAGCTTCCTCAAGTTCTATTAATAGGTAAAGAGCTTATGGTTAAACATAAACCTAAACATGATATACTGTGTCATGTCTTTTTTCAATACCATGAACCAACTACCATTGTCCTTGTTGGAAGAAATTTATGAGGCTTTATATTTGATAACTTATCTCCTTTAGCAAAAATAACATTCAAACCTTTCCTGAATGATTGATAAATTGTGCACAAACTCATTGATATTTTTGTGCTTTTGTAAATGAACTATTTGGTCATATCATGTAATAACATTTCAATTGAGTTAAGGTTAGAGCTTTGATTCATCCATTTTGAAAAAAAATTCTTTTCGTAAAAGCATTATGTTGATGTTTACGATTGTTGTCATGTGACAATACATTCCATTGGCAACCATTATCTTGGGTTTTATATCTGATTGATTAGAACATCTCTCTTAGCATACCCCTTATCACACCTTTTTCTCAACATGACCAATGAACATTGGCTCAATATGTTCAATAAAAATATGAAATATACACCATTTGAAATGTTATGTTTTTAACCAGAATTTATTTATTAACGAAACTTACATGAGGTTTGAATACATTGTAAGTTACAGTAATACAGAATAACATGGTACAAAGGATTCACAAATTTTCTATCACTACAGAATATTATTAGTATTAACTAAACTGAAGCAAATAATATGCTGCAGAATTTCTATAGAAGATAATGCTTGTTTAGACAGTCTACAGCAGCAGTATGGACAATGTAGGTACATTTTTAGAATATTTAAATGTAAAAGTCACATGGTTGTACTTTCAATCTAAAGACCCCATGAATTCAGAGTTCATATATTCTCTTACTGTAATCACTGATTGTAGATGTTACAATGCAATTAGATAAAGTCTTTTGTAGCTTAATTGGAACATTTCCATTGCAGTATTAGTATGTCTGCTATTGTCTCCATCTTAATCAATCATGTTTTGTCTGAAATTTTGATTAAACCTATCCCTAACATTCTTTAGTTTTCAGGCTGTGCTTTTGGAACAGCTGCTATTTGGCAATATGAACATCTCAGAACCAAGTTCCAAAACTATTTTGAAAATGCTCAAGCAGACTGGCTGGATAGAATACAACCACAGAAAGGACTCCGCTTCAGAAAGCAGGTAGAAACATTTTACTCTGTATTCTAATAGTTTCTTCCTGTTCTGTATTACGCAGTTATGATTCAACATATTTCATCAAGATAAATAATTCCCCAGCCAAAATAGCTATGGGTTATCATAGGCAATCTAATGCATCTGAATGGTGTTGGATTTAGAAAAGTTATAATAGAATATTGCTATTAACGTTATTAAAAATGCAGTCATTATTGCAGATGCTCTTTTAATTTTTCCTCTTGTGCAATAATATTCAGGAAATGTTAAGTGGATTAACATATTTCAAGAGTCAACATGAGGAAAGTATATAAGGTATTTAATATTAAGATTGTTGGACCTATTAGCTTGTTTGCATTGAGTGATGGAAAGAACTGTATTTTAAAGGGCTAGAATTAATTTGGTCAGAAGAATATCAGATATGACTGCAATAGTTTTGTAAAGTAATATGGTTGTTTTATTTTATACTAGTTCTAGGTTCTCCATTACAATTTCTGTTGTAGTTAACAAATCACAAAAATAAGTATGAGTGGATTGAGAAAAAAGCCCGTGGGAAGAAAGTAGTTAAAGTGACTTTTGATATGTCTGGTGACCTAAATATTTCCTCTATTATTTTTTCATATCCCATTTGGCTGTCCTGTTGCATATTTTTTGCTGCTTTGTTTCTTATTTGATAGTTCAGCCAACCATATTCACAAAAAATTGTTACTTTGCAAACCATGATTCATTTGGATATATCTCTACATATGTGCAAGGGCACATACACACCATTTTAAATTTGTTACATAACAAATGTTGTTATGAATTATTACATAACTAAATTATATAGGTCATTACATTGGTATTTCATCATGTTTTAGTCCCTCTGGCTCGTCCAGGATTTCTCCTTCAGTTAGGGGATTTTCCTAGTTGAGGTAGTCTAGTGTCATGTGAAGCCGAGGAACAAAGTTCCACTTACAAAATTCAGTCGAGAAATGTTCCTTGAACAAAAGTATTTCCAAAAGATTGTTTATAGAGGTGAATGTTCCATCCTTTAATAAGATAGCATTATACAAATTCAGTGCTGAATTGTGGGGTCCATTTCCCTATGTGTGGGCGAATCGGTATCCAAGAAGTAGTACATATTTTATTTATTTTTCACATTTCTGAGCTGCCCATCTCCCTCAAATAGATATCCTACAAGAGATCTTTAGAAGTATATATTTAAGGTTTCTTTTTTTCCTTTTTAAGTTTTGGTAAGAGAATGGTGTGTTGGTAAATAAAGAAGCAAGTTCTCAGTGTTGATTCTTGATTCTCTTTTATCCCATTACAATAATATAGTTGATGAACTGATAATGTATCAGAATGTGAGAGTTTGAAGTTTATTTTGGATGGTTACTTCAAGCAGATGTTATTTCTTTTTAAAATGGCCATATTAGTAAGGAAGAATTGGCGTACATTCATTTGTTATTTTATACACCTATGGAAAAAGATACATTGTGATAATTTTTGAAAGATGATAGATTTTTAAAAATGAAATCATCCTGTATTTGGGTATGTACTATAACAAGAGTTTATTTTGTTTAAAATCTTAATTTCTTAAATATTTCTTTATGTGAAAAACTTGCATAATGAAAGAGATTAATTAAATTTAAACTGCTTTGAAATACTGTGTATATTGCAGCCTAATATCTTCCATAATATCAGCTTCCTTATAATCATTATCTGTTATAATCCAGTTGATCAGGAAGTTATTAGATTGGGGAAGGCTGTTTTATTGAAGTATCAGAATAATAACATTGCTGGTTCTCTTTCAGATTAATCTTTGGTGGAACAGTCTTAGCAACGGGCAACGGGCTGTGTCAGGTTTGTGTTAGCTTACAAGTATTAGACATTCTCAGGAAGAGAAATGAGGCAAACAGGTACAGTATGTTACTGGATGGCTTTCATACCATGCTTACAAATTAATACACATAAGGCAGTCATGTCCAGTATATATTTTGATTCTCCATGTAATTTACTCTGTTTTAATGATACAGTAGTTAACTATTAGACTGGCAGTTTTTAATGGGATATAACAATTTGTTCAACTCAGATTATTCCATCTATAGAATTGATAATATTGGCCTGTTCCTCTTTCTTACTGTAGAAACATTATGTTTCGGGCTAGTTCATACAAGATGTCATGTTTTGTTATAATTATTTGACTTGCATAGAAAGTAGTATGTATTAGGATGTTGCAAGAAATTCATTTGATTTATTAACACTGTGTGTCAAAATAATATATATCATATTTATCCATAGGAAGACATGTCTTTCTCCCAGTTAGTTACCTATGACTTGCATCATTCTCTTCCTTTACATAAACAGAAAAATGTTCAGAAAGATGAGAGATCAAATGGCTGCAAAAATCTGTTTACCTTTGAAAATTTCCCAAAAGATTAGTCATAATGGGTTAGTTTACATGGGTTGCTTGCTTAATAAATGTAACCCTCTTTGTAAGGCCTAATCAGTACTTCTTTCATCCAGTTCTATTTTCTTCTCAATGCAGTTTTTCTTCATCTTGTCTTACTTTCATTCTGTTTCTACTGGAGAAGGAGGAGTTGTTTTTAAGGATGTTTTTTATCTATAAGAGATTTTATATAAATCTATTTTCTATTTTTCAGTCAATGTTTTAATTACTTGCTATTAATTCAATACACTTTTTATTTTTCTGCCCCCTTTTCCAGTGTGATTTCTGCACACAATATATGTGCCTTATCTGTATACAAGAGTATCAAATGCACAGATTTATTGGACAGGTGGGAAAAAATCTACATGATTGTTTTCAGTAGATTTGGCAATCCTAAAATGATAAATTGGAGAAGATGGGTATTGCACATGATTTTTTTGTTTGTATTTCATTTCTGTTTATTCTTTGGATATTTTCAAAGAATTTTCCTTTAGGATAAATGGTATAAGTGAAATAAGCAACTGTTGTATATTTTAGGAAGAACTCACTAGACAACCCGTGAGTTATTTCAGAGATATTTCTTTACCTAAACAGAAATACAAAGCAGTGGGAGCAAACATTGACTTTCCTTGTAGGAAGCAGGGAATGTTGGAAATGGCGGTCACATGACTATGGCTGATTGCAGTGGTACAACAACACCGAAGCAGTCACACATTTGCCAAATTTTAGTCCCATGGGAATCATGGGTCCTGGATTTTGGACAAAGGAGTGAGCCCATTTGAAATAGTTGATTCAAACTTCTTGCCCTGTGATGCACCCATTTCTAGATATGCAGGCTTTTCGTTAACTCATTGTTTCTTCAATTGGTAGAAATAAAAGTAGTAACGTATGTAGATACTTTAGTATTTTCTGTATTATCTATTTACTCAAGTAGTTCTGTAAAACAATTACCATACGGGTATATGAATAAGGATTAAGATTACTTGTCTATTGAGAGAAGGAGAATGACAGCCTGATTTAGGGTGATTTCATATTTAAAATGCCTTTTTGCATTATGTAATTACTGCATAATATAAAATAATTATGTTTTAACTTGTATTTGCAATAACTTACTTTTGGCCTTGTAAACACTAAAAATTGAAGCATTTTCTTTTTTATCAGTAAATTTTTCTTTTATTCACAGGTATTATAGCTGCAAATGTATTTGTATTCTTCTTATGGCGAATACCTGCTTTGAGCCGGATAATGGTCACATATTTCACATCTAATCCAGCTTCTCGTGAGTATAATATAATGCATGTAAAATTATATAGCTTCTTGCTGCCTTGGATTTTTAATGGGGAATCATATTTGGTTTGAGTGACAGAAATAATCTGTTTTCCTTTTGCGTAAACAGCTTACAGTATGAGATAATTTATCTTCACAATTTTATTATAAATATCTTACATAATAAGTTTCTTTCTTGCCCAATGTTAACAGTGTAACAGACAATATAAGATAAATGATTTCTTGAAATAATTTACTTTTGAATTAATTAAAGGTAATTATTTAAATTAAATATCAGATTAGTAAGATAAATTGCGTGTTTGATGTACTCTTAACAAAATGTGAACACAAGCTTGATAGCAATCCCAGTTGTTGAGTTAAAAAAGTTCTTCACTTTTAAATGTTTTAGAATAGTTCCAATAAATTGTTATTTCCAACTTTCCTGCTGAGGTAAATATTTGTTGATTTATTTCCTGTATTAATTTAAAAAAACCCACCTGATTATAAATATTTTTAGCTGAGTTATAGAAATAAATCTTATTTTGCAATCATTTATCACAAATTCTTTATTCCATTTTTTGCTATTATTTGCGGGTTTATGTTTCATTTTGTGTTTTTGAATGAATATTCAAAGAAAACATGTTCTAAAAAGATCCAAGCCCAATTCACTTCGCTATAATAAAGAGTTTTATGGCAGAAATTCAAAATGCCTAGGATGCAGGTAGTTTTGGATTTATATCAGAGATATAATCAGGCACCTTCTTTCCTATCTCTAAGCCATAATCCCAAATACATTTTTATCTTTTTCAAGTAAAATAGGGGTGTCCAGCTTTTTTCAATTGAGTTAGATTTTGTCTTTGAGTGCCATGTCATGAGGCACACACTCAAAAGTAATGACTGGAGCCAGGATATAGCTTAATTTATATAATTTCATTGAAAAACGCTATATTTTAAAGACAAGTGAAAAACTATTGATCAGAATACTTGTGTCTCACATCACTCTGGAGTAGCACAACTGATGATGATCAGAATTATGGAATCCAGCATAACAAGAGAATAAGAAAATGTATGGGGGCATCCTGTAGACATAACTTTGTATCTTAGCATTTATTGAACACCTCTTAGGGCAGCACCAAGATTTCTGACAGCCATATTTGATGTTGGAGATTCAAGTTGAGAGCTTTTGATAAAGTACTAAATTGTCAAAAAAAATTATGCAGCCTTTTCCTAAGCTGGGTACCTCCCAGGTATTTGAAATCTCAAGATTACCTGGCTGTTTGGCTGTTTCAAAAAATTCTGAGAATACATGTCCAAACATCTAAAAAACATTAGGTTGCAGAAAGCTGTCACATTTGCAAAAATCTTTATCCTTAAGTGGACTTAATTCAGCTAGTAAATGATGGCATTTTTGCACAGAGCCCTTCATAAGGAAACACAATACAAGGCCAACTAAAAGTGCTTTGTATGGCTGCAAATTGAGGCAGCAGATGTAAACAACCTGACTCTGCCCTCTCAATCCCATCTTGCTGCTCTCTATCTATTTTTGGTATCCTGTTGATGTTTTATTTGAGATTTTTTTCTAAAACAAGTTACTAGGGGCAATTTTTGTTGCAGCTGTGTGCCTCCATTGTGAGGCTGAAACAAAAGTGGTAACCTATTAAGAATCTTCCAGGAAATGGAGGTGAATGTCGCCAATACCTTAGTAATATGTCATCTTGGAAATAGAGAAAAAGTATCATAGGATCTGTTCCAAATACAAGCTGATTGCATTAGAATAGAATAGAATAGAATAGAATAGAATAGAACAGAACAGAACAGAACAGAACAGAACAGAACAGAACAGAACAGAACAGAATTTTTTATTGTGTGATTAGTGTGATTGGACACACAAGGAATTTGTCTTTGGTGCATATGCTCTCAGTGTACATAAAAAGACAAGATACATTCATCAAGAATCATAAGATACAACACCTAATGATGGTCATAGAGTACAAATAAGCAATCAGGAAGCAATCAGTATCAATATAAATCGAAAGGATACAAGCAACAAGTTACAGTCCTGCAGTCATAAGTGGGAGGAGAAGGGTGATAGGAACAATGAGAAGACTGATAGTAATAGTAATGCAGCCTTAGTGAATAGTTTGACAGTGGTGAGGGGATTATTGGTTTAGCAGAGTGATGGCGTTCGGGGGAAAACTGTTCTTGTGTCTAGTTATCTTGGTGTGCAGTGCTCTATAGTGTTACTTTGAGGGTGGGAATTGAAACAATTTATGTCCAGGATGCGAGGGGTCAGTAAATATTTTCATGGCCCTCTTTTTTACTCGTGCAGTGTACAGGTCCTCCAATGGAAGGCAGGTTGGCAGTAATTGTTTTTTCTGCAGTTCGTATTATCCTCTGAAGTCTGTGTCTGTCTTGTTGGGTTGCAGAGCCAAACCAGACAGTTATAGAGGTGCAGATGACAGACTCAGTAATTCCTCTGTAGAACTGTATTATTTAGCAGCTCCTTGGGCAGTTTGAGCTTCTTGAGTTGGCACAGAAAGAACATTCTTTGTTGTGCTTTTTTGATTACGCTTTTGATGTTAGGTGTCCATTTTAGGTCTTGAGATATGATGGAACCTAGAAATTTGAAGATCTCTACTGTTGATACTAGGCCGATGAGCAAGGGCTAAAGAGATAACTGTTCTGAGATTCTGAGGCTCAAGAAACCTCATTCATAATTGGAGATGAGGAATCATGCTCCTATATTTCATTTTTTAGATCTGACATTGTTTGAAGTTAAATAACTTATAGTTATTATTACCTTATGGGCAGATAAGTTAATTGTAATTAATATGTTGCTCATTAAAATTCCACAAAACTTATAATTGGTCTTTTACAGCTTATGGGGATAAATATTAATGACCTGCATTCTGACAAATAGTAATATACCAAATTTAGAGTGCAGAGAAAATTCTTCTATCAATGCATTGTAAGAAGTATATTGTAACCAAATGTGTGTGCTACCTTTTAATAAGATAATTGTTCTCTTGATGATGCTGGAGTCTAGTTCTGATCATCAGCATCTGTGCTATTAATTTTCAAAAATTTCTATATCTGAATATTGAAAACTGACTTACAGCAAGTCTGTTTTCTTTTGCCCAGTTTCTTAACAGTTCAACTTATAAATATTCAGAAATAAAATGTTTAAACTATCTAAACATTTTTTTCCTTTCTTAATGTAGGAGTCTTGTGTTTTCCCATGTTGCTATCCACCTTTAGTCATTTCTCATTTCTACATATGGCAGCCAACATGTATGTTTTATGGAGCTTCTCTACCAGCATAGTTTCTATTCTGGGACGTGAGCAATTCATGGCAGTATACCTTTCTGCAGGTAATAAATTTCAACTCCGACTCTGCCTTTGATGTGGTTTTTTTAATTGTTTGTGTATTTTTTTACTTGCCAGTTTGGGCACTGAAGCAGTGTTTAAAGTGATACATTTAAGTTTCAGACATTGGGCATGATTTGCCCATCATTTTTTAAAAGAAGTAATAATAGACTTTGTTTACATAATATACTAAGCCAAACATAATAGTCTACAAATTGCAATAGCTGGCTTCAGAGAGTACACTAAATCAAAAACAGGCAAGCCCACTTAATTTATCACAGTGTGTGAACCTAGTAATCATTTATTTATCCAAAGAAAGAAGATAAAAAAACTCATTTTTGTTATCCTATTGATACCAAATGATACTCATTGTGTTCTTTTTCATTGTTTATTTTGTTCTAGTATTCTGTTCTGTTTGCACGCCTTTTGCTTTCTTCCCTTTTTATCATTCTAAGCCACCTAGAATAGCCCCACAATGAGATAGGCAGCAAATTTATCAGATAACAAATAACAAATAAATGTCTTGTTGAACATTTGAGATGGGATAGTAAAGCAAAAGTATTTTTTATGACTATGGTTTTTCAGTGAATTTATGTTTCTATTAAAAAAATCTTTCTAGGGGTCGTTTCCACATTTGTCAGTTATGTCTGCAAAATGGCCACTGGGAAGTTTGGACCATCACTTGGAGCTGTAAGTGCTATTAAATATCTATAAAATAGATGGTTTTTAGATACATTTTGGAGCCTACTGTATTTTGCTTTAGCAGAAGTTTTAAGATGTCTTTTAAAAAGCTACAGTGAAGTCTAGCATAATGTTCTGATATAATGTTGAGATTTTTCTATAAACTGCAGTCTACCAAGAAGTAGGATTATTTTTAGGTTAAATATTTTGTGTCTTGGATGAGCTGCTTGATTTTTTTAAAGTACCCGTTTCAGTTTTTGTGATACTTCAATCTTGCAATAATCTTGCTTATTGAAAAGTTGATAACTTTGAATTTATTTGCAATTGTAACTAATTTTGTTTAATATTACAGCTATCTGCTTGGTCCTTTCTATTAATTAGTTGGGGGAAGAGGGTAAATATCTTCAAATCAGTCCTGACTCCTGGGTGCTGCCTGGATGAGTCTATGTAGTTTTCTTGGAAAGACTTTGAAAGTCGTTTGCCATTCTTTTCTTCCTAGGGCTGACCCCAATGACTTCATGACTAAAGCAGAACTGGAATTCACAGTCTTCCAGTGCCTTTAACTACCACATCAATCTCACTCACTGTTTGAGTTTAGTCCCTCTGAATTAGCTGGACTGGTTCCAATAAAACAGCTCATGTTTAATTGTAGTTTTCTAGGGTTATCTAAAGAAAACCCTGACCCATAGGCAGTAAAAATGATATTCATAAGGAACATAAGATTCATAAGGAAAAAAATATTTTAAAGTAGCTGTTAGTATGTGGGTTGTCTATTGTATAGCTAAAATCCTTAAGCATCTTTTCCCTGTATTTGGCTTTTGAAAAAAGTGAAAAAGAATTTTTATGCAATTGAATTTTGGTACAAAAAAATAGTCCCAACTTTTAAGACTGAGCATATTAATGTATGTCCTGTTTTCATGTGATTTTAGTCAGGGGCTATAATGGCTGTCCTTGGAGCAGTATGTACAAAGATACCAGAAGCCAAGCTAGCTATAATATTTCTTCCAATGTTCACATTTACTGCTGGAAATGTAAGTAGCTTTGAATAATTGTTTAGAAAATTTATTTCACCTGTTGTCATGTATACCTGAGCAATTTTCTGTGCTTCGTTATATTTCAAAATTGGATACAACTTGAAAGTTTTATTTAAGTCTAGATGACTGATAATATGGAGCAGTGTGACTTTTGTTTACACTGAATTGAATTTTTTAAGGCAAAACTTTCAGATTCTTTGTGTATTAAATAAGTCGAATTCCAAAGGGATATTGTAAAAAGTGTTAAGATGCATATTGCTTTGAAGAACAAGAAACCTACTTTATATAGGTTGTAGGTGTAGTAGTGGTTGTATATGTTCTACTAGTCTACAAGAAAAGCACTTTTTTTCTTGATTGCTCTGTACTCCACTTCTTTACTCCTTTCTCTGTACTCCTTTCCTGGATAGTTTTGGAATTACTGGTTCCAATTGGCCTAAAGTAGCCCAGGTACCTAGGTAATCTAATCTTCAGGCACAGCTGCTGAAATGACCTGATTTCCTTTTTCTTTATGCTATACATAATGACATTTCTAGTTTGCGTATTAAGAACAGAGGCTAAGCTGTTGAAAAATGTATATTCAAATCAGAATTTAGTATAATCTGTACATTTGATCATTATACTGTTGACTGCATAGCAGATGCTAACTAATGAGTATGGGATAAATGTTTCTGATATGTTTATAACTTGTAGCTTTGCTACTACTTGCACTTTACTAATAAATCATTTATTCATTTCTAGGCTTTAAAAGCTATTATTGCATTGGACAGTGTAGGACTTATTTTGGGTTGGAGGTTTTTTGACCATGCATCACATCTTGGAGGAGTTCTGTTTGGCGTGTAAGTATTCATATTATGTTATGATAAATGTGACATATCACTGGATTTTTCTTGTGTTCAAAAAGATCCTGTAAATTGTCATTTTCTTGGGTCTGACTTGACTGTTAAGAATTATTTTTAGTCATGAATTACCTTTGTCTATAAGCAGTTCTTATTTCTCTAATGTATTTTGTGAAAAATTTATTTTGTTTGTTTCTTTCAAGATGGTATGTAATGTATGGGAATAAGCTAATATGGAATAATAGAGAACCAGTGGTGAAAGCATGGCATACAGTGAAGACATGGAGGCCAAATAAATGAAGCGGACTCTCAGCTGCTGCATTTCAGAATATATTTGCACTGAAATGAGCACACGTATTGGACACAAGATAGTGTATTGATTAAATCATAACTACATACTAATTACTAAGACTTTAAGTTTTAGCCCTACAATGAAAATAAATACGCTTGGTAAATAAAATTGTATACCTGAAACAAAGCTGTGTACCTTATTACTGAGTAAGGCTGTATCCCTTTTTGAGGTATCTTAGAGCTGAATTAAAATTGGATCAATTGTCTGATTAATTCATTTTTAAGTGAAGATAGGACAATAGTTCCTAAAGCAACAATCCCAATACCACTTTTAGAGGAAATTTTTCATTCTTCAGCTACCTGTATTTAATATGAATAGACACAGAAGGTGTCAATACAGAAGGTGTTCTCAGACATAATTTTGTATCTCCCTTGTAGCTGCTGCTCAATGAACAGATAGCAGCTGTGGTCAGAAGGGCCTTTGCACAGATTCATCCTGTATACCAATTGTACACTTTCCCTGATTGGGGGTGGGGGTCTTTAAATATTCATTCATGACATGGTCACTTCATGACTGGATTGTTGTGATTTTCTCTACATGGACCTGCTCTTGAAGACTATCCAGAAGCTACAACTGTTTCAGAATGCAGTGGTGTAAGCCGTAGTGGGCACTTCTCGTTATGCCCTTGTGTTGCAGCCAAGCAAGCTGCATGAGTTGCCTCTTGGTTTCTGAGGTGCAATTCAAGGTGCCTGTTATCACGTCTAAAGCCCTTCATGGCACAAGGTGTGTTATCTGTGTGCCATCTATCTCCATTTCTATCTACCTGGCATATTCAAGCAAAGATAATGCATTCCAGGTCCTTTCAATTAAACATTGTTATCTTGTGGGACCAAGGAAGTGTGCCTTTTTTGTCACTGCACTTGCCCCCTGCAATAGGGCGCGTGCACGTACACGCACACCAGGGATGAAATTCAACCAGTTCGGACCGGATCATGGGTACCGGTAGCGGCGATTTGAAGTGGTTTGCCAAACCAGTAAAAACCAGCCCTGGTTGGCCCTGCCTACCCCCGCCCGCTCGCCACTCACCCCTTCCGGTCTGTGTGTATGAACAAGAAGGAGGAGAAAACCTAGCCAAACTGCTTCCTCCCTTCACAGCGAAGGGAAGGGGGCCTGCTTGGAAGGGAGCCTGTCCCTTTAAGATACTACCCTGGGAGGGAGGGGGGCAGGGGGGACCATAAAGGGAGCAGCAGCAGCTCCACTGTGAATGGAGGGAGAAAAGTGGCTGCTTCTCTCCTCCGGCTCATACACACAGAGCAAACATGAGAAGGAGACGAGAAGCAGCCAGGTTGAATGCTAGAAGACTTGGCCAAATTTTTCTGTTGGTTTTGTGGGTGTGGCTTGGTGGGGTGGTGCCACCCCACCTTGCCGTGAGTGATGTCAAGTTGGCCACGCCCACTCAGTCACATTACCCCCCACCAAGCCACACCCACAGAACCAGTAGAGGAAAAAATGTCACCACTGATGCGCACAATATGTATGGCACCCACTTTCCTGGGAATAGTATGTCTGTTCTAGGTGATTGTGTGAGAACATTCTTGCCTAAAAAAATGACCAAAGCATTTGGAGATAAAAGCCAGAAAGTATACTTTATTGGAATACACATGCAATGTTCATTGGGCTCCCTGCCAGCAGATACCTGGATAAAGTTAGAACTTAAACACACATTTTGTCAATTATATTTGAAACAAAGATAAAGTGACTAATACAATTACAGTGTGAGCCTTCTCCTGAAATGCTTTGATAAACAATTGACCCCATTATTATATTTCATGCTTACAATATCGACTAATACTATCAACCTGTGCCATAAACATCAATGTTTATATTATGTCTTGTTACACAATTACATTCCTCCACCCTAGAAGGGCAGCTGATTTATATTAACTTGACTCTTGTCCAGGGTTACAGTATTGGGTACTAGGTAATACAAATACACTATCTCTAAGCTAACTAAAGACATACCTAAAAATTGGTGCATATATTTCAACATGTGGCAGACATCCAGTTATACTACTACATTCTCCCATTCCTTTCCTCCCTCTTGAGGTGGACAGCAAGAGGATGGATTTCGGTATGATAATATACAAGCCACCCAAAGGATGACTATAAGGGAATGTAAACATCCTTTATGACAATAGTTGTTACAAATAACACAATAATTACCACAGCAGGAGGGTCTACAAGCAATGTAGATGCAGAGAACCAGTGTTAATAAGGCAACCAACGGACTCAAACGTGAAATATCTTTTAACCCATTTCCATATACCGTACTATAGTGGAAAAGTTAGGAATTGACAATAATAATGCATGCTCCAAACTTGATTATTGCATTGATTCTAAATTCTGAACTTGCTCATGAATTAATGCTATATCAGTTTTCATTTGTTTTTGTATCCATTAATCCAAACAGTAGAAGGAATTCACTAACTTACATGGTCCTTGTGAAGTAAGTTAATCCAAAGCCATTTTATTATACATACTACCAAGTGGATAATTTCTTCTACTTTTTTGGTATAGTATGCAAAGCATTGGTTAATGCATGAAAGACCTACTCTACTTCAATGATACATTAAAAATATCTTTTTGTAACTCATAGACCCCGGAATTTGGTAGTAAAACTGTTAATGCAACAGCGTGTTGCATTGAGTTGTCTTCCTATCAAAGGGGTCTAAATACACCTAGGAAATCCTAAATGCTGGGGACCACTAATTTATACTGATATACATGTACTAGTATGTTGTCCTTAGAGCTTTCCTCAGAAATTCCCAGTTATCATTTTATTAGCATGTTTCCCGTATATCCAACAGATACCAGGTAGCAAGAAAAAAATATTTGTGATGATGTCCAAGACCTCAATGGGTCACACACTTCCAGAAAAAAAGCTATTCTGGACCTTTCCCAGATCCCTCAAGTACAATCCTTGGCCAGAATAGTTTTTAATCTGTTGCAGCTAATAACAGTCTATAACTGCTGTATTGCCTGATTAACTTCCAGCTTGATTTCTTTAATGTACATGCATAGGATTGCCACTCTGCATCACTCAGAAACCAACTGGTACAAAATACTGCAGGTTAACCCTATAAAGGCCAGTTTCATCAGTTCAGAAATGTTTTACTTAAATACTGCTGGTAAAGGAAAAAGAATGCTGACCTCAGTGCGTTAGGAGTGCTTGTATAATTCCTGCAATATCCAACTGCTTTTGTGAACATTGCCACTTGCTTATTTTTCCTTTCCCACCCACCCTGCTTCATTCCGGATTAATCATCTAATACAGGAGTTTCTCTCTCCCCTATTTTAGATTGCAGGAGACATGTATAATAAATTCTTCATGGAATGCATGTAGATTGCAGGAGACATGTATAATAAATCCTTCATGGAACACATGTATTAGAATGAACTGGCAGGCTGCAGTGATTACAGCTAAGTAGGGGTAGGATGCTTCCTAAAGAGGTAGGGTACGATGATAGGGCAGAAAGACTTGGTGACTGGTGCTATGTGTCACCCCTTAGACCCCCCCCCCTTCCCTCCCCTATTATCTCTGTATCCCTCACCAATGCTGCATTAAGCTCCTTCTGTCACCCCGGTTAGGGGGTGGGGGTGGGAATGAATGACTGAGCTACCATCACGTGTTTGCTAGCCTCCTAAAGAAAACCGATTGACCAAAGTGTGGTATGAGGGGGAGAGCCTGATACCGAGAAGCGAGCTGGAAATAACTCTCAGCCGGGGAAGCCACTTCGCGTGCTGCAGAACACCCCTTCCTCCGCTGAGGCACCCCCCACCCCGCCCCCGGGTCCCGGTATCTATCACTGCATCCTCGCGCGGTGCTGCCGCCATGGCTTGGCCCTGCATCAGCCGAGTGTGCTGCCTGGCGCGCTTCTGGAACCAGCTGGACAAGTCGGATCTGGCCGTGCCGCTCACCATCCACAATTACTCCGACATCGAAGAAGGGGCGGATGAGGGCGGTGGGGACAGCCCTCAGCAGCCCCGGATCCCGTCCGGAGGGACAGCCAGCAGCCGACCCCAAGCCCCTCCGCGGGCAGCCTCTGCCCTGCCGGTCTCCGCGTCCGCCCCCTCATTGAGGGACAGCCTGGTCGTTGTCAAGAGGCCGTCGAAAAAAAGCGGGGGCAGGCACCGGAAGGAGCCCTTCGCCGCAGAGACTCAGTACCAGCAGGATTTCCGAGCGTGGCCGCTGCAGAAGAGAGACACCTTGCCCTGGCTTGGGGAGTGTCGGAAAACTGAACCCACGAAGGCACCTCCGGCCGCGGGAGCCCCTGCTGCCTCTCCCCACGCTGACATCCTGGCAGGGTCTCGCGTGTACGTGCTGCCGGCGGCAAGGCAGGAGGTGAGCAATAAGGACGTTGGCTCCAGACAGGTGTGGCTTTCCTCCTCGCCTCCAGGTATCGCCAGGACTTCTTACAGGTAACTCCTTGAATTTTTGTCTGTGGTCTATTTTCTCCCCGGCTACAGGCTTGACTTCAAGGCACAGCATTGCTCCATCTCTTTAGGCCCCAACAGAGTATGTATATATGTATATGTAACTATGTATGCATGTATGTATATGTGTAACCAACTGCTTGAATATGCTCAAGTCTTTCAAGGCAGGCAAACTCAGGAAGTAAGAACCACTAGAATTCTGGAAAGAACTTTATTGATAGTAGGGTAATGTAACAGTCTTGAAAGCCTGCCAAAGCAATTCTCCAGCTCTTCTGTAGCAGAATTAAGGCAAAGTCACTTTCTCATGTTTTCCCTGTCCCCTCACTGGGGAATTTTTCCAATGGCTTTGCTTCTTCCGTGCCAGTTGTGCTCCATCCTCCATGTTCCCAGGTGAGTTAGACATTTCATCACAAATATACAGTATACTGAGCATGTTGTTGTTTAGATTAATGTCCTGTCCTTTCTCTAAGAACTCAAGTGGGTTCGTTGTCATGGTGGAAGGCCAGTACATCATTTTTTGCTTTCTTTATGCAGTACATATGTAACCAAATTGGCACTATGAAATATACTTTCAGTGGATCCTGCATTGTATTTCGTATTTTATATTACATTAATTTACATTCTATGATATTTACATCTTGGCTTTTCTCAGAAAGCTTAAAGCAATGCATGGAATCCTCTGTCCTAAACATATTAGTTTTACAGTGAACATGGACAATATATTAGATTTAATATAGAAATGAGTGGGTTGAAGTCACCCACAGACTTTCATAGCTAAGTTGTAACCTGACTCACTCCTGACTTGGTCCAACTTCTTTAATACATCTGTAGCATTTAACCATTCTTTGATGTGAAAATAGACCTGATTAATATTTGGATCTGAGATTACTAGAAGAGCTCAGGCCTAGGTAGAAAAAAACTGGGGGGAAATCCTGAGTAGAGGCAATGGCATGCTGTTTTCACACTATAATCAAGAAAACATGGCTCTATCGGTATTGTCACCTCAAGTTAAATTTGATTGCAGTGAACTTGTTGCCTTTGCTTGAAAAACAAGGTCCATTAGGCATCTAGGCTATCTTTACACAGCAACATTTGTGTCCGGATAATTATCAATCAATCCTTTCTTACACACAAATGCTTATTAAATAATAATATATGAAATAGCCCAAGAATCAGGGGCTGAGCATTCATCAAAATGATGAAAATGTGAGTAACAGTATCAAGTCACAAGCTCCACATCCTACATACTGCTATATGATGTTACAATGTAAGTACAAAAGGGTCAGAATTTGAATTGTGCAGTCACAATGCACATATCAATATTTCTCCCCACTGTGAATGTCCATGAAAGTCGTCATAATGTGATGAAATGTGATTTCCAGAGTTCAACCACTGATACATATATAGGTTTCAGACAAGGCCGTCTTATAGTGACTATGTGTTCTCCTAAGCACCCCTAGTCCTTTCAACATTTTCCTTCCAAAAACACCTTAAATGGTACTCACAAATCAACATTATATATTTGAAATACACATATGTATTCAACGTTAAATGGAATAATTTAGCGAAGTACTTTTGTAACTTTCTGTATATGATGGGAAAGGAGATTTAATTTGCCTTTTCTTTTTCAAAGCAGCAGCATCAACTTACCGTTCATTTTGCAAATTAATTTTAGACATGAATATCACCCATGGTCTGTAGGAAAACGATCCAGGCCTACAAAGACAACACAAGGGTTCATTATTCCAGAAGATCACTTTGTGCAAGAATCTAGCTACAAGTCAGACTTTAAGGTAATGTGCTTTACAAAGCTATTGGAATGCAGAAATTTGCTAAAGTTTGACCAGTAGAAAACAGACCCTTAAAAATGGTATGTTTTGAAAGAAGCGCTTCAAAGCAGTACATATTAATAGATATTAATAAATTTAATTAATATCTCTTAATAAATAAATATTAATAGAAATTTGGAAATCAATAGAAATAGAAGTCAGGAAAGGTGTCTTGAGTTAGCAGAAGCTAATGGACATGATCCATTTATGTTGAATTGAATCCCAATTTAAGCAATACTAATCTCTGGCCCTCTTGTTTTAAACATATCCTCATTTGGAGCCACTTGTTGATTCATGGAATTACTACCAAAACAAGGTCAGGATATATACCTTGAACTTTAAGATTTAATTGTATGCAGCACAATCCTTTGCCATAATATCTATGCCTTAAAAGAGATCACATTTAGCTCAGTGATCTCTTCTCTTGAAATTAGCCCACTAAAATTAATATAACTTTCTTGTATTTGTTGGAATTTGTTTCCTCATTCTCTTATATCAATTATTATCCATTAATAATGGCCATGCTCAAACTTAATATTTTGCAAAGACTTTTTACTCAGTTCTTGAAAACAAGAGTGTTGAAAAGTGTGCATGCATATTAATCCACAATGACTGAATTAGTTCATAATTCAGCATATTGTGCCTTATGTATCCATAAGTCATCATTTTGTGCCGGTAATACATGTGGACAAGACTATTTCTACTGGCATCAGAGTATTTAATTTGGATTTTATCTCATACTAAAACTGTCAACCACAATATAAATACATGTTCATAAGCACTAACTTAAATGTCATGTATATAAGGGCTTGAGATATTATGTAAGTTTTTATGTGTGGATATCTGGGGGACTGTTCGCTGGGTTTGAAGAAGCTTAAATTATAGCCTATTTTAACTCCATTAATTTTTTTAAAAAATATTTCAAGGGGGAATCTGAATAAAATCTGTAATTCGAAACATGATAAGGGATTTTAAGGGATTATCTGCTCCCTCCAGCTCCCTGGTACTTGCATATGGGCATCACAGACAAGTCAAATTCCGTTTAAATGCATTACTTATCTGGTGGCCAAATAGATCATCCTCATGCTGGCAAGCCATGTGCAGGAGATAATATTTTTAATTCCTTTAACAGGAGAAATGCTATCAAATAATGTAGGTCAGCTTTCCTCAAGCAATCATTCTGTAGGTAAATATTATTGGGCTACAATATCCATCATTTCCCAGTATTACAACCAGTCCCCCATGTCTTTTTTTCCCTCTCTAGATTCCAGAAGCAAAAACAAAGTTTTCTTCAAACCCTTCTGCTGTTTTCCAGGCGCCATCTCACATTCTCAGTATATGAATGTGGATCATGATCGTTTTCTGTTCAACCAGCTTAAGGTTGTGAAAATGAACAGCTATGCAACTTTGTAAGTGCTGGTGAGATAAAAGTAAAGGATTATTAAAAGCAGACATAGTAATTATCAGAGTTCATGAATCTAATATGAATATGTAATTCATAAATACTTGAATTTGAATTGAAGATAGTCTAACTTACTGGACACAATGACCTAGATTCACAGAAATAATATCATTATCATTAGCTAGACTTGGTTCCCATTTGAAACACTGGCTTTAGCAAGCAAAAAGGCAATATTTTAAGCAGTATGCTGATTCTTAAGTTAAAAAAAATACATTGTATAAAATGCATCATTAATTTTCCATCTCCATTAATTCGTGGTCATTTTACTAAGGGGTCCCTAAAACAATTTGGGTAGATTTTGAAATTTGTTACTTCTTTTCACTCATCTTTAAATGAGTCTCACCTTTTTACAGACATTTTAATGCCATGTTATTGAGAATCATTACACTACAGAGAATCCATAAATGTGAGTTTTATTTTATTTTAATTACAATTATTTTGTAAACGTAATTAAAGCATCATAGGAATGAAAGTGCAGTTGGGCTGAGTAGCTTTAATCACTTGTATTATGTCCTTCAGCCACCTCCCAAATTATTTAAACACAAACACCTACAGGGATCAACTCTTCTTTTTTATTTTTTCATTTAATTTCATTATTTAATTTCATTATTTAATTTTTTACACTGTCCAACTCCCAAAAACTCTGGGCAGTTCATAGATTAAAAACATGAAGAACAATGAAATAATACAAGATAAAAACAAAGAACAAAAGATAGAACAACAAAGTAAACCCACATGACCCAGAATGGGACTTCAGCAACAAAGGCGATGTGGTTCCATCTTTCTCATCCCGAGTACCTGGTAACCAGGGTGTTCAGGGCCCTGGGCTCAGGATGCTGCTGCTTAACACCAGGTCAATTACCAACAAAGCCCCCCTGATACGTGATTTAATCACAGAAGAGGGGGCGGACCTGGTTTGTGTAACTGAGACCTGGCTGGGCCAGGAGGGAGGAGTAGCTCTCTCCGAGATATGCCCAGACGGGTTCTCAGTGCAGCATCATTCCCGACCCCAGGGAAGGGGGGGAGGAGTGGTAATAATAACACGCGGAAACCTGCATCCTCGTAGGATCCCTGCCCCGGAGATTGTTGGGTGTGAGACGCTCCTTCTGAAGTTGGACTTAGGGGTACAGGTGGGCCTTCTCTTAACGTACCTGCCTCCCAGCTGCGTAAGTAAGGCCCTGCCTGAGCTGCTCGAGGCAGTAGCCGGCTTGGCAGTTGAGTTCCCCAGGCTTATGGTGCTGGGGGACTTCAACTTGCCTTCTGCCGGCGAAACCTCTGGGATTGCTCAGGAGTTCATGGATTCCATGACAACCATGGACCTGACCCAAGTAATCCAGGGTCCGACTCATGAGGGTGGTCACACGCTTGACCTAGTGTTTCTCTCGGGGCAGTGGAGAGATGATCTGAAGATAAGGGACATAGTCATCACCCCTCTGTCATGGTCAGATCATTTCCTACTGAGGTTGGATTTCGCAGTTCCATTCCTCCCCCGCAGGGAGGCGGGACCGACTAGGTGGTTCCGCCCCAGGCGCCTAATGGAGCCGGAAGGATTCCAGAGGGAACTTGGGGAAATACCTGAAACCCTGGTACGCAACTCGGCTGACTCCCTGGTGGATGCTTGGAACACCGCAGCATCAGGGGCTTTAGACCGAATTGCGCCTTTGCGACCTCTCCATGGCAGTGGATCCCGAAAAGCTCCCTGGTTTACCGAGGAGCTCCGGGAGATGAAACTCCAGAAGAGACGTCTGGAGCGCCGCTGGAGGTCCAGCAAGACCGAATCCGATCGAACACTATTAAGAATTTACATCAGATCTTATTTAGTGGCGATAAGGGCGGCAAAACGATCTCATTTTTCCGCTCTTATTGCGTCCGCAGATTCTCGCCCAGCCGCCTTGTTTAGGGTGACTCGCTCCCTCCTTGCTAAAGGGGGGAGCGAGGAACACTTGCAAGGTAGAGCTGAGGAATTCGCAGAGTTTCTGTCAGATAAAGTCGCTCGGATCCGGTCGAACCTGGACTCTGGCTGGGCAGAGTCCATGGAGTTGACAGGGGCAAGTCTTAGTCCACCGTTGTGGGAGGAGTTTGGGCCTGTTTCTCCTGAGGATGTGGACAGAGCCGTGGGGGCGATGGGGGCCTCCACCTGTTTATTGGACCCGTGCCCCTCCTGGTTGGTCTCGGCCAGCAGGGAGGTGACACGCGGCTGGATCCGGGCGGTGGTCATCGCTTCTTTGGAGGAGGGATCCGTACCGCAGTCATTAAAAACTGCGGTGGTGAGACCCCTCCTGAAGAAGCCTTCCCTGGATCCAGCTGACTTGAAGAACTATCGTCCGGTCTCCAACTTACCTTTTTTAGGGAAAGTTGTGGAGAAGGTGGTGGCTACTCAACTTCTGCGACTTCTGGATGAAACAGAACATCTAGATGCCTATCAGTCGGGTTTCAGGCGCGGGTACAGTACAGAAACTGCCTTGGTCGCTCTGATAGATGATCTCTGGCGGGCCCGGGATGGGGGAAATTCCTCTATCCTGGTGCTACTTGACCTCTCAGCGGCTTTCGATACCATCGACCATGGTATCCTTCTGCATCGTCTCGGCGAGTTGGGAGTGGGAGGCACCGTTTTACGGTGGTTCTCCTCTTATCTCGCCGATAGGATGCAGTCGGTGTTAACAGGAGGGCAGAGATCCTCCCCTAGGCCCCTGTTATGCGGGGTGCCTCAGGGGTCGGTTCTCTCGCCCATCCTGTTTAACATTTACATGAAACCGCTGGGTGAGATCATCCGAAGACATGGGGTGCGTTTCCACCAGTACGCTGATGACACCCAGCTGTACATCACCACCCCGTCTGACTTCAGTGCGGCAGTCGATGTAATGTGCCGGTGCCTGGACGACGTTAGGATCTGGATGGGGAGGAACAGACTCAGACTCAACCCTGACAAGACTGAGTGGCTTTGGATATTGCCTCCTAAGGACTACGACAACTGTCCCTCCTTGGTTCTCGAGGGAGCGAAACTGACTCCCTCGGACCAGGTCCGCAACTTGGGGGTCCTCCTAGATCCACAGCTAAAATTGGAGCATCATCTTACTGCTGTGGCTAGGGGGGCCTTTGCACAGGTTCGCCTTGTGCACCAGTTGCGGCCATATTTGGAGAAGGAGGCTCTACTCACGGTCACTCACGCCCTTGTCACCTCCCGTTTGGACTACTGCAACGCGCTCTACGTGGGGCTACCCTTGAAGAGTATCCGGAGACTCCAACTGGTACAAAATGCGGCTTCGCGTGCTGTGGTGGGTGTACCAAGGTACACCCACGTGACACCTATACTCCGCCAGCTGCATTGGTTGCCCATTAGTCTCCGGGTCCAATTCAAGGTGTTGATCATCATCTTTAAAGCCCTTCATGGCTTAGGACCAGGTTATCTCCGGGACCGCATTCTGCCTCATATTTCCCTTCGACCGGTTAGGGCCCACAGAGTTGGCCTCCTCCAGCTCCCGTCAGCCAAGCAATGCCGGCTGGCGGGCCCTAGGGGGAGGGCCTTCTCTGTGGCAGGTCCCACGCTCTGGAACCAACTTCCTCCAGAGACCCGAACTATCCCCACCCTGCTGGCCTTCCGAAAAGCCGTTAAGACGTGGCTTTTCCTGCAGGCAGGGGGCAGAGCTTAATTCCAGCTGAACTCTCCCCCGGGTATGTTTGGTTGTTGAATGGTTGTTTTTTATACTGTAATTTTTAATTTTTATATTATGTTTTTAATTCTGTTTATTGGTTATTTCTTGTATTTTTCTTGTGTTGTACGCCGCCCTGAGTCCCTCGGGAGTTGGGCGGCATATAAGAAAAGCCAAATAAATAAAATAAATAAATAAAGCCAGTTTTTCAGGGATCTCCAAAGCAGCAGGGTGGAGGCCATCCAGATCTCGGGGGAGGGGAATCTCATTCCAGATGGCAGGTGGCACAGCAAAGAATTACACCTCTAGAGTCCCAATAAATGGCATTGTTTACTCAAAGGAACTAGACCACCCCAACCCTGTTGGATCAAATTCTGCTGAGCAGATATTATGGGAGATAGGCACAAACTGTGCATATAGTATTCATTCTGAGTTACTTAATGTAGTTTCCATCTTCCCTTGTTTGTTACATAGCATTTAACTCTGGGAATTTAGCTCGAAGGTCATCTAGTCCTAGACCATTTCTGATAAATGGTGACCCAGCCACTGTTTATAGATTTGAAGCAAAGGTGAACCTACCACTTTATGCATCAACCAATTCCACTATCTGATAGATCACCCAGATCTGCATCTTTAAAATATATGAAGACTATGTTCCTGTCTCTTCTCAGTTGCCTCTTTTGTAAGCTAAACGTATCTAGATCCTTTCACTGTACCTCAGTGTTCACTCAGCATTCCCTAGTTAGGGCTTGATTTCCAGAACCAGAACCATCTTTGTAACCTTCTTCTGATCTCACTCCAATTTGTCCTTCTCCTTTGTGCTGCCCAGAACTGGATGCAGTGCTCCAGGTGGGTTCTGACCAGGGAAGAGTAGAGGAAGCAACAATTGCTTCCAATCAAATGCTGGCTGGCTTTTTTGTGGTCTCGAAGAAAAGGAAAAACTAGAGGCTTGATACTATTAGACCAATTATATACTTTCTTCAGAAACTTTTAATATCATAATTTGCTTCAAAAGGATTGCTTGTCAATATTGTTTTTTCTTTTGTTCCCTTTACTTGTATCTTTGGTTCATTTTTTTCCCCTAGGCTGTTTTCCCAAGTCCTGTTGTTGGTCATGTGAGCCAAGGTGCAAGCTCCTTTATGGCTATAAGACTAACGTATAGCCCATCTGTAACACTCACATCAACACATTCCCAAATGAAAGTCTAGTGTTTACTGTGAAGTTTAAAAAGTGGGTATGATTAAAAAGTATTACAAACCATCCTGTTTCTTTTCTAAGCCAGAGATGCTATGAAACGAAAACTGGATGTTTTAAAAGTGAGGTTGCTTTATTTACTTATGCTCTGCCCATTATACAGAGCAGGTTGTTTATATCAACGTATGCCAAATAAGAAACACAGCTAAAAATGCAACACACAGCCAGAGGATCACAGCCTCATCAATATTCCATGACTTATGTACTTAGAATTAACTGATCTTTAACAAGCACACTTTTTCCTGGAAGTTTTTTTCAGTCTTGATAATGTTTTCCTGAAGGCTCCATTTCCCTGAGAACTCAGTTATTAAATTCTGGAAAGAAAACTCAATGGCAGAACAGAGGGAATTCACATTTTCTTGGGGGCTAGTAGCCCTTACTAGTTTGGGTTAAGTATTGAATATTGCACTAGGCCACACATTAAAGCAATGGCAAAGATAATTTATTTAATGTATATGTAAATGTTGTAAATAGGAAAAAATTTCCAAAAGAAAAAAGAGTGCATGCTTAATATGATTTTATTTAACATTCATAGTTTTTGAGTATGCAAACTAGAACATGATTTGCCTTGAAAAAGCAAAATTACTGCTTGTTGCTAAGGAATTATGTGTTAGATATGTTATAGTGTAATTTTCAGAGACAATTTTACTTTTTCATTATTTTGGAAGAGCATTTTTGTACAGTATTGTAATTTTTGCTTAGACATTTTAAATACACTAGTTTTTAATTCTCATTCATTCCAAATATTGCATATATTTAAGACAGGGTTTAACATAATAATCACCCCACCTTAATGCATTGTTTCATTTACTTTTGCAGAAGTTACAATCATAGTTTGTTGCTGATTCCAGTATACTTTTGTAAGCTTTTGATGGGCACATGACATTTTTGATTCAGGTTGGGCTTCTCATCTAGCCCAGTGATGTCCCATTTCTGGGTATAGAGTACACAAGACCCTTGCGAATTTTATACTGAAAAATTCATATTTAACATTCCCTAGTTTAAAATGTGGCAAATAACATGCAGCCAATTTTTATATAAAAACAGAAGTACAAGTACTGTATAATTTGGAGAAAATTGGCTGCAGCAAGTTGTTTTTTTCATGAAAAAATTCTTAATTGTAATCATTCAGCTAAGATCAAAAAAGTTATTTACATGATCAGAAAGGTCTTAAGGCAGTGTTTCCCAACCTTGGTAACTTGAAGATGTCTGGACTTCAACTCCCAGAATTCCCCAGCCAGCATTCGCTGGCTGGGGAATTCTGGGAGTTGAAGTCCAGATATCTTCAAGTTGCCAAGGTTGGGAAACACTGTTTTAAGGGTATGTGCCTGTTGTGGTTTTTCGTTCTTTAAATAAGAGGCTCTCTTGCCTTCTACTAGTGCCATATCATAAACTGCTTTTGACAATATTTTATGTAGCAATCGTTTTTTTTCTTACAGTTAAAGGGCCTGCTGCTTGAGAATTGTAGTTTCAAAATATCCTTGAGCATGTCCCCTCCCCCCCCCCTTTTGGAACAATCACAATAATAAGATACTTGTATAGAAGGTGAATGACAACATTGTTCCTTCAATAGTCATGAGGCCAGTTTGCCAGATGAATCCAACACACTGAACGGATTAGGAGGAAATGGGAAGGTACAATTTATAGAAACATGTTCCAAATTGCAATCTTTGCATGTTTAATGTTTCTAGGTGAAATTCCTGTTAATTTTGCTTGACTGATCTAATTTCTTTGAACATGAATTGGTTTAATTATTTGTAAGCCTGACTTTTACTAAATGGAGAAAAGAAAACCACACTGCCTACTTGGTTACAGTTATTTTATTTCTGAAAGAAAAAAATATGGCAGGACATGATATTTGTATTTTATGGAATTAGATAATTTATTAAAATGTATTTTTGTCTACACATTCTTTCTGCTGTAGTTTTTGGTCTAATGGCAATCATTTGAATACTGAAAGATTTTGATGAACTAAGTTTACATTGAAGGACAATAATATAAAGTGTCATGTACTGTGCTTCCTGATCTTATTTATCCAGAGTGGGAAAATTACATATTCTCCATAGTGGGTGGAGCTAGCCTCCAAGATTGGGATGATACAATCCATCAGCCAATCAGGACTTGGAGGCTAGCTCCGCCCTACGAGAAGGGGCGTTCAGGTAAGAACAATGCCCCGTTTTCCTACATTCTGTACTCTCCTTTCTAACATGGAACTAGGAATGTATTCCCCCCCCCACATTCTAGGTGATCTGGGCATGTTCTTAATCTGTTGCCCTTTCCATCTTACGAAATAACTGATTTCTGGGAATTCTGCTAACATTGCTCATTATGAACTTCCTGGGTGCTGTCTAATTCTGGAACCCTCTTGTTTGAATTCAGAGAAGCAGGTCCATATAGGCAATGGTTCCTAATAATTAGTTATATTAGATCTTCTTTGCTTTTTATGCAGTGTTTAGAGACAAACTCTTGCTGAGAAAAGAGGGAACATTCTGTAAAATGCAATCATCTATCCACATTTTCAAAATAGGAAGCATAATAAAGTTCTGGCTTAAGGATGATAAAATCAATTTAGGTGCAGAAAGGGACATAAAATGATATACGTAGGATATGTGAAGTGAAATGAAAGTACAAATGGATCAACCACTTATCGCCAAGTTTTGTGCCTTTGTCACTCATTATGAAGTCAGTTTGGATAACTGGATTTTCCAAGCAGGTAAGACACATGTAGTTTTTTATTTTGGGTTCTCTGGCTACATCCAATGACAATTTTTGAAATTTTAAAATGTAAGGAATAATACTGAAGGCAAGCTCAACATATTCTTAGTATGGGGATACAGGTGCAAATTGGTTCATGATGAATATTAGTAAGCATTTGATGCTTATCTATAGCTTCTTAATATGTTTCCAGTATAAAAATCAGGTTTGTTACTTACCTATTACAATTTTGCTGCAGACATTTTTAAAAGAACTATCAAAATGGTTGATAAAGACATGAAATGTTGTTTTGATAAAGGATATGTCTCATTCTCCCTAGTACCTTTTATAGAAAACAATATGATCAAGCAATAGCTGAAAATGTGTAAATAGATCAGATATTAATTTAGAAAAGAAAAAAAACCAACCCAAGAATATCGTGAAAATATAGAAAGTTCTTAATGCATTAGCTTTATGCATCATGTATTGTGATTGCATAACTGTAATAATCTTTTATTGTAACCACAAGTCATATGAAACAGACATAATACAGAAAATGGAAAATATTTGATTAAATGGAAATAAAATTATAGCCAATATTACAAAGTCTAACCAAAATTAGAATAGTAAATGTAACAAAACTTTATAATGCTAACCATGAAATCACTGTCTACCTAGTAGCCTAAAAGGTTCATGGAAATACAGAGATACTGTGGAATATATGTATAGAGTGTATCAAAAGTCCATCCCCATAGACTATTTATTATATGTTACATTAAATATTCAAATTGATTGCCATTTTATTCTAAACATTTCATTCATTATTTTATGCATTGCTTTTGAACTTTCTAAGTAAGGTAATATTTCTCTGAAACAATATTAATAAAACGTTTTGTGATTGGCCAGTAGGGTCTGACTTTTGGTACATGTAGCCTGACTCCTGACTGTGTGTGTATAAACAATGATATTTAATCCCATGCAATATATATTTTAAGTAAATGAAGCGCCCTGCCATTTTATTAAGCTAGAATGTAGTTGCTATGGCAATATTCATCCTGCAGCCATCACTGTGATTTGGTAGTATGAATTGTTTACATTGACAAGGGGGACTTGCTTTTAAGGGGAAAAAAGCTCTTACAGTTCATTACTTACATACAAAATGCCTGTTAAGTTGAAAGAAATAACTAAATATTGAATCTACATAGGATATACAGAATTATTGACTGAACTATGTACACAGACCTCAATATTTAGGCTGAATAATTTTAGAGAAGCACCAAACAATAAATACTTTTCCTACCAGATTTATCATGTATTTTTGCTGCCACCAGAATACTGTGGTGACTTCTGCTAGATATGGTGTTCTGTGTACAGTTCCTTCAAGGAATGTGTTCGGCATGTATCTAGTATGGAATATACTCCTGAGCATACATATTTGAGTGTGATATACAAATTGCTTGAGCACAACAAATAATCAGCAAATTATAGAACTGCCCAGATTTAGAGGCCACAAATGTAACAGTGACCAGATGGGTTACAGGTAAAGTGAAGTCAATAAGTATAGCTCGGTTGTAGCATTTCTTTTACTCTTCTCATGGCTCGAATGCTGAGCCATGCAAAATACCATGTAAACTTTATTAAAAGAGGTAATCATAGAGGCTCGTCCAGATAATGCTGGCTCTGGCACTGTGTTACTAATTCTGTTAATGTTTTTGATCTTTTTTAACTATGATGATTATGATGGTAGTACTGTAGTAGTAGTTCAACATACCATGTAAAATCCAGTTCCCATATTATATTTTAATCAGAGTTTTGAATATTATGGTGCAGCTTGGCTTGAGAAAATGGAAATTGCAACCATCTCTTTTCATGTAAGAAACTTGGGAGTGAAAAATAGTACATAAGTCACTCCTTCATTTTCCTTGTTCACTTTAAAAACTGAAAATGAAGATAAAAATCTGAATACTGTTTCTTCAGAGCATTTTTAGTTTTCTAGTACATTTTTCTACATAACTAAATTTAGAGTAAGTTGTCTACTGCAAATCAGCAATTTCTCTCAATAAAAATGGGAACAGTACTGAGATTTAAAAAGATTAGTGCAGAAACAGAATGGCAGAGCCTGAATTAACATGCAAAGAAGATAAAGATGAAAACAGCATAAACATGAAGCAGTAAATAAAACAAACCAAGTAGTCTCATCTTACTGTACTTAATAAAGAAAATTTATTGTAAAGGTATATCACACAATTATACATTATAGTACAGATGATGATAAGGGTTTAAGTTGGTAATCAACGTGGACAAAAATAGTCCTCAAGTATTTGAAGGAGCTATTCTAGGAAAAAGAATGTAGGGTGTAGAATTAGATTGTTTCATTCAATGAAGTTAAAATAGTATAATGCATTGCTAATATAATAGCAAATCTCTCACTTTCCAATGAAGATATGCCCAAACTACAAGTCAAACCTGAAATACCACACATTTTAAAGGGTAAGATTTTATGAATACCTGCTTTGCTAACTTAGAACATCAGGTTATTTTTATTATATTATCACTGTTATGTAGGAGGTTTTTTTGTTTAAATTTATTTTCAGCAAAGAAAGCTTCCTGACAATACAACTGAAAAGGAAGCATATTAAATCCCAAAAGCTTCTCAGTGAGGATATAATATTACAATTTGAAGTCAATTTCACTTTAATCAATTTTGAGAATTATTCCCTATTCCCTAAAGTTTTGCTACTTTAACATGATTAATTCCAGTTAAGATATATAGCAAACTGCAGCAAAAGGCTCTAACGTCTCCTTGTGACCATGTCCATTTAAAGAAGAGAAAAATATATGAACCTAGGGAAAAGCAAGACTTGTTCCTTCAACAGAATACTATAGCTTAGTATTATATCTGAACTAGCCTATCATTATACTTATCCATATAATCTCAATCCCAGAGGCTGCCAATCCAAATCCACAGGTTATATTAAACTGCAAAATTATTACTGAAAACTTTGTGATAAGTAATTTCCGTGCTAAACCTCCAACTTAAATGATAGTATGCTATCTTTTAACTTTCACAGCATACTTAGAGCCATCTGCCACTAATAACTGACAGGTGAACTTAAAACTGATTTTTTAAAAAGCGTTTTCTTAAAAAAATATTTAAAAATGCTTTATTTTTAAAAATAATAAAAACTTGGTTGAAACATTGATTTGTAGCACTCAAGTTAACTTAGTCTCTACAATGTAAACAGGCATCTGGACACAAGGAATTTGGGCCATTATCATTATTCAAGCTTTATGTAGCTTTTTCAGTCCACATCACTGTTCATCATTCAGTATTCCCATATGCTTATTTGTAAGGAAGTCCAGAAAGGGAATGTTACAGATAGCTTGGTGAATGTTCATCATTGTGATCTCTCTTGGAATCCTGCAGAGAGAAAATGCAGATGGAATGTAACCTTTGAAGCATTTATATGCTACTTGATGAAGCAACAATAACAACATTTATAAGGAAGAAGTCCAACTTTTCCCAGTCTGATGTCCTCCAGACTTGTTGGATTATACTTCCTTTTAGTCACAATGAACAGCAGATAAAGGAATTTGTATTCCAATATTTCTGGAATATCAGACAAATAAAGACAGCTATACATGTGCTTTAAGCACACTATAGGTGTCATAATAAACAATTGCTTCAATTATCATTAACTATTTCAGCTTCCTTACAATTATATAAGCAGTACTTTATTTAAAAAACCCAACATAGACATTGTTTAAAAATTATCTACATATTTAAAACAGATCATATAGGAATCTAAAAAGTTATTTTATATCATGTAAAACTATTCCGTGTTATCAAATCCAGTTATATTTTACTTTGATTGATAACAGATTCTTGGAGTTTGTCTTTTCGTTCATTTTCCCCGATTCCTTACCAATTAAAAATGAGGGATGAACCTGGAAATTTCTACATGGCAAGCAAGTTATTTATACTGAGCAACAATCCTCTTCAAGCCATTTCTGAGGATGAAATCTGAAGACATTGTTCAGCACTTCTATGTTCCCCTGCTTTTTCTCTCGCCTATGGCCAGTGAAACCATTGTTAAGAACTGCTCAGTTTCAAAAACAGCTTCTGACATAATATTGGGAGAGGGTAGGATAAAATCCCAAACACAAAACAATTGAGCCAAAACATGGAACAATACCTTGTCCTTGCTCAGGAGTGTTTTGGAAATGTACTATATTTAATAGTGCTATTCAATTTTAATATATTTTCTCTAAAGCAGGGGAATGTAGAAGCTGGATTTGTGCCTCATTTGCAGTTCCCAGAATACAATTTGGCAATCAAATTGACAAAACAAGGGTAGGAATATTGGAAGATATGAACTTTGGAGAGAACTTTATAAAATGGATAAGATTGATTTATACTTCATGGAAAGTACAAATAATGGTATAGGAATGGAACAGTATAGGGTCCCCTGCTTGAGCTGGGGCTGGACTAGAAGACCTTCAAGATCCCTTTCAACTCTGTTATTCTGTTAATTGTCATTGAAGATTTAACAAAACTCAGTGAGATACAAAAAGGAATAAGTGAGGGATGCCAATTATATTTTGTTTATTTTAGTGCTGTGGTGGGGCAGTAGTTAGAATGCAGTACTACAGGCTTATTCTGCTGACTGCCAACAGTTCGATTCTCATCGGCTCAAGGTTGACTCAGTCTTCCATCCTTCCGAGGTCAGTAAAATGAGGACCCAGACAGTATTGATCCAATTTTCTCACTTTATCTTATATTTTTATTATTTCAAGAATAGCAATAACAATAGCACTTAGCCTGCACCTTCTACTCTTTGTTTATTCTTCCATCTTTGAATTAGTTTTCCTATTATAGCAATAGCAATAGGACTTAAACTTATATACCGCTTCACAGTGATTTACAGTCTTCTCTAAGCGGTTTACAGAGACACCATATTGTCCCCAACAATCTGGGTCCTCATTTTACCGACCTTGGAAGGATGGAAAACTGAGTCAACCTTGAGCCAATTAATATAGATATATTTAGAATGTAGATGTAAAAGTTAAACAAGTATACCTGTTTCGAGGAGCTGCTTGGTAGCCAATCGCCAGTGCTTCTCTTAGAATGTCACTGACCAACTGTTCTGTAGCCTGTTGTAGAATGCATTTCAGAAATAAATAATGTAAACATGGATGAATATTTTTAAGTAACAGAGGACATATTTCAGAGTATTTCATACCTCAGAATCCTATGTATAAACTAAAACGTATTTATCAAAGTCGCCTATGGTGCATTTCTTCAAATTGTTCTACAAATTCAGAAACATAACATTGAGAAAGCTCTGGATCCCATCAAGTAAAATGGCTTCTCCTCTGTTGCTCCTTCTACTCCTACCTGCTGGAATACCATCCCCTGGAGGTTTGTCTACTCCCAGTCATACTGTCCTCTAGAAAAGCTCTAGAAAACTGCCTCCCCCAATACCAGGTGCAAAAGTCCAGCAACTCCCAACTGTCTAATCCCAACTGGTCAAAGTTAGGTTGTGGAAAAATTTTATTCCCCTCCCCCCAAATGTATTGCATCTCTGCATTTGGTTTTGTATTACTACAGTATTGCTCTATGCTACTTTGAGTCTTTTGATTTGACAGCTTAATACATTCAATAAACTATAAATTATTATTGTGGTAATGATACCACAAGACACTATTATCCTTATTCTATCTGCAGCCAATACCTCTCACAGCTTAAGTTAAACTTCTGTATTTAATTTGTCTATGATTAAGATTACTTTAACACTAAGAACTTTGTTAACAGCTTACCTTTAAAATCATATCTTCTATTATAAAAGCATATATATTTTTGTGAAGTTCCACAGGTGGAAAGGAAATTCCTACCTATAAAATAAGACGATATGTTCATAATTAACTTCACAGACATGTATCTTCTTCAGAAGTTAAAATAACACTTAGAACTGGTGATAACAGTTACACTTAAAATTCAATAGGCATAAACTGCTATATGTCCATAGAATTGTAGTCATTAGAAAATTAGCATTTTGTTCTGAAACTTTAAAGTTGTGTCCTTAATAAGCTTGCTGTGCAAAATGCAACCATTCTAAACAAAATAGAATTTGATTATAATGTGCAAAAATAACAAAAAGTTTTTCTTCTGATGCCTAGGTACTGGACTGCTTTAAAATTATACTTCCTAAATATTTCTGATAGGATTCAGAAATATTTGAAGGATTCTGAATTTGTAAACTGAAGAATCACTAAATACATATAGATTTTGTGTATGTTTGTGTGTGTGCATGCATGAATGTGTGCCTGCAGATAAGATAAATCATATTCAGTTCTACTTTATCTTCTGGAAAATATCTTGCAACTTTGGCACCTCAGATGGACTAAAATTATTATAAAAAGGTAGGATGATTATGGAATTTAAAATTCAACATTTGCTGTTTTTTAGTGCAACTGCAGTCCCCCCTATCCCCCCCAGGCAGTGGTGGGTTCCTCCCGGAGCTGTCCAGTGCGTAGCTCCGGTAGGGAGCGGCCAACTGTGCAATTTGCGTGCGGCCGCTCCGGTGCTGTCTCCGCTAGTCCGTCACGCGCGTCGCCATCTTTTTGTGAGAATTTCGGCGAGATTTTGCTTCTGCGCATGTGCAGAAGCACAATTGCGCTGAAATCTTGCGAGGGGACACGCGCGATTTCGGTGCAATTTTGCCTTTGCGCATGCGCAGAAGCAAAATCACACGAGGGGGTGCGCCCATGCCCGAAACATGGAGATGTGCACACATCGCACCGGTATCGGTAAGTGAGCAACCCGCCCCTGCCCCCAGGTAAGAATTTGAACCAATTACTTTGGGGTCCAGATAATGCTTATTATAGAAGAATGTTTGAGTGCTTAGCTGGGGTTTTAAGTCTGATGACTGACAGTTCTGCAGCAAGTTTGTGATCCTTATTTCCTAGAACTGAACATTTTTATTAGCAATTGTGGAAACAATTGGGGAACAAAACTATAAAAGGGTATTCAAGACTTTCTAGCTTGTTGAAGAGAAAGGTAAGGTAACTTGCAAACATTCTAAATATTACATATATTACACTCTAAAAACCTCAAGATAATGAAAAAGTTATCTTTTAAAAATGATTTTATTTACCTGTTGAGCAGTCTCACGCACATACTCAGATGCAGACTGTGGTGCTAAGTAGAATTTGGCCTCTTCTTGTGTCTCTTCCTGTTCCTTTTTAATGTTTATTTTCAGAGGTTCAGTAATGTTAATAATGTCTACTTCCTCATCATTGTCAGATTCTTGTTTAAGGAGCTGCTCTAGTTCCATAAGCTTTCGACATAGCTCTTCCCCAGTGGTGTAAGAAGATGAGCATTCTTTTCCATGTAAAGCAATTAGGCACAGAAGACAGGATTAGCAAATAATTTATATAAAGTGACATGCAGTTCATTGCAAATAAAACAAATTATAGTTGCTATGACCAGAAACCTAAACTCCCAATCTACTATCCATATATCTCTCAAGTTTCAATCATTATATCAAAAGAGAAACCATTAACAATATTAACAAAAATATTTGTAAATTCAGAATTGTTAGTTTTGGGGTTGAAGAAATGGAGCACACTCAATTCAATAAAGTATGAATGTGTATCTGTATCTATTTGTTTATGTAACAGTCACTAATAAGAATATTAATATGTCCTTCACAACTATGATGAGTAGTCCATACCACTGGGTTTAAAAAAAGAATCTCTTTATCATATTTCCCTTGTTTCAGAACCAAAATAACACTTACCGTATTTTTCGGAGTATAAGACGCACCTTTTTCCTCCCTAAAAGTGGCTGAAAATTTGGGTGCATCTTATACTTCGAATGTAGCTTTTTTTCCAGCCCTAACTAGGTGCTAACAGATCTTCCCAGCTCTTACCTTGCAGGCTTTTTCATTGTTACTCTCTCCAAAGAATGTTTTTCCAGCCCTAAGTCTTTGCAGGGTTTTTTTTTCATTGCTCTACTTGCTCCAAAGAAGGTTTTTTCCAGCCCTAACCAGGTGCTAACTATCTTCCCAGCTCTTACTGGCTTGCATGCTCTTTCATTGTTACTCTCTCAGAAGAAGTTTTTTTTAAAGTCCTAACCAGGGGATAAAATAATGTGCTGAAGCTGACCAGACTAAGGATGCTAGCCAGATGAATACCTGGTAGGCAGATTGTTTTCCCCTATTTTCCTCCCCAAAAACTAAGGTGCGTCTTATACTCCGGTGCGTCTTATACTCCGAAAAATACGGTATTTTATTTATTGATTCATTCACTGATTTATTCACTGATTCATTCACTCATTTCTTCTGAACCTCCCCAGCCAGTCCCAAATAATCAGAAGACAATCCCCCACTTTACAGGAAAACTGTTAAATATAGCATTTTTATACATGGTCCTAGAAACACATATTGAACCATCCAGGCAAAACTGATGACTTCAGGAGACAAAGATGGAAACCTAATCCTATAGTTTATTTTCATTCTACAAATTATGCCAAAATAAACCCTTTGAGGTTCTGAAATTAGACTCTTTACCTGGCTCATTGTCTATTTGTGTCAGCACATCCTCTATGGAATCCTCATTCCTAAAAGCTTCCGGATCAGGTGGTGTATAACCATGGAAGCGACACCAGTGTACAACCTGCTTTGTTTTCAGAGGCACAATGCTGTGAAATTTAGGATACTTTTCTATGATTTCTTGAAGGATTTTACGTATTGTCAAGGCTCTTTGCCACTGCAGATGAAAAAAGGAAGAAGAAAAACAAGAGTTAAATAGAATCAAATATGTATATCTTTCATTATAGTTACATTATAATCTTTTATATCAATGGATCTGCATGCATTGTAAGAGCTAAGTAAAAAACTGTAGATAACTGTTATCTCCCAGATGGTGACCAGCTGCTTAATTGCTGCTGGTCAAAGTCACATACAGCAACAATGGAACCTGTGTGCGTTTGTCTGTGTGCACATGTGAAATTGTTCCAAACAGATGACTTCTGTTAATAGAGGATCTCACAGTTCTAGCCATTCTATATTTTGTCTTTGTGGCTCTAAAACAGGGTACATCTAATAAATAAGAACAAAAATAACATCAAATAAACAGTTATGCTTCTAAAAGCTCAGGAATTGAAAACTTTTAAGGCAAATTCAATTTTTTGTTTTCAGTTTGTTGCATCAGAGGACAGTACAATCTATCCTGGAATGCTTCCTCATTTCTCATCACGGTGCTCGCAACAGAAGGGTCATTTTGTCAAGCAGAAAAGAGACATGAAAAGCAAATTAAAAACCCTTTGGAAGTATGACAACATAAAGGCAACATTGGGAAAAAGTTGCTATTTTGTCACACAAAAGATCTGGATTGTATAATGTTAAGAGGACATGGAACTTTAAGTTCAGTTACATTTTATTTAGCCAAGTATTAGTAAATCTCTGCAAAAATTAAATGCAAGAGATAAATTTTTAATAATTTCTAGGGATTTTAAAAATTACCAGATTTCTGAGGGACAGCTTTTAGTCATCCATTTACCTGAGGCTGAAATTCAGCTTTATAGAATACATTAAAATTACCTCAGCAGCTCTTCGTTTTCCAATATTCCAGGAATAATATTGTTCCACAGAACTGGCACAGAAAGGATTGGCATCCTCAGCTAAAAAAAACAAAGGAACACCAAAAGCTTTAGATTTTTAATAACCATGGAAATTAATATATTATATGGCAAGCTATTTCTGAACATCTTCTCAGAACATAGCTTAAATCAGAATATGCTGCTTGTTAATAAAATCAGAAAGTGCCTTATGGAAAAAACTGAAAAGCCTTTTACTCTCATTTAAAACAGATACTAAATTAGGAAGAACATTAAAAGAAATTACCATAGCTATTTGAACAACAGGTAAATATCAGGGGTGGTATTTGTGACATAAGACAATTTTCTAGCCTTTACTAGATGACCTGCAAGCTCCCTTCCAACTCTGTTAATCTGTTAAAGATCTGAACTACTGAGAAAGATGGAAGCCTTTGAACATAAAAAACACCTGAGAAACAAATTACTAGAAATGATTTGGAGAAGGGAAACGCAGGAGCCTGAATGAATCCCAGTATGAAAACTAGACACATGCATTAATTTTTTTATTTCAGGAATACCAAGTCTCAGCATGTAAAGTGCCATTGCTATTAAACCACCTATTTTATGTATTTTCATGCAGATGAAAATAAAGCCAGACATAGCTGAATAACTCAGCAGTTATTTCCTCATTGTTAAGATACAGCTCATCTAGGTAACACTGCAAAAATCAGGAGTTGGATTTGGGCTAGGAGCGTGATTCAACTCTCTCATAATGTATTTTTTTTTACAGAGAATATATGTTTATGTAGTGCTTCGTATGCGATTTCAAAAAGGTTAGGGTTAGGCTTGGAACACTTAATGCTGCAAATGTAATAATACATGTCTGTAATCTTTAATCTGTAATCTCTTTGAAGCTACATTATTTCTCGAGCTGACCTGGCAGCTACAGAGGACAGTTATCTATTCCCAAGGAAAAAGAAATGATTGCATCAAACAGATATGGTTGGGTGCTACATCTGTGCTCCTGCATATTCCAAATCACCTTCTCAAAACCACTTACAAAGCACTGCATAGCCCACTAGACTACAGTTGTCCTTTTAGTTTTCCTGTATGTCAAAAAGCAGATCAAAGTGGGAGAGGAATCTCTTTTAAATCCTTTGAGTCAGAGGGACTGGTCTCATGGATCAGATTAAACCTGAGTGTGCAATAGCAACAGCATTTAGGCTTATACTGTGCCCCATAGTGCTTTACAACACTTTCTGGTTGCCTTACAATGTAGAAGCATTATTTGCATATAGCCCTCAACAATCTGGGTCCTCTTTTTACGGACCTCAGAAGGATGAAAGGCCTTGAGCCCCATCCAGATTGAACTCCAGGCTGTGGGCAGAGTTTGCCTGCAATACTGCACTGGAAGTTTTGATTTCAGAAATACTAGTTTCCCATTCCCATTCCTCATAAAGAGGAGAGTTAAAAATGCTAGACTTACTCTAGTGTCTTTCAGAATATCAGCAAAAATGGGAACACTTTCTGAATGCTTATTATCCTTCAGAATTTAAAAATTCTGAATTTTTAATACAATATACACAATACAAACTTTGTAAGTGGAACAAGAAAATGGAAACTAGTGTTCTGATGGTTGAAATGGAAATCAATCAGCATTATTGTAATTCACCGCCCTCATGTACACCAGGAAAAATATGACATTTAGCCAAACATTTAAAAAATGCTGAGGAAAAGATATGTAACTCAGTTAGCAGGAATAATCTTGACATGAAAAAATGGATATATAAAAACAGAAAATTGTAAGAGATTTTCCCATGGTTAACATTTTCCCATGGTTAACATTTTCCCATGGTTAACATGTGGTCAAAGCCACATAATATTTCAAGCATTCTAAAGTTTGATGTATTTATAATTATCAAAGTTAATGTTTACAGTTTTACACACTTAATAAAGTTTGTTGGGTAAGTTCTGAGTAATCCTATGATTACAATCCTAATTGCTTGGGGTGCATAATATTCCTGTTGCCCCCTTAGTGTCTAACACCCCTCTTGATAATGCAAACACCTTTCATTAGGGGGAAGTTTCGCCCATTTTGAGAAACACTGCTCTATAGCAAATGCAGGCAGATGGAACAATGGCCATACTAAGTATGAATAGAGCATATTACACCAAAAAATGACTGTTAAACAATGTTTTCGTTACTTCTCTCAGTAATTAATGGAACGTTCTTCACAATTGCTGTCAAAAGTTGCGGGAGGTTGTCTAAATATTCTTCCCTGTAAAAAATAAAGAGGTGGCATTTAATATAGAATTTATTTATTATAGCACAGTAGAGTGCTTTTTACACTGCTTCTACTGTACAAAGAATATGCATGTACAGATACTGCTATATTACTGCCTATAGAGCACAAAGGGAAATCTTTATGTACATAAAGACAGTGATGTTTGGACAAACATTTTCAAACCTCTCTCAGCTTTTACATTTTGAAAGTTTGTATTTTACATTTTTTTTCCAAGGGGAGGGCAGTGTTAAGCTTACACAAACTTGATATGAAATAAAGAAAAAAGTTGTATTATAAGCTTCTAATAAGCTTTTTTAAAATAGGAAATTATGCTGTTGTAATTTGGTTTGCAATAAAGGGAGGAGTCTGTGAGGATCATAATAGAAGTTTCTCACCTCAGGTCTATAGTTGGATATAGCTATTTATATAGCTTGACATGGCTCTTAAAGTTTGAGACAAAAATAAATCCGAACAAACAAGATAATTAGTTTCTATGGATCCAGTGCTGCATCTAAAATATAGTTTATCCACTGCAACTGATGTGCAAACCGATCAGTGTAATTTTAATTTGCATCTGTAAAGTATTTCTTACCAAGACCTTAATATACTGTGATCTATCCAATATCCACTATAAAGTCTCAATTGCTTGGACTGAACAAAATTAAAATAATTCTCTTGAAGGAATTTCATTTCAACATTAATAGGGGTGAACTCCCAACAAATTCAAGTGGCTCATAAAAATATAACCCATATTTTTTACAACAGCCATTGCTCCTTGTAGTAAGTTATTTTAACTTCACAAAGATAATTACCCAATGGAATAATTTCCAAGTTCTGAACTTTCCTCTGTTTTTATTGTCGCCTGAGCATCCTGAGATACTGGAATACTGCAGCTCTGCCCTGTTGCATCAGGCTCCAGCTTCACTTTAAAAGATAATAGAATATTTTTAAAAAACATTTGTTAGGCAAATGAAAGGCAATGATAATCTTCTGTTTCAGACAATTAGGAAGAAAAACTACAGGTAGTCCTTAAATTACAATAATTCATTTAGTGACTGTTTGAAGTTACGACGACACTGAAAAAAGTGACTTATGACAGTTTTCACGCTTAAGACTGTTGCAGCATCCCCATGGTCAAGTGATCAAAATTCAGTTGCTTGGCATTTGGTCCATATTTATGACAACTGCAGTGTCCCGGGGTCATGTGATCACCTTTGGTGATCTTCTGACAAAGTCAATGGGAAATCCAGATTCATTTAACAACCATGTTACTAAGTTAACAATTGCAGTGATTCACTTAACAACTATGGCATGAGAAGTCATAGAATGGGGCAAAATTCACTTAACAACTGTCTCGCTTAGCAACAGAAATTTTGGGCTCAACTGTGATCGTAAGTGGGGGACTACTTGTAGTTTTTTCTGAAGGAGGAAAGCAGAGATTTTAAAGAGGAATCCTGGCACCGCAATAAAGTATTATTTAGAGCAGTAGTTCTCAACCTTCCTAATGCTGCGCCCGCCCCCCGCCCCCACCGCGACCAACCCCGCCACCGCCATTTGGGTTCTTTTACCCTCTGTGCATGCACAAAGCGTTCTGCGCATGCGCAGAGGGTAAAAGAACCCAACTGGCGGCCTCTGGGCGAAGTCTCCCGACCCCTGTGAAAGGATCGTTCGACCCCCAAAGGGGTCACGACCCCCAGGTTGAGAACAGCTGGTTTAGAGACTTATTTATCAATCAATCAATCAATCAAATTTTGAACCACCTATCTCCCTCACAGAGTAGTAAGTGTAAGTGTAAGTGGATGGCAGGAAAAAATACAATGTAAAAGGTCTACATTTCAAAACCTTTTTTTGGGGGGGGGGTTTGCTACTTTTTGTGAGGTAAAATTGCCTTAGTACTCTCTTTGGTCTCCAAGTGAAAGTACCAATATACTTTTACAGATGCCCAAAAAGATTTCTTGATGTCAATACTTTCATCAAGCTGAATGCTTTATCACCTGAATCCTGCTTCACTTGCACAATCGTACTGTGGAAAAAGCTGATGGCTAATAAAAAGCATTTGAAAGGGGCACTTCCACCAAGTGCAAAGGTGCAAGCGAAGCAACATTCTTAGCTTAGATAACCCTGGCTACCTGAGCAAGTACATATGGCAGGCATATTTGGTTCGTTGGTGAATGAAAATTCGCCAATGAAAATATTTGCAGAAAATATCCGCACACACAACCAGAGAAAGCCTCTGAAGCAGCCAAATCAAACCCTTTAATGCTTTCACGTTTCAAGAAGTGGGATACTGCTGATATCTCAAAGGTGCTTTTTTTTCTTCAAAAGGCTACTGCACTGTTTTTTCTTTGAAAAAACCTTTGAGACAACTATGATCTGGATCAGGGGTCCTCAAACTTGGCAACTTTAAGACTTGTGGACTTCAACTGTCAGAATTCTCCAGCCAGCTATGCTGGCTGGAGAATTCTGGGAGTTGAAGTCCACAAGTCTTAAAGTTGCCAAGTTTGAAGACCTCTAATCTGGATGATTGAGAATCTCCCCAGGCATTTATACTCTGCTGATACCAATGCACTTTGCAAAGTACCCCTTCTGAATGCTTTGAACAATCCCACTGACTAATTTCCCAAAAAATAACACTTATAAATTTCTTATAGATGTCATGAATAGTGGCTAATCATATAGTCATTTCCAAGGCTTCATTATGACAATGGGCGATTCTACCTTTTGTAACAGTCACTGCAGGAGTGCTTGGGACAACTACACTAGTTGTAGTCATGGGTGTAACAGTCGTTGCTTTGCTGGAAGAAACCGACTGTATCACTGAAAGAGAAAAGGAATATTGGTAATGTAGACAAATATGCTTCACTTTTAACACTTTTTCATTTTTGTTGCTAAATTACTTCGATAATTTTAGCAGAAAATGCTGGAAATTTTAACAATGGCTTTTTGCAACAACTGTTATCTGAACATTTTTTAAACTCTGTTCTTTGTAAAATATTTTTTTCTGATTTTACCTGGATCTCACAAACCACGTTCTCACTATTATGCATAATCTGGTGTTGGTTTTAATAATGATAATACTGGACATTAAAATTGTAAGTGTGTATTAGTTATCAGTGTCAATAGGATGTGATATGCACGGCATCAAATGTTGTGCTCCAGACAATTTAAAGTCTGCTCGCCACTAGAGCCAAAGGTTTCCAATTCTTGGCAGTGCAATAGATCCAGAAAGCTTAGAAGAGAGAAGCCTGCAATATCGAAAAAGAGATTTAGGCAATGTCTTGTCAACAACATCCTACCTTTGTTCACAGGCATCAGGATAGTTTGGACTCCTCCAGAAGCATTGCTGACACCAAGTTGTTTGAGTTGGCTGGGTACTGTCAAAACAGCCTGTTGTGGGCTGTTCTGGTTGGATTGGATCTTTAGCAACCCTACATTAGAAATGTATTAAAATGAATTATTTCTTCCTTTCACATAGAACAAAGAAGATAAAAAAGGAAGCTCTCCTATCTATGTATCAGTATGGAGAATTAGGTCTAGTGCTAGATCTCTCCTCTCCTACCAAGACCAACTGGAACTGGCCCTAGTGGAGAATTACTGACGGAGGCGAAATTTATCTCACAAAGGAGAAATAGATCTTTCTAATAGATATTAGAAAAAGAAACTGCAGTTTAAAAGTCTAAGTAAAAATATTTATTTCGGTACAAAACAATAAATCCTCATTAGTCTACATCTCTGATATAAAAATAGGTGTTGCTTCGATAGAAGCCAGGAACAGAAGGAATGAACGGAGAAAGGAATGTGCACATGCGTACAAGAACATATCAATCATGTGCTCAGGAATAAACCATTATATTAGATAGGGATGCTTTTCCCTGCATATACATATAACAGGCAATATAAAATCACTGCTTGACAATTACAGTATCATACCTTCCACCACCACCAAAAATATGTCCAAAACTGGTATTAAGGGCTACTGAGAGATCCAAGAGAACCACCAGGGATGTCTTATGTCAATATATATGGATGCCCATTTCACACAAGGTAAGATCTGATTATTTGACAAGATGAGATTGAGGTTTTGCTTCTCATCCAAGAAGCTAAAGAAGCTGAAACATCTTCAAGGAAACACAAAGTCCAGTTGCCTTTTGAAAGAGTACCTTTTGGACAACCATGACCTGGATGTCTGAGAATCTCCATAGACATTTGGCTCAACTGATTTAACCCTGTTTCCTAAGTAGATCTTGTACTGCTTAAATGCCAAGAGTTTCTCAGAAAACCAATGGGCTTTCCAGGATCCATACTGTATTGTGTTTAGTTTGTACAAAAGCATCCCATTGACTAATTCAATCTTTTAGTTCTAGATTACCTGATACTGCAGTTTTTGTGGATGCTGGTGCTGGGGTGGTGACCCAAGAAGCAATGCTTACAACTGTGGAGGAACTTGTTTTATTAGGTGCAACGGATGCCGCTTGCCCATGATTGGCAGCAACCGGCTGTTGCTGCCCAGATGCCTTCACAATGGGGCCTGCAGATGAAGGGGAGCTAGAGCTTGCACTGTCTGCTTGCTATGTTAAAAAAAAAAACCAGGGAGAGTGGAAAACACATTTTTCAGCTTAATGATCCAATAAAGAAAATAAAAGGAAAAATATTCTAAACAAATTATGAATTAATTATTCCTAAGCTATGCATATACAATATTTTTAGTTGAGCGTTAGAAAAGCCTAAGGGGGTCCAGTTCTATTGTATATAACATTTACAGTATTTTCGTAGTGCATTGTCAGTTTCAAGATTTCATACACTTCTATACTTTTTACTAATAGCACCCCTGCATTTCCACCCCAAGCCCATTTTACAAGAGTGAAAACGGAGTATTTTTTTTCCCTTCTGATAACATCTTTTGCATAGGCTTAGTGCCAGGACAGAGTCTCAAGTCTTCTGATGCAATCATCTCAATTAAGCTATGCAGGACTACAGCAAATTACAGTCTGGATGGGAGCTTGTCTGGGAACCCCAACAGACACTTCCTTGAGTACTATGAACAAAAAAAAAAGGAGGAAATCCAAATAATAAAATACAAAAACATTCTCCCTAAACCAGGGGTCGGCAACCTTAAACATTCAAGAGCCATTTAGACCCGTTTTCCACAGAAAAGAAAACACCAGGAGCCACAAAACCCTTCCCGTGCCTGACTATTTCCTGAGCGGCCACAGAATATGTAGTTGAATTAAATGTTCTGTTTTCTTCTGAAACTTTTCTTTTCTTGGATTTATCCATGGTTGGCCTACTGGGGGTTGAAAAGCTCAATAAATCGCGTGCCAGTGGGTATCACACACTGGCGGTTGTGACGCATATTTTGAGCAACAGAGAGCCGCAGCAGAGGGATGGAAGAGCCACATGCGGCTCCAGAGCCGCGGGTTGCTGACCCCTGCCCTAAACATAGTACGAAGGCAAGTATGCCAAAGGTCTCATGTAAATGCTAACATTTTTTTCACACAGCAGGATGGATACTTAACACTTAAGTAACTTTGATTTCCAGGGAGTAAGAAGTTGATTCTTTCCCCCGCATAACAACTCTGTAATGCATCTGAAGTATGACATGCAAATCAAGCAATACTGGACCTCACCTGGGGGACACCATTTGATGCAAGTGTCACAGCTGAAGTTGTTGCTGCAGTGATCACCCCGCCTGATACTCTCAGCACAGTGGTGCCGGGCTTTGAGAGCTGTGATGATGCTGGTAAGGATTTCAGTGTATTGTCTGATATTTTCATGAGTGAAGCTTGCCCACTGGAAGCTGCCTTTAAATTTGTAAATGAGTTAAAATAGAAACAATATTTTATAAAGCAGATAGTACAACTAGTAGAATAGAAAAGATGCTAACATTCATGATGTTTTAAACAAAACCCCAGTATATATGCAGGTGTTCAATTTTGCTACATCTTGTAGATCAGGGGTGGCCAAACTATGGTTCTTTGAGGACTTGTGGACTTCAACTCCCAGAATTCCTGAGCTAGCCATGCAAGCATTGCTGGCTGGCTCAGGAATTCTGGGAGTTGAAGTTCACAGGTCCTCAAAGAACCATAGTTTGGCCACCCCTGTTCTAGATTATAGAGATACTGTCAGGAAGAGTTTGTGAAGAATAAGTGAAAATTGTTATGGAAGGTTAAAAGTGCTGGTTTGTATCTCAGGGTACTTTTTTTGAATGCCACATATTAAAGCAGGAATAAAAGAAACATTCTAGGGCTGTGTTAAAATTGAATCCTTTCCTTTTCAGTCAAAGTAAAAATCACGTAACAAACGTATGTTATGAACTGTTTATTTCAAAGGAAATAGAGATTTGGAAGATTAAGAATAAGATAGATCCAAGAGTCAGAAAGGACATTAGTCGTCAATTCCCTACACCGTGCTGGATCTATGAGCCTTTCTGATAAGGATCCTCCATTCTGTGTTTGAAGATTTTCAGTGCAGAATTACCTCTTCACTTTTCAGTGTGTTCCACTGCCTAACAGTTCACATAGCTAGGAGGTTTCTCCTAAAATCTAAATTGAACATGTTTCTTTGCACTTTTAACCCATTTGTTCTGGTCCTGCACTCTCAGTAGAGAAGAAATGTACAGCTCTTTAGATATTTGAAGGTAATAAGGATTCTTAGCCCAGCTTCTCCCAACCTGGGGTTCTTTAAATGTGTTGAACTATAACTCCCAAAAGTTCTAGTCACCACTCAGATTGGGAAATGCTGAACTAATCTTTTGCCCATCTGTCTTTCTACTACAAATTTCCTTCCTCATATTCTTCTTCCATTAAGGGGCAATTTGGAAGGAACATTTTTTTACTATTGAAAAACTACATGAAAGCAAAAGGCTCAGCACGGTTTTCTCCTTCTCTATTGTCCATTGTTCAAACCATTGGCCTGTCTTAGTTCTTTTTCAAGCATTTTCATTTGAAAATAGAAATGGGAGAGTTCAACCTAAATATACTGCATAAATATCTCATGGATAACATAAATATTTTATGGATATATGGTGGTTTTTAATAGTTGATAACAACAAAAATAAAATAAACAAAACCAAAACAACTTTTCAGAATTTTTCATTCTGTTTCTTAAGATCTGTCTGTCTTGCCCAACCAAAGAATGTATTAAAATTAACCGTTCAGGCATACAGATTAGTATTTACACATTATTGATGATGTACATGTATATATTAAAAACAATCATTCAGACATTTACCCCGTTTCCCCCAAAATAAGACATCCCCTGATAATAACGCCAATCGGGCTTTTAAGTGCATGGCAATCAGGCCAAGCGCTTATTTCAAAAAAATATAAGACAGGGTCTTATTTTCGGGGAAACACAGTATTTTATTAACCAGGCTTCTAAAAGATACATTTATACATTACCATAAAGTACAGAAGTGACTTGCTACAGAATGCAAAACAGTTGCACTTTGCATTAAGTCCTTCGGGAGTATCTAGAACAACAAACAACTAAATCGAAGCACCACAGTTACCTGTGCAAATAAGGTGGCAGTTTTGTGTCCAGTTATAACTTTCAAAGCTTGCTGTCCTTGGGAAGATGATGTTCCAGCACTTGTATTACCTTGGAGAACAGTCCCTGATGTCACCTGCTTTGCTGTAGTCTGGTGAGGTGGCTGGCCAACTAAAAAAGTGCCCTACATAAAAAAATTAGTATCTTCATTGAAGATATAGTAAGTAATAGCCATTGTCCCTTAAATTGTGAAACCCGAAACTGTTTTTCTTTTCTAGTTCCACTTAAAATTAGTCAGGGTCATATCACAATATCTACTTTTAAGTAGTGTCTATCAGATTCTATTAAAAAAAACTTAAGTAATTATGCCAGTTAACATACCAAAAAGTAACAGCCTCAAATCACTTAGACAAACGATTGCTATCATATATTAAACATTGTACAAAAGAGCACTGCTGCATCTTACTGTGATTTAGCTTCCATGGTAACTGATAGGCCCCTTGCATCCCTTTCTTAAAATATTCACATTATTTCAATTTTAAAGGGAAAGCCAGCATGCTATCAACTCCCTAGTCTCAACTTCATTTCCATGAATGCTTCTGTGCTCTCTTGTAAAGAAAAACAGTCAGTGGTTGAAGCATGTAGGTAGTATCTGCTTTCCTGGTAATCATAAGATGGGGAACTGGAAGGAAGCATCTTCGTTAGTTTGCCTTTGATAGAGGATGCCTGCTGTAAGTCATCATTATGGAAATGAGGATAATGTGAACAATAATGTTATTTGTAAAGACCAGAACCAAGAAAACCAATTCCTACTACTGTTTTTTAAATTTTAATTAGAATACATTGTAACCCAGCTTTCTCTGTCCAGATACATTGCAGTACTTTCACCATCTTCTCCAGTCAACCTATATCTATCTATCTATCTATCTATCTATCTATCTATCTGTCTGTCTGTCTGTCTGTCTGTCTGTCTGTCTATCTATCTATCTACAAAATAGATATTTCTATTTCTATTTCTATATATCTACTATATATATAGTAGATGCGCTGAACTATAATTTACATTATATATATATATATATATATATATATATATATATATATATATATATATATATATATATATATATATATATATATATATATATATATAATGTAAACTATAGTTCAGCGCATCAGAAGAATATTGATCCACTTGTAGTTATCTAATGTTTATGCTAACAACAACTCTCTCTCTCTTTGTATATATATATGTATTGTGGACTAACCTGTGGGGTTTGTTTGAGAATATAGGATGTGTAGGTGAGATGCTGAGACACACCACTGCTTGCACCCTGCGTTCCGCTACTTCCTGAAGAACCTAACTGCTGATCTGGAACATCCAACAAGATAGCCAGTTATAAATAAGGCAAACCCAAATCCTATTTATTTTAGCTCTACTATCAGATTACCCGCTAGGTACCGAAATGTACACGATCTACTCTCCAGAATCTCAATCCCAAATTCAGTAATTAGCTAATAGCAGAAGCTATACAGACTCAATATGGATTGCTATAAAATTTCATTGCACACAAAAAGGAAGTTTATCCATCCATCCATCCATCCATCCATATGACTCATAGCAATCTGGTCTACGTTTATATAACATTTCTATCTGACCTGAGAATGGTTGATTCCCACCTTGCTAGCAGAAGCCCTTCCTTCCATAAAGCATTTTTAATATATCTGTGTTTCAAAGAATGCAATCTGTCTGAAAAAACCTGGATATTCCTGAAGTATCCAGTTGCACTGCGATGTTATATAGTCTGCTAATGAAACATTTGCAAGAAAACCACCAAGTTCAGAGAGCACCAAGGACCCCACCCATTACTTGCCACCACATTTAATATGCTACTTTTCTTTTGTGTAATACTAACTGGCATTATTTGTGGCTCGCAAAATAGCTCCTTGAGGTATAAGTAGCAGTTTCCCTTTCCCAGATGGGTTCTTGCTATTTGTAGTAAGGTACAATTTTGTGCCAGGAGGTAGGTTTGCCAAATTGGCTAAATTAGTGGCTGGTAATTGCAACGTTGCCATAACTAGAAGGAAAAGAAAAAAAAATTATCAAGATTTTCAGAGACCACCCTCTTGCAACAAAACATTAAGTCCCACAAAAATATTCTTCTAAAAATGTTCCAAGTTCTTTCACCTTAGCTACTATTATGTAATATTTATGTTTGGGTTCTTTTACTTTTTATTATTGGATTTTATCCTATTTTGTATTTATTTGACTGAAAATTATGTTTTGCTAAAAATGAAACGTGATATAAACTCATTAGGGATATGAGAGCCATACTCTTTTTGTGGAGAGAATTCAGTCCCTAATTAGCTGCAGAAAAATAAGAATCGAGCTGCTATCATTCAATACAGCGCATTCAGATGAAAGGCTTTAAGATGGGTTGTAGATAATAAGGAAAGAATGTATTTCATGGAATTTCTTTGTGCAAACAGAAAACTTAAGGAAAGTGGAATGAAAATCAGCAGAATTTCTGAAGATGAAGTAAGTTACAAAAAGAAAGACTACATGATATTATATAAGAAAGTGCAATATGTTTGTACTGGATGAAAAAGAGACCAACAATTGAACAGTTTACTGTATTACAACATTATATGGTAAAACAAATCAAAATCTGGATACAGTGTCAGCTGACAGCTTTTCAGTATCAGCAGAACACACAACACTGGAGAAATGGATTCCCTTCTCTGTTCTATTTGCCAGGACACTCTGCCCTGAAATTTGTCTGTGAGTTGACAAATTTTCTGGAGAGGATTTACTGTACAAGGATAAGAGCAAGGAATATGGATGCAAGTCAGCTTGTAAACCTTTAAATGTAGTCCAACTCTTTTATTTATTGGGTTTTCGACAGTAATCTATAGCATGGTAGAACTACATGGTGACAAGTCATTTGATGCATCCTACCCGGATCAGGTTTTCCAACCTACTGTCCCCTAGTGGTGTTGAAACTATAGGGAACTCTGGAAGTTAGTATTCAATATACCTGAAAAAAACCTAAATCGGACATTGGGTGCAATTTTATGATAATTGAATACCAGAGTATTCAATAACTTACTTTATTGATGTAATTAATTAGTTCATTATTCAGTTAGCTGGGCTATCTTGGCTGATTTCAAGAAACTAGGGCCACTACTTGATTAATACTTAGGAGAAAGATAAACAGAACATGCAGGTTATAGATTAGATTTGGAAGCTGAAAAAGCATCCTGGAAGAAAGCAGCAGCCAATCACTTGTACATTTTGCCAAGAAAACTACGTGGATTTATCTTTAAAATTCCCAGGAATGGAGCTTAACATGAAGGAGATATTTTTAAACTCATTTTTTAGCTCCATACCATCATGTTTGACATTTCAAAAAGTAAGTCCATTTTACCTGAACCTTGGGATCCAGTTTTTGGAGTTCCTGTTGATGGAACCTGAGCTTTTGTTAAAGTCTGCACAGGCTGAGCAACGATGGTTCCTCCTCCACTACTCACAATAGCTTTGGCAACTCCTTGAGTTACAATTTGTTTTCCACCAGCTGTCTTTGTGACTGAAGGGCCTGATTTTGCCACAAGTATTTGTCCTCCACCAAGGGACACAGCTTGCTTGACTGACGATGGTAAAGCAGACCCAACTGGAACGCTAACAATCTACAGAGGGAAAAAATAAAAATACACACAACATAAATATACACACAGAGCTAATGTATTAACATCAAGCTAAATAAAAGTGATATTCTGTCAAAGGTTGGATCTGAAGTGGAAATTGTGTGGAACTGAGGCAAAATGACTCACTCAGGATGATTATGCCTGTTTAGGAAAAAAAACCTTCTCTGGTGTTAGTTATGTACTAATTCTATTGCTCAAATAACTAGCAGCCCCAAACAGTTAACAACTTCTAAAATACTGTATAGAACAGGGGTCAGCAACCCGCGGCTCTGGAGCCAGATGTGGCTCTTTCATCCCTCTGCTTCAGCTCCCTATCGCTCAAAATATGCGTCACAACTGCCAATGTGCAACACCCACCGACGTGCAATTTATTAAGTTTTACGACCCCCAGTAGGCCAACCATGGATACATCCAAGAAAAAAGTTTCAGAAGAAAACGAAACCTTTAATTCAAGTATATATGCTAGTTTTGTGGCTGCTCAAGAAATAGTCAGGCACGGGAAGAGTTTTGTGGCTCCCGGTGTTTTCTTTTCTGTGGAAAACGGGTCCAAATGGCTCTCTGAGTGTTTAAGGTTGCCAACCCCTGGTATAGAAGGATCTTTGCAGATGATTTAGATAAAGAAAAAGACTCTATTTATTCATTTCCATGTACTCATATTTATCCTAGAGCAATGCATTTTAATTGTTTTATTACAAATGCTGAGAAAAAGAACATAAAACAATTAAAATAACCCAATATTTAACTGTGTAGCAAGATACTCAATGATTCCTTTCAATATTTCAAACCCATATAATTTTTTGTATTAGAATGAGCTTAGTAAAAATGCTGAGAGATCAGAAATAGCTTAAGCCAGCATGTAAGAGATAAAAGGGAAACCAGGAAGCATCTTTGGGAACTAAGCTCTGTAACTGCTGAAAAAGCCATCTCCTTTGCCACTATCAACTTGATCTTGCTGATATTCCAAGAAACATCTTAGTGGAAACTCTCAATTCTAGGAAGGTGAGTTTGTGAAAATATAGCCTTTAGGATAACTGGCTTTCAAGTTATTTTGAAGATGAAAAGATGACAAGGCTAGGGAACTATCCAGAAACCAGTGCATATTTCTCAAAACCAGTGTTAACATCTAGTTTCCTAAGATTGTGCAAGGCCAAAAAAAAAAGATGCAGCTTCTCTAATGAAATTCTAACAACTATATGATGCACAGGAAAGCACATAAGCAAGGAAAGGGGGGGGGGAAGAAAATGTTACCCAAAGAAAAACAATTTGGAATTAAAGATGGGCCTAGTACAGTGATGGCGAACCTTTTTTTCCTCGGGTGCCGAAAGAGCGTGCTCGCGCGCTATCGCGCATGCGTGAGTGCCCACACCCATAATTCAATCCCTGGGGAGGGTGAAAATGGTCTCCCCCACCACCCTGGAGGCCCTCCGGAGGCCAGAAACGGCCTGTTTCCCAAGTTCTGGTGGGCCTAGTAGGCCTGTTTTTCATCCTCCCCAGGCTCCAGAGGCTTCCCTGGAGCTTGGGGAGGGTGAAAACGCCCTCCCCCGCCCGCTGGAGGCCCTCCGGAAGCCGAAAATGCCCTCCCAGAGTCTCTGTGCGAGCCGAAAATTAGATGGCCAGAGTGCAGATGCACGCTGGAGCTGAGCTAGGGCAACGGCTCGCGTGCCGGCAGATATGGCTCCGCGTGCCACCTGTGGCACGCGTGCCATAGGTTAGCCATCACTGGCCTAGTATATCAAATAGCTGAAGGCCGTGAGAACGAATGAAATGCAATTATTTTTCCTCAAATTAATAATGTTTTAAAGAACAAAATAGGTATTTGAAGGGTATTCCTATCCATTTAAAGCTTCTGGTATTACCTAGTTGCGTCGAAAGGACAAGAGCGTGGAGTAAAGCAATGGAGCTGTAGTTACTACAAAACTGCTAGAGGGAAAAAGAAGGAAAAAAAATCCGGCACCTTTGATGAAGTGGACCCCTCTCCTGTGCTCACAATCTGTTTCTGGGGTGATAAAGCAATCACATGGCTCCCTTTCACAGTCATGTACTGGGGCAGTGAGGCCTGAGAGGCTGCTCCGGTTGCTGCCACTGAAGAATGTTGCGGCAGTTCTCCAGGCTCTTGCTTTATTATCACCTTCAAATAAATTAAATGGAAATTAAGATTTTGTGGAGAAGACCTTACCTTTCAAATGAAGGGTTAAGGAGCTGTCTGGTACTCCCTACAACAATGCCCTTAGAAAGCTCTACAGATCTATTTCCCACTAGCAAGAGAAACTGAGAGGCTCCCAAATGGAGCAGCTTTGGATCCACTAGATCCTTGGTCTCTTGATTTACTGTGAGATTTGAGGATCAGTTCATCTTCTATGCTGGCTTAGAGGTGATAAAACTAATCCCCTCTCCCAACCGGAACATGAAAGGAATAATAGTCAGAGAAGGGGAAATCTGTTCAAATATCAGAAAGATGCACACACTTCTTTATTTTGTTTATATTACTCAATTTCCCATTTAAAATTGCATTCTTTTCTTTTGTAAGAAATTGAGTGTCTGCCTGATTCAGCACGAATTCAGGATCAACACAACTGTGCCTTTAAAATCCATATTTAAGAGTTGCAAAAGAATAAAAAATAAAACTACAACAGCAACAATAAAAACACTATAAAGCAACTTTTGAGAAGTTATAATAACTAATGTATTGGTTCAAAAAGATTCAGAGTATCCTTTTACAAAGAAATGATGTCTCACTGAAGCAATTTGGTAATAAAAGAAAAATATATAACTTAGAAAAGCTGGTAGAAAATATGAAACACCCCCTAAATTGCTAGACTACACACTAAAGTATTAACATTTTTCCTGACAAATGGTCCATCACCTACAGGCATAAAAGAGTAAAGAAAAAAAATTCTCAAATTATTTTTACATTACAGAAGCTGTGATTCTAGGCTCACTTTAAACATGAAAGCCAGCTGGTGATTTTGGGCTAGTCCCTCTTTTAAAGCCCAATCTACCTCAGAGGGGTGTTGTTATGGAGAAAATGGTAGAAGGAAGGAGTATTAGATATGCTTGCCACCTTGAGTTATTTATAACAATAATAAAGGCACTGAGACTCCATTAAAAGTGGGAGTCTCTCTTTTTTGTGCTATTGTTTTGTTTGCAAATTTCACTTAGACCAGTGTTTCCCAACCTTGACAACTTGAAGATGTCTGGACTTCAACTCCCAGAATTCCCCAGCCAGCATCCACTGGCTGGGGAATTCTGGGAGTTGAAGTCCAGACATTTTCAAGTTGCCAAGGTTGGGAAACACTGAGTCTTAGACCTTTGGTTGGCTTTAGGAAGAGTCCTGCTTCCTATAATAAGATTATTGGTATAATAATGTTCTTATTACATGGCTCTTGGAATACATTCACTGACCTAGTAAATGAATGTACCAGTGGTCTATACCAAATGTAGAATTTACTTTGATAATTTTTTCAAAACAATATTCACATATGCAGTTACGTTTACAAATGCTTCAGCCTGTAATGCTGAAGATATCCTATGAGAGAGCAATGAAGAAAAACCCCCATCATTGTCTGGGTAGAAAAGCACAGGAAATAATGTATGTTTGTATGTAATGCCAGAAATCTAAGAAACGAGTAACAACAAAGCCTGTCAAGGATCAAACTCAGAAAGCTCCACGGTAACTCTCTTTGTGAAACAAAACTGCACCATTCACAGTAAAGAGAACAATACCTTTGTAAATGTTCCGGGTGCTCCTGTCACAGATTTAGGGCTTTGTACCTTGGAGTGACTCCCAATTGGACAAAGAGGTGGCATGGCTGCGAACAGAGAGTCCTCTTGCTAGAATGAATATACACAGCACGTGGTTAAGCTAACTATGCAGCCATTTCTTCTTTTTAAGCATAGGATTTAGTTTCAAACAATAGACTTATCAATGGTAAAAATATACAATCTAATTTTCCTTTACTCTTACTGTTCCAGAGAACAGGAAAACAGGAGATTGCAGTAATTTTCAGGTGATGGACATTCTTGGCTATTAAGCAGACTTGTTTTGGTTAGGTTAGAAATTAACTTAAAAAGAAACTGTTAGTTGATGGTACATAATTGACATGATTTTTTTGTATTTAATTAATATTTTTATCTCCTAGGAAAGTGAAAATTACAATTTGAAAGGCACCAGGACTTTACCGAAAACTTTTATGGATATGTGAGTGACTTTTGGACTTCAAACTGTATGCTTTTGTAATAAAGGAATATAATGAACTGCATTAGTTTTAACTATTTTAATTTTCTGTTAAATACAGGTAATCCTTTTGTTTTCAAAGTTGTAACTTTGTTGCTTGTATCCTTACAATTTATATTGACTGGTTCCTAATATGATTTGATCGCTTATTTGTACCCGGACTATCATTTAAGTGTTGTACCTCATAATTCTTGACGAACGTATCTTTTCTTTTATGTACACTGAGAGCATATGCACCAAGACAAATTCCTTGTGTGTCCAATCACACTTTGCCAATAAAGTTCTATTCTATTCTATTCAATTATGGTACAATGTCCACTGCACAAAACTGATCTAGTTTCAATTGATTAATTGTTGGAAATCGATAGTACAGGTAGTCTTCAACTTAAGACCACAGTTAAGTCCAAAATTTCTGTTGCTAAGAAGGTTGTGAAGTGAGTTTTGCCCCGTTTTATGAATTTTCTTGCCACAGTTGTTAAGGGAATCACTGCAGTTGTTAAGTTAGTAACACAGTTAAGTGAATCTGGCTTTCCCCATTGACTTTGCTTGTCAGAAAGTCACAAAAGGTGATCACATGGCCCTGGGACACTGCGGCCGATATAAATACACACCAGTTGCCAAGTGGCCGAATTTTGATCACATGACCATCAGGATGCTGGGACAGTCATGTGAAAAACAGATAAGACACTTTTTTCAGTGTTGTAACTTCGAACAGTCCCTAAATGAATGGTTGTAAGTCAAGGACTACCTGTAAACAGAAGCCCGAATGTTTTGGCCAAGTACTAGAAACAATCCATTATGTACAGAGTTTGGGTGGGAGAACTCATGGAACACTTTGAGAAAAGTGGTGGAAATTTAAGAAGAGCCAACATGGTATAATAAGAGAGGATAGAGATACTCTTTAACTAGTATTCTGAATGAAAACCATTACATGTACATGGTTGTAGGAGCATGACCACTGTTAAAAAGACGTAAGAAAGTAAAAGTGGAGCACGTTGCATCCAGATTTATAGGAAACTATTAAAAGACTAGATAGATTAGCCAAATGTCTGTACCTTTACTGTAGAGGATACAAAACTGCTTCCATGAATTTTTGAGACTGGAGAACCTGTCCCATGGGAGGACTGAGAAGCACTTGTAACTTTACTTGCAGGGCTACCTATATTTATGAGAAATACACCAGACATTAGTATATAATACACATTCTGATATTCTGATATAACATACATTCGTGTTAATGAGGACTGCAATACAGTTCCCATAACTGGGCATCCTCTGCCAATGTTGGTACCACGGTTCCCAGAATTCTTCTAGTCATGCCAACTTGGAAATTCTGGAAATTGCAGCCAGCATGGCATGGGCTGGCTGGCATTATCAATAATCTGAATATAGCTTATCGGCAGAAAGTCATTTATTGCCCTCCATATAATACAGAGAAAATACGCTCAATTCATCACTCAACTTCTTTAACCGAATACCGGAAAACTTGGGAGAAGGCCAGCAACTTCTTGCACATGTACACTGCTTTACTAGATGCAGCACTAGTGAAACTGCAGTGGCAGTCCAATCAGAACCCAGCAAAATGTAGGTGAGAGGGACAGGAAACTCTCAATTACTTCCTCTTTAAAACTAGCATTAATCAACTGCTAGGTAAGACAGGTCACCACTCTGTTCTGTAGGCTCCTTTATGTAATTTGTTAGGAAACCACACAGTACGGATAGGAACAGAAAGGAATGATCTTTACTGAAAAAGGGGCCAGAACTGAATTGACATTGTAGCAACATGAAAATAGCCTATGATGATTATCAAAAGAAGTTTTCAATCAATATACTGTATAACAACCAAAGCATGAACATTCAAGCATTCGCATGATGCCAAAAGCACTGGCAGTGGCCACAGTTATGGAGTAGTAGGAAGAGGAAAATGCTGGAAAGATTGTGAAGGGCAGAGGGAGAGAACAGAACAGGCAGGTCAGTTGGGTATTTTATACTTTATGCTAAGGCCAACAGGAACCCAATAGCTCACCCACCCACTTGAACTTTTTCTATTCTCCCCTTCTCCCAAAGCCAGAAACATTTCTTTCTGGATTGAAACATGGGTTTTTCCTGAAGGTACACAAAACACTGTTTCAGTTCAGACTTAGAGCATCTAAGTGTATCCCTAAGAAACAAACAAAGTATTTGCTTGGTAACCATCGCTTATTATTGATTTGAAATCCAGCTGATCAACAGGAACAGATGTGAATAAAGATATCATGGAACTAATGATACTGTCAGGGCCCCGTTGGAGCCAGAGTTCACGGAGGACGACGACCTGGAGCTGGGGCCAACGGAGGTCGAGGGGGCAGCCTCGTTGGCTCTGGAGGAAAGTGGTAGGAGCAGGACAAGGCAGCCCTGGGACCCTTGGGCTTGGGATGGCTTGCCAGCAGGGAAGAACGGGGGCAGGACGACCGAGAGAAGGGGGAAGAGAGGGCAGGCAGTGGAGATGAGGAGTGTCGGAGCTCAAGCGATAAGCAAGCACCGCCCTCTCCTGATCCCTGAGCACGGAGAATGGAGAGAAGGCGGGAGCAGCGCAAGCTGACCCAATGACTCGGGAAGAGAGGGCCGTGCCCCTCTTCACAAGGCACACCTGGGGATTGAGACTTAAGGAGACGCTGTGGGAAGGGGCGCTTGTAGGGACCAAGCACTGAATTTGTGGAGTTTTGTGTGCCGTTGCCGACGTCTGGAGTTCACTTGCCTTCTTGCTGCCTTGTTCCTTTGCCTCGCTGGACTTATTGCCTTGCCTCGTGCTAACAGCGTTTTGCTGGACTACTCGCAGCCAGAAGCTGCTGGAGGTGTGTGTCAGTGCTTTGCTCCAGGACTTGCTATAAACATGGGAGTGTTTGGGGGAAAGATGGAGCAATAAAGGGGAGTTTGAACTATCAGCTGGCTGTGTTGCCTCTCTGCCTTGCCCCGGATCATCACAGATACAGTCATGTAAATTTTTATGAAGAAGTACATAAGAAAACAAAATAAATTAAAATAGATGTATAACTTTTTTTTTTACACTACATCAAAAACAAGGAATGAAAGACACGCATCTTTGTTCAACGTGTTGGGAAAGAGATTCATCTTGGATTTTGCCTTCTAAACAAGATGACTGACATTAGCAAGAAGGAATAGAAAATGAAACTATACTAACACACCTGCATTTGTGACTGATGCTCCACTTGACTGGCCAGGCTTGTCCACAATAACATAAGGGTTGCTAACTACAGGGGTCCCAGCTCCTTGTTTCATATGCACTGGAGTGGATGTTGGGGTACGAGGTAGTGGAGAAGGACTTGGGGTTGATATTGGAGAACCTAAAGAAAGGCGTTCCAATTATATGTGAGACAAATATGCCTAAATTACAATACACATAAACAGCAAATATTAACAGTTCAAATATAGAATTGATTCAGTTATTAAAAGGATAGAAACTAGTCCTGAAAATCAGACTTTTACCACATTACTTCCTGAAACATGCTCCTCTGATGACAGGGAGATGTAGCATTCAAAAATGTCATGTTTGATTCATTAGAATAGATATAGCAAATCTTGTGAGGCTTCTTCCAAGCTAAGCCTTTTTGTATTCTTTACATCAGGGGTCCCAAACTTGGCAACTTTAAGACTTGTGGACTTCAACTTCCAGAACTCTCCAGTCAGCATAGTTGCCAAGTTTGAAGACCTCTGCTTTATATTAAGCTCATGGCTATTGAGGAGCTGAGGTGGCGCAGTGGTTAAAAGCAGCACTGCAACTTCAGCTGACTGCTAGTTCAGCAGTTCAGCTGTTCAAATCTCACCGGCTCAAGGTTGACTCAGCCTTCCATCCTTCTGAGGTCGGTAAAATGAGGACCCAGATTGTTGGGGGCAATATGCTGAACTCTGTAAACCGCTTAGAGAGGGCTGTAAAGCACTATGAAGCGGTATATAAGTCTAAGTGCTATTGCTATTCATTGTATCTTACCACTTTGTCCTTTAAAATAAATAAGAATACTTTCCATTTGTGAGACCTGATTTTAGTAAAGTAAAAGTAAGCCTACCTCACAGACGGACAGTTTTTGTGCGAGTCAGATAGAGAGGGAGAGGAAGAGAGAGGGAGGGAGGGAGGGAGGGACAGCGAGTGAGAGCAGTGTCCACTAAGTAGTACCACATACCAGGGTTTATTCCAGTGGCATATTTGCCACAGTTGCCCCTCCTCACCCCTTCCCCAAATAAATATAACATTTTCAATACAAAGTAAACTGGCTTATTTTCATTAGATGTAAACATAATAGGCCCAAGCAAAACAACTGAAAGAGGCACTTCAGAAAGTGCATCATCATGAATAAAGTGCATCTACTTGAAGAAGCCATATCCTCTAAAAGAGTTAATCCTGCCTGTATGAAGACTGTCCCTTTCTGCCCATGCATGTATGAATAGTCTGGGACTCCAAGCAAAGCAAAGGCGCTGGGTATGCACACATATGCTCAGAATCCTGAGGAAGAGAAGCCACTGTTTGAAAGAGTTATGCATGCAAACATGCTTTGTGGAACACCTACTTCAAATGTTTTCCAGTCTTACCATGTTAAAATATGCTTCAAATTATCCATACCTGACACTATCTTGCAGCTCATGGTGATGGGCTGGAAAGACTTGCCTGGAGACTCAGCAGGGCTTGGGATTTGACCCTGAGGCACTATTTTGCAACTGGCTGCAATTGGCTGAAAAGCTGAGTTGCTGTGGGAGCCAAAAGCGACTTTCTGACTTGTGAGCTTAGTGGGAGTCCGCTCTAAAGATGATGGCAGGGCGTAAAAGGTTGTATGCCTTTCAGCTTCAGCACTGAGCCCTGGTGTGGAAATGTAAAGGGAGAAGACAAGAAAGGTGCAAAGTTTTCTTGATAAATATATCAATTTAAACAGAAATATGTGGGGCAAAAAAAGCTTCATTCTGCTGAAAACCTCTTGAAATTGATTCATTTATTTAAAAAAAAAACCCGAAGAATTTTCCTACTTAGAAGGACAGGATTTGAGTTTCTATCCTGTCTTTGCCATTGAAATTATTTACAATTAGGGACAAATTTTCCCTGACAGAAAAAAAATCTCCAATCAAACTGAGATTCCCAGTTGTGATCAACAATGCATCAATATAATCCCGATTCAGACAGAAGGACACCCATCTTTACCTTTTTCAAGGGAAACTTCTGGGATGGATTCATGCACTTGTTTTATTGGTGAAGATGCCTTCATAGGTGCTGGCATATTTAATGGCAAATGCAATGAGTTAGGAGCATCAGAAAGATCAGAATCCGATGACTGGTATTCTTCTTTAAGAGAATGCCGATGCAACTCAACATCCACAACCTTTCCAAAAGAGAAGGAAAACTACTGTTGGCCAATTGACAATTTTATTATAGTTTTTTTTAGTCAAGTATATTCAAAGAGCTTCATAACACCTTGGTATTAAAATATGTATGACGCTGGGCCCTCTGCATTCAAAATGAAGAGTTAAGTGCCTGAGAATTATGACTTACTACTGAACTCTGGTGTGAACCTGTAATAGTATGTGGGAATAAACTTGGGAGACAGGAGGAAGATCCATAGACTAGAGCCAGGGGTGGGCAAACTATGGCTCTTTGAGGACCTGTGGACTTCAACTCCCAGAATTCCTGAGCCAGCCATGCATGCATGGCTGGCTCAGGAATTCTGGGAGTTGAAGTCCACAGGTCCTCAAAGAACCATAGTTTGCCCACCCCTGGACTAGACTATTGTCATGCAAAGCTCCACAGAAGCAGAGATGGCATGGGACATGTTTCAGAAGGGACTTCCCTAACTTTCCAGAGAGCAAAAGAAGAGGATGGAAGGAATACTTTCAAACTTGCAAGATTCTGTTAATGTAATCTTTCAATAAAAATATAGCTACCTTTCATTGTTGTGCTTGATTTCTGGACTGCCTCAAAAGGTTAACAGAACCGGACAATGCAGTATGTGTAGAACAACATGGAGAAAAGCACACGTTCTCTCAGATTTTCAGGTTTGTTTCTCAGAACCACCTTCAAAGATCTGGGTGGTGTGTCTTATATATTCCACCCACAAGAAAAAATCCACCAGGATTCTGCAATATTAGCTCAGGTTACAAAGTTTCCACTTGTTGAAGCTTCTGGATTAGGGCTAGACAGCATGTGGCCTTCCAGATGTTGCAACTTTCAACAATTGTCACCATTGGTTATGCTGGCCAGTACAATGGACTTGTTGCCCAATGACACCTAGAGGCCACATAGTGCTCACCCAGATTACAAAAACTTTATATCCAAGCAAAATGTATATAATTTATCAATGTGGGGTACCATTCATATTTGTTTGTGACCTATCCAAGCTTCTATCGCTAATAATACACAAATTCAATAGATTTTGTACTTTGGCATTATGTCTGCTTGAAGGATATTTATTGTGAATACTTTTAAAAAAAAACCAAGAAAGTCTCTCATTTTTCCTACCAACACTTTTAAAAAGTTAAAGTAAAAACAAAGCCATACCGTTTCAGCCCCTAGTGTCTGTAGACCAGTGTATGTTCTATCCAACTGTAAGAAACAGAAAATAAGATTTTTTAAAAGAAAAAACCCCCCTGTTTTTGACACAAATTGTCTGTTAAACCATTTCACTACATACAAACATCAAGCTTCTTCACCAAACTCAAGTATTAAAAAAGCTGTATTGTTTTGTTTTAACTATTTTTAAACAATCATTTATCAGGAATAATAAAAAAACAGCATGTTTTTTTTTAAAAAAAATTAGCATCCCAATACCAAATATACTATATCTTAATTTCTCAGTCAGTGAGTGACCTGGACTGTCCTCAGCCTTTTAGTATTACTTACACGTTGGCTAGTTTTAATTCACTTTGAATGTATGTATTTGTTCTTTCCAAGTATTTTGTATTTGATGTGTTTTCACTGGATATGCCAAAAAAAAGGAAGAAAAAGAAAAAGAAAAAAAGAAGAAAAAAAGAATGCATTGTATTCTGACTTGAGTCAATGTCTTTCAAGATAATGGAATCTTACAAAGCAGTATAAAAGATGAATTCAAACTACATGAAATGAAGCATTAAAAAAACTGTAATGAATCAGGGTCACAATGAGAGACAGCAAAGGGAGAAAGGCTCCATAGCAGCCCATGGAGCTGCTTAGCATCTCCATTATGCGCCTCTGATTTGCAGGTGATACACCAGGAATAGCTCCAATTCACTACAGGAAGGCAGGATTAATATGCACAATGGATTCGCCATAATTTCAAGATGTGGGAAGCAAGAGAGATGGCGACATTTAGTAAAAAGCTTTATGGATGGCAATAAATCTTAAATTTCCAAAGAGGGAAAAAGAAATGCAAAATAGTTTTTAACCGAGGACATTTTCTCTCCCAAAAGGCTCCCCAAGAGAAAATAGTATTATGTAAAAGTAGTTTAACTACAAAGTTACAAGGAGCTATGCATGTGTTTTAAAATCATCCATACATGGATTACCTTTTTTCAATAGTAAAGTAATGAGTATTTATTAATGGTCTAATTCTTGTTCAGTTGCCCCAATGTTGGGGTTGATATTTATACATTTAAAATATTTGCATGCTGCTTTATTAAAAGCTTTCATATAACTTTAACAATATTTAAGCAGCTTACAGTCAAATCTAAGACTCAAAATAAAGCAACAGTGTTAAAACAGAAAATGCAAAGCATACTCATTAATGGATATGAGATGAGAAATAGTTGTCTCAAGGCTTGGATAGCAAAATATGTCTTCAACAGGTGCCAAAGCAATGCAGTAGGTTCTTACACAACCATGTTTAAACAGCTTCATAGCAGACCTGTCTGTTACTAAACCAGGAGGCAGATAGCAAATAGGCCTCTTGCTCAAACATGTATCATCTAGCGCAGTGGTTCCCAACCTGGGGGTCGGGACCCCTTTGGGGGTCGAACAACCATTTCCCAGGGGTCGCCCCGGCATCCTCAGCTCCCCCCACCCGCACAGCCACAAGCCTGGCCATATCGACTCAACTCGCCCGAGCCCTCCGATTGGTCAGGAGAGGTGCCATTCAGTGAGAGGCGTTTGTGACGCCTGGCGGCCGAGCTTTGACGACATCAGCTAAGGGGCCAGCTTTGCTTTGAATTCTGGGACTTGAAGTGCAGGCACCTTAAAAGTTGCTGAGATTGAGAAATATTGCTGTACACTTGTTGGTTATCAAGTCTAAATACAGAAGTAGACTTGTTGTGGAAGATGATATTCCTTGTGCTCTTGCAAAGACTGGCCGGAGAATTTCTGATCTGGCATAATTACATATTGTTTTTGTGATTAATCGCTATGCTTTAATTATGTTCAATTTGTAACAATGAAAATACATCCTGCATATTAGATATTTACATTACGATTCATAACAGTAGCAAAATTAGTTATGAAGTAGCAACAAAAATAATTTTATGGTTGGGGGGTCACCACAACATGAGGAACTATATTAAGGGGTCGCGGCATTAGAAAGGTTGGGAACCACTGATCTAGTGGCTAGATCTACTTCCAAATAGTTGGAAAGAGCAAATACATGAATTCAAAGTGGATTAAAACTACCCAATGTTTGAGGAATACTAAAATGCTGAAGGTAGGTCACTCACTGATTGAGAAATTAAGAGAGAGAATATTTGGTATCAGAAGGCTAATTCTAGCCCATCTAGCTTCTGCCCAGACAGCAGAAGAGGCACAAGAATGTGAACCCTAATTTCACTAAGTAGGGCTTGTGTTTGATACACTGCAGTTGCTTGGATTCTTTTGTAATGGCTTCAAAGCTTTTCTACAATAAACCTACTTTTCTGACTTTTTATAACTTTGGAAATGTATTCTTGAAAGGGTTATCTTGGCAGCTAAAGGAAGCCTGAAAAATAGTAGCCACCTCCCGAGAGTTAGGAGGAGAAAATTCCAAAAAGTAAATACCACCATTGAGAGAGCCTATCCTCAAATGATTGCAAAATGACAGCCTATAATTTGTGACAGTCACAGAAGGATCTTCCTTTTTATCTGGGGAGGAGGGAAATTCTTAAATCTGACAGAAACAAATCTTGGTTATGCTTTGATTTATGCACTGAGAATCATTATAGGTATGGATGTTTTAAAAACCTGAATATTTTAAAATTCTTGTATTTTCCCAGTATTTCTGCTTGAAATTCCAAGCAATCTCTATTTTTTTTCTTTTTTATAGCTTATTCAGTTAAAAAAATAATGTAATTTAAATAATTTTGGATGTCCCATATTTGATATCTGGTGTTATTTTTTTAATTATTAAGTAATGCATTGCTGACTTCTGCACTTATGTCTTAGTAAAAAAACCCTTACATTTAACATTATTTGAAGCTCCATATGTGCACACATATAGTACACATATGACCATAGGCACTTTATTATAGTTCTTTATTTCAGAAAGGAATCCTTTAGAATTATTTATTTTCTTGGTTCTGCTCTTGAATTTTCCTTTGTAAAACAGTTATAAACAAAATTTATTTACCCTTATGGACCTCTTTTAGATTTGCCCATTTTTAGGTTTGCCCTTTATTTTTTCCAAAAACATATGGTTGCTATACTTTGCATGTGTAATAGATCAACACGGGAAACCCCCCCCCCCACAATCATGTTAAATTTCAATATCTTTCATAGACATTATTTGTTATGTTCATTTTACCTTATAAAACCCAAAACCAGACTGACTATTTCCTCGAGAAAAAGTAAAGAAAAAAAAAAGATGTGGGACAAAACTAGGCACTGTATCATGGAACCCTACAGTATTACCTTGAGATGGTGTATAATGTCAATCCTTTTGTTTCGGTTATCCTTAAAGTGAATCTGAACCCGCACTGGAAACTCTCCCCAGCCCCGCCTCGTCAGATGGAAAGGAGGTTCTCTACAAATATGGACATTGGAGGCTTTAGTTATTTCTTCTAACAAATATTTTTTTAAAAAATGAAAACAATATCAAGAAACGTTTGAGTCTTGAATCAGGGATAATGAAAATGTCATGCCAATTTAAAATAACTAAATACATGAAATGAAATTCTTCTATCCAGGAAATGCTGTATCTGAGAAACCGGAAGAGCCGACAGAAGGGTATTCCGAGTTACTGAGTCTGCTTGGGGATGCTATGCCACTGATAATGTTGGATCAAAGGAGTACCATTAAGTGGTGCATTTGCTACTTCAAGGAGCAATTCTATCCAGAACGTTACCAACAGATACAAGAGATGAGGAAGTTGCAGAAAAGATACGAAACATCTAAAATCAAATCATTCAAGAGATTTCAATGAAATCTGTGTTACCTGACTTCAACAAGATCATTAGGTTTATAGCTGGGATGAAGGAAAAACCAGACTTTCTTAACAAAATGATCAATGCTTGGCTCTCGTCGGGAACCTCTTACGTACACCATCCATTTATGAGTGGATTGGTCATTTTCTTCCCTCTTATCAGGAGGAATGTATCTGGAAGACAGAAAAAAAATCCACCAAAATTAATTCTATTGTCACTAATTAAGCAATAATATTGAAATGAAAAGCTGTTATGGTTCTCTTTGTGACAGAGAAGAATGTCTCTTCAGGAAAATCCTTCATTGACAAAATGTTTGGTCATTCCTTTAATAGTGGTAATGAAAAGAAAGCCATATATTGAGATGCTTGCTTTTACACTGGGAAATGCCCTCCTTTTCCCTTCACCTATAGGAAAAAATAAAAACAGGCTACTGTTTGATTTTTTCCAGTGGAAAAGAAAATAAAGAATGACATCAGAAATTAAAAGGAGAGAGATTATACTGTCCTTTTTAGATGACTAACAAACAAATGTATAAAAACATTATAATGTAGCAAATAAACTTCCTCCACCATCCTTTCTTTCTGAGTTCTGGGAAGTGCTGGTTAGAGCTACTGGTATCTACTATGGTTTCAAGCAGCAGTCAATTCTCTGATACAGGTTGAAGGGGGAAATATGCCTAGTGCAACTCTAAGCATCATCATTTATCTATACCAGAGGTCCCCAAACTTGGCAACTTTAAGAGTTATGGACTTCAACTCCCAGAATTCTCCAGCCAGCATAGCTGGCTGGAGAATTCTGGAAGTTGAAGTCCACAAGTCTTAAAGTTGCCAAGTTTGAAGACCTCTGATCTATACTGTCCCACTGAATGTTCTTGCCAGGTGTGTCATATGGTGAGGCACTCCGCCAGTTACTTGACATAGTATATGCCTCCTGAAATGTTCACCAGGAAATGTCAGAATGGAGGAGTTAAGAATTACAGCAACTCTTTAAGTACTCAGAGCACTTCCAATCAACATTATCCAAATCCAATAGCTGCCTTCTGCCTTCAGAACTACTATGAAGAAAGAATGATATGGGTTGGTCTTGCCCTGAAACAACAGGGTTGTCTAATAATACTGGTTAAGATATCATTGGAACAGAATGGAAATACGTTTGTTTACTGATTTCATATTAACACTGATGACATTATCTAGTTGGATAATGAAAGTCTGCAAATAAATTAAGGACACCAAGGACTTTACTAATTCCATAGTTTGACAATCCCTCTTCTAATTTCAATCCATATTTTAAGTGGATAGGAAAGGAGAAACAAAAAACATGAAAAATTTGAATACTTACTTGGAAACATTACCAACTACTATTGTTTTCTTTACATATAATCGTGAATGCTCTTCATTTGAAAAACCAGCCTTTCTCAGTTCTGCATCATAATCTCTTGAAACACCAGACATGCCCTAAAGAGGAATGTTTAGAAATCTATATAAGGATGTTCAGGGAGAAAGATTTTTGATGGAGGTTGCAAGCATTAAAAAAAATGTGTGAACCTTTCTACTGCTGAAATTATAGCTAGTTTTACATAATCTCTAAATGTAAAAAATGGCACCCAGTCCTTACAAAATCATCAGATTTGGTTTTGAGCATGTTACAAAGTAAATAGATAATATTTAAATACATGACTCTGGATAAAGTTGACATGTTCCTGTTACTCTTATCTAAAACAAAAAAGATTATTTGAAGATTCCTTATACTATAAGACAAAGCAATGATGCAATTTGTAAAATCACTGGGTTTATGCTAAACTTGGTGAGTGTTAACTGTACATGCTATCAAAAGAATATAAGAGAGAACTCCAGAAGTTTTCACATTTTTAAATCTTTAGTTTAAAAAATTTCCTGCAACCTCATGAGCACAGATCCCCTGGGTGCTGGGTTGTTTTTTTGTGTCCCCCCCCCCCTCTGGTTTTTTGTTTTTTTTGTCCTTAATTCTCATGGAATGCCATCAAGCTCTTGTGGAACAAAGTTTGAAAAACTCTGCTCCAGAAGTATGGCTTAGGAGCTTGCAAGGAAAATATCTTAAAATGCTGCAATCTTTGGATAGAAAGTGATCTGAGCAAAGTGTAAAATGAAAGAGAAATGTACTTTCATCCAGGCTAAAGCTTTTACTTCTTTAAATGCAAGCAGAGTTGAAGAGGCAATAGGTGGAGATTAGAGATACAGGAACAAATTCTTGAAATTCTGGCGTATGTTATATGATCCTATTCAAAACAACATTACCCTTGCATTATTAAGGGAATATCAACATGCAAAACTATTGAAGAGTCTGAAGTGACAATCTCAGGCCAGGCTATTCTGGGAGTGTTTTATCTATTAATCAAATTCCCAATTACGTTGGGAAATGAGAACTGCCTTCCACTCTTCTAAAGAAAATGGACCATGCTCACAGTTTAAAATCCTAATCTCTTTCTGCTTGGGATATTTTAAAAACTGCATAAACACTGTTATTCAGATGACATAAACTGGAAGCCAAAACTATGAACATTTCAGAAGTATCCTTTAACCTAATACCTTTATATTGCTGGGAATCCCATATTTCCTTTTGACCGTACTAGCTGGAAATTATGGAACTCAAAGTCCTACATATTGAGAGGGCACCAGGTAGGGGAATGCTCACATACATATGATTACTCCAACAGGAAATACCGGTAGGTAGAAAATGGTTTTGTTCTTTACAGTGGTATTTGTAGAGCTTCCCAATAAGGGAAACAGGATTCCTTTTACCATGCTATTACAAAAGAACTGAAAACTATTTTAACACATTGTTGTCATATCACCTGTCCAGCATTCTTGCGCAGAGTCAAGTCAAGTTTGCTTGGGACTCTTTCTTCCACATCCAAACTACCATTGTCTTTTCCCAACATATATTCCATGTGCTGAGATGATTCACTCTCTGAATGATTGACTGACAGGGTTTCTGAGCCCTGATTAGCAGGAGAGGATGATCGGGATGGAGATTCTAAAAATTTCTTGATGGTTGGATGGTTAAAAACCATAGAATCACAAGTCTTCATTCCCTGAAATAGAACAGTGTTTGTTTAGTATAAATGAGGAGGACCGATGTCAGTCTTACAGATCATTTTAACTAATCCCCTAAATTCAGCCACTTGCAATCTGGTACATAAGACACTTCTATGGATCTTATGGAGAATTCCACTACTGATTACACATAAAGGCAGGCAGGACTCAAAGAAGCAGGTCTGTTTATTAAAAACCTGGAAGTTAAAATTGTTGCTGATTTATTGCAAATCCTTCAGACACTGGAGATATTTTCAGCCCAGTTCTATTTTAAAGACAGCTGCAATCAGAATCTCTGTAGCTTTTCATAGTAAATGCTTCTTGATCCTCTTAAAAAGGAGACAGCAGGCAGGAAACAAAGGACAAAGAGCATGGAACATGTATGTCTACCACTAAGCTGAGGGCTGAATAGCAAAATAAATAACATCAAATGGCAATACTACAACACCATCAGATCTGCTCTTATAAGTACCTCATTCATATAATTTTTGGAGGTTGACACAGAATAATAAAACTTGTTTAACAGTGTGTTCACAGGAAAGGTAGCTATCTAGCTCACTCTCTACCTTCTTTGAAACTAGATAAATCTGCTTCTGATTTGCAGCAGTAGATTCTCAACACCTGAAATTTTTTGATAAGAGAGAGACAAGAAAAAGAACTTTTAACTTTCATTTTTTTAGAGTTGCTTTGTTCATGATATAAACGTCTTCCACTGTAGTCTTTTTAATTGTTTTTCTCATGTTCTTACTCTTATAGTTTGGTGTTTTATTATTTTAAAAAATATGTCTCAAACTAAAAACAGGTTGTTGTTTTTTTAAATTCAAGTTTGCTCCTACTGAAGTTTAGTTTTGTTTCTTTAATGGAAGCTTTCAAGTAGTTACACTAATATATGATCTACAACCTTCCATACCATAACACCTAGTGTGCTTAGTCAGCATAAAGTTTAAAAATATCTGGAGGCACACCTAAAACGCACTCCTGGTTTATGACTAGTACTTCTTTCCAATAACTTCTTTACAACCTGCATTTTTGAGTACATGAATGTCAACATTTGGAACAGGAGTTCCCCGACACTTTAGTTCATTGACCCCTTCATGAAGTTTCAGGTTGTTAATTGACTCCCAAGCATTATATGAATATTATTTAATGAATACTACTTTAAAGCAATAGCTCTACAAATTACAACATCAATGGATTATCCCATCAAACCTTGGGGGTCAACTCTGACCACTTTGGGAAATCCTGATATAGATTAAGGCAAGGTAATTTGCCACTACTCACATCTGCACTACTTACCTCCCCAACTTTAAAGAGTCCAGCAGAAGCATAGTAGTTTGCCACAATGCAGGCTCGCAGTTTATCCATCATTCTTCTTGCTTCGATCAGCCGCTGTCAAAAGGAAAAGCCATTTAAGAAATGGCTGCACAAATCCTTGCTTCTGTTTCTCAATTTATAATAAACATGATATCTATATACCTGATCAATCACTTGAATCTCATGTTCTTTATTTTTCATTTCTATACAAAACTGTTCTTTAATAATTGCTTCAATCTTCTGTACTGCAGCATCTCGAGCTATGTAAAAAGAGTTCATATAATTAAGATTTTTATGTTCAAGATATTTAAGACTGTTTGCAACGTTTCTGAAAAAATGTTCCACATGTAAGCTAAAAATGTTTGTGATGTCAGATTGACCAGGTTATGTTGAAAGAAAACAGCAACATCTGATTATACACAAATAATGTAAAGATAATGCATCTATTTCAAGGAATCACTGTAACTTGTAACTTACACTGTAACACTGTAATTTTTGAAATTTAAATACCGATGAAAGAAAATTTAGAAACAGCAGGACTTGATTGTCACTCATAACAGGGAATCTTTAATTAAGATCTACATAAACACAAAATGCTGGAGACTCACATTATACTAAATTATGAATCGTAATAAGCCATAAAAATGACTTATAAATCACTATTGTTGGATTCCAAAGTTATATTATGCTTAGTGTAATATATGTATTAGCCAAAGTTTTAGCAATCAATAAGGTCTCAACATTATACTTGGATCAATTCCCATATTGTCTTAAATGCTACTTTTATTTTTTATCCCAAAATGAAATTGGATAAGGTGTTTCTTAGACTATGAGTTGAACCAAGATCAACATCACACAAAAACATAATGAAACATGTCTATACAGTTGTGAAAGAAGAAGTGGAAAAATTGAGATTTAAGATTGGTTTTAATCTTAGTTTTTAATCACATACTGTTCTTCATTTTTTAAAGAAATTTTACCAGATTGTTCTGATGCTTTATGATGTTTGTTTGTAGGTGCAACTGAGATCTCTTCATAGTCTGGGTCCATCTCCTCTACAGTCCTCTTGATACCTGACATTTTTGTCTTCTTCACTAGAGAAAGAGAAGAAAGCAACAAATACATAGCATATGTAAGTTTTAAGTTACATTACAGAATTAGCCAAGACCAGCATGTCTTTTGAACAAGAAGTAAAGAATTCTAAAATAAATCAATATTTTATAGCCAAAGATTGCTCTATGCTATGGTCACTGAAAAGTTATATGGATATAGACTCATTTAAAAAAAAAGGGGGGGGGGATTGCCACTAAATGACATTTTAGGTTGTAACAATACTTGCATATGTTTATGAAAATAGCAACCTGTTTTTGTTCTACAACAACTAACGTTTATTTTCCTCTTTCTTTTCTATTGAGTGTATATGCAGTGTATAGACATATCATCTAGATCGGTATTTCATTATAAATGAATAAAAATCTTCCCAAAATATTTTTACCTTAGACATATAAATCAAAATCTGATTTTCTTTTAATGCTCTGCACTTTGGCTGAAGGCTTCTTAGATTCCTCCCACAGTTCTGTTTTTCAGTTAGTCCTGTCAAATAAAAATGGTTTTAATTGGTGAAAACAGATTTTACTTTATTCTGTCTTTCAGCATGTTTTACTGCTATCCACTCAATTTTTGAACACTTAGTTTATAATTTCACATTTAAAAATATTTAAAATGTTACAATCATGGAGATTAGACAATGACAACTCAACTTTACCAATTGTTTTCTTGGCTGAATATAGAAAACATGATTGGTATACATTATTGCAACACAGTTTTATTAAGATATGTTATCATGGATCATCAAAGACAGAAGAGCATCTAATAAACAAAAGCATCAATAGGGTATCAAAAATTGCACTCATTTGCTGCTCTCACTGAATGGAACTCCTTAATGATAATTAGGTATCACCTTGGATCCTCAGAACAAACATTACTGAAGGAAAACGAATATCAAGATAGAATACTGCCTATATTTTGTATATTTTTGTAATTAGCATGCCTAGCAATATTCAAAACTGTGCCAGATAGTGTCTGGGGTCAAGCCTCATCCAAAACCATAGTTTTAATATGAGTTGCATTTAAAAACAAGTACCCAGACAGGACTCGTATCCAGGTACAGTATGTCAAATAGTAAATGCAGAGCTGTTCTCATAACAGCACAGCCCAGTGCAATCAAGTTATGCTTAAACCAGTTAAAATGAATGGAAACAGATAAACATAACTCCACAATGGCATGGGCTACCCATGTGTTTAACAGGAAGTCCTACTGAAGTCAATGTGAACTTTCAAGGAACGTGCTCTGCAAGGTTGCAGATTTAAAGCATGCTCCAAACAAGAGTTCACCAAAACTCAGCGTTTCTCCTTCCAAGTAAACATGGTTAGGATCCGAGTGCAAGATGGGCGTAAAGAGGGTACTTCGCTTTTCCAGCCCCGAAGCCCAGCGAAGTTAGACACTGAGCAAACTTAGCCGGCTCTTTCATAGGTAGTTGCCTCCGGCTTCTTGTAAGAGCCCCCAGCCTTTTGCCAGAGTCGAGCCCGAGCCGGAGGGGGCGCTCACCAAACTCACGCACCGCCCTGCCCCTTCTCAGCTCGGGAGGGATAAAGCGGGGCTTCGGCTGCAACTGCACAACTCACCGGCTTGCTTAAAAAAAACAAACCCGGAAGGCCGACGCTGGCAGTCCCTTAGCATTAACCAACCCAACGCTCAGCGAGGCCACCACCTGCAGCGCGCAGCCGCCATCAGCTCCGTCCTCTCTTAGGGCGACGGAGGGGCGCGGCTGCGCAGGCGGAGAGCGGAGAAGGGGCGGGCATTGGGAGAAGCCGATGCCTGAAGGAGGCGGCAGTGGCGGTGCTGGACTGGTCGGTGTATTCTTGGCAAAGCCCGAGAACGGCTCTTCACCTACAGCATCCGCTGTAACTTAAACGACTTGGACGAGTGGCCAAGAAGACTGATGTGTGCCGCTTTTCGTTTTTCTTCTTCCGGGCGTTGGTATTTTGTTTAAGGAGCTTTTTAAAATCCCCAAAAGTTTGTATCCCTAGACTTCTTTATAGTAACTTTTTTTGCTGGCACTATTACTATTATTGTGATTATTAACCGTACTCGTTGTTAGCTGCGTGGGAATGCTGTACTGAACTATTTAAAGTGGTAACATATGAGCAGGGAGACTTTTCTGCTCTCCCAAGTTTGCATCATGCCAGAAACACAAAATCTGAAGCTTTCCAGCAGCAGATACATAGGAATGAGATGAAGACGGCGACCCGCAATTTACCCACCTTGTAAATTGTATTGTTGCCTTGTCCTTCGTTGGCCATCGTTTTCCTCCTAAAATACGTCATTTAAAAATTCCAGGGACCATTTTTCTCAATTCATAATGAACTACTATGGCAATGAGCATTTGAAAATAATATGAAAATGCTGTGGAACTGGCACCCAGGAGAACAGAGCTCATGCTGGGAATTAGTCTTCAGTTGTGCAGCTACAAAACACTTAGGGCTGACACACACATCCTTTCCATGGGATCTTATCTGTTATCCCAAGAGAAGTCTAGAGAGATTCTTGCATTATAGGCAGAATACAATAAAGTAGTCATCTTGAACTCTACATATGTGGATCTGGTTGCTTGTGCCTGACAGAAATAAACACTACATCAGTGAATTCATAACTCTACTGATGTTCTCATGTATACTTAGGTCAACTGCAAGCAAAGAAATGCAGATTGTAATTATTTATACACTTATATTTAAATGGAATACATCAATTAGTGTAAGTTAATATAAAGAATAATAAAAATGTGCTATTTATATTCTAATCATTTTTGCCAATTGTTCTAAAAATATAAGCCAAAGTAGAAATGTGTAACGTTTTTTAAAGTTTAGTTGTCAAAATACTCTTAACTGAAACTCTGTGTTTCAGACCATTAACTTTTCCACTATTTTTTAAATTTAACTAAGCGAATGCACCTCATTGAAACTATTTATGTACATAACCTAAGATTTTATAGATTTGGGTAATGAAATGTCTGCAAGAAAACAAGCAATATCAGAGAGCACCAAGGACCCCTGATTTCATAGCTGTAATCTCTACATAGCTGTATGGTGGTTATTAAAGTAGTTTTTATACAATTTATTTATGAATATATTTGACTAGATAATATAATTGCATTGTTACAGTACAGTCCTTCACAACTTTCTTCTGCACAGTACTTATTCAGTTAAGTTTAAACATGAAACATACTGTACTAAGTGAAACGTATTTCGATGGAGATAAATTAATACAGTCCAATAACAATTTGTAGGTTTTTTTTATATGGCATCAAGGCCAAATGTTTATGTTGGATGGCTTGAATACATGGAGAAATCTTGAAGATAATAGTTGGTGGAGATGTTGGAAGTTGATTTGTTTGCTCATCAGCTGGCTGTTATTGTGCAGACAGCTTTATAGCAGTGAGGCTAATGGTATCCTCCATATTGACTGACAATAGCTATTTGGAGCCAGCTATTTCTGACAGCCAATATCTAGGAAATTCCAGCAGTTATTTGAGGTTGTGATGATTTTTGACATCTGTGTTTGAGATAGCAATAGCACTTAGACTTATATATTGCATCAGTGCTTTATAGCATTCTCTAAGTGATTTACAAAGTCAGCATGTTGCCCCCAAAATGTAGGTCCTCATTTTACTGACTTTGGAAGGATGGAAATCTGAGTCAACCTGGCTGTGGGCAGTTAGACTGCAATTGTGCATTCTAATTCCACCATGGCTCAGTGGAAATGGAAATGGTAATGAAAGCAGGAGCAAGTCAGTTGCTGGGTGACTATCCTTTTTCTTGTTCTTCCTTTCCTTTGCCCTACACAATGGATTTGGGATTAAAATAATCCAGGGTTTGCTGCTGCTGTCATATTTATGCTTTATGGTGATGGTGGTGTTACATTCTTCCTGAGTGAAAATTTGAGATAGAAAAGGACTAACAGTCTTGATGTGAGAAGATTTTAGGAAGGCCTGCTGGATGGGGGATAGAGCTGCTTGCTTTTTGCTAGTCTTTATCTGTTGACTAGATGGTGAGACATCTCGTGTGTCATGTATTTCTTAGATTCACAGGAATGTACTGAATAGAGAGCATTTCTTCTAGTCAACTGTTTAATCAGGATATGCATTGAATTTGAATATTAAATGTATTAAGTAGTACAGTATTTTGAAGTTTAGCATAGAACAGTGATGGCGAACCTTTTTTTCCTCGGGTGCCAAAATAGTGCGTGTGCGTGCTATTGCACGCGCGTGCGTGCCCACACCCATAATTCAAAGCTCCTCACTTGCCCCACCCTCCTGCACATGAGTGCGTGACCCCCCTCACTCCCCCATTTCCTGACTTCCAGTGGGCCCGGTGGGCCCATTTTTTGCCCTCCCCAGGCTCCAGAGGCTTTCTTGGAGCTTGGGGAGGGCAAAAACACTCCCCCCACCATCCTGGAGGCCCTCCGGAGGCTGAAATCGCCCTCCCAGAGCCTCCGCACGAGCCAAAAATCAGCTGGCGGGCAATCACATGCGCACTGGAGCTGAGTTAGGACAACAGCTCGCGTGCCGGCAGATATGGCTCCGCGTGCCACCTGTGGCACCTGTGCCATAGGTTCGCCATCACTGGCATAGAACAATGTATTCCTAATATAAAAGATTGTATACGTCTACTTACAGAATTTAAATGGAAATCTAGCGTTCATTATTATAAATTTTCTACTTATGAATAACATCACTATTTGGCCTAGTTGGAAATTAAAAGCTACAGTAAAATAACATTTATATTCCAAACTAATATAATATTCAGGCAATGATATTGCTAAGGAGATTGTAATTTTCCCAATAGAATTAAGATCTTTTAAACATTAGGAATATAAATGTTTCCCTCTACAAGAATGGAGAAACTTGGGACCATTGTTGCTGATATGGTAGCATGCTCTTTAAAAAAAAACTTTAAATCTAGACAAAATGGCTGTCCTGTTCATTAGTAGTATTGAAGTACTGTATATCCTTTTGGAGATAAACTTGTACTGTTCCTGAAATCTCAAGTTCTTTCAGTCTTAGCTGTTTTTTGATATTCAGGTGGCAGCCGTGCAAAGGAATAGCTTTCTGTAACTACTGAAACAATTCTTGCTTTCTGAAACAATTTCTGCCATATGCTTTTTTTTTTAGAAGTGAAAAATGTGTTTATTTATTTATTTGTGAGATTTATATACCACCTCACAGTGCAAGCACTCTCTAAGTGGTTTACACCATTAAGCAATGTATATTTATATTGCCCCCAACAATCTGGGTCCTCATTTTACCTACCTCGGAAGGATGGAAGGCTGAGTCAACCCAGTGTTGACTGGAATACTAAGTACTGCAGCTACTGGGAACATATTTTCATGTTGAAAATCCTGCACTGGCTACTAATGGTTTTCTGAATATGCTTCAAAGTACAAGTGTGTACAGTACAAAGTAATAGACTCCGCCTCCCTGATGACATTCTCCAGTCGTTCAACTCAGTCTCAGCTCATGGATGCTTATTCTTTAGCTCCTGAGAGCTTTGGACTGTGCTTTTTCCCTTTGCTATTTTAGCTTTGAGGATTTCTTCTAACTTTCTCTGGAACTGAAGCTCCGTCGACTGCGGTTTGGAGCCTGCAACTGCTCCGACGGTTAAATCATGAGTTGTGCCTGCCGCTCAATCTTCGGGCGAGTGCTGAGGCAGGTGGTAGCCATCTGCGCGCTGAACCGCTCCCCGTGTTCACCGGGAAGCCGCCTGTGCCATTGGATTGCTGCTTTCCCTTCGGCTGTGCTGCTCTGCCTTATTCGAATTTGAGAGAGCAAATTAGAGCCAGCTGACAGGTCCGGTGGCCTTTGAGCGCCGGAGCTTCTGCGTCTGCCTGCCTCTAGGGGTGAGGCGTTTATTGACCGCTTGACCTTGCGCTGGTCAGCTGTGAGGCTTTGCGCTTTTGCTGTGGAAGACGCTAGCACCTGGGACTGCTAAAGCTGGTGCTACGCGTCCATCTTGGAACTGGGCCTCGTTTTCAGGCCACCTCGTGGTGTCGGCCATTTTGAAGCAGCGACACCATTTTAGAAGCCTCCCTGCAACCTAAGGCCAACAGCAAGGGGATTGGGGTCCCTGACAACGTGCTGTTCAGACTCCTTCCCCTGGGGTGATTCTGCAGCAGCATTTTCACTTAAGACTGCAACCCCTTGCTCAGCGGCTAGACTTCCCCTTCAGTGGAATAATTACATAATAATGGTCTAAATTTTTGAATAAAATAGAAAATCAGAATGATGCAAATTAGCAATGTTTATTCTGGATTTGGCTTTGGGGCAAAGATTACACTAAAATGGATTTATTTACAACATTCAGTTCTTTGGATTAAGTATACAAAATAAACTACAACCAAATGCTTTTCACCCTCACATATCGCTACAACCCATACATAGTAGCTTTAAAAAGCATCATTTATTAGCAATCATCAAAAAAATCACACATACTTATAAATACATACACATAACATTGAAATATCTACTGATACACTCCAGTATTATAATACAAGCTAAAAAATAACAAATTCAATAAAAGATCATTATAAAGCATATTGGAAAGTACAATAAAATGATCAAACTTTTAGAATTACTGTTTCTAGTTCAGTGTTTTGTGATGTAACTGAAGACTTCACTCAGTACTTTTCATGAGGTTAGCTGCCATCTAACCTGTAGTATTTCTTTAAATATTCACAAAATTAGTTGAGAAAAGTGTGGATATTTTTAGAGTGTTTTATTGTTCAGCTAAATCCTTTTATAACACAGGAAATTTATAAAGGATAAATTTTGTATCAGAAAAGGTGAAAGGTAGCTTGGTCTACTTTCATGTAACTCAAGATGGCTAACTCCCTCTTGTAAATTTTCTATGAGTTTTAAACATGATAGGATACATGACGATGCAGTGAAATAGAATATGCTAGAATAAAGATGGGCATCTTTCCAAGAATTGGAGATTGCTGCACTCTTCCTTGATCAGCTACAAGATTGCCTGGGGATCTCACAAGAAGTGATAGATTTCTGGTCATTTGGGCAGATTAAAGGTATAAATAGAGTTTAATTCCTAGAGGCCTTCTGCTTCCACTTGGTATTTATTTCAAAATGGTATTTTGAAATAAAACAAAAATCATGTTATCAACAGTCAGGTTTGTTGGGCTTTTGAAAATGGGATGAAGGGTCACGTGAGGCATGTCTGTTGTCCAGCCCTGTGCTAAATTTTCAGGAAGGTGCTCATCTCAAATATAGGTGGAATCTTTTAAGAATTAAGTAACAGTGTATTTAAAAGTATTTCTAGGACTTCATAAGAACCAAATACTGCAGCCACGTAATTCAGTGACCAATACATTTTCTGAGTTAATATTCGTCTACTTTTAAAATATTGCATGCAAAAAATTTTTTGTTTAGTATTAGCATGCTGCTGCCTGGATTCCAACCATTTTGGAATCCTTCACAAATGAAAGAACTTCCTTAACAAAGATCAAGCAATCTGTGAAGGATGGAGGTTCAATTGGAGGGTCAGTCTCTACAGTGAGTAATTCTTTCTCTGCATTTGACACAGCCATTTGTTTCAATTTTAATGTAAACAGAAAAATGCCTGTAAAAATCAAAAGCACAAGCAGATTGCTTGTTCCAGAACTATAAAAAGCCAAGTACAGAATATTACAGAATAGTACAGCTTTAAATACATATTAAATATGTGTCTTGGAAATAGTAACACAAAACATTTTTACTTACAGTATAAAGCAAACACACAAAAAATGCAATGTCATGATTAGTTGCTGATTTGCAATTATTCAATCTACAAAAACTCAATATACATTAGATATTAACAATGGTTCCCATTTACAAAAATTGGAACTTTGTGAAAATAATTCTAGGTATATTTGAATAAAAGTCACCTGCTTTATTTCCCCCTCAAAATAGTTGTATGGACTTTTTAAATATAGAATCGGGCATAAATTTATTGAGAGATTACTTCATCATAATATTTTACTTTTTTATTACATTGTTCACTTTTTACACATGGTAGAATTGTATATAGGAATGAAAAGGCCAAAGGAAAATGCTTTCTTTTTCGAAGAATGAGGTAAGTTAGCAGGATGTCTGATTAAGAATACAGAATCCACAACTCTGATGAAGTAACATGACAGGATTTTGCAAAGCATTGGGGAGAAATGCATAATAAATCATTGGCCTGAGTGAATTAGGCCCCTTCAAAGCTGAATGCTTTGAAGGGGCCCAATGCCCCTTTGAAGGGGCCTATGCCTTCCAGAGAGGTTGCATGCTGTATCCCAGCTGCCTGAGTGTGCATGTTGCATATCCAGATACTTCAACTGGGACTTACTAACAAAATAAAGCAGCTGTGCATGCACACACAAGTGGAAATGGCTTTTGAAGCAATGATTTACAAACCTTTCTTTAAGGTTATGAGGTGTTTCCCTTGAGCTACTGAGTTTTTAGAGAAGGGCCTTATAAATGCTGTGCTACAAAAGTACAGCTATATGTGGCCTTTATAGATATGAGTCTATGATGCAGGACAACTGTTATTAAACAATGGGCAACTGTTTCTATATTCATAGCTGAACTGTAATCACATTAAGATTCAAACGTAATACACAAGGCTGCATAGAGATCCAGATTTGAAGGATTAGATGTGATTTGGAGTGCACATCTTTTTCTGAAGACTCATACCAGCTTGATGCAGTTATTCTGAGAGATGCTATATGTACACACTTGGGTGTGCTCCACATCATATTTTGCTCTTTGAATCCAGCTCTATACAGTTCTATAATACAGGTAGTCCTCGACTTATGAACACCATTGAACCCCAAATTCCTGTTACTAAGCAAGACAAGTGAATTTTGCCCCATTTTACATCATTTCTTGCCACAATTGTAAAGTGAATCATTGCAGTTATATTAGTAACATGGTGGTTAAGTCTGACCTTCCTCATTGACTTCGTCACATTGCAAAAGTTGATTACATGACCGAGACACAGCAACCATCATAAATACAAATCAGTTGCCAAGCATCTGAATTTTGATCATGTGACCATAGGGATGCTACAACAGATATTAAGTGTAAAAAGCGGTCATAAATCACTTTTTTCAGTGCTGTAACGTTGAATAGCCTCTTTATTAGGGATGTCAAACTCCTGGCCCATGGGCTGGATGCATCGCATGCTGGCCACTCCCAGTTTAGCGAAGGGGAAAAAAGCCGTACGGCACGTTAACGCCGCCATGATGATGCGAGTTTGACACCCCTGCTCCAGATGAACTGTTTTAAGTTGAGGGCTACCTGTACACTGCAGATCAGGAGAGAAGTTGTTAGATTTAGGTAATTCCTAAAAGTTTATTAAGAATCCTGACTTTATTCAGTGGAATTTTTTTCAATAAGATCTAATATTGGATATATTTGATTTAACCAATGTAACAGCATCAAAATGCAGGCCAGTGACTGTAATTATAGGAAAAAATTTCAGTATATTGCAATAAAACCAAGTAAACTATAGATCAGTGATGGCGAACCTTTTTTGTCTTGGGTGCCAAAAGGGTGCGCGTGCGTGCCCACACCCATAATGCAATGCCCTCCCCTGTGCATGTGCACAACCCCCCCGTGCATGCACACAGGCCTCACTGAAGCCTCCAGACTTCCGGTAGGCCCGTTGGGCTGTTTTTCGCTCTCCTCAGGGTTTAGGAAAGCCTCCTAAAGCCTGGGGACGGCGAAAAATGGCCCAACAGGCCAACCGGAAGTTTGGAAACGAACTTCCGGTTGGGCTGTTTTTTGCCATCCCCAGGGTTCAGAGGCTTTCCCGAAGCCTGGGGAGAGCAAAAACTGCCGAAAAGGCGGCTGAAAATCAGCTGGCCAGCGCGCTGGAGCTGACATAGGGCAACGCCTCGCGTGCCCTCAGATATGGCTCGGCGTGCCACCTGTGGCACGCGTGCCATAGGTTCGCCATCACTGCTATAGATTATATACCTGTAGTGATTCTTACTGAAATATATAAATATCTAGTAGGTGATTTTTTTCCTGCCTCTGTTCCCCTTTGAATTGCATTGAGTGGATTTAAGCAAACAGTAAGCATGCAAAATTAAAGTAGAAAAAACCAAAATGTAAAATAGGGCAAATTTCCTGTAGATGGCAAGCAAGATTTATTTGGCATGATCTATCAAGCTGTATAACAAGTGACATGCATTGGTTGACATTTTCAAACAGATACTTGCAATTTGATTCATTCAGAAGCATAAACAGGAATTTTTTGAAGTTAATTATGATGAAATGTGACCCAAACAGTAGTTGTAAAGACGTTTTAAACGGGAAAAAAAATCTTCATTATAGCTGAAAATAAGCAAGCAAACATGCCAAGGAGGGTTACACATACCATTACCATACTGTATCTACTAGGTATGCCTCATTTTTAAATGGAACTTTTCCAAAATAGATGCCAAGAAAAAGATACTGTTTCATCCAGTTGGTTCAGCCATTTAACTTTGTACATTCAAAACATGAATTCTTTGACATTGTTTTAACAAAAATCTGCTGCCAAGTGATATATTTCATGCAAAAGTAGCAATTTTGATGGTCAAAGGTCACACTAAAATGGATTTTGTAGGATAAAGGAATAAAGGGTTACAAAGCAGGGGAACATTTCTCATATTTGGGCAAGAGGATGTTTTAAGGGAATTCATGGAGTTCCTAATTTTTAACTTTGATAGGACTTGCTATACAAAACTCCATAGTTTTTGTTTGCTGTTGCCCTTGAAATGGCAGGAAAAATTGCTGTCATTTTTCATAAACAGTGGCCAGTTTTATGGGCTGCAAAAGGAGATTTAAAGGCAACAGGTTAACAACTTTCCCTTAATGTATTTTTATTTTACTGGTGAAATGCAGTGCATTTATTTTCGCTAACAGAATAGCTTCCCAATGAACTCAAGAGGGGGAACAACCCCTTTGACTTCAATAGAAATCTATTCTTGTCCCACTGCTGGAACAAAGAGACTTAACTGGATTTCTCTAGTCACAGAAACCAAATTCATTGAACTGTTAATTCATATATTATTGAAAAATTACGACATGTATAATCTACTGCACAGCAACACAAATGCTTCCAATAATGGAAGTATTGTATAGCCAATGCTAAAAGTATTTAAAGGCACCTACTGCAAATACATGAATATCTATGAGAAAGCACTCAGTAAATAATTTCGAGCCATATCCTTATTAAAACATTTGATGAATGTACACTTTTATATAAGATTCCAAGGCACCAGAAATGTCACATCGTATATAATAACTGCTTGAAAATCAATTAGAACTATTTAATCAGGCATATTTTTCAGGGAAACTTGTTTTACTCAATTCCTGATAAGGTTAAATGTTAGTTTATGTGGGAGATTAAGGCTTATAGTCTAGTCAAGCAAATGTATGTTGGCTGAACATGACCAGATATAAAACTGGAGATGTAAAAAGACTATACATAACTTACCTGTGTGAGAATGTCCAAGGAAAATTCATAATATTCACAGCAGTGTAATAATTATGTGGAAAATATTCAGGAAGCAAACAATGATGTACAAAATGGCATAATGAATTTTCCTTGTAAAACATGTTCTTGTACTGTAAATGCTTATCATACAACTACTGATCACAGCAATACACAACACAAAAGTGCTGGTAACATGTGTACTTATCATTTTCACACCTAGAAATCATGTTTTAATATGCATTTTCTACACTAAAATATGTCAAATTTATTCAAGTTGTACAGGGTATGCTACAGGAAAAAAACAGAATTCAGAAAACGATCCATGTCACAGAGAGATGCTACCTGGAAAAATATTAATAACAGGTACATGACAGTTGTTTTTATTCTTTAATAGAAGACAATGATTAATCAACTGCTTGTTCATTGGTTATACTGTATCTTAAACAAAAGCTCCTTACTATTGAATTTTTTGAAATCTAAAGTTGTTATTTACCAATTTGGGAACAATACTGAAACCCAATATACTAAGTGGCAGAGTTTAATCCTAATCCTTGGTTTTTTGGGCTTCTGATGGACAACTATGATGTGTTCTTTACTATACTTAATTTCAGATGGAAATTCTGAAGATTTAAAAAGTAACTAAGATGTTTTAAGGTTTGATTTAGAAGTAAAATGAAAAATAGTCACATACCACATACTAAAAATGATAATAATCAAACACCGCTTTAACTGAGTTATTCTATATACAGATGGACCTAAATATTTTTAATATGTTTTCTGATGAAAAGTCTTTCATGATGATGCAAGACAACATTGGCTTATATTATTTTCAAATATTTTAAAAATTATTCTAATAGTGGTGCTATAAATTCAATTAATGAAAGAAAACAAAGGACAAATATTAAACCATTTACACATACATCACATATAAACTCAATTTTTCACATTGACAGTAAACAGTACTTATATCGCATTGAAAATATGAAAAATGCAAGTAAAACTATTTGAAAAAAAACTTGAAAAAATACGATATGGACATGAGCAGGATCTATTTAGTAACATCAACTGTTAATGATTTCAGAAGAAGTTAGAAATCATAACTATGGGAAATATTTAACAATCAAGACTTTAAACACAAGAGTGTTTCTTTCCAGATTACACTTTGGAAAAGGCTGCTTTCCTGTTCTTAAAATGAATCCTACAAATTCTGACAGTAATATGAGCCTGATTTCTTACTCAAAAATTCTTCTTATCATTGTATCGGTGAATAGTCACACAGCCATGGTATGATACTGGTCTGGGCATGGCAGCTACTCCAGTAATGATACTTGTTGCAGGGTCATAACAAAGAATAGTATCTGTGGCTTCTCCATTTTCTCTTCTCCCACCAAGGATATAGATTTTCCCATTACAGACAGACATGCCACAGTTTTCCTGATCATCAGATCAAAAAGAGAAAGAGTAAAATTATATTACAATAATTGTTTTGCTAGAAATGTACTAAATTATTCTTTTATAAATTTCTTTTCTTAAGCTTGGGCTTGGTATATATTTCCTGTCAATAAACTTTTGCATCATGCTTTCTGAGAAGTATTTCTGCCTCTTAATCAATATGGGCAAATTCTAAATCAATCAATTTTTCAATGAAAACCCTCAAGTATCAAGCTCAGTCCAAAGATGGTTTCTGCAAACTTCCAGATACTTCAAGTATTCTTATGCTAAATTATACATTTAAACCAAATTTTCCCATTTTGTGCCCTCCAAATATATTGGACTTCCATAATTTCTCATCGAAATTCTGATGCTGGCCAATAAATCCAGTATATTTGGAGAGTTTTACATTGGAAAAATCTGCTTGCTTCTGTAAGTACAGCACGACGACAAAATTCACTTTGCCATTTGGAATAAAAGCCCAATGCTCCAGTATCAATTTCATAAAAACCAAACATGTATCGTAGAAATAAAAAGCTTTCCTAATTTTGCACTTAGTTATTTTTTATGTTAACATATCTTTACTTGTACATATGAGCATTTTAAGTCCTTAGATGTTACCTGTCTGCTAAATGTGTTCTGCACGTGCATCCAATAATCTTCAACTGGATCATAGCAATATATCGCTTTTGTGAGTCCTCCAGCTACATAAATGAGATTGTTTAATGACACAGCTGTAATACATCTCTTCGCAATGGGGATTGTTGCACGAAGGAGCCAAGAATTAGTATCAGGATCATACGATTGAACCTTAAGAGAAGGAAACACATGTTAGTTTTTAGCACATTTTCGGTATATTACATAGTGCTTATAAATTCTGCTTTCTTTGATTTTTAACATCATTTACTAAGTGGTGTAATAAATGATGAGCAAATCAAAGATTATCCTTTATTTACCATCAGACATTATAAAATTTGCATACTTTTTTTGTCTTAGTAAGTATAATTGTTTAAAAATAAAAAATGTACCTTGAATGTCTTAATGAATAAGTTTATCCTGAGAAGAATGAGATTGCCTTTCCCTGGGTTTGTACATGTTCCTATCTCACCTTCTCTAGAAAGCTTTTTAAAAAATTCATTGCTATTCAGTATCTTTGTTCTGACCTAGGCTTCCTGATAAATAATAAAGCACAGAGTCCCAAAAACCTCTTATTTTAATGGCTGTGAATTATGTTCATTCCCAGCCGTAATAAGTCCCAAACAATGTTAATTAGTCCGACAGAAGTCTGCCAAAGACTTTCGGAAGAAGGCTGATATCACCAACCTTTATCTCTCTTGACACGCTGCCAAAACCTAATGGGCAAGGAGCTTTGCAAGGCCAAACACCGAGTCAGAACTGAGCTGCTGAGACACGAATTGAACCAAGTTGCTTCCTGCAACGAGCACATCCGTTTGCTCCACTTTTATATCCTATGGGAGGGGCCAATCATCTTCAAGCCTTACTCCCGAGAGGTCCTTTTCCTCCGTAACTGTTCTTGCTTTCTGGAAGCTCTGCGCATGCGCGCATTGGGAACAGGCTCCCCCTGTTCCTCTGACTCTCTCATGTCAGCCTCTGGAGGCTCTGGAGTCAGCACAGACCTCCCAGATGGCCCTGGCTGGATCCCTGCCTCTGGCACCGAGCCTTCTCCAGACTTCAGGACTGGCCCATGTTCCTCCCCAGCCTCCTCACTGTCTGACTCTGCTGTCAGCTTCCCAGGCCGCAGGAGGACCACAACAATGTTATCTGGATCCAACATAGTTAAACTTATGATTTAAAATACGTTTTAAAATATAAACTTGAAAGCAAGTCAGTTTCAGCATATTATAACACACAGTTTCCTTAATTTGTGAAATTCTGAAAGGAAAATATTTTGTCCTGGGGATATGGATGAGGAGGGTCTCTCTCTCTCTTTCCCCCTCCCCCTCAGCATAAATATTGAACCACAGCATAAATCTGCCTTGGCAACCTGCTTTTCCCCCTCCACGGTCATGATGCTGCCTTTACCTAATCACCCAAGAGTAAAATAGTAAAAAGAAGTTGTCCTTAGTTTAAAAAAAATTCCCTTTAAACCAACATCATTTAATGATAGCTGCAAAATGTGTAAAATGTATTATTTTATATAATTCAAAAATAAGTCTCAGCAAAACAAAATTTTAACTACAAGTTTAAGATTGAAAATATTCTTTGGAATAAACAACCAATAAACCTCAAGATTAAAATTTTGATTTTAGAAAGTTACAAACAGACCAAGGGTCCAGATAAATTTGAAATAAGAGTTTGGAATACTTTATAAAGAATCCTTCCTGTAGGAAAATGTTTTTTTAAAAGTAAGATTTTAAAAATTGGACACTAAAGGTAATTAAACATAATTAAAAAGGAACAGCCTTGATTTACAATTACAGAATGGAACAAAATAGTCTAACTCACATTATTTTGAAAAATGGACTCAGAAGCTAACATTAATAGTGTTATCAGAGACATCTGACTCTATGGAGGGACTGTGACTAAAAGATGTTATGGAAGAGGAACAGGTTTTACAAGACAAGACTGAATCGGAGTTGAAGGTTGATTTACAAATGTTATTCTTGACATGGAAAACTCCACATACAAAGGATATAGCTGATGTTTAATAATTAAAAAGGAGATGCAAATAATAAATCAAAAGGGTAACCTGGATAATTTCCCCATATTGGATTGAACAGGCTTGTTAAAGTTTTAAACAGGCTTGTTAAAAGTTTTGAAGAATTTTGTGAGAAAGGTCAAAGAAAAAAATGAAAACAACTTTTGCAACATTATTTGAATAAATATTAAGATTGTTAGAAGTAACAGGAAGCAATGAAAAATTATGAAATATAAAGCTCTGTTGCACATCCTGCCCTGATGGGGTGAGGTTTGCCCCCATCCTTCTATCATTCCACAAGGGCCTGAACACTTGGCTCTCCTGGAGACCCAAGAGGGGACTACCACACTGGAGGCTGCATTTCCTGCTTCCCCTCTGCCCATTTTTTAATTCATATTGTTATAGATTTTTAATGTTTATTTTTATTGTTTCATTGCTTTGCTATTATGTTCATACATTTTATCATTTTCTCCATTTTACTGTTGTAAACTGCCCAGCGAGATGGGCAGCTAATAAATTTAACAAATAAATAAAGTTGGTTTATTTGACCAAGGTTAAAGTAGATATATTGCTATTTCTGGTATCTTTAACGGACTTTTGCTGACATCAGGCCTAAAATGACCATTATTTATTAATTTATTTATAGAGAAGAGATGGAGTATAGGAAGGAATCATTTCTTATATTTTAAGAGGAAGTGATAAGTTGCTAAAATTGTTTACATTTGTGAAGAAGGTGGGGAGTAGCTTCTTTATGTATTTCTTTTCTTTTTTTATACTATATTACTTTTCTTTTTCTATTTTTTCTGCACCTTCTACTTTCTTTTTATTCTTCCATCTTTGTATTAGTTTTTCTATTATAGCAATAGGAATTCACAGAGCTTTACAGCCCTCTCTAAGCGGTTTACAGTGTTATATTGCCCCCAACAATCGGGGTCCTCATTTTACCAACCTCAGAAGGATAGAAGGCTGAGTCAATCTTGAGCCGGTGAGACTCGAACTTCCGAACTGCTGGCCGCCGGCAATCAGCAGAAGTAGCCTGCAGTTCTGCATTTTAACCACTGCGCCACCATGTCTCATTATAATTATAATTATAATGTTTAATAAAATTAAAAAGTATGTGTGGTAAGAAAAAAAAGGAGTCAAGAATGAATGGTGATGATTGACTATGGATTTTATTCACAAATGAGAAACCACTAGGACAGAAGTAGATGCAGATGATCTGGTCATCCAAGTAATAAATAAAGATCGAATCAGAAAAATAGAAAAGAAAAAATGAATGAATGAATGAATGAGCTGAGAAGAAGGGAAAGATAAAAAAAAGTCAGTTAGATGGTGATAGTGAGTTCTTGAAAAAGACAGGAGAGATTTAAACGGAAAAGGAATATATGAAGTGATGCATGGACATAGAGGGAGCAAAAATGCTTTGCAAGGATAGAAATGTATGGAAAAATAGTGAATGATATAGTGTTAGCTCTATTTTTATTTTGTTATTTCATAGTTTTAATTTCATTACCCTCTCATTCTTTTTCTGCACTTTATGCAGGGTTATTTACCTCCACAGGTGCACATACGTAGTTTAAAAATACATTTTTAAATATTATTAATGTGAGAAATGTTAATTCAAATGCCAAACCTTATCAGAGCATGTGTTATCATCTGGACCTCCACCAATCACGAACAGTTTGCCCACACAGCTGGTAACTGCTGGAGAACTGACAGCTTCTTTAAGTGAAGCTACCTCTGTCCATCGATTGGAAAAGGAGTCATAACACTCCACACTACTCAGCCGATTTTGCCCATCATATCCTCCAACCACATACACCTGTTAGAATATGTAAAAAATGTTATCAGCATGTATTTATCCTCTAATTTTTTAGGGACAGAAATGCAAAGTTACACAAAAGCTGAAAGTCTTCAGATATGCCTCGACTTTTCAAAAAATTATGTAAGATTATCGTACCTAAGCTGCAACAATCCACATGATCACTGTGGCTGCTAACATTTAAGGACTTATTTGTATTTCCATGCTACTATCTTATGGTTGACTGAATTTTTGAAGCCCAAAAAGGGCATCCCGGTTTAAGATTTGAAATGCACCCAAATGCATAAAAACTGGCAATTGATAGCATATTATCATTATTACTTTTAATGGTTTTATTCTCTCCCTCGCCACCTCCATTTATTTTAACTGGTTCAGCAGCTGGGTGATCTTTGTGACATCAGCCACAATACCTCCTTCTACCACCATTTTGGTTACCTCCTTCTACCACCATTTTGGTTACAGCTCACACATAGGAGCTTCAAATACCACATGTAATTGTACAGGATAATTTGCACAAGTTCCTAGTAAGTAAAACAGAAATCAACAAAAACAGACACTCCAGATTTTACTCACTTATAAATATGCATACACACAACCTCCAAAATAACTCTGCATTTTTAAAAATTGGAAATAGGAAAAGACTAGCAATAAATCTTAATTTAATGGTAGCGCACATGCTTTGTATGCAAATAATCCAAAGTTTGAATATTAATATTTCCAAGTAAAACTGAGGAATCTGCTGACTGAAATGCTAAGATACTATTAAACAGTTTGTCCTAATATGGATAAGGAATAACATTTTATCATGATCAAATTAAAATTCACTTCTCACTACGGTATGTAGAAGCAAACCTTGCATTATGATCCCACATTTTGCATCATCTGTTGTCAGCTCATCATTCAGACAAGCCAGTGGTACCCAACAAGGCACACAAATCAACACTTGTAACTATTGGCTAAAGCTCCCATTTTCTCCCTTCAGAGTTATTCCACTTATAATAGCGGATGATTTTCTATCAAGCTGAAACAATGTGAGAGGAAAAGGACAAATAGGAAAAAAACTTAATGACACATGGTTTAATAGTAGGGTTCATATGATTCTTGGGATATGATTGGGCCAAACACATACTTCAGATTTAATTATATTGATTTTTAAACAGAAGAAACAGCTTGACATTAGAAAGCACGACCAAGATATCAAAGAGTTTGGGAAAAGTGGTCAGTTTTTTCTCTAAAAAAAGTTTATATATATAATATTATACTCATATTAGGTATAATGTATTGCCCTTGATATTATAATCAGAAAATATCTTAAGATCCCAACAAAAAACGTATTTGCCCATGTGGATCACAGGATATAAAAGCATGTGTTTATTGTTCTATTAATAAGGACATTCATAATGCCTGTCTTACTCCTGTGCTTCATCAGTAACCAGGAAGAACATGCAACACTTCGCATGACTTCAAATTCTCTTCAACTCGGACTATATCAAATATTGTGCAGCAGCAGAAAACAGAAAACATGAAGCACAAATTTATTCCATTATTTATAACTTCATTTACTTGCTGACTATCTTGACGTTATTCAATATGTTGTTTTATTTCATTATCTTTAGCAATATTTTCTGTTTCTGCCCTTTGGCTATTAAAAATGTTTGTTTGTGTGTGTGTGTGTGTGTGTGTGTGTGTGTGTGTGTGTGTGTGTGTGTGTGTATTATAATAAGATATAAGTTAGGCTTCTTATTATAAATAAGAAAAGCCTGACATTTGAGAAACCCATTTTCTATAGCAACTGTACATAAAATGTAATGTATACAGTATATCAACAAATCTGAATGTTAAAATGACATGTTTCAACAGTAAACCTCACCTTTAAGACAGAGAATTCAATGTGATTTTGGGTTAGTGTTTTATTGCAACCATACTTCAGAAATTATGTATCTCTAATAAAGATTCCTTACCTTACCAAGGAGGACAGCCATTTTATGACGCCACCTCCCTTTATTTAGAGAAGCGACTCTGATCCAAATATTAAGTTGAGAATTATAAATCCACACATCACGGCTATTGATTCTTCCACCTTATTGAAAAAATAGAATTGATTATTATTCTATAAGTATTGTCACTGTTGGATCTCACTGTGGAAAATGCATTACTATGTTACAGGTAGAAGTGTATAAAACTTTTTTCTGAGTGTCAAATGTTTGAAGTTTGAAATGGTCTGCTATGAATCTGAAATGGTTCTTTCAAGCTAGATATGATCCTTTGACCGTTTTGGAAATATTTCAGGTTTAGAAAGCTTAAAACATCTGTTTTGAATACAAAATGCTGCCACAGTATTCAAAATGACTACCTCAAATTCAAAATGTTTCAATGTGAAATGCTTTGCAAACCTCTAGTTTATACTACTAAAAATAAAAGGCAAAACAATCATATACTTTCAAAACCATAGAGTAATGGATGTAAAACTTTTCTAATCAAAGAACATTTTCTGGAATAATATTTCAGTGGAAACCAGACCAGATATACAGGTTACCACACTGGAAGTTGGACATTCCCTATAATTGAAATCAACATATATAGATGAAGAAGACATTTCAGAGTTATTCAGAAATGGATACACAAGTCACCTCTTTATTCACTTTATTGATTTACTCTCCAATGCACAAAGAGATAGTAAAATAGATATTAACTTATTTTTTGGACTATAAGACACTTCCCCCCCCCCAAAGTGGGTGGAAATGTCTGTGCATTTTATTTATTTATTTAATTTATTTTAGTGTTCTTATATGCCGTCCTACTCCCTGGGGACTCAGGGTGGCGTACAACATTTAAAGAACAACTAAACAATATAATAATTTAAAAAGTTTAAAAATAATTTAAAAAACATATAAAACCATACATACATGGGGGAGAACTTAAGGTGTGAAATTGTCTCAAATCACCCCGCCTGCAGGAAGAGCCACATCTTAATGGCTTTTCGGAAGGCCAGCAAGGTGGGGATAATTCGGATGTCTAGGGGTAGTTGGTTCCAGAGAACAGGGGCCCCCACAGAGAAGGCCCTCCCCCTAGGTCCCGCCAGCCGGCATTGTTTGGTTGACGGGACCTGGAGGAGACCCACTTTGTGGGACCTAACCAGTTGAAGGGAAGTATGAGGTAGGATGTGGTCCTTTATAGAGCAAATATCGCAGCGGGGGGAAGGGGGTGGTGGTGCAGTGCCAATGAGTTGTTCTAGGTGATGGGGATTGCTGCTACCTATTGCCGCCACCTATTCACTGCTGATTGGCAGCGAACGGGCTGCGGCAAACAGGCCACGGCGGCAGCAAACGGGCAGAATTTTTCTTCGTTTCCTCCTCTAAAGTTAATGTACTTCTTATAGTCCAGAGCGTCTTATAGTCCAAAAATAGTAATTAAAAAGACATGTTCTTTAAAATAACAGTAATTTTTCTATTACACCTCCCCCCACAAATAATATAAAATTACTACCTGCACTGGCTTCCGATTGGTCTCTGAACGCAATTTAAGGTGTTGGTTCTAACTTTAAAGCCCTATGTGGCTCAGGACCAGTTTATCTGCATAACCGTCTACTACTGCATTCCTCCCAATGCCCGGTGAGATTGCACAGGGTCGGCATCCTCCAGGTCCCGTCAGCTAGACAATGTCGACTGGCGGGTCCGCGGGGGTGGGCCTTCTCTGTAGCGGCTCCGACCCTTTGGAACCAACTACCGCCCGAGATCCGCACTACCCCCACCTTACTGGCCTTCCGGAAAGAGCTTAAGACCTGGCTTTTCCGGCAGGCATGGGGCCAATGACCCGAAGATATGATCTTGTTAGATCGGCCCAGGTATGCATGTCGGAGTGAAAGTTCTTTTTAAATAATGTATTGTACTTTTTAATATGCTTTTAAATTGTTTTTATTGATTGTGGTTTTTATACCTTGCTATGAGCCGCCCAGAGTCCCTCTGGGAGTTGGGCGGCATAGAAATTCTAATAAACTTAAACTTACCTGAAACAAGGATATCATTCCTCAAAGCACAAACTGCATACTCAGATTTTGTAAATTCTGGTAATTTTGCCAGGGATTTCCACTCTCCTGTCATTGGGTCATAACATTCTGTATATGGCAAATTAAATCCCCCAACACGCTCACAACCTCCAACAACAACTATAACTTCAGAGTAGCCAGTTGATCTAAAAACACAAAATATATTTATACTTTAAATACTTTAAAATTTTAGCAACAGTACTTAAAATTGATTGAAACATTACATTTAAGAACAAGATCTCAAGTCTTGCCCACTAAAATAAATATTTGGAAAAGATTCTCACATTAACTAAGTAGTGAGGCAAGAAAAACTCTTCCTAATCTACATACACATTTGAAAACAATGTTAAGCAACCTGATGATTTCCAGATATACACATTTACTGACTGATAGTACTGGCTCAGTTCATAAGTAAACAATTAGACAGAATGAATTTAAGTCAGTATATGAATGAGAATAGAATTGAGCAACCAAGCATACCAGCTTGATTCCTTCCACCAGTGACAATAGTGAACTAAACCTGTAAGCTCCATCCAAGCTGGCACTCTCTAGATTTTTTGGACTGCAGCTCACATAGGACAACATGAGTAGCAAACAGCAACCATGAGATTTGTATCCTGAATGATCAGGTTGCATAGCCCCCCTCCCCATTTTGCAACATCTGCAAACCAGAATATATTAACTTGTTACACTCCTAATAATAAAGGGGCTGTCTTGATATATGATTTGATAAAGAGAACAAATAGTTAAGTTTTTCAATTCACACATAACATCAGACAACCATGAAAGTATGTTCTAGGTCTACTTAATTACTCCCTTCAGCATAGGGAATTACTGTAAGTGGTAGTGACTGAGCAGCATACACACTTGCTTTTTCCAATGTGCAAATCAAACTATAACGTCGTTAGCTGAACAAAATTATTCTGGAATGCAATAGACAGAAACTCTGCAGATCATCTTACCTTCGTGGTCTAGTTCTTGAAGACATCATTTCATTTCCAAGGACATGGTACCTTCGTGCTTCATGCAACAACTGGTAACATTCATGTGAGTTTTGGATCAACTGATCTACTTCCACTGTCTGAACAAAGTAGTTAGGATGTAACAAAGGCAGTCTCACATGTGTAAGAATTTCTTGTAGAACTGAGCGCCTGGATTCCACAGCCCGGTAAACCCAGTGCATAACTGCTTCAAACACCATCTCCTCTTTGCTTATTACCAGTTCATCACTGCAAATGTAATCAATAAGTTCATCTTTTCCAAGCTCAAGAAATTCTTCATGCTGGGCCACATCCTCAAAATTTTGCAGTGCAAAAGTTTTGCATTTTGTAAAGAGTGTTTTCAGAGAGTGTGTATCGGCAAAACGTTGAATTCCTAGACAGTTACAAGGATCTAGCTGCTCTTCTAGGAACTTAGCACATGCATCACGCAAAACACTTATCTGAAAGAGACTTGACGTCTCAAACAGGTATTGCACATTATCCGTGGTGATTTTTACTTTGCCTGTATATACATATTGTAAAAAGCAATCCATGGCTTCAGCAAAAATTCCATTAATTTCCACCAACATCTCCCGACTTTCTCTGTGATCATTGCAAAACATAGCTCTGAAGTAGCTGCTGCAAGCTGAAAGAACAGCACGATGACAAGGAAATTCTCTGCCTTCAACACAGATGATTACATCTGTGAACAAGCGACTATCACGAAATTCATTGAAGACCTGAAGTATGCTTTCAGCATGGGATGATCCAGAAGAAAAATCAAAGAACTCATGGCCTGATAAAGACTTTGGGTCCATTTCAAAAACTTTACGCTTGGTGACTGGGGATTCTTGGACCCGACTATCCCCTCTGTTCAATCTGCGCCCCAGTATTAGTACCATGGTTACATCAACTGTTCATGCAATCATGGAGAAGAGATGTGATGAATATCTTCTTGGTGCTAAAAATAGATATTTTAAAAATATTTCAGACTACAAAGGACATTAATACACTAAGTAAAACATTGGGTCATCCATGCAATAGGACTATAGTCTTACTTAGTCAAAAGGAGCAAACAATTTCTCTAAACTAAACTCTTCTGTCTTAGAGCTATTTTGCTAAACTAACCAATCCTGATATTTCTTTAACATGAATGAAAGACCTTTGAAGGAAGATTAAATACCATTACACAAAGATGTGTTTTGGGAAGGGAGAATTGCTTGTAACTTCATCCTCACAAGCATCACTTTCACTTTAGCTATAAAGAGCTGTTTGGATATACATTTAATAACCATCAAAATGGGATATATAGAAGCTAGATGGGGACAGTTTTGTATCCAAACATCTCCATTCTCACACTGGACTCACTAATGAGACTAGTAATTTTTCTTTATAGATTTCTGGTGGGAAAACTGGGTGAGAGAAAGACAAAGAAAACCTACAGAATTCTCTTGGAAAAAGTGCCTAGTTACTGACCACCCTGGTCAGCATAAGCTAACAGGGTTTTAGCAATTACAAATAATTCATTTTAATTGTATTTGGTATTGTAGAAAAAATATTAACAGAATTAGTGAAAATACATGAGAAACATTTGTGTTGTAACATTTGAAGATTTTCTTATGTAGACTGTAGTGAATTTAGACGAGATTAACTGCTTACTTATTTGTCATTAAAACCATGATCTGAGGAAAAATAAATAGGAAATAGTAATCCAGAATATTTTAGAAGCCTATAATTGGAACTGTTGGTGTATTAATGATCACTGGCAGCCATCCAACAATTGAGGCAAGGTAGATAAGCATAAGGGGAAAGATTCAAAAGTCTTTTCATTTAGTCCTATCCTCGTCAACCCATGCAAATTGTAACAATTCTACTTAGGTTAACAAAAATTCATTCCTGTAATTTCTGAATTATCAAAATGGAAGTTCCTTCTCAGTTTAACACACTTGCTGCATTAACCTGAACACCACTAAATCCTGTGAATCTGAAACAATGTGAATATGTTAGACATGGATGTTTTATTTCAGTAATCAACAGACTGAACTAAATAAGTGTGTTTCTTTTTGGAAGACATGATAACCATTACCCAGAGTTGTAGAAATTTCATGAAGTTAAGAAAACAATCTTTATTCAAAAGTATTCTATCCTAAATGTGCATAGATAGGGTTTAGACATAACATTTACCAATGATTTTTAAAACTACAGTTATTGAATAAACCACTGGGCTAACAAAACACCCAAAGCACATATTTATTATGTTAAAGTGATGGTTGAAATAGGTCAGTGTTGCTCTAGCTCAGTGGTTCCCAACCTTTCTAATGCCGCGACCCCTTAATATAGTTCCTCATGTTGTGGTGATATGTAATTATGCCAAATCAGAAATTCTCGGGCCAGTCTTTGCAAGAGCACAAGGAATATCATCTTCCACAACAAGTCTACTTCTGTATTTAGACTTGATAACCAACAAGTGTACAGCAATATTTCTCAATCTCAGCAACTTTTAAGGTGCCTGGACTTCAACTCCCAGAATTGAGAGCAAAGCTGGCCCCTTAGCTGATGCTGCCAAAGCTTGGCCGCCAGGCGTCACAAACGCCTCTCACCGAATGGCACCTCTCCCGACCAATCGGAGGGCTCGGGCGAGTTGAGTCGATATGGCCAGGCTTGTGGCAGTGGGGGGGGGAGAGCTAAGGATGCCGGGGCGACCCCTGGGAAATGGTCATTCGACCCCTAAAGGGGTCCCGACCCCCAGGTTGGGAACCACTGCTCTAGCTCAAGTATATCTGGGTAGAAGATGACTTGCTTTTCCAAACCAGCTGTCTTGTACCTTTCAAGTAATAATAATACTATTCCTGGTCATTGTATTATTGATTGCCAGTAGATTTCTGGGCTTAATTCAGTTTGCTGTTATATTTAAAACCCTTCATGACAAGCAAATTAGTTTCAGTTTAATGATTATGGTAGAAAGAATGTAGCTAGCCTAAAGCATTCTAAATTACTTCACTACAGAATTAAAACAATAAATCTCACTTATCAATTCCATGCCTCTTTACCCCCACTGTAGTTTTTGTGAAAATATTACTTTAGGTAGCTTGCTTTTACCTACCAAATATTGCACAGAATTAGTACAGTCCTCTTATAATCATTAACGAGATTAGGTAAAATTACAGGAACAAAAGATGTTTATTTCCTTTAAGTTTGTCTAATTCTACTTCTTCATATTAGCCCTTCAAATTAGCCCTGGAACTCTGATCCTTTCTTTACTGGGACATAAATTTAAAATTACCTCCTTAAGAGGAAGCAATTGTATTTTTTTCTTTGTTGCTCTAAAAAAAAAAGTAAAGTCTTTTTCCAATAGTGCTCAACTCCTGTGACTTTATGGACATGCAGTAGTTTTCTTGGTATCAAAGCTTTAGTGAGTTCTTGCCTCACTACAGCTTTTTCCAGCGCCCCAGTCTAATCTATAGTGTTAGAATTTCCCATTGGTTTCTCATCTAAACATTGAACAGATCAATTATGAAAACTGGTATTATATAAAATAACAAAATAATGGATAATTAGTGCAATATTTACTGCTGTACATTTCACGAGTCAAATTAAATAATTGATAGTCTGATGAAGCGGTTAAGGCACCTGACTAAAAACCAGGAAACAATGACATCTAGTCCTGCCTTAGGCATGAAAACCAGCTGGATGATTTTGGGCCAGTGACTCACCTCACAGGGTGGTTGGGGGGGGGGAATAGGAGGAGGAAGAAATGCTGCCTTGAGTTTTTATAAAAATAATAAAGGCAGGATAAAAATATCTAAAAAATAAAGATAAATTATGCCAACTATAAAAATGTACATTTTATGGCTCTTTAATTTCAACTGGAGAGCCAGTTTAATGTAGTGGTCAAAACATGGGGCTAGAAACTGAGATTGTGAACTCTACTCTACTCTACTCTAACCTTGGATACTAAATCAGCTAGGTGACCTTGGGCAATCACTTTATCTCAATCATGGGAAAGAGGGAGGCAAACAAGTTCTGAAAAACCTTGTCAAAAAACCCTGCAGCAACTCCTCCAGTCTCTGAGAAATTGACATGATTGAATGGAAGAAAAAAAATGTCTATGATTATAATAAGAAGCTTTCCTACTTTTATACTATTTTGGGAAAGCAGATTCATATTCTGTTGGTTTGCAAGAAGCTTCCAAGATTACTTTAATTCATTTCTGCATAAAGTTTATAAAAACTTTATGCAGGAAACCCAGCTGCAACGATTCTACTGCAATTCAATGTATTATTTGAAGGGATTTCCGAAACCAAACAGCGGACATCAAGTCACCAGACGATCTTTTCCTAAAAAGAACGAGTCAGGCTCATATATAGGGTTTCCGCCTTACAAAATTGTAGCTCTGCACACGGTAGATAAAACAGTATACGTGGACCCACGAATAGTTTCGGGATGACTTCGATGCCATTAAGTTACACTTTTGCGTTCGTGTTTCTATGGATCGAGCGTGTATGCTGCTTGATAACTGCAATTCCACGTTGTTTCCCTGCGGGCCATCTGGAAAGAGGCTCAGGTTGCCAAAAAAATAGGGCATTCGGGTTTATAGAGATAAAAACCTTTCGTGGTTACGCCAGCACCCCGCTTTCCTAACAGACGAAGTTCTTAGAAACCTTAAACGGAACAGGACCGTCTCGTAACTCCAAATCAGCGCCACCAGCTGTTACACAACTGGCCTTGAGTCGAACCCGAGCAGCCGCCAGGCGAGCTCGCACGAACACAAACACATCCTACAATTCACCTTCACCCGAACAGAGCAGGAGACAAGACCCGCCTCCCCGCATTTTATGTCCAATTAGAGAATGCAATTTTTCAAGCACGCTCATTTCTTCCTTCGTCTTCAGCTGGGGTGCGCTCCAATCAGCAGCGACCTTTCCCACCCTTTCCTTCAGTTCTCAAGATGGAGAAGGAAGTTGCGATATCATGGGGAGGGAGAATCAACTTGGAAAAGACTTGTTTGGACGGGTTCCCCCTTTTCATCCTCTCCTTTTTTTTTCTCCCTCCCTTTCATATAACTCATAGTAGTTATGCCTAACTCCTTTAAAAAAAATGCCGACGACTTAAAAGGTTTTTGAAGCTATTTCTGTCCTCCCCTCTGGAAAAAATGGTCTAGTCCAACGCAGGGACCAGCCAACAGCCACTTCGCCAACCGCCTCATGGGGGAGGGGGGAAAGAAATTCTACGCACCGGGAGATTGATCTCCCGGGAATATGTCGTTGAGCCCGGGAAAGGGACAACAACACAGATGGCTTCTTATAGGCTGTGGATTTGCCACTAAACGTAGAAGGGTCACCAAACGGAACTTCTAGTTACTGTAATGCAGTTGGGGGCGGGGGGAAACAATGGGCGAACTTCCCGATGTTCTCAGAAATAACCCAAATCTGCTGGCCAAAACTTTCTAATCGGTCCAAACAGAAATAGAAGCCCAAACCACTGGCCTAAGTACTTGGAAGCGAGAAAAAGGAAGGGAAAAGACAAAATATGTAGAAGGTAGATCTATTTAAGTCTCTAAATAGGAAAAATCCCTTAAAAGAAAACGCAATCTAGCACTTTACAAGTCGCCGTAATCTGTGCCGCCAACAGTTGTAAATCCACATTTACGCATTTTAAAGAAATGGTCGAGAAGGAAAGCCGCTTTGAGCGCCTGACCCGCCACCGCCGCCGCCACGCATATTGTTTTCCACCTTCTGATGAATCCCCACTTCCTTTCTCGATGCACAAAGAAAGCGTTCAACAGCACTAACGGTGTTCTGGTTTGTGCTATTTTGTGCCCTTCTAGCGCTACCAACAGAAGAAAGAAATCACCGCTAGTATCATTTTTTCTGGCCACATAACAATATCAAAAGGATTTTCCCTCCTCCGTAATGGCAGATTTTACAAAAGAATCCGTATGCATTTAAAACTCAATTAAATTGCATTTAACACTTTTTCGCGAAAAGCGAAAGGATGGGGCAATGCTGGGGGTGGGTCGGGGTCATCTATTTTATCATCAGGCAAGGAGTGTCAGCACTAAAATCAAGCGGTTCAAGATTAACGGCATTAGTATTGTTGTTTTGAATGTGTTTCTGCTGAATAGAAATGATCACCAGGCCCCCAATGACATTTTTGGCTTCGGGGAATTCAGCTCAGTCTCAGCAACTCAGTTCACAGTGAAGACGTTTACCTGTCTGTCGCTTTTTCCTGGAATTAAAGAGTAGCCAGCAGCAAGCCTCTTGCTTCCTTCTCCTTAGCCCGCTCGCCGCTCGCTCTTTTTGTTTTTTTTTTCAAGTTCGAGCTCAACTCTAAACAAAGAAGACCCCAAACATGTGACCTCTCAGAGTCAAAACAGATGATGTCACGCACTTACTAGCCAATCTCAGCAGGGCCGGCTGAAAGATGTCTTGGGAGATGTAGTTCTCTAATCGAATGGTTAGCGACGCAATTTCATATGTCGTTGAAAGAAGTAAATTTCCTCTTACAAGACTGAGAGATGCATAACTATTGCATTCGAGGCGCTACTGCGTGATGATTTCTGTATAGGCAGACGGTGGCAGCTTTAATTTCTTAAAGTTTGTTTCTATTGAACTATAAAAAACTGCAGCACTATAAAACAAAAAAAGGTAGTGATTATATAGTGAAGAAAGAAAATCTAACATAATGTAATGATTAAAATAAGCTAAAGAATGCCAAAAGAAGAAAACTAATTAACAAAAAAAATCTAATACAGATGAGGAAACAAAATAAATTCATTTCTTAACATTGTTAAATCAACACCTGCGAGACACATTGCATCTTCTTATTGTTAGAATAAAGAGACTTTCAAAAAAAAAAATAGATAAACGTATATTCTGGATCCTTAAAATCAGGAGAATAAGCTTCTTTCTATTTACATAAAATTATCCTTTTTGTTGTACCACACGCTGGAGAGACAAAGCTCTTTATGAGATGACAAATTCCATATCCTTTAGTATTTCCCCCCAATATTATATTGACCTACACAGTGATTTGAAACTAAAGCAAGCCTGTAGCTGGAGAAGACCAGATCTCATGAGTTAAACAAACTTTAAATTTCTTACACCGACATAAAAATTTAATGTCCATCCCTTTTTAACCAATCTTTGAGAGTTACAGTTAAACCATATTGCTTTACAACTTCAATAAGCTTTTTTAATGTATTGCATAATTATCAAGGATAGATATAATATCAGCATATAAGCACAATTTATAATCAGTGTTGCGCATCACTACATCCTTAATAGTTTGAGATTCTCTAACAAATGAGGTTGATTATTCAAGAATAAAATAGGAGATTTAGATAAGAGGCACCCTTGTTGGGTGCCATGGATATAAAACAATAGGTGGAGAAATAAATCAATTCCTAATAACTTTACACAATGTGTGAAGAGAACTAGTTTGGTGTAAAGCACCAGACTAGATCTTGTCCAGGCAATCACTAGGAGTCAACATTGATTCGAAGGCACAAAGCAAAACGGTGAAGACACAAAATTGTAATTCAGTAAACAAAAGATTGTGGAAATACCTATCTTCTTAGAAGCCACTTCATAAATTCAATCTGGATCAAATGGAAGTCTTTTTCAGCATCCAACAAAATTAGATCTGATTCCAATTTATCTGCTGTAATATCAAAAATATAAATCAGGTGAATATTGTCAGAAGCATGTTTTTTTTAATAAATCCATACTGTGGTGAGTGGATTATAAATGATATTACCTGCTATAGCCTTCTCCTAAATGTTGTAGTTGCAGCTTGTATGTTTTGCCTTATGGAGCCTTTGAATCATGTGGAAAGTTTCTGCATCAGTACAAGCGATGATTGCAGGTAAAAAAAAAACAAAGGCAAGGAAATCTCCATGCAGTCTGAGGTTCGGATTGGCAGTCTCCATTTGATGTAACGGCCTTGGCGAGAAAGTAGTTATTATCTTAAAGAAGCCTCAGGTCCCAAGACATAAAAAGAATGACTCACTGCTCTTCCATACAGAAATGCTAAAGTTCAGGTATGCAGTGCTGGACTTGCAGCACTATGACCCTTAAAATTAACTTCCAATCTTACTCTGCTTCAGTAGATCTTCCATCCACACCAGAAACAGGTGAAGAGAGAAGTAGGGCAGAGAATACCCCCTTTGGTACCAGTTCATGGCCATGGAAAAATCAAAGGAATCATCTTTCTCTTCCCCTTCCCACCAATGGAAGACAGGAAATGGAAAAGAAAAGTTATGGGAAAGGCTCCCTTTCTAATCCCATGGAAGTTGGAGATTTGTCTCACTTCTTCTACTCTCCCTGTCTTTTCTGCCACCCATGGGTTGGCAAGAGATGTTGGAGGGATGGCTTTTTGGCACAATGACAGAGCTCTGTTCTACAGCCAAAAGGCAATATTCCTAAAACCAGTGGCTAAGGCCTGTATCGTTCTTCAGACTTACCAAATGATTTTTCACAAAGTGACCACCTGCCACTGTTTGTAATAACAGAGGTGAGAAAAACACACTTTTGAAGGGCAGTGAAAAATAACAAAGTGAAGGTCACTTTGAGGTGGACAATGGGTAGCCTGAGGATGCCATTATGAGTATATTCCTCAAAAAAAAAAAGATTAATGTGTTTCTTTTACTGGGACTAGCAAGACATGCAAATGGTTCCTCAGTTGTGGAAAGCAGATTAGCATAGAATGAACATAGATTGCATTTTCTCTTTAATATTATTTCAATGTACATTAACATTATGGCTGATATATATATATATATATATATATATATATATATATATATATATATATATATATATATATATATATATATATATATATATATATATATATATATATATATATATATATTTATTTATTTATTTATTTTATTTATTTATTAAAATTTCTATGCCGCCCAACTCCCGGGGGACTCTGGGCGGCTCACAGCAGATATAGAAACACATAAAAAACAATTTTTAAAAGGAGCCATATTAAAATACTATCCATTAAAAAACAAACTTTCATTCATACCCTGCCTGCCGGAAGAGCCAAGTTTTTATTGCTTTACGGAAGGCCAGTAGGGTGGGGATGGTCCTGATCTCTGGAGGGAGCTGGTTCCAAAGGGAGGGGGCTCCCACAGAGAAGGCCCTCCCCCTAGGTCCCGCTAGCCGACATTGTTTGGTCGACGGGACCTGGAGGAGGCCGACTCTGTGGGCTCTAACCGGTCGTAGGGAGGTATGCGGCAGGATGCGGTCCCGAAGATAACCTGGCCCTGAGCCATGTAGGGCTTTAAAGGTAACGACCAACACCTTAAATTGGATCCGGAGACTAATGGGCAGCCAATGCAGCTGGCGGAGGATAGGTGTTACGTGGGTGCATCTAGGTACACCCACCACAGCTCGCGCAGCTGCATTTTGCACCAATTGCAGTCGCCGGACACTCTTCAAGGGTAGCCCCATGTAGAGCGCATTGCAGTAATCCAGCCGTGAGGTGATAAGGGCATGAGCGACTGTAAGAAGTGCCTCCTTCTCCAAGTAGGGTCGCAATTGGTGCACAAGACGTACTTGTGCAAAGGTCCCCCTAGCCACAGCTGAAAGATGTTGTTCCAATTTTAGCTGTGGGTCTAGGAGGACACCCAAATTGCGGACCCGTTCTGAGGGGGCTAATTTCTCCCCCCCAAGAATCAAGGAGGGACAGTTGGTCGAGTCCTTAGGAGGCAATATCCACAGCCACTCAGTCTTGTCAGGGTTAAGCTTTAGCCGGTTCTTCCCCATCCAGACCCTAACATCGGCCAGGCAGCGGTCCATTACGTCTACGGCTTCCCCAAATTGAGACGGGGTGGAGATGTACAACTGGGTATCATCAGCATATTGCTGATACCTCACCCCGTGTCGTCGGATGATCTCACCCAGCGGCTTCATGTAGATATTAAACAGGATGGGCGAGAGGACCGAGCCCTGTGGCACCCCACATAGTAGGGGCCTAGGGCTCGACCTCTGCCCCCCTGTCAACACCGACTGCGTCCTGTCAGAGAGGAAGGAGGAGAACCACTGCAAAACAGTGCCGCCCACCCCCACCTCTCCGAGACGACGCAGAAGGATACCATGGTCAATGGTATCGAAGGCCGCTGAGAGGTCAAGTAGCACCAGGATAGAGGAATAACCCCCATCCCGGGCTCGCCAGAGATCATCCATCAGGGTGACCAAAGCCGTTTCCGTACTGTAACCGCGCCTGAAGCCAGATTGAAAGGGATCCAGAAAATCAGTGTCATCCAACAGTCGTAGGAGCTGGAGTGCCACCACTTTCTCAACAACCTTCCCCGCGAAGGGAAGGTTGGAGACTGGACGGAAGTTCTTTAAATCCGCTGGGTCCAGGAAAGGCTTCTTGAGGAGGGGCCTCACCACCGCAGCTTTTAAGGGCTGCGGGACGGACCCCTCTCTCAAAGAAGCGTTGACCAACGCCTGGAGCCAGCCGCGTGAAACCTCCCTGGTGGCCGAAACCAACCAGGAAGGACACGGGTCCAATAAACAAGTGGCTGAGCTCATAGCTCCTATGGCCTTGTCCACATCCTCAGGAGTCACCGGTTCAAACCTATCCCATATAACCGGACTAAGACTCGCCCGGTATATATAAGTATATATTATTATATATAAGTATATATATAATAATACTAGGATTACTTTAAATGAAAAGTGACTTTAGATGGTTACTAATATATAAAATAAATATGTATTGAAAAATTCAGCTGTAATTAATATATACCCTTTTTATTCTCTTATTAAAATTAAAATTGAAAGATAAAAACTAATACAAACTAAAAAAAGAATAAAAAGAAAAAATAAAAAATGCAGAAAAGAAAAAATAGGAAAGAAAAAAGAATATAGTATAAAAAAAATAAATGACTTCCCTTTTATCATTTTTAAAGTAATTTATCACCATCTCTTAAAAGTTAATATATAGATAGATCAATCTCCTGATTATGATACTGTTGACATTCACACCAGAGATGGGTTCCTCCCGGTTCAGACTAGTTCGTCCAAACCGGTAGCAACCTGCTGGTGATGTCACGATGATGTCATGGAACTGGTTCGGTCCGCCATCTTTTTTTTGAAATTTTTTTGAATTTTTTTTTGAATTTCTTCCGTGTTTTTTTTCTTCTGAGCATGCGCAGAAGCCAAATTTCCGGTACTGTGCATGCGTCACCATCTTGTTTTTGGCTTTTTTGGGGGGGATTTTTTTTTATTTTTTTGGCACTGTACATGCGTACACGAGGTGCGGCCACGCGATGCTGGAGGGAGCGAACAGTCAGTGAGGTAAGTTAGAACCGACCCCTGATTCACACGCTAATGAGAAACACTGTATCTCATTTCCGGTTATTTAAATTTAAAACACTGGTAAATACAAAGTTTATTTTCACTGTACATTTCCTTATACATGTGGTCAAGTTTGATGTTTTAAAGGTTTAATACAGTATATCTGGACAATAAATTTCAATCAACTGCAAAAAAAGTGAAAACAATTTAAATACTATTTGCTATAAAGTATAGTCTTCTCATATTCAAAGGCATATGAAAGTCGTCTTTAGGTATATGAAAACTACTTGGAATATATAAGATTTAGAAAACAACTGACTTTGTTTGTGTTAACAGGATGAGAAAGTGCAAAGCTTCCTGTTATGTGAATGTGACAGCTGTAGATAAGTGGGGAGGCCCTCACAGGAAATCCGTCTTACATCTGCAGCATGACTTGTCTAAGGCTGAGAGACTATCTCTAATTGAAGTATCAATGGCATGACATGGTGCTAAGTGATCAAACATGGGGGACATGGTGAAGAAGGACTTGGAGGATCAAACTGTATTGCCGTTGGAAAATGAATGTACCAGAAACATGGGAGAATTTGTGGAAGTTTCTCTGAATGAAAGGGTTAAATTTAATGACATAGGCTTATCCATGGTCCTACAGAATGGCTTGGAGAATCTCCGTCTAGAAAACTCTCTCACAGACGTTACCCTGTGTGTTGGCAGCATGCATTTTTCATGCCACCGTGTGGTCCTTGCAGCAGCAAGCAATTATTTTAGGTAAGATAGATATTTAAAATAAGACCTGTTCACTGGATTGTACAAATCTCTATTAACTTAGCAAATAGGATGATAAAACGACATTTTCACATACTTGATTTAAATCTACCTGTATTCTGTATGTTTCCCAAAATGTTGTATTTGGGATGGTGCTAGAACACATTTATAGCGAATGTTGTATTGTATTTTTGCAACCCAGATTTCGTGTGTGTGTGTGTGTCCTTTGAATCAAACTCATGGTGACTGCCTGGACTAATCTCTGCAGTTTAAACCTTTGGCAAGATTTTTCAGAAGTGGTTTACCATTGCCTCTTTTGTAGGGCTGAAAGAAAGTGATTGACCCAAGTTATCCTGCTGACTTCGTGCCTAAAATGGAACTAGAACACATAGTGTCCTGATTTCCACTCTGATCTCTTTATCCTCACTTTATCAAACTGGCTCAGTATTAGATCTAACAAACAAACAGAGGGTAAAGCCCTACGCAAGACTCAAAAAGGAAAAGAAAATTAAAAACTTACAAGCTTTTCCAGTATATAATTATGATCCCTTTCCTGGTGATAAAATTATCTGTGGAGTTTTTATTTGTTTGTTTTAGGTATAGTTACTCATTTTTATCATTTTAAAGCCTACCCTAATAAATATGCAGGCTGCAAATCCCTAATCTATAATCACTGACAGGAATGAATTGACTGACTTTGTATTAGATGCTAACAATAATTCTTCTCTGTTAATAAGGTAGGAGTTTCTAAGTATACATTCAATGAAATTCCGCTCAGAAAATTTGCTGGATTTCCCCCCTTTGTTTTGTTTTTTATCTAGAGAAAATAGCTCTGGTGTTATACAATCATCAAAATTTAAAGTGCTCTTGGACATCATCTATGTATTCCTAGTTCTGTTAAGGGAAAAACTTCATTTGTGAATAAAAGATGTAATATTTTTGACAAAACAAACGTGAGAAAAACTGAAAAGTATTGTATCATGTTCAATAAAATGCCAATAAAATGCAGAGTTAGACCATACAAAGATCTAAAGGCTGTAAAACACAGATCTGGGGAAGACTTATCCAGGACTGCCTGTAATATTTTCACTTTTCTTTTTTAAATTGAATTTCTCTGCCACAAAAGATATATCACAATTCAGCTTAGAAAGTAGGTATCTCTTCCTCCCAGATGTTTTATAATTTCTCAAAATAACTTTTAAAACTTTAGGACATGAACAAAAACAGGAACTCAATATACTCAGTCATTTCTGCTTGAATATTTCTTGACTTCCATGTAGAAATACTTTTGGGGAGGAATCTTATCCAAATTCCACATTAAAGAATCTAACATTCTTAGTTGACTTGCCTGGATCCTTGAAACATGGATACTATAAAGATCTTGCTCCTTTTCATTATTGGTATAATATTTATAATAAGAAACCTATTCTAAACTTGGTGTTAAAGGGGGTATATTGACATAAAACATTATTGTTAATATTATTATTTATTTATGGCACAGAGGCCTCAAAAGCAAGTTACAAACATAATCTAAAATTTGGAAATTAGATAAAACTGTTTAACAAATAAAATATTTGATATTACATGAAACACTTATAATTCCAACATTGAAGTGTGGTTTAAAACCTTGTTTTTGTAGTCTTGATTAAAAATCAGATAGTTGCCTCTGCAATTTTAGGATTTTTATCTGCAGGTAACATTTTATCATACCAGAATTTCTTCCTGGGCTTGATTTTATAAATAGGCCAGATAACATCCTGGAAAAGGTTCTCATGACATTCATAGTACACTAAAATATGTTTCAAAATCAATCCATTATAGAGGCAAAATCTTTGAGAGTGGGGATTTTTTGAAATCTAACGTGTAGCATATTCGATGGCAACACATATAATCTGGCTTTTGAAAAGACAATTCTGTATTTACTTAAATATAAATTATTAAGATATATAAGGAGCTGAATCTATATCTGTAATTAATTCCAAAAGTTATAGGTGAACATGGAACTTTGGTTTAGCCATTAATTTATGTATTGAATTATTCCATATTTTTTGTTTAATATAATTATATGCTGATGGACCCCTGGAAAATAAATCATCAGGATCAGTGCCAATCTGACTAATCTTGTAGGTCACCTGTTTAAACCACTATCTAATCATTTGGGATTTCATGAAGCAATCCTTCCTTGTTTTTTAAAATATGTTTGTAATCAAAACTTAATGCTGTAGGCTTAGCAAAGCCTTTGTTTCAATCAACATCACCCAGTTTCCAGAGAACAACAGAATCTCTGGAATTCTACTTGGAACACTAAAAGGAGGTCTTAAAAGTTTTACTTGCAGTTGGGCTATGCTATTATTGGTAAATGTAACTTAAACTGGAGTTCCACATAAAATTTGAGATATAATATTTTGCATTGTTGCAGGAACAAATGTCCCATTTTTTGAATAAAACATTGAAGTAAGGCCGTCAGAGTAGATTTTGCTTTCAGAATTTTTTTTCTTCCTAGTGTTTCCTGCAGGTTCAGTTCCCTTTTTTCCCAGATCATCTATTGGTTGCAATTAGAGCCTAAACTTGTGAGCTGAAAGAGAGTGCCTGGCCCAATGTCACCCAGCCAGCTTTCAATCCTACAATGGGACTAGAACTCACAGTCTCTTGGCTTTTAGCCTGGTGCCTTAACCACAAGACCAAACTGCCTCTGAATTTTGCTTTGCTATTTTGAAGTAATGCCTTTCAATGATGTTGCCAGGATAGAGCATGATTAAATAAAATGCCCAAATAATTACAATTCTCTACTATCATCTCATGATCTTGAATGTTCCATCTGTAATTTTTTTTAAATCAAAACCCAAAGGGTTAATTTTATCATGGTTAATTTGATTTTACTGGCAAAATTTAACTGCCTCAAGTAGGCATTTCAAACCAATGTGGCATGTGAAAGAACAGCATTATCTATATATAACAAAGCACAAATTTTCTTTTGACTAATAATGGGCATTGGCTACCAACCAGAAGTAACATAGTTTCCAGATTGACAGAGATACAGTGTTAAAAAATAAACCTGTTTCATACACTTCTCCCTATCCTTTTAAGAAGAGATTGAACGACCATTTGTCTGAAATGGTATAGGGCCGTGGTGGCGAACCTATGGCACGCGTGCCAGAGGTGGCACGCGGAGCCATAGAAGCCGGCACGCGAGGGTTTCCCACCGGCAAACTGGAAGTGCGAAAAAACGCACTTCCGGTTTGCCGGTGTGCTGTTTTTTGCACTCCGGAGGGTTCAGGGAAGCTCCCTGAAGCTCCGGAATGCAAAAAACTACAAAACGGACAAACCGGAAGTGCACTTTTCCGCACTTCCGGTTTGTCCGTTTTGTAGTTTTTTGCATTCCGGAGCTTCAGGGAGCTTCCCTGAACCCTCCGGAGTGCAAAAAACAGCATACCAGCAAATCGGAAGTGCGTTTTTTTCGCACTTCCGGTTTGCCGGTTTCATGGTCCCAGGCTCCAATAAGCCTTTGCGCGGGGGTGGGGGTGTGTGCGCATGCGCAGGGGGCAGCATGGGGGGTGTTGTGCGCATGCGTGGGGGGGAGGGAATGGGTGTGGGCACGCGAGCGCGCCCCCCCTTTTTGGCACGCAAGCCGAAAAAGGTTCGCCACCATTGGTATAGGTTTTTTTTTTGATGGAGCAGGGATTTGGGCTAGAAGATCTTCAAGATACCTTCCACCTCTCTTATTCTGTTATTCTGTTATTAATATATTGTTTATAATAATTTTGTCAAACCAAAATGAAAAACCAACTTACTCTGCTGTTGTAATGCCCACTCTTTTGGAAAAGTTGTTATGAAAATCAAAATAAAATCACCTAGGTTGGTGTAACTATTAATTTTTTGGTCAATCAAAATAAAAGCACAATCTCTTTGCTCTAAGATATTAGTGAACCATTGCTTTGGTGAATTATTGGAATATTTGTTTGGACACACTGAAATTAAAATTCCATGTGTTCCACTGTAATATTGATGTCCTGCCCCAGTATAATAAGTGAAATAATTTAAGTGGCATTGCACACTTATTTCCAGAACTTTTTGCAGACTGACTGGATTTTCCAGATTTACTGAACTGTCTATTTTTCTCCTTTAGGGCAATGTTTTGCAATGACTTAAAAGAAAAGTATGAAGAAAAAATAGTTATTAAGGGAGTTGATGCAGAAATAATGCAGATTCTTTTGGACTATACATATACCAGTAAAGTGCTGATTACCAAGGAAAATGTGCAGAAAGTCCTTGAAGCTGCCAGCCTTTTTCAGGTTAGTGAATGCGTGCAGTTAATGGAAAAAAAAATATATATATAGTGACAAAGCACATATTAAGATTAATCTATGAGTTAATTTTATTTAACTGTTGCATTTAATTCATAGCCTTTATGAGCATAGCCAATTAATGGCTGTTTATTATATGTTCTTTAAAATATTGCTATATAGATAGTTGTTTATTGAATAAAACAGGGATTAACAATGCGTGAAGCAGTTGTTAAATGAAACTGTGACTATGCTTATCAAACTTATTATGGCTGTAGATAGGAACCAGGAGAAGCATGCATAAAGCCCATAAATGGCAAGCCGTCAGACTCCAAAACCAAGAAAGCCACGCAGAGTTATTTATAAGCTATTTCCTTTATTGTTCCTCACCTATAGACAGAAGTACTGTAGTTCACCTAAAGTAAACTACTTGCATCAATAAAGATACACACTGAGAATTTCTAGAGAAAAGCTTACTTGACCTCTTCCATCCAACCAAACTATCTAAACTTTGCTGTCTGTTATTCCTCTGGATTGCACTTCCTCTTCTTGGGAATTCGGTCTACATTCCGTCACACAAGGTCATACCAGAACACATTGTAAACTCTGATCAGTAGACCAAAAAGCATCCTAGATAACAGTCAAATTATGCCTATGAAGAGTCACTTCTCAATCAGATCAGAACAACTTAGACAACAAAATGCTAAGCAAAATGATCTTCTTAGCGCCTCCCTACAAGGAACTTATCACCCTGAACATATGATTAATTAACAGGATACTCAGGCTGCTTTCACAAGTAAGGCAAATATATTTATAGATCCCTTGAGTACTCACTGTCTAGTAACTATGTATAAGATTGTATTTCTAAACTCTTTTTTGCATTTCTAACAGCCAATTCCAATTTTGGGATATGGGAGGAAGGGTAAGATTCTCTGGAAAAAGTCCCTTGAAGTTGTCCTATACAGTTTTGCAGTGTCTTCTCATGGTTTACTAGCTGGATTGCAGACTGGATGGTGACCTATGGTGAAGCTGGCTAAAGTTTTCTCCTCTCAAACAGAATTAATTAGCACTAGTATTCTATTAATCTTACCTTTGGGATTAATACAAAAATCCTTAGAAGTAAAAGATCCTTGGAGGGAAGTAATAGTTTTTATGGTATTAATTATTTCTTTATGGTATTTATATCATGGTTTTTCATCCACTGGGTAATCAAGGCAGTTTGCAACAGCAAAAATATAAACTTTAAATTAAAACAGCATTAATATAATTAACATATTGGTAAAACAAATATGATATTAAAATAAATTAACAAAAGCCTGGTAGAAGAGAGGTTTTTTTTACCAACTTCTCAAATACTGGGAGTTTTTAGGGCAGCTCGTCCACCTTTGGTCCCTACCTGTCACTCAGCCCTCACCTGTGGCTCCTAGTAGCTGTAGCATGCACAGCAGCCACACCCCGGGCAACAGCTTCGACAGGCTGGCAAAACCAGGTTGAGAGTAGCCATTGGGTCATTGACCTTCAGTGAGATAGGGACTTGTCTATCCCGAGCATGTGAAGACAGATTCCGGCGGATTGAACAGATGAAACCTACTAGAATAGGACAATGGTCATGAAGGTGATCTCCGCAAGCGATGTGGTATGCTAAGAGCATGGCAAGACACGAAAGACGTCCTGGGCAACCACTGTGCCAGCCCATCTCCAAACGTCTCGACTATTGTCCTGTTATTGGAGCAAAATGGAATCTGGGAAGAGAGAGTGAGACTGACTATACACACCTCTTCCTCACTTTAATCCAATTCACGCGCAAGTTTTGACATCCCCCAATTCCCGTGAACCTTCAAAGTCCTGTGGCGATGGGCGAGTGACGAAGCAGGTGTGGATACACTGGGAGCTGTAGCTGCGGACCTGCACACAGGCGACTCAGGTCTAATGGTCGTCTTCTTGCTGACCGAAGCAACAGCTGGATTCAGCTTCTATCTGAGTGATTGAGTAGCCCTCTTTAGGACCGCACTACTCACCTCCCTATTAAGAGGAGGGGGCTAGAAAACGTGCCCTAAACATTGTTGCTTCATAGAACCCTGGCCAGCTTACCGTGGCTGGAGGGGATCCCATTTAATGTGGTTGAATAACAAAACTTCAAAGAAAACGTAAGGTGATACCACTCACCATTGCCACATGGAATGTACGTATGCTTCACAACAACCCCTTAGCAAATCAACCAGAAAGAAGAACAGTCCTGGTCTCCAGAGAGCTCGCAAGATTTAACATCAATATTGTGGCCCTATGTGAAACTCATCTAGCCAATGAAGGTCAGCTCACAGAAACAGGAGGCAATTACACATTCTTCTGGTATGGATGCAGCAGTAACGAATGCCTTGAATCTGGAGTTGGCTTTGTGGTTAAGAATCATCTTGTCCGCAAACTTGCCAGTCTTCCCAAGGGCGTGAATGACCAACTCTTGACACTGCATCTCCCACTACTGAGAGGAAAACAAGCCACACTGATCAGTGCCTATGCACCCACAATGATGAATCCAGATGAAGTGAAGGCATGTGGCAAAATGTTTTGTGCCCATATAGGCCTTACCAGCCACCTGCGGATACATTGTGGACAGCCCACAACCTGTCAAGGTCCTTTTTGAACACAATGGACGAACATCATAAGAATGCAGAGAAGAGCGACCAAGGTGATTAGGAGGCTAAAACGTACGATAAACGGTTGCAGGAACTGGGCATTGCTAGTCTAGTAAAGCGAAGGATCAGGGGAGACATGATAGCAGTGTTCCAATATTTGAGGGGCTGCCACAAAGAGAAGGGGGTCAAGCTATTTTCCAAAGCACCTGAAGGCCAGACAAGGAATAATGGATAGAAACTGAACAAGGAGAGATTCAACCTGGAAATAAGGAGAAATTTTCTGACAGAGCAATCAACCAATGGAACAGCTTGCCTTTAGAATTTGTGGGAGCTTCATCACTGGTAGCTTTCAAGAAGAGACTGGATTGCCATCTGTCAGAAATAGTGTAGGGTCTCCTGCTTGGGCGGGGGGTTGGACTAGATGACCTCCAAGGTCCTTTCCAACTCTGTTAATCTGTTAATCTATTATTTGGCATGTGCTTATATATCTAAGTATAGTAGAAGATCTAGTTTTCCCCATAACAATTACATTGTGCCATAAATTAAGCTAAGGGCAAAATAATTTACCCCAAATCATCCAGTGAGCTTTTGTGTCTGATGCTGGACTTAAACCTGAAACTTTTAACTCCTAGTCCAACCCTTTAACATCTCTCACCATATCAGAGAGTAAACACCAAGGATATCTCCTGGGAGTGGAGAAAGGAACAGCCTTGTGGAAAAACTGAAGCTGTGGAATCTCCCTGAGAAGTTCAGTTTGTAGCCTTGGATCATGCAGAAATCTTCAAAAGGGGCCCTCCTGTTAACTGGGCACATTCATAGTGAGAGAGACATTTCAGTCCTAAGTCCTTTGGGGCTTTAAAGATCAGTACCGATTGTGTGATTTCTATACCTTGCATAGGTCATCAGCTTAACTGTTGAATTGTGTATTGTGCAACTGCATTGCACTTTCTGGAAGCTTTTCAAGCACATTGAAATGGTGTTACAAGTTGCAACCAAAGTATAATTAAATGTTGCTAAGTCTGGATTACTGAGGAAGGGTCACAATAGACTCATTAGCCATAATTGGGAGAACATTCTCACCATGCCTGAAAATCTAGTGATAGATCAAAAAATATTTTTAATTATGGAACTGTTCCTTCTGGAGGATGGGGATGGATCTCTTTATCTGCATACTATGTTCCAGTGTATAATTAGGGATAAAAAAAATGTGGATAATGAGCCTGTGAGTCAGTGAATGGGGTGGGTGGGTTTGCAGAACTTTTGAAAATAACCCCCAAACCCTTTCTCCAAATCACCAAAATAGTAAAAAAAAAATCAGAAATAAGGGTATAGTATCTCCCATCTCAAATTTAACACTTTTGCTTTTAACATATTTTATTTAACATATTTTATATAAGATTTAACATATTTTCTAGTTAATTTTCACTGTGGAAGAAAATAAAGGGACACAATAACATAAAAGGCCAGAATGCTACAAATTTCTAGGATTGCTAGGAAATATTAGGGTGGAATCTGGATATAAATTGTGCATATGAAAAACAGGGGGATAGAATTGAACTTTGTTCCAAAATAAATGAAACTGTTTATATACTGTATAAACAAATTATCCCCATACTGTATTTATTAACTGTGACTAATTGAGATAACAGCAGATAGCAAGACCCCAGGTAACATAGTCTGTTGTCATGATCACACCCAGAACCAACAGTATCTAAATTCCAGTATCCAGCTTTTTCTTTCCTAGTAGGACCTCTGCTTTGTCTGGGATGAATGTCAAATCTCCTCTCCCATCCAGCCTATTAAGCTTAGGCGTGTTCAAGGTCACTGATTGTTTCATAGAGTCAGCAGAGTACTGAACAGTACAGCTGAATGTTATCAGCATACTGAAAACACACTCCTCTGGAAATAGATTATAAGTGGTAGGTGTAAATGTTATAAAGCATAGAAGACAGCCGCAAGAACTTTGTGAGGTAATAGATCAATACCTTGTGTGTGGGTGTCAAGCATTAGACTCCTAGCATTAACTTCTGGGGGTGCCTTGACCAGAAGTCAATTCTCAGTCAGGGAAACTCATGACTGATTTTGGGTCAGTCACATTGATCACAATGTCACAGGCTTATTGTGAGGAAAATTGGTGGAAAAAGTAATGTATGTACTATCTGGGAAGGAAAATATAAACTGAAGAGTAAAAAGTGAATAAACTCTCTTTTGGCCTTCAACACACAAAACTAGCAAAATTAGGATGGGAGCAGTGATAGACTCTTTGTATCACAGTACATATGAGGGCAGCCTTCTAGTAGCCAGGGGACACATACAGTATAACATTTTTATGGGAATAGTAAATGAGGCCATAATGCAACATGGGCTGAGGCTACAGATTTTTCTGTTTTGGGGAGCCACTTTGGGAAAGGCATTTACACTTTTACTTGTTTTCAGATGCCAAGTCTCCTTTTAGGTCTATTTCAGATTTTTTAAAATTTCCTAACTCACAATGGAAGAAAGTGCATCAGTAGTTTCTGTTGCAGAATTGAACAGAACAACTATCTGTAATTCTTCTCCCATTAAGTAATAGTCTAGCTAAAACCATTACTATTTGTTTGAGAAATGTATCTAATATGATCAATTACGCAACATCACATTGATACTGATTAAATAAGTTTCATTGGAAATACTAAGTTAAATATTTCCATACATGTATCTCAAAAAACAGGAAACAAGTGGTTTATAGACCGGGTCTGTTAATTTTCAGTTTTTGTAAGCAACGTAAATGTGTCAACAGGACATGGTTCAGAACATAAGATTCTCCTGTGAATAATTTTAAAAATCTACATACCCTATTAAACTGTTTCTGATTTTTCACTTCTCTCTTTTACTTTTAATTACTTTTTAAAACCAGCATGGTTTAAAACATGTAACCAGTTTATGTACAGCAAACAAAAAACTATTTTGAGGCTTCATCAGCCGTTAGGGAGAAACTGATGTGGTATTACGAGGACTTGCTTAACATGTTTTGATGCCTAAAGCACAAGACAAGATGACGCTTTTATTATTAAGCAGAATTAAGCAGTTGCTTCATGAAGCACAACCTGAAAAAGGGGGAAGTGGGAAGATAGAACAGGTTTCCCCTTAATGGGCCACTGAATGTCCTCTCACCAGTTTTACTTGCATGAAATGTGGAGAGGCATCATCAAACACTTCAAAACCACTTGAACCAGCATTCATACAAGCTTACTACACTGATGGTTGAATCTTACGATAATATTAGGAAGCAAATAGAATCATTCCTGATATCTGAGGGTAACCAAATAGTGTGTGATACATACAACTTGGTACCTCAGTTGGAGGACATTTGGCAAAAGATTTTGAGAAATGGCCAGCAAGCCACCAGTACTATCTTTAAACATTTATACCTGACATGGTTGTATAATTCAGCCTTATGCCCAGGCTGATTCCAATGCTGCTATCTTTTAGGGTAACTGGATGGGCATTTAGCATGTGGCTCAGTGGCTAGAATGCAGTACTGCAGGCTACTTCTGCTGCCTGCCGGCTGCCTGCAATTTGACAGATCAAATCTCAGCAGGCTCAAGGCTGACTCAGCCTTCCATCCTTCCGAGGTGGGTAAAATGAAGACCCAGATTGTTGGGGGCAATATGCTGACTCTGTAAACCTCAGAGAGGGCTGTAAAAAGCACTGTGAAGCAGTATATAATAGCAATAGCACTTTTCTTATATACCGCTTCATAGTGCTTTACAGCACTCTCTAAGCGGTTTACAGAGTTCAGCATATTGCCCCCAACAATCTGGGTCCTCATTTTACCGACCTCGGAAGGATGGAAGGCTGAGTCAACCTTGAGCCTAGTGAGATTTGAACAGCTGAACTGTTGAACTAGCAGTCAGCCTGCAATGGCTGCATTTAACCACTGCACCACTTCAGCTCTTAAGTCTAAGTGCTATTGCTATTTGCCAGCATGGTCCAGATATGGTAACATTTTTTCAGGATCCAATCTTGGTCAGTCACTGGGACCAGAGGTTTTGTTGTCCAAGCTTTTGGACTCGTGCTGGAGCCCATCTTTAGGGAACTTCTCTCTAGAGCAGTGATGGCGAACCTTTTTTGGTTCGCGTGCCAAAACGGGGGGGAATGTGGGGGATCACGTGTGTGCGTGCCCACACTCATAATTCCATGCACCCCCGCACATGCACGCATGACCCCCCTGCTCCCAGCATGCAATGGTACGCCCGTTTTTCGCTCTCCCCAGGCTCCAGAGCCTTTCTAGGAGCCTGGGGAGGGCGAAAACGGCCTTGCCCACCCCCTCTGGAGGCTGGAAACAGCCTGTTTCCCGACTCCCAGTGGGCCCAGAAGGCCTGAAAATCAGCCGGCTGGTGCACACATGCACGCCGGACCTGAGCTCGCGTGCCCACCGATATGGCTCCGCGTGCCACTTGTGGCACCCGTGCCATAGGTTCGCCATCATGGCTCTAGAGCTAGAGGGATGGGCCCCAGCACGAGTCTGAAAGCTCAGATGGCAAAATGCTGGTCCTGGTGACCCTGCAACATTATCTTGGGATATCTATATTTGTCTTAATTCAGTAAAAAAAAGTTGTTTTTGTATAATTTGGTAGCTTCAACAATGTATTAAATGGTTGTGTTAAATTATGAACTCAGTATAATGTAAATAAATTAACCTCTGTACTATTATTACTTTTGAATTGCTTAGTTTAATGATAATTAATAAAAGCATATATTCCAAACAATGTTATTATTAATCTTATTGCACTAATAATATTGGGTAAGTAGGATTATTAATTATTTATTCTAACCCCTTAAATATGCATTTCAGGAATGTTACTGAGGGTTATCAGCAGAATATTTATTTGGAAAATAATTAAAGTAAATTACTCCCACTTTCTTAATTTCAGGAGTACAATAGAGAGAGTATCTTTTATAGCAACATAATTGTTGCCCTCATTAAACAACTGGGAGTCAAAACACTTGCTGATCTACTTCTAATTCAGAGGACTGTCAGTAGATCTTAATTTACCTTCAGCACAGTCATGGTGGTATTTTACTGAGATTAATTTGCATAAGCATTCATTATAATATTAATATAAAAGATTAAATGTTTGTTGAAAAGTAGCAATTACCATTGAATGCAAAACAAATAGCTTGCTATTTAGCAGAGTGATATGCAAGCGATAACCATTTTGAGGTAATATATAGTATGCCCAGAATCAAAGGCATCATATTAGTTGCATTTAGGGAATAACTGTGGAAGAAAAACCTTGTCCTCTAGTGCTTGTTCACTAGAACTTGTGAAGCTCTAGGTCTAGGATATATCTGGTTGGCTATTGCTTTACAAAGAATAAGCTTTTGGCCTGATCCATGGGCACTCTTCTTACATTCTTAGATATAGGACTCTGCTTCACTGCTTCCAGATGGTTGCGAAGACTTGCTGATTATCCCGTTCCCCTTGAACTGTATCAAAATATTGTCAAGGTTGACAGTGAGAAGAAAATGTTTCAGTCATGGATTGCTACCACATAACTGAAACATGCACAAACTTGAACTACTGTACCTAACAAGAAACAATGGGCAGAAATTGTAAGATAAGAATTTGGGCATTTTGCAGATCAACCAATGTTGTTCCTCATGTTCTTAGAGTTTTTCAAGAGCAGTGAAAAAAAAAAGACAAGAAAATAGGTCTATATGATATCTTTCTCCTATGCTTTCAGTTTTTGCGCATGGTAGAAGCTTGTTCCAGTTTCCTTAAAGAAGCTTTACACCCAGAAAACTGTGTTGGGATTCTCAGGCTGGCCGATGCTCATTCCCTTGATACATTGAAGCAGCAAGTCGAGAATTATATTGTCCAGAATTTTACACAGGTGGTGAATTATGATGAGGTCTGTGAGTTGCCTGCCGACATTCTAAATGGCATGCTAAAAAGTGATGACCTCTGTGTCACTGAAGAAGCTCAAGTATTTCAGATAGTTATGAAGTGGGTGCGTTACAAAATAGTGGACAGGCTCCCACTCCTCCCTTATATCCTCGAGAGTGTGCGTTTACCTCTTCTGGATCCTTGGTATTTTGTAGACACTGTTGAAGCAGATCCACTCATCAGACAATGTCCTGATGTCTTTCCTCTGCTTCAGGAAGCCAAAATGTACCATCTATCAGGAAATGAGGTGAGTAAAAATGTAATAATATTAAAGGAACTACAATACAAAGATTATCTAGATCTTATCTGTGGTAAGAAAGTTGACTGCTAAATGCAACTTTGATCAATTCCATGGATAATGGCTTCATGGCCTTCAACAACCTTTTTTGTTCGAAATCAGACATATATTCATATATTCAGAAGGTCACATAGCTCCTGGAACACAAAAATATTTTTGTGTAAACTTTTGTAGCCACACAATTTTATACCGTATTTTTCGGAGTCTAAGACGCACCGGAGTATAAGACACACCTTAGTTTTTGGGGAGGAAAATAGGAAAAAAAAAACCTTCTGCCTACCAGGTATTCATCTGGCTAGTGTCCTTAGTCTGGTCAGCTTCAGCACGTTAGTTTGCTGGTTTTGAGCGGGATAAAAAACAGCTTGTAAAGCACAGCTGATAGAAAGAAGCAATGAAAAAAAGCAGGCAAAGCACAGATCGCTACACTCTTAGCACATCATTAGGGCTGGAAGAAAGCTTCGAAAAAGCTACATTCGGAGTATAAGACACACCCAAATTTCAGCCTCTTTTAAGGGGGAAAAAGTGCGTCTTATACGTCAAAAATACGGTATTTCCCCCTAAAATTGTGCAACTGCTGACAGTAATCTGTTATTAAATTATCATAGGATACTTTTTGTTATTATTTACAATTCTACCTGAAAAATCTGTTATTAATTATATTTATTAATGAATTCCTTATCACCTCTTTGATGTATGATGTGTTTAAAGTCTAGAATAATGGTGCCGGTCTGAGGGCTCCGAGCATCCTCAAAAATTGCTACCAAATTATACTTATTATACATCATAAAGGGGAAATAAAGGAAAGTAAATTAACCCCACCTAGTTCTGCCACATTTGACCTCAGGACCAAATGTCACTTCTACAAACATGTGCATCCATGACCTAAATACACATTTTTAGGTGGGGAAAGTGGTTGTTGGTTGCTAGATTTTAACAGCAAACAGCAAACAACAACAACAACAACAACAATAATAGTTAATTTTGTTTTTGTTTAGATGATTTCAGGAAGAACAAAGCCCAGAATGCATGAATTCCAGTCTGAGGTTTTTATGATCATAGGCGGTTGCACAAAGGATGAAAAATTTGTATCAGAAGTAACTTGCCTTGATCCTTTGAGACGCAGTCGTTTGGAAGTGGCAAAATTGCCAAACACAGAACAAGAATTAGAAAGTGAGAATAAAAGATGGGTGGAATTTGCTTGTATTACACTAGGAAATGAAGTCTACATATCAGGTAAGGAATGAAATAATTTGTTATCTCTCCTCCTCCCCCCCTGCCCTTTTTTCTGAAAAGAAGAGTCATAGAGCTAAATAGTGAACCAGCAAGTAAGCAAGCAAACAGATGCAAGATGAACTCTCTGATCCACTTCCCCAGGGTAGCATCTCTGGGGAACCCATCTGTGATTCCAAAGGCTTTACTTACAGAAGAAACATGCTGTTTAACAGGAGTGCTGCTAACCTGTAAGGTGCCTTTATGTAAATATTTTTGCTTTCAGTGTGTCAAGTCATGCCACATGGCAACTGCAGTTTGCTGGTGCTTCATTCTCCTATATTCATAGTTGCATGAAGTTGTAACTGGATGGGCTTCTTCCCACAACCTGGTGCCCTGTAACAGGCATTGGGCTGTCACCATTCTCATCATTTGGTGCCCCCGTGTCCTGGCACTTTGTGCAATGTGTAACTTACATATCTGCTTGTAGAGGCCCTACTGCTGAAGCAAGGCTGATTTTAAGCAGTTGGGGAGGACGTTGCAGCAGCTTTGGTGGCATCTATCTTCCTTCCTTCCTTCCTTCCTTCCTTCCTTCCTTCCTTCCTTCCTTCCTTCCTTCCTTCCTCCCTCCCTCCCTCCCTCCCTCCCTCCCTCCATATAGTTCCTATTCAGACCCCACATTTATTCAGGTTTATTAAAAATGTGAGATGAAGAGTGAATAGCAAGGAAGGAGCCTTATTGGATGACCTGGGTCTATGGGGCATAGCTGTTGCCTTCCCTGTCTTTACTATGTTTATGCCGAAGGAAGGAAGGAAGGAAGGAAGGAAGGAAGGAAGGAAGGAAGGAAGGAAGGAAGGAAGGAAGGAAGGAAGGAAGGAAGGAAGGAGGGCTGTGCAGAGTTCTGAATTTGATCTCCAAAATGTGTTTTAGCATGTGCAAGTATTTCATCTGGCCACTTTTATTTTGAAGTACACAGTAGCTACATTTGGGTTCCCATTAGTCCTAAGTATGTTTTGGAAATGAAATCCAAAACATTACATAGCATTAATAGATAAAGTTATAAGTGCAAATATAAATAGCATGAAACAAATCTTTTGCTTCTTATGCAGTGTACATTGTTGAGGTGATGACGATGGATGGAGAACCTGTGGGTCATCAGCCACTTATGATTTCGTAGCCCCATTTTTTGTGAAGTTTGAGTGCAAAATTGATACATCTATTTAGCATCTTAAAGCTCCCAGATCCTTTCCCAGATCAAAAGGAAGGAATCAATATTGTGTCCTCCCTGGTGAGGTCACTTCTATGTCACATCTGCATCTTTCAGATGTTGGAAAAATATTTATATAGGACAGTACAGCGTCCTGGATCAAAAAGTTTGTCTATTTCCAAGTGCAGGAATGTAAAGAATATGACAAACTGGCACGGAGGTTTAAATCCACTCTTTCCCACAAACGTTTTACTGGACATCTTTTAGTTACACTCTTAACCAAGGGAAAAATACTTTTTGGTGGAAAAATATTGAGAGATTGAGTACTATATATACACTTGGGCTCTTGAAGAAATGGCAAGGTATAAATCTAACAAACTAAATAGATAAAAAGGCTTCTGTTTTTGAAATATGTTATTGTTTAATTCCAATCAAGACATAAAGATGTATTTAAATTATGTGAATAAAAAAAGGTGTCATACCTTTTGAGATTAGTTCTGTTTATCTCTTAAGCAATGAGGACTAAAATCTTAGTAAACAAGAAAAACAGACAACAGCATAATGGTCAAGAGCCTAATGAGAGCATGTGAACAAAAACTGTTGTTGAGAATATGTCCTGAATCTTGGAAAAAAGTGGAAATTGGTTTTTATTTGCTGCAGGAGGAAAAGAAACACAGCATGAAGTCTGGAAGTATAATTCATCCATCAACAAATGGATCCAAATTGAATATTTGAATGTTGGAAGATGGAGGCACAAAATGGCTGTTTTGGGTGGCAAAGTATATGTGCTTGGTGGTTTTGATGGCGTACAAAGACTTAACAGTGTGGAGATTTATGATTCCTTTCACAACTGTTGGTCTGAGGTAAAGTACAGATGTACTTTCAGTATTAGTGAAACAGAAAACAGGTCCAAAATAACACAATGTTGTTGCTATTTAATATAAGTAAACAGACATAGAGTATTTTCACACACAACACCAGAAATGTTTTTTAAAGTCTGCATCTATAATACAGCGTAGAACTAGCCAGCAGATGCACTGAGTATTAAAACATTTATTTTGTCTTCCATTATCAGCTGTACAGTATGAATGTAGATTAGACAAGAGAGACATACGGAACTTAGCACATCTGTTTTTCACGCCCCATGTAGCAGCTCTTGCAGGTGAAGATCTTCAAAGCAGATCAGAAATCCCAGGCTGTTTTTAGATGCAGCCTACATAGAGAGTGCACAAGTCTCAGCAAAGCACTGCTCATAGACAGCGTTGTAATGTTGTACCATTACTCTCAATTCCTGTTTCCCACTTTTACATTAGTATGAATTCACAAAACCGAGAATGCAAAAATAGATGTGCGTGTATTTTACTTCATGTGCCAATTTTCATGGGTCTAAATTAAAACAAACACGTATACATTTAGCTACATGTTTCCTGAGAAACTCATTTTCCATTTACGAGCAAAAACTTTCTGTTCTTTCTTTTCAAAATGGTATTTCCAGTGTATGTAAGAAATATTTTCTAGAACTCTATGTTAGATTCCTCCTGTGCACATTTATTTACTTATTATGCTTTGCAATATAATTCACTCCTGCAGAATTAGTCCAACTCTGTTGAAAAATAACAATTCTTGTTATTCTATTATAATAATATTGGTACACTGTTGGTAATTACTTTATTTTACTCCTGTGGAAAAAAATGGGTTCAGAAATGATGATTAGCCCAAAGTCACTCTGTCATTCCATTGGCAAGCACAGACTTGAATCTCTATTCCACAGATTCAGATCTATGCATCTTCCTTCTTTCTTTCAAACACAACTGTGTTGCCTTATCCCAGTGATGGCTAATCTTTTTCTCTTCGTGTGCCGAAAGCGCGTACGCGTGCAACAGCACATGCGCATGTGTGCCAGAACCCATAATGCAATGCGCACATTCCCCCTGTGCACCCCCTGCCCCCGTGCATGCACGCCCCATCCCCCGCACTCCACTCTGCCCCCTCCAGAGGGCCTCCAGAGCCCAGGGGAGGCCGGCTTTCCTCGAGCCTTCGGGAGGGCGAAAAACAGGCCTACCGGAAGTCCGGAAACGGGCCTGTTTACGGCCTCCAGAGCCTGGGGGAGGCTGTTTTCGCCCTCCTGGAGGCTCAAGAAAAGCCTCTGGAGCCTGGGGAGGGCAAAAAACAGGCCTCCCAGAAGTCCGAGAATGGGCTGAAAATCAGCTGGCCGGCGGAAGGCGCGCGTATGAACGGTGAAGTTGAGCTGGGCGATGGCTTGCATGCTGGGAGAAATGGCTGTGCGTGCCACTTCCGGCACCCGTGCCATAGGTTCACCATCACAGCCTTATCCCATGAACACTGCAGCAAGTTTTGCATTAGTTTTTTCTGATCCACAAAGATTTTGAACCAACTTTTCATTCTCTTTCTCTATTATTATAATATTCTTCTTCCTAATTAACTAGCATGTTTTAACTTTGGACTTCAATTCAATTGCATATTCCATTTCTTTAATATAATAAGACACATAAAATCAAAATTAATTTTTAACACATCCCTAAATTTTTTGTTTGATTTTAATAAAGGCAACTCCTCTCATGGTCAATGTGAGTTCATTTGGAGCAGCCAGTTACAAAAAGAAACTCTATGTGATTGGAGGAGGACCCAATGGAAAGTTGGCTACTGACAATACACAATGTTATGATCCAACAACAAACAACTGGTGCTTAAAAACACCTATGCCTGTTGAAGCAAAGTGTATCAATGCTGCAACTTTTCATGACCACATCTATATTGTGGGTAAGTTTCATATCTGCTTTAACATGCTTAATAATTGTGCATATTTTCTTTAACTCAGAACTCTTTTTATAGTTATACTTATTTTCATTTACTGCAAACTGCAGACTTGTGATACTCTTTTTAATTGGATCATACAGATATTTCTAGAGATATAGAGTGCATTTTAGTGTTAGCTAATGTACAATAGTAAAGTTAGTACGGTACTAATGATACATTACGATATTAATTAGAGTATTGATTATTAGTAGGTTCTCCTATAGAAGAATGAATATATTGGTATTACTGAAATCATTTAATAGTATGATGCTTGCTTATATATGTATTAGAGTGAATGTACAGCATGAGTGTGTGTGTGTGTGTGTGTGTGTGTGTGTTTACATACATACAAAAATGCAATGTTTTAGATGAACTTTTGAATGTAAGAAAATAGAATATTTTGCTTTCTTTTTAGTGAGTCTGTGACATATATGTGTCTCCTCTCATTTCCTATATACCCGTGATGGCAACGCTATGGCACACGTGCCAGAGGTGGCACACAGAGCCCTCTCTGTGGGCACGCGCACCATCGCCCCAGCTCAGCCAGCTGGTCGTTTGGTTTCTGATGTGTGATGTGTGCCAGCCAGCTGGTCGTCGGGTTTCCAAGGCGCACATGCATGCCGGCCAGCTGGTCGTCGGGTTTCCGGAGCTCTGGTGCTCGCGCCCCTTCTGGTTTGGGCACTCTGTGCCTAAAAGGTTCGCCATCACTGCTATATACAAACCAAGATTCTTTGACAATAATTTCATACACATTTTCACTAAGTCACAGACGAGGACATAATTGATGTACAGTCTAGTAGGATATGCCAAAAAAGTTGTGTATTTAATATACTTCCAGATATCATTTTGATTTGAATAGGTCAAATCCAAACAATCCTCAATGGTTAAATATCTTGCACAAAAGATGACAAGGAGTTTTTGTATTCCATCTTATACCAGGATGTAGGTAGGAAGTTAAGCAATAGACATCCTGGAGCCAGTATGCACTGTAATCATAAACCCTGGTGTAGTATTACCTGTGGGCTTATGGTCACTCACTTACAGTCTGTTGAGATACATTGATCTTGTAAGTCTCTCTTGTTTTCTGCCTGGATTTTCCATATCAGTGTGGATACAAAAGGCAAGACACACATATCCCTGGTCATCAACAGCCAGGAAATACTTAGGAACAAACACACAAATCAGTTTCAATAGAACACTGAAGCATATCAATATTTTAGGAATACATAGAGGCCCAATGATTATTATGTACATTTGTTCTTGTTCTCTCTCTCTCTCTCTCTCCCTCCCTCTCTCTCTCTCTCTCTCTCTCTCTCTCTCTCCCTCCCTCCCTCCCTCCCTCCCTCCCTCCCTCCCTCTCACACCCCCCCACCCCCCCCTAAGCTACCAGGCATTAGTTAGCCCCATGTCTTGATTCAGGAGAACTCAGAGCTTCAGCACCTCTTTTATCCCACCAGATCCTTGCTTTGTTAATTCACAAGTCCCAGCAGCTACATTTGCTTGTTGATTTACAAGTCTTTGCTTCAGATAACATTTCTTCTGTCTCATCTACCTCCCTGGAAAGGATCTTTGAGACAAGATTCCTGGCCTTTGTCTTCTCGGCTTACTCGGAGACAAATTTGGTCTCTTGCATTCAAAGTCAATTAATGGAAGTCTGTTAAATTGAGGTTTCACTTTATGCGTTGAAGAACTTGAAAAGAATAATTTTCCATCTTCCCTTTCAGGTGGGGCAATGAAAGCAGTCTATTCCTACAGCCCACTCAAAGATATATGGTGCCTTGTGACTCAGTTAAACCATGAATGTGCTAGTTGTGGGATTGCTCCTTGCAACGACAAACTGTTCATTACTGGAGGACGGGATGAGAAGAATGACGTCATCGCCACAGTGCTGTGTTGGGATGCTGAGACCCAGAAATTGACAGAGGAGTGCATCCTCCCTCGTGGGGTCTCGCATCATGGGAGTGTCACCCTGAGGAAATCATATACATACATCCGTAAGGTAGTGCCTGGCGCAATCTCAGTCTAACGTTGAAGGAAGATTCAAGATAAACGAAGAATAAGTGCTCGTGAAATACCTCATTTCCCCAAAAGTTATAAAGAGACTATTGGGATGGAACAATCATGCTGGTGTAGCATAATTTTCTCAGTTTCCTTCTATACATGCTAAATTGTCAATATAATGACTAGGTATGGGAAAGACATACGCATCGTGGTATGAATACATTTGTACTCCCCAAAGTGATATGTGAACCACAGTACTACTATCCTTCAGTTATCACATTTCTCTGATTTTGCAGTGCACTTCTCTGGTTTAAAAAGAATGTGCTCTACAGAGTAATATGTGGGAAGGGAAACACTGCACATAAAAAGAGAGATGATGGGCAGCATGATGCCTCTAGGCACCAATGCACTCATAGATGAACATGAAAGAAAAAGGGAAAAGCTGGCATGCTGCAAATTAGTCCCAACATAAATTCTTTGTGGGTGGCGCGGATGGCAAAGGTGACACAGAAATTACATGCTGCAAATTAGTCCCAACAGGAATTCTTAGACGATAAAATGGGGAATGGCTAGACATGGATGGCAATTAATTTATGAGACTACTTCCTTAAAGTCCAATAATTTGCAGCAGACCAAACATAAGAATATGAAAACAAAAAACCACAAACTTGGGGAAATAGCTCAATGTAATTGTGGGAAGAAAGTGACTTCCATATTCTGTGTCACCTTTGCCACCCATGCCACCCACTAGCCATGGCCATATCTGATCTCAGTAAACCCCAGGTTACAAAACAAAGTGCCTCTTAAGCTTTTCTGCCGATATTGACACTTGGGCTGAACGGACTAAGTGCTGTTCTGCACATGTGCTGTTGAAATGAACTCTGCCTCTGCTCCAAGTAACTTGCCCTGTGTGTCCTATGGAGGACCCGGCCTAGATTTGAAATCAGAACTTTCTACTAACATAACATTGGTGAAAAGCATATATAAAGGCCACATATTACATTTATTACAAAGAAAGATAACCTGGATGATTCCCCCTGTCCTCCACCAATACAGTAGTCAGGGGTCTCCAACCTTGGCAGCTTTAAGACTTGTGGACTTCAACTCCCAGAATTCCTCAGCCAGCAAGCAAAATTATTTGAGAGAGGAACATGAATTGATGCAATTGATTGGGAGTTGGTTTATTTTTGTAGTTATACTATGAATGTTTATTATATTTTTATGGATCTACTGTAAATGGTGAAGAATCTCTTTTGATTATAATAAACATAAGTCAAACAAACAAACAAACCATGTGAAATTTACCTGGAATGCCCTTCTAGAGGACAAAGCTGAACTCTATGAGTTGTGATTCCCAACTTTGGATATGTGTTTTAATTGTTCTTTTGTCAGCAGCACTAATTTTTTTTTTGCTGAAAGATGTGATAATGTTTCAAATAAATTGAAGTGAACATTTGCCATTTTAAGATGTTCCTGTCATTTGGTAGTAGCCTAACATTTAAATATCTTTTAAAGATTAAAACAAATTAAATAAACATACTTGCTTCTTCATCAGAGTGTTCGGAAGCTGCAAACAGTCCAGAATGCAGCCGCGCGAGCTATCATGGGGGCACCCAGGTACAGCCATATTACACCTATTCTCTGCGAGCTGCACTAGCTTCCTATTGGTCTCCGGGCACAATTCAAGGTGTTGGTTATCACCTTTAAAGCCCTATATGGCTCAGGACCAGGCTACCTATGGAACCGCCTCCTACCACATACCTCCCTTCGACCAGTGAGATCCCACAGAGTTGGTCTCCTCTGGGTCCCATCAGCCAGACAATGTCAGCTGGCGGGTCCACGGGGGAGAGCCTTCTCTGTGGCAGCTCCGGCCCTCTGGAACCAGCTACCCCTGGAGATCCGGACCGCCTCCACCCTACTGGTCTTCCGTAAGGCAGTCAAGACCTGGCTCTTCCGTCAGGCGTGAGACCGTTAAGCTTGGGAATATCAAGGTTAAGTTCCGGCCCATGAAAGTAGTATGTATGTAATGTATTTTTAAATTGGTTTTTCTGTTTTAATTTGCTTTTAATTGTTTTTTAGATTTTGTATTTGACATGTTGTTAGCCGCCCAGAGTCCCTCGGGAGTTGGGCGGCATACAAATCTATTAAACAAACAAACAAACAAACAAACACATCAGAAGATCAAAGGACAAAGGAACAGAAAGAATAAATGAAAAGGGACAGTGATAAAGCCTTGCCAATTTATGATAGGCATGATATGGCCCCACTGATCTACATCATAACCCCATCTGGAGCAACCCATGATACCGCCCCCCCCCCCCAAATATTAAGGGCACTTCCAGACAACCAGCTTTTCCATTACTCAAGTATAAGTGGGCTTTCTGGGATACTCTAGTTATAGATTAACAAGCTGCCACTGGAATAGTATCTATATTTCTTTGTGAAACTATAGTTTTCCTAGAGAATGAACAGCCAGTCCTATCCCATTCTCTTTATGAGATGCCTGCTTCAGGAGAACACTGCATTATATTTTGTTCTAATATTGATATTTATTGCTTTTAAACACAGTTGTTTTTATTGTGATGGTTTAACTAAAGATTTTTATTTTTTATTCTTATCTTGTAAATTGCTCTGGGCTTTCCTGGAAGTAAGAAGAGTATAGAAATGAAGTAAAATAAATCAAATTAAAAGTTGCTGTAATATAAAAGGGAACTGTGTCCTTTTCATCTACTACCATTTCCCCTTTGCTAATGGTTTGCTTGAGACACTATCAGAAAAAGACAACGATAAATCTAAAAGATAATAATTAATATGCAGAAATGGCTTAAAGACCATAAAGATACATTCTGCACTGTCAAAGTTGCCTTTCCGTTCATCACAAACTCTTTTCACTTGCAATTTCTACGGAAAGCTTGTGATCTTTATTCCATTCACCTGGATTAATGAAACCTTATTTTTATTCATTGGTACCATAAGCAGGATAGGATCTTATTTTCCTCTCTCTCTCCCACCCCCCAAAGAAAATGTATTGACGAATTGTTTATGTCTGCTGCTCCCTTTTTCTTCACATACAAAACCATTTTCTTTCTGCATGTTCACATGAAGCCCAATAGGTGGCGCTATTATACTACTTTTAGGTCACATTTTGCTTTCCAGGAAGAAACCTACAAAACAATCCCTTGAATAATAACAAAAAAACAAAAAACAAAAATGCTATTGCAACATCATTTCCAAGAAATATTTACAATTTCAACAAAATTATGCTAAACAGCATGGCTCAAAATTTAATTACGTTATGCAAGAGCTCTCTTTTTGTCTCTCAACACTGGGGCCCCTTTTCTTTTTTTGTCCAATTTATATTTTGTCAGAGATATTTGCATTTTTTTTCAATGTACAATTTTATTAAAAATTATAAACACAAGAACGATACAAATTAAAAGTAAAAAAGAAAAAACTAATCATGCAAAAAGAAAAGAGTAACAAAAATAGAAAAAAAGAAAAAAGAAAGTGGCTTTCGCTTTTTTACAACATGTTTAAATACCATACAGTTATAAACCTTTCTAAAGTCACATCATGATGCCCTTCTTTCTATAATCTATCCTACAAATCAGTGGTGAAATCCAATTTTTTTACTACCAGTTCTGTGGGCATGGCTTGGTGGGCGTGGTGTGGCTTGGTGGGTATGGCTTGGTTGGAGTGGCAGGGAAAGGATACTGCAAAATCTCCCTTCCCACCCAACTCCAGGGGAAGGATACTGCAAAATCCCCATTCCCTCCCCACTCCTGGGGGAAGGATATTGCAAAATCTCCTGTCCCACCCAACTCTGGGGCCAGCCAGAGGCAGTATTTGCCGGTTCTCTGAACTACTCAAAATTTCCGCTACCGGTTCTCTGAACTACTCAAAATTTCCGCTACCGGTTCTCTGAACTACTCAAAATTTCCACTACCGCTCTCCAGAACCTGTCAGAACCTGCTGGATTTCACCCATGCTACAAATCATTAAAACCATAAATCATAAGTTTGGGGTTTTTTCTTTTATGCAAGAATGCACAAGGTCCAGTAACCAATAAACTCTCATTTTGCTAAGTCCGGCCCACCCCCACATATTGGCAGAGAGGCCTACTGTGGCTCCCATCAGTTAAAGAACTCTGGCTGTTGGGATCCAGAAGAGCCTTCTCTGCCATGGCTCCCACCCTCTGGAGCATCCTAACCCCCAGGGTCAGATCTACTCCTACCCTTCTATTCTCCCACAAGACCCTGAACACCTGGCTCAGCCAATTAGCCTGGGGACCCAATGTCTGGGGTGGTGGTGGTGGCACCACACTGGAGATGGCTACTTTATTTATATTTATATTTATATTTATATTTATATTTATATTTATATTTATATTTATATTTATATTTATATTTATATTTATATTTATATTTATATTTATATTTATATTTATATTTATATTTATTCATTCATTCATTTATTTATTTATTTATTAGATTTGTATGCCGCCCAACTCCCAAAGGGACTCTGGGTGGCTAACAACGTATCAGATACAAAAGTCTAAAAAACAGTTAAAAAATTAAAAACAAAATTAAAACTATATAACAATTTAGAAAAGCATTCAATTATCCAATCATTTCATTTCGTGGGCCAATATCAATAAATCAAACCCCACCCCCCACCCCATGTTCCCTGCTTCCCTCTGCCCTTCTTTTAATCTCATATTACTGTATTTCCATTGTTTATTTTATTGTTTCATTATCTTGCTACTGTTATGTTTACACTTCTTTTTATTTCTCTGTTTTCACTGTTGTAAGCCACATATTGTAGCCCATGGCGAGATAGGTTGCAAATCAATCTAACAAACAAGCAAATAAATAAACGTAAATATTGTCTTTAATCAAACAAGTAGATTTGGCATTTTTAATTATATGTAATTTTGATTATTCTTGTATTTTTCTTTGTTGTACGCCGCCCTGAGTCCTTCGGGAGTTGGGCGGCATATAAGAATAACAAAATAAATAAATAAATAAATAAATGCCATCTTCACCAACAATTCCTACATTATAGGTATAAAAACAATGTTCTGTGACTATTATTCCAACTGTTTATCCATCAGTTCCAAAAGGAAAAGTTTTTGTTTCAGTTGAATGTTAATTTTTAAAATCCTCTGAATCACTTGTATGTATTTAAACCCAACATTTTCTAATTTTTTGCATAATCACCAAACATGATAAAATGACCCCTTTTGTTCATTTTCAAAATAAATTTGAAGAACCTTTATACATACTAGGTATTTTTTCTGGTGTTATAAAGCAATGATACATAATTTTATAAGCGTTATCTTTAAGATTATAGCAAAGTGGAATTCAGTCCTTTCAACCACATATTTTCATTTTGTTCCATCTGTTTATTATAATTTTTAATCTGGTGTTATAAAGCAATGATACATAATTTTATAAATGTTATCTTTAAGATTATAGCAAAGTGGAATTCAGTCCTTTCAACCACATATTTTCATTTTGTTCCATCTGTTTATTATAATTTTTAATCTGGTGTTATAAAGCAATGATACATAATTTTATAAATGTTATCTTTAAGATTATAGCAAAGTGGAATTCAGTCCTTTCAACCACATATTTTCATTTTGTTCCATCTTTTTATTATAATTTTTAATCTGCTTTATCATACATTCCTTAAATTGTTCTATTTTAAATTTCAATTCACTTTCAATTCACTTTTAAAGTTTATTCTGTTGGAAGAAATATCCATCTGGTTCAGTTCCAAGTGGGGAGAAAGACACTGGAAACATGGAGGCTGATCGTAAAGATGGTTTAATGGTGAAGCAGAACCACCAAGCACTTGTGATTCTTGGTAGCTGACCACATGGAGTTCAGAATGAGGGTTATTTATGACCACATGGAGTTGAGAATGAGGGTTATCTCTTGAGCTTTGCCCTTGAGCATCCTGTTCCTGTGCAATAGCATGTATTCTATTGGCTGTTGTAGGGCTCATAGCTAACTTTGTAGGTTGTCTGAGTTAAGTTTGGTTGAAGCCTGGAGGTTATGGTGCAACTGAGATGAAGGAACTTGTGTTCTGAAAGGGTGTTGGGCAATGGCTAAGGGCTAATCGTACCTTTCTTGGATTTGCTTATGAATAGAGCTAGCCATCTCTTTATCTCTTAAGTGCTCACATCTGCTGTGGGCTATTGAGGAAGGTGGGGGCTATTAAGAGTGAGTCTGCTTCCTGCCTCAAAAAACAACAACATGTTTCTCCATTTCTCATCCAGGGAAATATAATATTCTGCCTTTTTAATATTTCCTAAAATATTTCATTCTTCTAGGAGAGGGGTGGGTGCTAACTTTCTACAATACGTTTTTGCAATTACATGTTTACCATTTGTGCACAATTCTGTTTCTTAAATCAATCTTACAAAAGATCTTTCATCCACTTTAAATCTTTCTGATTATAAACAAGTCAAATCTACTAAATCTGTAAATAAGAAAACCATTCACTACTATGTCTCTCAACACCAGTTATAAACCAAGTCATAATGTTAACCATTTGTGTTTGCTTATTATTTCTCATCTACAAAATGCTGCTTCTGCTGAGAGCCACAAAGATATTTTCGGGCACAATCTGGATTTGTGGCTATTCCATATTCTCAATATGGCACATCTAACATAGCAATTTTTAAAAACCTACATTAACTCTGACTTTATCATACTACACGTATCTCCGCTATCCAGATCTTAGGTCATGTCCTTCTAACTCTAAAACTCTTCTATATCTCAGCAATACCTATCAAACCAAACAACAAGCTGAGAAATGCAATTTCATATAAGATAAATCCAATCCTTCTCTTTCCTTTACATTGTGTAACACCTTATATATAACTTGTGGCTTTTCCCTTGCCACACGAATTAGAGGTATCTTTTTGCCACTGTCTAAATAATACATCAGTTTCCAAAACAGGTACAGTCAGAACAAAACATAAATTCTAGGCAAAACATTCATCTTTATCCCCAGCAATGATAGTTTCTCCCACTTTCACAAGTATATGCTATGCAATAATAGTCTCTTCTCTAATCTTTATTAAAAATTCTTTTGTCTTATATCTCGATTCTTAAGAAATAAATCAGAAAACCCACCCCCCTCTGTGCTACCCCAATTAAGGAAGGGGGAGTCATAGGGACGTCTTTTTTGTATATATAATTTTTATTAAATATTTTTACAGAAGTATAAAAGGTATACATGAAATGATATAAAATAGGATTAAAAAAAGAAAAAGTTTGAAATGTAGTACAGTATACATATGACTTCCTATCTTCTTCAGAACAGTTACAAATTTATTATCTCTAGTCCCTCTTTTGAAGTTACATCATATTTTCCTTCTTTTCAAAATCAACTCTTTTAAATCAGCAAATCCATAAACCACCAGTTTATTTTTTTCCATTTTCAGCAAAAAGTCCATAAGAGGTTTCTAGTCTCTAATAAAAGTACTTGTCATATTCTCAATCAAACAAGTCAGTTTTGTCATTACCATACTTTCCATCATCTTCACAATCCATTTCTCTATTGTGGGTATTTCAATATTTTTCCATCTTTGTGCATATAATAGTCTCACTATAGCAGAGACCATGTCCAAACCAATCTTCCATAGGTCTTTTCTAACTGGCTGTCCAGAAGTCCCAGAGACAGAGGAACTTCTGAAATGGAAAATATTCTTGAGGGAAGAACTCCAGTGGAAGCCTGAGTGGGACAGTAATGCAGAGAGATGAAAGGAAGGCGAGCTAATACCATTGTTGCTACTCCTCCTTGGTTGCTGCTCCTGGCTGGCTCAGTAACAGCAGCAGGGACTTTAAGAAGGGCGTTAGAGGTACTGGCAGATGTATTGTTTCAAGCTACTCTCTTTCTCACTTCCTTCTTTACTTCCTGCTCCGATAAGGTACAAAGTAAGAAAGAATGACATATTGGATCACCAGTAGATGGCACCAAAGATATGCAGAAAACGCTAACTCTGTGTCCCATCTAAGAGATTTACCTGTGTCTTCATTCTTCTTGCACTACAGGTGTCATTGAGGGAGGAGATTTGTTAGCTTAAAAATGTGGTATAATATATTCAATAAGTGAAAGATAGGATTATTGAAAAGCTCAGACTATATGAAGATTACTTGCTTAGCCACTATTCTTCATTTCAAGGATGTCTTTTAAAGCTGTTCTTAGCATAACAGCAAGTACATTGTCAGAGGGAAGGGTCTTTCCAATACATGTGCCTGACAGGATCTGGTTTATATCCATACGTAGATAGTAGATTTGGCTAGCAACCTACCTTTCTCTAGCAACAGAACTTGATTGATGCACTCCTGGGTAGAAAATGTCTCCAAATGTTGCTGAGGTAACACAGTTGTCTCATAAAGGATAACAGGATGTACTGTTAAATGTTTGTTTTCTTTCCCACACAGTTTCATTATTGATTTGAGCCAGTGATGGAGGCATAAAAATGACTTGTATTCTAGAGTTCTTCCTCTTTCAAAGCAGAGATGATTAAGTTGGTTTTTCCAACCTGATGCTTCAAGTTGTCTTAGATTTCAACCTTTATTTATTATTTATTTATTTATTCCTTCTTATAAGCCGCCCAACTCCCGAGGAACTCAGGGCGGCGTACAGCATGTAAGAGGAACAATCAATTAAAAAAAGCATAATAATATTAATTAAAAACAGTTATAAAAGATTTAAAAAACATTGTCATCATTCATACATGGGCTGACCATTGATGTTTCCACTGGTCTAGTTTTAGCCCGCCTGCTTGAAAAGCCATGTTTTCAAGGCTTTACAGAAGGCCAGCAGGGTGGGGATAATTCGGATCTCTGGTGGTAGTTGGTTCCAACGAGAGGGAGCTCCCACAGAGAAAGCTCTCCCTCGCGATCCCGCCAACCGGCATTGTTTGGTTGACGGGACCTGGAGGAGACCACCTCTGTGGGCCCTAACCGGTCGTAGGGAGATATGTGGCAGGATGCGGTCCTGCAAGTAACCTGGTCCTGAGCCATGTAGGGCTTTAAAGGTCATAACCAACACCTTAAATTGCACATGGAGACTAATGGGCAACCAATGCAGCTGGCGGAGAAGAGGTGTCACGTGGATGTATCTTGGTGCACCCACCATGGCTCGCGCAGCTGCATTTTGCACCAGTTGCAGTCTCCGGATACTCTTCAAGGGTAGCCCCATGTAGAGCGTGTTACAGTAATCTAGCCAGGAGGCGATGAGGACATGAGTGACTGTGAGCAGAGCCTCCCTCTCCAAGTAAGGCTGCAATTGGTGCACCAGGCAAACCTGTGCAAAGGTCCCCCTAGCCACAGCTGTAAGGTGTTGATCCAATTTAATCTGTGGATCTAGGAGGTCACCCAAATTGCGGACACGTTCCGAGGGAGTTAATTTCTCTCCCCCAAGAACCAAGGAGGGACGATCGACGTAGTCCTTGGGGGGCAATATCCACAGCCACTCGGTCTTGTCAGGGTTGAGCTTGAGCCTGTTCCTACCCATCCAGACCCTAACATCGTCCAGGCACCGGCACATCACATCCACTGCTTCCCTGAACTGAGACGGGGTGGAGATGTACAACTGGGTGTCATCAGCATACTGCTGGAACCTCACCCCGTGTCGACGAATGATCTCACCCAGTGGTTTCATGTAGATGTTAAACAGGATGGATGAGAGGACCGAGCCCTGAGGCACCCCGCAAATCAGGGGCCTAGGGGTCGACCTCTGTCCTCCTGCCAACACCGACTGCGTCCTATCGGAGAGGTAGGAGGAGAACCACCATAATACAGTGCCGCTCACTCCTACCTCACCGAGATGACGCAGAAGCATACCATGGTCAATGGTATCGAAAGCCGCTGAGAGGTCAAGAAGCACCAGGATGGATGAATGACCTCCATCCCGGGCCCGCCAGAGGTCATCCATCAGGGTGACCAAAGCAGTCTCCGTACTGTAGCCGGGCCTGAAACCCGATTGAAAGGGATCCAGATAATCAGTGTCATCCAATAACCGCAGGAGCTGGAGTGCCACCACTTTCTCCACAACCTTACCCACAAAGGGTAGGTTGGAGACCGGACGAAAGTGCTTTAAATCCGATGGGTCCAGGGAAGGCTTCTTGAGGAGAGGCCTCACCACCGTAACTTTTAAGGGCTGCGGGACGGACCCCTCTCTCAAAGAAGCGTTGACCAATGCCTGGAACCTTCATATCTCCTGAACTGGAATGTATGGAGCAAATGTGTCTTTCCCCATCTTCAACCATAAAATATCTGCAGGCATAACCCACATTACTGGGAGGAATTAGGATTTGGCGAAAGAAGAACAAACTCAATTCAGACCCTGCTGCTGGCTGGGTTAGCCTGCCAGACTGGATTAATAAATTCTCTGTTTTCTAAAGTGGAATGTGACAGAGAAACTGGAAAGAACAACACATTGCGGAAATCCATAACATGGATTCCTGAATAAGATTTAGATAGACAAATCTATCTTTTCCATATATGTATATAAAAAGAAATGGGACATATAAAATATAGAAAATTAATCTCATACAGAAAAATTATCCTGCATTTGTTCTATTCTTATTGAATTGCTTCAAGATTTTCTATAAAAGAAGAGAATTTTGCAGAAATCTTCATTGATCAACCATGGTGTTCTTGAGCACACTTAGTTACAAGGAGCAGATGTTAATTCCTATTTTTCACTTCTCCAATGGTCTGGGTTCCTACACTTCCATGAAATCCCAGGGGAACAGGTCATAAGGGAAGTGCTTTTACTAAGCAGTTTTTTTTTTCCAGCCAGCAAAATGGAAAGAAGAATAGCATAAAACCAAAGGGACCAGCTGTTACCAGCCTGTACCACCTTCAACAATAAAGAAACTCAAAAACATTGCCATGTAATGTGGATTTCTTTCCCAGGAAAGAAAAAAATGGGAAAGGCAAAAAAATGTAGGATAGATTTTGGCTCTGTATTATACAAAACAAAGAAAAAACTTGGCTGGTACAAAACATTAGCGCTGAGCCCTTTTTTTAGTGAAAATATTCATACTTTGGAATTTATAAAGTCAAATGTACAAACATTCACTCTGAGAATGAGGTTGGTATGGTTGACATTTTAGCAGATTTAGGTCCTAATTTTCTTATCTGAAGAGTAAACAAACCCATGCATCAGAACATTTCAACCATAGCAATAAAATTATTAGCCTAAATATCATCTAGTATAATAGCATCATGTTGATATTAGGAACAAATTAGGAAAAAATACAAACAATTTAGTCAACAGATCAATAAAATAATGAATAATTTCAGTTTATGGGATGCATAACACAGCTTTAGGTCACAGTTACTCTAATGCCCTTGTTTCTGCTCAAGTAAATGTAGTAGGAGCTACTACTGTAGAACGTTTCCATTTGATGCAGAATTTGAGGGATGATGATATCTCTCTGTATCGAAGCCCACACAGATATGGTAACAAAGCCTTGGGCAAAATAATCAGGACATTACAAACTATCATAGACACCCAAATTCCTGTCTGTGGCCCAATTACGGCATTGTCATAAAGGAGTGACTCCACTACAACAGCCAGAGGAGGAGAGAAATGAAAGAATAGGATAATGTGATGCATTAGGAATGTCACACTGGCTCGGGAGGAAATGCTTTTCCATATTCCTGATTGCTTTGTTTTAAAATACAAGACCATGTAACCACAAAGAATAAGGGTCAGACAGATAAAAAGGGCAGAAACGGAGAGTATGTAGCAGAATTTCATGGCATTGTTTCCTTGTAAAGTCATTGCCAGTATTATTGGAACAGAACAGTTTTCTATCGGACATCCCCCAGAGTCTTGAGTGATGTGTAGTATTAGGAAAACAATCCCAGGGAAAATCCCAGAGCAGATCCATAGGAACAGAATCAGTTTTTTTGCTCGGGAATAAGGCAGAATGGAAATATAATGCAAAGGCCACAATATGGCCAAATAAGTGTCCAGCACCATTGCTGCAGATGTTAATAAGCCTCCGCAGTAAGTCATTGCTAGCAAAAACAACAGCATGACACAACCACTTTTTGAGAGGTTGAAGGTGGACATACTGAAAACCGCAGACAGAGTGTAGAGCAGCAGATACATCAAATCACTAACCAAAGCATTGCCCAACAAAAGGTACCTTGTTTCCTGGCGTATGTTGACATGAGAAAAAATCACAAATAAGATGAAAGGAATGACCAGGATGGCTGCCAGAAGACAAATTATTGGTGGAATCAAAAACATCTTCAGCTTGAAATATGGAGGGTAAACAATCCATTCTTGCAGGCTTTTCAAAGAGGGGTTATCCTCAGAGAAGGAATCATTTAAGCGCAATTCTCTATAGAAGGAGATGTTCTCGTACAAAATCCTTGCTGATGCACATAGAGAATAGCTCATTTCTCCAAGAAATTCAGAGTGCCAACAAGCTCCGGTTCTTCAATAACAACAAAATGAGTTCTTTAATGTTGCACATTTGTGATAGCAAGTGACAAACATTTTGTAGAAATGTTTGTTTTGAAAACTGTAGCCAACTCCAAAACAATATCTGAAGACAAGCACATATTATTCTACGAGACTTCAAAAGTGAAACCTGAACTCCTGAAAAATTGAATATATCCTTCTCTGAAAATAAAGAATGTAATATATAAGAAATTTCCTCACAAGACTTAAAAAGTATGAGCTATGGAGCAAGCGCTTGAGGAAGGAAATAAATGGGTTGCTCATCATTAAGAATTTGCTTTTGTCTTCACAGAATCATCACCACACAAGAAAAACAGATGGACCATTAGCATGATTAAACAGATGTGATGATATAAAAAGGCACATTCCAAATATGCCAGTGTAATCAAGTTGTAAATGAATGCAGAAGACATGGTTGCTATGCTTAAGTGCAATAAATGTATTAAATCAATGTAATCGATAAGAACTGGGCTATTAGCTCTTGAAATATGACTGCCTCATAATCCTTATGATATATGATTCTCTGAAGACTGCACTTGTACATTTCCATTTAATACTAAAGAGTTGGGCAGAAGTATCCCAAAGTGGACTATCCAATGATGGAGCGCTCAAATAATTTTAATGCGAAGATGGCTGAAGCATTAAGAGGGCAGAAAAAGAGTTGTTTCCCATTGCACAACATGAAAGGGACTTAATGTACATGAGCTTGGTTTCTTTTGCATTTGAATGCATTTGCATTGGAGCTAGAGTTTCTCTCAACCAGCCATTCTTCTCAACCTTGGAACTTATGTGTGGCTTTTAATGCCCAGAATTTCCTGCCCAGAATTCTGGGAGTTGAAACAGTGGTGGGTTGCTACCAGCTTTACAACCGGTTCACTGAGTGCACGCTTCACTGCGCGCGCATGTGCAGTTCAGAGGAAATAGAACTTCTGCATTGCAAACTAGGCAAGGAGCAAGGAAAACAGCTGCGGAGCAGCAATTCAATCTGCCGCCTCTGATCAGCTGGGCTTCGGAAGCAGAGATAAAGGTCAGTATAATCCAGGGGTGGGCAGGCAGGTCCATTTTCACAGATACAGAGAACTGGTTCGCTCTCTGCTTGGAGTCCAAGCTAACGGTTCGGGTGAACCGGTCCGAACTGGTAGCAACCCACCACTGAATTGAAGTCTACTCATTTTAAAGTTGCCAAATTGGAGAACACTGCTCTAAACCGTGCTCTGCACAGTTTCATTTTGGAATTTCTCAACTTGCATGTTTCCAGTGGCAGTAAGTATCCAACCTTCAAATCAGACACATATACATGCAAATAGATAAGCTGTTTGAAGTAAGTACCCCAAATATAATTATAGCAGCAATGTGACATGTGGCAGCAATTTTCCTTCCTTCCTTCCTTCCTTCCTCCCTTCCTTTTTCGCAGTGTTTATTATTTTTACAAATATCTCAAAGCAGCACATATCCAACACACCTTCCACCTCCTATTTTCCCCACAACAACAGTCCTGTTAGGTGAATTGGCCTGACAGAAAGTGACTTGCCCAAGATCACCTAGTTATCTTTAACTTAGGATAGGGAGCTAAATTTTTTTTGATCAAACTCAAAATGTTCAGAGAAAAAAGTAAAATAATTTTAGAAATGTATAGAAAAACTTTATTGTTGAAATAGTAGCAGTGGCTACTTAAACAATTCTTGTTCCGTACCACATGGCCTCACTAAAAAAATTAAAATCACCATTCTTATATTTTTATGTCTACAATTCTGATTTGGAAATAATTCTGTACAATGCTTTGCTTAAAATCAAAGAAGAGAAAGAAAAAGAGGAGGGGGAATTTTTTAGTTTTATTATGAAAAATATAAAAAAAATGTTCCTATTCCTTATCTCTGCCAAATAAGTCCAAGGTGGGATAATTAGCTAGAGCTCACATGATGAATCATTGGAATTTGGGTCATTCCACTTTAGTTTCTTTTGTAGAGTTTCATAAATTTTTAAACTTCATAGTATTATTTCCCATTTTCCCTATTGCTCCTATATCACTTTTTCAACTGTTCATCATTTGCTGACTGCTGGGTGCATTCAATTATTGTGAGCTTTCAGCCATCTTTGACAGCTGGACAACAAAGATTTTGCTTCCTGAACACTTTTGAATGTATCTTATAGATTTTTGGCTGCTAATTATGAAAATAAGCAGGAATTTAACCTATGTACCGTTTTATAGAAATCTGTTTTACACAATGGCAGTGTATACTCTCCAGTACCTGTTGGCTATGCTGCACACATGAACGAAACATACAAAAACATCCAGTACAACAAGTACAACTGGAATATTGTGGAGAACTCAAAAGTATTGGTTCTGCTGCTTAGAATGCAGCTTGGATGTACCAAGTACTGTTGTTATATATGAGAATGGGACAGCCGTGCAAGAGAGTTACATTACATTGAAAAGAAATGGCCACTCCAAAAGAATTTGGTTCCAGGACAGAAAAATGTAGAACATGAAAGACTTGTTGACCCAATCAAGATATCTTTGCCTCTGCTTCATATAATACTTGGATTGATGAAAATGTTTGTGAAAGTGATGAACAAGGAAGGTGAAGGTTTTCATTATTTGAGACAGATGTATCCAAGAAAACTGATGCCAAGATTAAGGAAGGCATTTATGTTGGTCCTTGGGTCAGATACATCTATCAACAAGTGATTCGAAGATCTATTAGTGGGGCCAGAGAAAATCACCAGGAAAGCATTCGAGGAGACTGTTGAGAATTTTCTTGGCAACTACAGAGCACCAAATAACAACAACCACAACTGATTGACAAACCTCTTACAGCACACAAGGCCATAAAGTGCAACACGATATTGAAGATGTATTTTCTGCATTCACACTTGGACTTTCCCCCCCTGAAAATCTAGGTGCAATTAATAACAAACATTGTGAAAAGTTTCACCAAGACATTACCACAATAGAAAAATGGAATTAGGGCAACTGGAATCCATCTGTGCTGGCTATTATTGGACACTGCAGTGAGATGCATCAGAACCACTTTTAGTCCTGTTGAACATATGCATCATGTTGGAAACATTATGCTGTTAAATACATTATAAGTTAATTTCATATTTCTCAAGATTCCTACCTGGTACAGTCATTCTGAAATTATATTTGTGTTCAGTTTGAAGGGGTTTATCATAATCACCAAATGTTTTTCAGGAAGCAAAACTTTTAAATTTTTTTGCTGTCCAGTGAAACTATTGGAAATCATTGCTAATGTTTATCAGTCTGTGAAAGCATTGTGGAAGGAGAAAGCATGGATAAATGGTTGAGAAGGATTGAACTGAATGGTGAGGAAGAGCATCAAGATCAGCGGTGAAATCTACTTACCTTCTCTACCGGTTTGGAAGTGCGCACTTTTTCACCCTCTGTGCATGCGCAGAAGGCTTTGCACATGCACAGAGGGTTAAAAAAAGAAAATGGTGACGTCTGGGTGGGTGGGCGGAGCCTTGCGCTGCCACCGCTACCGGTTCTCTGAACTACCGGCGGCCACCGCTACCGGTATGCCCAAACCGGGCCGAACTGGTAGCATTTCACCCCTGATCAAGATGCATGAAGAAGAACATGGAAATGTTAATAAACAATTTCGTGATAATTAACTTCTCAGTAACTAACAACATGTCATTATTTATTAACATACAAGGAATGTCGTATTCATGATGTGCCAGATGGTGTGCTGGCTGTTCAACCTCTTCTGCTTGCTTAAACTTACTGCGTTCAGATACAACTAAATTACAAACATTGTCAGTGCACACATGCACAGATGGCAACTTAGAAGTATTTTCCCCCTATATCTGATACACTGGAGACTCAGCTTAATAACCCTGTATTCAAGTTGCATATTGAACAGCTCAGCAATGAGCAAATATCTACTATTTATCGTTGTGGAAACATAAGATGCTTTCCTCAAATAGTTGCCTGTGAATCATTTTACATTTATGAATTCAGCATATTCAGTTTGAATGGGTCTAGATCAGGGGTCTGCAACCTTCAACATTCAAAGAGCCATTTTCACCCCTTTCCCACAGAAAAAGAAAACACCGGGAGCCAATAATTTAACAACTGGTGTGACTGGGTGGGCATGGCCAACTCGACGTCACTCACTCCCACCCAGTCACATGACCCCCCCAGCCACACCTATCCAGCCGGTCATTAGAGCAGAGAACCGGTTGTTAAATTATTTGCCCCGCCCAGCCCCGCCTCCCCCTCCCCTCCCAGCCACCTCTTGCCACACCCGACCTCAGGTGTGTTGTTCACCCCCTCTCTTTCTTTTTTCTTTCTTTCTTTCTTTCTTTCTTTCTTTCTTTCTTTCTTTCTTTCTTTCTTTCTTTCTTTCTCTTTCTTTCTTTCTTTCTTCTTTCTTTCTCTTTCTTCTTTCTTTCTTTCTCTCTCTCTCTATGTCTCTCTCTTTTTCTCTCTCTTTCTCTTTCTCTCTCTCTTTCTCTCTCTTTCTGTCTCTCTTTCTCTTTCTCTCTCTTTCCCCCTCCCTCCCTCCCTCCCGTTCTCCCTCCCTATCCCCTACTCCCCACCCCCACTCCCCAACTCCCACACCCAGGGAATAACTGTAAGAAAATTCAGCCACGTTCTCTCTATCTATGGAAAGATAAAAAATAAACCTTGCATTGCAAAAGGAGTGACTGTCAGGATGTTACATCACAACGCCATGAGGTTTCCGCCTTAGATCGCCACACGCACTTCAGAGAAGCATCATCCCAAGCAGCAGCACACTCACACAGGCATGCACACGCATCCTGCAACTCGATCCAAAGTGGCCGGAAAATATAGTTCCTGGGCACCCCCGAAGTTCCTTGGTAGGCAAAGTATAGGACGACAACCCCCCCCAATCACCAAGGAAACATCCGCTGAATCCTTGCAAAACTGGGTAAAGGCAGAGAGATGGGAGCAGATGGAGCTGAATTGAGCGGAATCTGTCTCTCTCCTTCTGTCTCTCTCTCGCTGCCCGACTGCAGCAGGAAATGGCGGGTGGCTACTCCTGGCCTTGGTTGGTGCTGGACTTGTGACCTGCTTTCCTCCCCGAGACACTGGCCTGCGCTATGCCACAGCCAATGTCGCTGCTGTTGCCAGGGGCAAGTGGGGCAGGGTAGCATTGTGACTCTGTGTTGTAATGGGCTCCAGGAGGAGGAAGGGACCCTATCTCCTCCATTGTGAAGCACGCTAACTTTCACTGTGCTGGAGGCGGCGGCAGCAGTGGCGTTGGGAGCCGCAACAGAGGGCTGAAAGAGCTGCATGTGGCTCTAGAGCTATGGGTTGCCGACACCCGGTCTAGGTGAAAATGATTACAGACCTCCTTCCTGCAAAACAAGAATGCTTTTGACGATTAAGCCTGAAGATGGGAGGGTTGTTTGCCAGGAGAACTGTCCCTTTTTTCCTGAAAAGCAGGGTCCCCTTCCCCTTTTCCTCCCTCCCTCCCCCTCCCTCCCTTCTTTCTCATCTTCATTCAATTTTCTTTTGAATTCCCTTTCTTTTTCCTTCCCTTCCCAATGCAGCTCTTCTTTCCTTTTATATCATCTTCATCCTATTTGTTACCTTGTTATTGCTTCTATTAGAAGGGAGAAGAATGTGCAGAGATTAGTTATTCAGAGGGAGAAAGATTAGTTTGCAGGTAATAAATTTTAATTAGTAATTATTAATTCAACTAATATACATTTATTCTCTTATGTGCCTTCTTGAAGTGTAGCTTCTGTATTTAAGATACTTAAATACAGACAGGGAAATGTATATACAGATGCAATTTTATCATATGCCCATATTTATTGGTGAAGAAGAAATATCCAGGACTAGATTTAGCGGGGCCGGCAATCTTAGATTGATAAATCTTAGATTTGAGACAAGGACAGCCACTTGTCTTGAATGGTTTAGGCCGGGTTTCCTGCTTAAACAGAGGGTTGGACTAGAAGACCTCCAAGGTCCTTTCCAACTTGGTTATTCTGTTCTCTTTTGTTCTGTTCTATTCTGTAGTAAAGCTTGCCGTTGCACACATTAGAAATGTATAAACATGTACACCAATCCTGTGCAATCTACTCTCCTTTTGGGGAATGGGAATAAACTTAAATTCAGGGTTATCTTTATTTCAGATGAATACAATATTCCAGAGCTCCTTTATGTCTTGTGTGAATAATGAATGGATGCATTTGTGTTTCCATCAGGATGTGTGTAGTGTATGGGTAGGTGTGTGTACAGAAACAGCAATTCAGTTTGCACAATTTGTTCTTACTTTCTTTGTGTTGCCTTCGCAATGCATACAAAGTTTCCCATCCTTGAACTATTCCATATAGTGGATTATATATGGGCACTTATATAACTGTAATAAATATATCACTAACTATATTCATGTGTTTTTGAAAGTGCTCATAATCTCAAAAGTGAAGGCAATGCAAACTAAAATAAATCTCTTCATATGGGTTCATCAAAATAGATCTATCTCTTTGTTTCTACTCTCACAGTTAGTACTTCAGTTTTCCACTTTGGTATTTAACAGTATTTAAAGAGCAGTTTCTGTATTCCTGGCTCCCTGATTGCCTTCTGCTTGCTGAGTAACAACTATGTCTGATTATTCGGTGCCATAATGTCTGCTGTATATTGTGGCGTGGTCCTGGCTATAGAAAAAGGCTCTATATATTTTCTGCTATTCGTTATCTCAAAATGATTAGATAACCTGTGTTAGCTAAAATGCCTTATTGTGGCCTACAGTTAGAATCTGCTGCAAAAAGCATCTGTGTTAACAATTTTGTACCTAGGTCTCTTCACTGCTTTATCAGATGAATAAGGATAGGCCTGCTCCATACTATTGTTTGACAGTTCTGCAGCTGTCACAATGCAGAGGATAATGCAATCAATGGTTCTACATATTATAACTGTTTCACAAACTACATTTGGAAACTACTTTTGCTGCTATTGTTCATGCAATGTCCACAGTGGCTGCCAGTTTTCAGTAGATTTCAGCTGCATCCTGAAATATCAAGAACTTAATCAAATGACAATAGATGAAGAAGTGAGCTGAACTGAGGAGGCTGGACTTTTATGATTTATAATTGAGAAGCATTATGACAAGGAGCTTTCAGTGACTCAAAAGGAAATTCGAAGAATAGCACTTACAAAAATAAAAAACAAATTAATTCAGGATTACATGTTGTCATCTGAAATGGCTTCCATGTTGTGATTTGCAAAGCTGATGAGTCAGATTGTCTCAGTCATCCTAACCAGCAGGTGAGGAAACGCAACACATGGGAGAAGGGCCAGAAGGCTTCAGGGTTGTGATTTTGACTGAGATTTGTCACCAATCTTGCAGACAGATAATGGGTTTTTTTGTAATAAGAAACACAATGGAATCTCTTTCATAAGAACTGTAGGAAGTTATCACCTCCCCTCCCTAGAGGAATAAAATATTTTAGGAAATATTAAAAAGGCAGAATATTATATAGAACATCCCTGGATGAGAAAATGGAGAAACATGCTCTTAGGCAGAAAAAGACTCACTCTTAGTAGTCCCCACCTTTGTCAATGGACTATCAAAGCCTGAGCCCAGCTCACTCATCCCCCCCCCACCTTTATCAATGGACAGTATATACTACATACTAGGCCCCTATCATGTGGGGTGCCTCAGGGGTCGGTTCTCTCGCCCATCCTGTTCAACATCTACATGAAACCGCTGGGTGAGATCATTTGCAGACATGGGGTGTGTTTCCATCAGTACGCTGATGACACCCAGCTGTACATCACCACCCCGTCTGACTTCAGTGAGGCAGTTGATGTAATGTGCCAGTGCCTGAACGACGTTAAGATCTGGATGGGGAGGAACAGACTCAGACTTAATCCCAACAAGACTGAGTGGCTGTGGATATTGCCTCCTAAGGACCATGACAACTGTCCCTCCTTGGTCTTTGAGGGAGCGAAACTGACTCCCTCGAACCAGGCCCGCAACTTGGGGGTCCTCCTAGATCCACAGCTAAAATTGGATCATCATCTTTCTGCTGTGGCTAGGGGGGCCTTTGCACAGGTTCGCCTGGTGCACCAGTTGCGGCCATACCTGGAGAAGGAGGCTCTACTCACGGTCACTCATGCCCTTGTCACCTCTCGTTTGGACTACTGCAATGCGCTCTACATGGGGCTACCCTTGAAGAGTATCCGGAGACTTCAGTTGGTGCAAAATGCGGCTGCGCGTGCTGTGGTGGGTGTGCCAAGGTACACCCACGTGACACCGATACTCCGCCAGCTGCACTGGTTGCCCATCAGTCTCCGGGTCCAATTCAAGGTGTTGATTACCATCCTTAAAGCCCTTCATGGCTTAGGACCAGGCTATCTTCGGGACCGCATTCTGCCTCATACTTCCCTCCGACCGGTTAGGGCCCACAGAGTTGGCCTCCTCCAGGTCCCGTCGGCCAAGCAATGCCGGCTGGCGGGCCCTAGGGGGAGAGCCTTCTCTGTGGCCGGCCCCGCGCTCTGGAACCAACTTCCCCCAGAGATCCGAACTATCCTCACCCTGCTGGCCTTCCGAAAAGCCGTTAAGACATGGCTTTTCCTGCAGGCTGGGGGTAGAGCTTAATCCACCCGAGCTCACCCCCGAGTATGGTTGTTGAATGGTTGCTGATGTCTTTTTTATACGGTGTTTTTAAATTTTATATTGTTTTTAATTAATATTTATTATTGGTCTATTCTTGTATTTTTCTCTGTTGTACGCCGCCCTGAGTCCTTCGGGAGTTGGGCGGCATATAAGAATACCAAATAAATAAATAAATAAATAAATAAATACATAACAAAGATAGGATTAGCCCTCTGCCCATCTCACTACATGGCACCTGGGAAAACTGCATCAGCAAGCACTCAAACTAGCTTGGGACTCAGGACAGCCTACAGAATTGCCCCTGCATGGCCCCATGGGAGTCTGACAGCCAATCAGAGTGCATTTCTTCCACAGGAGCAGGAGGCCCCAGGGCGGGGTCCAACAGAGGGTATAAACTAGGACACTCTCAGCACCTCAGTCTTTTTTCTCTTCTTCAACATCTTAGAGGCATGTTATCCAGGGGCGAGTTGCTTACTTACTGAGACCGGTGCGCTGCTCCGCGTTTCTCCATGCTTCGTGTGTGCGCTCGCTCGCTTCGCGTGCATACCCTCTCACGCGATTTTGCTTCTGCGCATGCGTAGAAGCAAAATCTTGCCAAAATCTCGCGAGGGGACGCGTACGTGAGAGATATTTCAGCGCAATTTTGCTTCCACGCATGCGTATTCCCCTCGCGAGATTTTGGGGAGATTTTGCTTCCGTGCATGCGCAGAAGCAAAATCGCCCAAAAATTTGTAAAAAAAGATGGCGACACAGGCGACTTCCCGGCGGAGACGGTACTGGAGCAGTCACGTGCAAATTGCGTTATCAGCGGGTCCCTACCGGAGCTACGTACTGGACTGCACTGGTAGGAACCCACCCCCGATGTGATCCCCCTTTCCCCAGGACCTCAGACCATGTGGTCCTGCTGTCCTCCATTAAACCATCTTTCCAAGCAGTCCCATGCTTCCAGTGTCTTTTTCCTCACTTGGAACTGAACCCAGAAGGATATTCCTTACAACAGAACAGAATAACAGAGTTGAAAGGGACCTTGGAGGTCTTCTAATTCAATCCCCTGCTTGAGCAAGAGACCCTACACCATTCCAGACAAATGTTTGTCCAATCTCTTCTTGAAATCTTCCAGTGACAGAGCATCCACAACTTCTGGAGGGAAGCCATTCTAATGCTTAATTGTTCTCATTGTCAGGAAATTTCTCCTTAATTCTATGTTGGATCTCTCTTTGATAATCTTCCATCCATTACTTCTTCTCCTGCTCTCAAGTGCTTTGGAGAATAGGTTGACCAGTCTGTGACAGCCCTTCAAGTATTGGAAGACTGCTATCATAACATCTCTAGCCCTTCTCTTTGCTAGACTAAACATAGCTAGTTCCAGCAGCCATTCTGGAATCTTGATGTTGTAGAGAGAAAAAAGTATTTTGCTACAAAAATTTGAATTGATGACTGTATTAACTTATTAGCTTATATTTAACATATTTTATATAGTATAAGAGTATTATGTTTTTTTTAAATGTGTAACACTAGGAGTGCGGACAAAATGCCTCATTCAGTCCACTGAAAGGTCCCTCATCTGCACATTTTCTAACTGAGTTTGGCCTCATTTTGCATAATTTAGAAGACAAACTCAACATGTAGTACTAACAGAATGAATTTTCATTAGTATCTGTGAGAGAGATAAAGTGATCATTTTAGTGAAGTTATTATTTTCTTTTTTCATATGTGTAATGCACTATTCTTGGGGAGACACAGGAATTGAACGTTACTATTTATTAAGTATACTTGTGAGTGTTCTTCATTTCCATAATTTTAATAAAGCTTCTTATGTTTAATGTATTTTCATTTAAAAAACCTCATTACTAATTTTATCATTATCCTTTGGGATGTTCTATTAAAACACTATTCATCAGGCTTTGGTAGAAAACAATACTAGCAGAAAAAAAAATCTGCCCTGACTGAGTATCCCCATCCTTCCCCAGGTATGATGCTGGCAAATAATGCTCTCTATGGGCATATTGACCCAGAATCCCCTGGCCTTGTTTCCTTTTCTTCCAAGCAAACATCACAAGCTGTGGGAAAACATCTACCAATCTTTAATTGGTCTGAGGCTGGGAAGCAGGCAAGAATGGCTAGAGCAGGAGTGTCAAACTCAAGGCCAAGGGGCCAGATCCAGCCCATGGGGTACTTAGATCTGGCCCACGGGACCACCCTGGAAACAGCGAAGGACCAGCCCACGGTGCCTCTGCCAGTGAAAACGGAGCTCGGGAGGGCTGCAGGTGGCCCTCCCGAGCTCTGCTTTCATTGGCAGAGGGTTGCAAGAGGCCGTTGCAGCTGAAAACGGAGCTCAGGAGCCTGTTTTCACTGACAGAGTGCTCGGGCCACCACAGGCACCCCCGACACGAGTGATGTCGAGCTGGCCACGCCCATCCCAGCCCCTTGAGGTCAAACACAACTCTGATGCGGCCCTCAATGTAATCGAGTTTGACACCCCTGGGATTAAATCTTTATATTCTGGAATAACTCTAAATTGGTGCCCAACTAGCAGCTGACAGGTATGGGGCAAGTTATATTATAAAGTAGAAGAGGGGAAGTTGTGTCTTACTTTTCCATGCAACCTCCTACCACCAACCATCCCTGGTCAGCAGCTGTTCTGGCTGATCAATGTCTTTAAGTTGGGGAGCAGCACAGTGCCTTGACACACACAGGAATTTGGAAGCACATCAAATTGCATTCATAGCAAAAATGTTGTTACCTCTTTAAGAGAAAAACACTACTTTAACCCTGAACTATGAGGAATACCTGCAAGTTGCTTCAGCTTTGGATTGAATGTGGTAGAAAAAAGAGGTTACTAGCTCATGTTTTATGGTGGGCAAGTACAAGAGCTGTGTGATATGTGAGTCTTATTAGCCAGCATGACAGGATACTCATAAAATAGAAGTAGAGGATCCCAATAGTTTTTCTAAGATGAGGACAAACCAATCAGTATGGTCTATCCCCAAGCCTTTATTGGATCATTTTTGTGTGTGTTGCTTAAGAGAAAATGAGAACATACTATTGATTTTGCAACAAAGAGAGATGGGGACACCCTCTCAGACTACAGTAACTATTGAATAGAAATAGTTATATAAATAGAAATAGAAGAACGTCTATTAAAGAAGAACGTCTATTAAATATTTTCAAATGAAAAATTTTATTTGCAAGGATGCAGCTTGATTTTGTTCCATTATCTCATGATTGTGCCCCTGTAAATTGGCCTATAGCTGTTTTGGAACAATTATATTAGTAGAGAAAGAAGGTGTTCAATACATTAAAAAATACTTTCTATCTTTCATTTAGTCAAATAACCATTAGTCTGGCTATTTAATTAGAAATACATTTTGCTTCCATAAGAGACTATGCTGACCTGGATGAATTTCTGAAGTAAATTGGTGCAAAATGTAAACAAAATGAGGGTTATTGTTCTATTTCCAGTTCCAAGTGCAAACACAAGTTGGAACAGCTTTATTTAAAAACTAATATCCCCCTTCTCATGCAAGTCTGCTCATATATTTAATTTATGTTAAGTTTTTTTATGAGTTCCTGATACTAAGAAATATTAAGCTTGATGTGTCCAACAGATTAGTGTCTCAGTGCTGTCCTCAAAACTCTGTAAATCCTTCCTATCCATACATGCCTGGTTTTTGAGCAATAGACACTATATTTAAATATGTTTTCAGTTAGATTTATAAATGGTCTCTGTGGTCAAAACACTTTTGCAATTCAAGCTGGAAAAATCATTGTAATTAGTACTAGAAAAAATTATAATAAAAACTCGCATTTATGGTACTTGACTCCCTGTGAACGGAGCAACATTTATGCCTATACAGATTATGTATCAGGAAACAGTTTTGTGCATATTTGAACTATGCCCTTAAAATTTCACAATACTTTTAGATTATTTAGAATAGTTTGTTTCAGGTTAATGACAATTAATTTGAATCTTATTAAATTAGCAAATATGTAGTTATTTAAATATAGAAAAGTATGTCTACCCCCTCTAAGTTTTGGAATTGACAAAAAAGACCCAATGTTATTGATAGTTGCATGCAGTTTAGTCCATGTCATGGTTGCTATTACATTTCTTGCATTATATACGTTTTTTGTATAAACAATAGCATTTTTTTTTAAAAAAATCCCTAATCAGCAGATTGAAGCACATCTTAACAAGGGACATAATAACCAGCTACTATCCTTAAACACATTAGTTAATAATATATATTAAAAACACTATTAGTTATTGTCTTTGCAAATCAGTCTTACAAACTGTGTGTAAATGTGTGTGTGTCTGTGTGTGTAATTATCAGAGAACAACAATATATTTTATTATAGCAGTCAGTATTCATCAGCTACTGCACAGATGGCTTGTAAAAACCTTACTGTTCTAAAATTGGCTACATGTAAAAATTTGAAATCCATGCAGAGAATGACATCTAATACCTGAAGAGACTGAAAGATTGGTTTAAAGAAGGAAGAAGAGGAGTGAGGGAGGGGAAAAAAGAGAGAGGGAGGAGCAAATCCCAGTAAGGAGAAGAAATCAGCTCTTACGAGTCTTGAATATATTTCATGAGCTTCTATATAAAGACACAACAGCCTCAGTAAAAAGGATGTAGCAATAAGGATTTCTGCAGCTGGCATAATAAGACATGGTGAGTGTGATCTTTTGTTGCCTTAGCGGGTTGCTACATTTTGGTGCAGGGGTGTGGTGGATTTATTTTTCTTTGTCAGTGCTAGAGTGTTTAGGATTATTTTGAATGAATTGCTTGCCACTGTTCCTTTTTCATATTTTCAACACGCACACATTCTTTGTGTAGAAACGGAACAGCAAGATGATGAGATCTGGTAGGATAAATTCTCCATGCCCTTGTACAACAGATTGCTATATGTAACCAAGTAATGAAATGCTGATTTTCTCTCAGGTGAATGCAAACAAGTCGCGGCGGGGGGGGGGGAGGCTTTTCCCTCTGGAGACAAGCTAGAGATTGGATGCTATATTTATATGTCGCATGCCATGCAAGTTTCCTTAAGGTGTGACGGAAAACAGGAGCAGCACATCCCTCAGCTTGAGACATGGGGGAGGAGAGGCAGAGACATTTATAAATAATTGGTGCAGAATTTTCACACAAGAGACATCTTGATGTGAAATCAATTAATCCCTCCCTCACATTCCAGTGTACAGTTCCTTTCCAATTGGCCATTTTCACAACTGCAGCAAATGAGTAATTTACTGCAACTCTTCTTTATATGGCTGGTCAGGGTACCAGATAAGGCACTATCCATTGTGCTGATCATAGTGCCATGCATGTAAAGAAAGAAAAGGGGGAAAGAGCAAGGTAGGTGCTGCTATTGCGCATTTTACTTTTCAAGGAGAGAAGTGAAGATGTTGCAACAAAGGGTTTTTTCAAACTACATAACCACATTCATTTAATTAAACAGTTGTTTAAATCTTTTTACATTTCTAAAAAGATTAATACTTGTACAAACATGAAAGCTTAACAGTTTAAATAATTGGGTTTTTTTAATGGGTATTCTGTTTGTTTGAAAATGATCCAAAGGAGATTCAGATGTTTTGATCCATCTGTGAGAAAATCAGGGTCTGTCCTATAGCAGTTGAAATGAAAATGTTGTTTTACCGAAGAGAGAAAAATGTTAGGAGGACCAATGAAATTAAAAAGAACTTCTGCTTCACAGAAGGAGGATTGTTTTTAAATATGTGGGAAGTTGTATTGACAAAGTTTGTTTAGTAGATATGCACACATACCCAAACATGCTACTTCTTTATTTGATTGAAAAAACTAAGAATGCAAAGCTAAGGAATTGTAGAAATATAAACATCGCTTAATATAATGCATCTTTGAGGGTCCTGTGGAAGAACCAAGGGGAGGGGGTATCCATGCTTCAGAAAACAAGCTATTCCAGAGGAAGGAAGCTGCTATAGAGAATATTATATTGAACTGTCATATATATTAAACTTACAATAAATAACAATCACAAGTATTCATTTGTTTAGTTGAAATCAATGGGAATGATTGGAATCACAATTACAAACTCACAATTACTACTGTAATTTGAATTTGAATTTCAAATCACTACTGATTTCAAAGAGAATTATCTAAGCATAAGCATAAGTCAGTTTGAATCCAATATTTACCCTTTAGTCTAACATATTGTGAATTAAGATGAAAATTGTGGACTTAATTATAATTTCCAAGATGAAATGAATGTTCATAAACAATAGCTAATATACGTTTATACATGGGCCTAACTACTCTAAAAAAAAAGTTAGTCAGAACAGTGCTATTCACAAGAACATATTTCAGCTAGAATAGCCATCTGTTTCTGAGAAAGTCATGCTGAAGTAGAAGGGATTTTGGATCATCAATAGGTGGCTAACATGCAGTCACAAATGTTAAAGTATGTAGTAAATATATCAGCAGAGACAAGAGAATTAGGAGAAACCCTTGATCAATTCCACTTGATCCTGCCAAGTCACTATTAATATCTGGATTGGATCTAGAAATAATGTATGAACAATTGTTCTTCCTAAACCCTTGACATTTTAGATGTGAGGACAAAGGAAGGGGCATGTTTTATTTTACTTAGTTGTACTTGAGAAACTTAAGTATTTTGCTTCTTTACTTAAACAGGTTTGTTTTTATAAATCTGAAATTGTAGAAAAAATATCACAGATAAGTAATGTTGTTATGATTCCATCAAAGGTGATAGATACCCTTTAAGTTTTATTCTATTCTTCTAATTATAGGACCAGCTGTGATGGAGTTCAAAAGAGGAAAAACTTTCATAAAATCTAGCATGCATCTAACTCATGAGAAGCTACCTTTAGTGCACCTAAATCCTAGAGAAAAGGATAATGTCAAAGCAGACATAAAAGAGAAGAGCCAGCCTGATGCTGAAATTAAAAAAGCAACTTTTTCTGTAGATAAAAACGGCAGTTTTTCCAACAGATTAACAAAAACTGGCTCTAGTGAGAGTATACTGTTGCTACCCCAATCTTTCTACAAGCCTGTTAAGAAAAGCAAAACCCATGACTGTGTCCTGGAAGGAATAAACAAAACGGAACCATGCAGTTACAATAATGAAAATTCTGAAGAGGAACATTTAGCTTCCGAAAAAAGCAAAGGGAGACTCATCAATAGTGCCAGCTTTTCTGGGCTTGGAAACACCCAACTTTCTAGTGGCAAGAACGAATCTGTGGTCAACTCAAGCCATTTTGTGAATAGCCCTCAACAGATGATTGATTACCGCAACTTTGTACCCCAAATGCCCTTTGTGCCAGCTGTTGCCAAAAGCATACCTAGGAAGAGAATTTCCCTGAAACGGTCCAAAAAAGGTTTCCGAGATATCTTTCATATTAAAAAAAATAAGCCTGAGAATATCGCCTTGTTTTCAGAAAAGCAAAAAAGGGCATTTCCAGGCTACAAGTCAGAATTGGCAGGAAAGTTTGGTAAATATTTATTCAAAGCTGGTGAAACCTTTTCTACTGATTGCTTGGCACAAGACTTATCTGATGGTGAGCTTCAGTCTGAGTCTTCATATGAATATTCAAGTACTTTGTGTGAAGATGTTGCTTCCTTGAAAAGCTTTGATTCTCTCACGGGATGTGGAGAAATCTTTGCAGATGAAAGTTCTGCTCATATGGAATTGGAGGTCAGCAAAGAAACTTTGTTTAGACAATCTCACCAAAAAGAGAATCCTGCCATGGGTTCCTTTCAAGGAGGAGTAGAGCAGCTTGCTTCCCCAGCTCAAAATGAAGCAGCTGATTTTTCAAAACTTTGGGACAACATCAATAAATCTGTGCAATTGCACCAGAAGACACTGTTTGATAGGAGTTTGCTGACAATACCTAGCAGTGAGTTGGAAAAAGCAAAGAAGGAAGCCAAAGGCTCAGTGACTGACTTGCTTTCTTCCCCTGATTCTTCTAAAGAAAGTACCATAGATACAGGGACCCCAAAGAGTGACAACCAGGAATCTATGTCCACTAGTGATGAAGGATACTATGATTCATTTACTCCTGGGCATGATGATGAAATAAGGGAGGTTCAATCTCCTGGAACACCAACTCAGTTTCCAAGAGACAGTTACAGTGGAGATGCCCTATATGAACTATTCTATGATCCTAATGAAGATCAAATCAGTCCAGTTCTAGATGATGATTTATGCTTCTCTGAAAGCATATCAGAAAAGGCAGTTGAGATACCTTTATCAATTTACAGCTTTCACGTAGGGTCAGAAGAAAATATGGCTTCCCAGCCAACCATTGATATAATCAGTCAGGGATTCCTTCACAGCACATGGAAGGGCAAAGAATGCTTGCTTAAGTTGTGTGATACTGAGCTTTCCCTGACCATGGGGATTATCAATTGGCTGCGAAAAAAACCAGGACTGTTTTCCCCCCAAGACTTTCCTAACAATCCTCAGACACAGATGAGAAAAGATGATGAGTCAGTGTCTCAATGCATCCCAGATTTTAAGGAAAATAAAAGCAATGCAGGAGCATCTTCAACTGATAGCAAAAGTGGAATCCAGACATATTCAGTAGAAAGAATTGAACATGATCAAAATGATATCCATGCATGTAGCTTTCTAGAAAGAGAAGAAAATGTGAATATCATGTCTGAGCTCATAATTGACAATGGTATACCTGGTGACAGACAAAGAGTAGAGGACAGTTGGGATGAACTATTGGTAAATTCATCTGAAATAAAGGCATCTCTCTCAGAAGAATGTACAGATATTAGCATCGAATCTCTGCCACTAGAAGTCTCGAATGAAGATTCAGTTTGTCACATTGTTATGGATAATCATGATGCCGAATCATGTTCTTCTTACATGACGGCAGCAACTTCTCCAGATTCTCTAGAGCCCGAAGATGACAGTGAATCAAAGAATCAATCCTGGTCTGTTGAATGTAAGGATCCAATGGAGCCATTGAGCTTCTGTCATTCTCAAGGTCCCATTAATGAGACTTCAGAGGAGAATAATACTAACATAACGCAACTTTTAGAACATTGTGTTACTCAAGCTGCTTCTTTAAAGATTGGTTATGATTCTAAAAACAAGCCTTTCAAAGATAAAGGGATTGGCAATGAAGTGAGCAATGACATAGCGACAACAACTCAATTTAAAAAACAACCTCAGTTGCAAAATGAACATAGTGACATAACCCCAGGGCCAAAGTATGTTCTTGGCCATCATGCAAGCCAATATAATGTTCAAACAACAATTGATGCCAAGTCTTCAGATCTTAGGAGTCAGAAAGAAAATATCATTTGTTCTGAAGATGAAAAAAACTTAAGTATCTTAGATCGTGTGGGTCAAATTACAAAGAATAAACTAATGTTCGAATATGCTCAACTGAATAGTCAAGCCTTGTCTTATATCAAAGATTTCAGAGTTGAACTTAATACTCAGAAGTCTTCTCCAATGTCAGACATTTGCAGACCTTCATTTTTACCATTCTTCAGTTCCATTTGCTCAGATTCAGCCAATCAATTTTCACAATCTTTCTCCAAAAGATTCCGTTCATTGGGGAAGGATTCATACAATCAAGGGATTATGCAATCTGACCTGCCTTTTGATGGCTATTCAAAATTACAGTGTAAAGTATTACCACAGGTTGCTTCACTGTCACTTTCAAAGGATGATGTCAAAGAGAGGACAATAATGGAAAAAACCCAGGAGTAACTGGCTGAAATAAGGTGAGTTTTTGAAGTAAAATCAATGTTGCATTGAGGAAAAAATACAAAGTTATTTCCTTTCTATTTATCTTGGCTAGCCAAATATTTTTAGGAATTCTATTATTATTATGCCTTTATTCTTTATTCCCTTTCTTAAACTTCATTCCTCTTCCTACATTACATGCTTAAAATGAGATAGAGAAATAAACCACAATAAATGTATTTATTTGCAAAAACAAGCAATCTGTTATCTAGGTGTTTGTTACCTTCACATTAGACATTTATGGCATATAAGAAAATTCATTCTTCTGTAATTATTTTTTGCTTACTCATGTGGAAATGACTTATGTTGACCATTTGTGGAGTAAATAAATCAGAAGAATTTGATGCATGCAATTATATTTCTATAATTAATGTTAAAACTAAGATTGTCTTGTGTGCACGTGCATGTACACACGCACCACACACACACACGCACACACGCACACACAAACACACACACACGACTTCTCATATTTTAACCAGTTCCCATTTAGCTGGATAAAAATTAAATTGCTTTTTGATTTTTTTTAAAGAAGAAAAGAATTTTGGCTAAATTCCTATGGGTAAAGTATTATCCTAACTTTTGTTTACATGAGAAAGTTTCTCCCATTGTGCAACTTCTCTGGCTTAGTACACATCAATATCCCTAGTCCAAAGCATTATTAATGTCTAAAATAAAATATGCATTCTGTATAAGTCAATGTTTACTGATAGAATTTCACAGCAAATATATCTTTTGTGAAAAACTGTGGAAAAAGCAATTGTTATTGCTTGTATTTGTGATTTTAGTACTAATTATTCAAACATGTACAAAGGTACATATATAGTAAGTGTGCATGACCTGACTGAGAATGTGAGATCAAATCAAGTATGTCTCATGACTCACTATATCATAGATATACAACACGTGTAAAGTGAGGGAGGGAGAAGCGGGTGGATGAGTGGGACGGGGGTGGTGGTTGTGTGGCCAGATGAAGTTTCTTTTTTTGGCTATTTCCTGGTTTCTGTCTCCTGAATATGAATACAGAATATCAAGGAGCATGCTCTGTGATCAACGAGCCAGCAACTTTCATAGAAGAGTAGAGAAAAAGCTATTATTTCATAGGTGGGAAGGGCATTAATTAATTTTAGAAATATTAATGTTTTATTTAATAAGTGGCAATGGAAAATATACTGTATTTGTTTTAAAGAAAAATAAATTCTCAATACAGATGGAAAGGGAATAAAATGTTGAACTAAATCATGATTGATTTAATTATACAACATTTTTTATTAACATCAACTAATTATTTTATTTTATTACACTTCTATATGCACGCCACTGAAACAGTTATGAGGATCTCACAAATATATGACACCCTGATGTCATATTTTTATGGGATAAATATAAACATATATAAACATATTGGGAGAGATTGGAGGAATTGAATATGTACAGCCTGGAGCACAGGAGGGAAAGGGGTGACATGATTGAAACCTTTAAATATAATAAGGGTGTGAAAAACATTCTAGAAGGCAGTATTTTCAATATTAAGCAAAAACAAAGAACACGGGTATAACCTCAAACTGACAGGAGCAAAGTTCAAAAGTAATATTAGAAAGTATTACTTTACAGAAAGAATAGTGGAAACTTGGAACCAATTTCCAGCAGAAGTAGAGTCAATCATCAGTAATAGAGTTTAAACATGTTTGGGATAAACACATGTCCATCCTGCAACAAAAAAATTAAATAAAAAATAAAAAATAAAATAAATAAAATAAAATAAATAAAAAATAATAAAATAAAATAAATAAAAAATAATAAAATAAAATAAATTAATTAATTAAAAAGAAAACAAAAAGAAAAACTCAAATGGAAGACTTGATGAACCACTAGGTCTTTTTCTGCCATCATTTTTTTTATGTTTCTATGTTTCTATTGCAGCCTGCAACATTAGTTCATGAGATGTACTGCAAACAGACATTATAGAACTTGGGGCATTTTCTAATATGCTCTTTTCATGCCACCAGTTGTCAATAAAACTGCCTGTCAGTCAGTACAATCCTATGACTAGCTATGCAGAATTAAATGCTAGTGAGGCTTGTAACTGTGTATAGGACTGCAGTATTAATGTTCCTTTCCCCTCCCCCACCAAGTGTTGCTGTCTGAGAAAGAATACTGTGTACATTAAGATTTATCATAAATGCTGATTTAAAACATTGATGTAATCTTTGGTTACATCAGCATTTAATCTATTAGTAATTTTAGCGCATCTCTGACTAATTGCTTTTGGTTACCTGTAAACACTTAGTTACTTGAAATATTTCAAAGAAAGGACCTACAAGTCAACAAGAATGCTTGTGATATATCCAGATTTCAACTCAGATAGAGCAGTGGTTCCCAACCTTTTTGTGATCGAGTACCACTTGGAGGTCCCGTACAGTCACCGCGTACCACCTGGTTCCAGAGAAACTAAATTCGATCAGATATCACTTTATTTCCATAATTGTACCGTTCCTTTTTTGGCCCCGCGCATCCAGCAACTGGATTCTCGGGCCGCTGGGACCAGGTGGGTGGCGTGTGGCAACAGTTGCAAATCGTTGCCAGATTATCTTGTGTTAGGCAGTAAACATTTTTGTGAAGTAAAAAATAACTAACTAAAAATCGTTCATGACCCCGAAAGTGTTCGCGTACCACCTGGAAGGCCCTCGCGTACCACTAGTGGTACACGTACCACAGGTTGGGAACCACTGAGATAGAGCTTACTTTTAGGATCACTTCATATATGGGTTTTTCATTTACCATATTTTGAATGTCTATGCATGTTTACACCCTTAAGTACATATATTAAGATTTCCCCTGTATTTTGTAAATTGTTTTATATTCTTACAAAGAACACATTACTTTGATGCCATTAATATGTTAATAATATGTTTTTAGTCAGGAAAGATACCAGACAAAGTGTAATGGGGCTTACCAGTTAATAAATTTATTTCTCAAAGCTGAAATACAATTGTGAACAACAATCCAGATCTTACTCCTTAACATAGTTGGCAGTTACATTTGCAATTTATTTTCCATTTTTTTAGAAAGGCTCAAAATTTTTTCACTTTGAGCCTACTTCACAATGGAAGTGGGAAGATAATTTAAAACAATCTCAATTTATAGAAAAACATGAAGATAAGCTACTGCTGCCAGTATCTCAGAAAGGATCTCAGGTTAAAATGATAGCACCTTTTAAAACCACAAATGTACATATTCATAGAAGTACACTGGGAATAGAGAAAAGACTAGGGAGCAATCTTATCAATTCTCCTCCTGGTGAATTTGAAGATTTTTGACTATCAACTGATGCAACCATTTTGTGAATAAGGAAGTCCACCATAATGGCAATTATTTTACAAAAAGATGTACAATAGATTCCTAGTACTCCAAATTTGCTCACTAACCGTGAAAAGTTATTTTTTCCTAAACTGCACCAGGATGGTGCTATAGCAGTGATGGTGAACCTTTTTTTGCTCGGGTGCCAAAAGGGCGTGTGCGGGCGATAGCACGTGTGTGTGTGCCACACCCATAATGCAATGCCCTCCCCCCATGCATGTGTGCACAACCCCCCCATGCTGCCCTCCCGAGCATGCACACAGGGCTCACTGAAGCCTCCAGAGCCTGTGGATAGCGAAAAACGGATTCCAGCTGATTTTCGGCCTTCGGGAGGGCAGGGGGGGGAGGTCGTTTTCGCTTTCCCCAGGCTTCAGGAAAGCCTCAAGAGCCTGTGGATGGCGAAAAACAGACACAACGCGCCTACCGGAAGTTCGGAAATGAAGTTCCGGTTGGGCCGTTTTTCACCGTCCCCAGGCTTCAGGAGGTTTTCTGAAAACCTCCGGCCCAACAGCCCAACCAGAAGTTTGGAAAGCCTCCTGAAGCCTGGGGAGGGTGAAAAACAGCCCAACGGCCCAACCTGAAGTTCGTTTCTGGTAAGCCCATTGGGTCCATTTTTCACCATCCACAGGCTCTGGAGGCTTTCCTGAAGCCTGGGGAAGGCGAAAATGACCAGCCTCCCTTCCTCTAGAAAATCAGCTGGCCAGTGAGCACATGAGCGCTGGAGCTGACATAGGGAAACGCCTCGCATGCCCTCAGATATGGCTCCGCGTGCCGTCTGGCACACGTGCCATAGGTTCGCCATCACGGTGCTATAGCATGAAGTGTAGAAGCAAAGCACATTGAAAGATAACTAATATTTAGACATAACATTGCACGTAACCATTATTCTTTTTGTGAACCACTATAAAAATGCAGAAATGCAGCTCTTCTTCTTCTTCTTCTTCTTCTTCTTCTTCTTCTTCTTCTTCTTCTTCTTCTTCTTCTTCTTCTTCTTCATCATCATCATCTTCATCATCATCATCATCATCATCATCATCATCATCATCATCATCATCATCATCATCATCGCCATTATCTCAGCACTGCAGGATGAAGGCCTCTTCCGTATGTTTCCAACCTATATAATCCTGAGCTTTCTTTGCCAAATTGGGCCCGCAATACTTGCTGATGTCGTTGATCCATCTTGTTTAGTCTCTTTTGTGGACACTTTTTATCAAATGGGATCCATTCTATGACTGCCTTGGTCCACCTGCCATCAATTCTTCTTGCTATGTGACCAGCCCATTTTCATTTCAATTCTTTTACTCTCTTGATATAATATACTTTCATTTGTTCTGTAATCCATTTGCAGGTCTTTCTATCTTGTCTTGTAATGCCAAGCATGTATCTTTCCATGGCTGTTTGCACCACTCATAGTTTTCATATCGATTGTGAGGTTAGTGTACATGTTTCACTGGCATATGTTAGGGCAGGTAGCGCACACTGATCAAAAACTTTTCTCTTCCGGCATAGGGGGAGGTTATTCTTGAAAATTATGCTTAGCTTGCCAAATGCCTGCCAACCACATTTAACATGCTATTCAATTTCCTTTATTGTATCAGCTTCCATTGAGATCCATTGGTCAAGTTATATGTAGCGATCTACTACGCTTAGTTCTTCTTCAGATATAATTTATTTTCTTTAGTGAATTTATTAAACATCTTTTAATTTAGCTTTTAATATAGTTTTAAAAATAAAATTTAATTTGAAATATAATATTAATGTAGTTTTAATATTTTTTTCCTCTAAAATTCAGATTGAAACTGTAAATTTTGTTCTTAAATGCCAAGACATGTACTATTTAAAAACCCAATAAAATTGCAATAAAAGTAGCAAAAATATATGGAAGAATTCTAGATACTTAGGAAACCAAAAAACATTTATTTCTATATTGTTGATGCTACCTGGTCTTTATTAAAGCATTACTCCTGGGGGAGGGGATTACAGTTTCCTGGTCAATAGGACAAGGCTTTTATTTTTTCAGCTAATGCATTATTTCTCAACTGTCACAACTTTTAAGATGTGTGGATTGTAAGTTGCTGGCTGGGGAATTCTGGGGGATGAACTCTCCACAACTTAAAGTTATTAAGTTTGAGAAACACTGAGGTAATGCCTATGTTTCAGGCAGCTGCTAAAACATAGGGGCAAGGGTCAGTTTTTAAAAATGGTACAGTAACTGCACTTTCTAATAGCATTTTCTGGAGAATATAGTTCAGTTCATATATACAGAGACACATAAGATAGTCATGTTCCATTCACATAGGTCCCTTCAGGTAAGATTTGCTTAAACGTAGGAAGTTTCTTGTAAACCAAAGTCCCTGATGATGCAGCAAATCTATTCATATCCAAGTATATGCACAGCTGCGGATAGAGGGGTGCAGCTGGTATTTAAAGTAATGCTGAGGGTGGGGATTCCGTATTTGAACATTGTATCTGACATCAAATGTTGTGCCCTGATAATGATTTGATACAGGATACACATCTCCTGTATATAAGTTATAAGCCTCAGTTATGATCTTCTGACTAGAGAAGCTATATTGATTAGTGGTAGGCCCAAGGCACTGATAGTAGTTTGAGTGTCATCTAGCATCTGCCCAGAAAGGGGAAAAAAGATGCTAGATTAAACAATTTTATACTTCATTAAACATCACCTTTTCAACCGTGGTTTTGACTCATTGTACTGCCAGCATCTAACCTGTTCACTGCTTGCCATTCCTGCAATATTTCCCCTCCCTAACCTGGCTAAAGGATGTTTATTATCCTTAAACTGATAGTGGTGCAGTGGTTAAATGCTGCGACTGCAGGCTGACTGCTAGTTCAGCAGTTCAGCTGTTCAAATCTCACTAGGCTCAAGGTTGACTCAGCCTTCCATCCTTCCGAGGTCGGTAAAATGAGGACCCAGATTGTTGGGGGCAATATGCTGAACTCTGTAAACCGCTTAGAGAGGGCTGTAAAGCACTATGAAGCGGTATATAAGTAAAGTGCTATTGCTATATTAAGGTTTAAAATAGGATTTCCCCACAATTGGTTCAACCACATATTATAGAGATTATTGTAGCCTCTTAACTGCAACCCAACCCTTATAGTGATCAAAGACAGAAATAAAAAGAAATGCATTATTGAAGCCCTTTCTCAAAATAACACCTTACATCTCTATGCAGAGGCAGGTTTCCATGGCGACAAGTTTAGAGAGCTGGCTTGGCAAACTCTGGCAGTACTTCACTAAACGGTTGCCACGGATTTGAAATCAGGATATGTTATACACTCCTTCTCTTTCTCATGGAAAATATGCGTTCAAAAGGGTATGTGGCAATTTTATTTAAGGAATGGAGATACAAATAGCAGAAACAGAGTTATCTTTATATTAACATAATTGAGAATTGAGCAAAAGAGTAGATCTTAGCCATAGATTGATACTCCACACACTTTCTTTTCATTCAAATTAAATATTTTTAATGAACTACTGCCATAGCATTTACTTACATATTATTCAAAATAGGCTGCCATGGACTCAAGAATGATGTAAGGACAAATAAAGGGAATGGAAAAGATTTACTGTTTTGTGGTTGATTGTACAATCCATGAAAATGGCAATGGTAGAAAAGGCAAATTGCCTGAGGCATATCATGTAGTTTAATTTGTTGAATGCCAAATTCAACAAAAGCATTATTATAGCACTTTTTCTTATATACCGCTTCATAGTGCTTTACAGCCCTCTCTAAGCGGTTTACAGAGTTCAGCATATTGCCCCCAACAATCTGGGTCCTCATTTTACCGACCTCGGAAGGATGGAAGGCTGAGTCAACCTTGAGCCTAGTGAGATTTGAACAGCTGAACTGTTGAACTAACAGTCAGCCTGCAATGGCTGCATTTAACCACTGCACCACTTCAGCTCTTTACATTTATTACATTTTGCTATTGAGAGATTTCTGAATTGTTTTAATTAATTTTTAATGTTTTTCTAGAAAGTGTATGCATTTGAATTGAAGCTAATTTATGTACAAAATTCATTTTAGGAAGTTAAATTGTAAAAGTATAAATAGTGGCAAATTATATACCAAAGGGTAAATGCTAAGACAAACGCACACAAAAATGGATACACATCTTCATGATAACTTTTAAGAAACTGTAGATTTTTATAGAAATAGGATTAAATTGATTAAATTGATTTTTTTATTTAAAGAAAAGAATATATCTAATTTTGATTCCATTTGGGAACCACTTGTGGATTTTGTGCTTTTGATGGAAAAAATGAAACTTTGATGTTAGTTTTACCTATTAGATAGGGTCATTGTTATAGAAATATTACTGTGTAAAAATAAAAAGTTGAGATTGTAATGTTATTATCTTCTACTTTGCTAAAGATGGAAGTCAATACTTTTTTTCTATTTCCCCTTCTACACCACACTCTATTCTCTTCCCTTTTGCTTCCCCTAGTTTCACATTATTTTTATTTTCTTTGGTATTTTATATTGTGATAAACTACTAAAAATTTATTAAAAAGAAATAGGATTAAATAAACTTGAAAACAATTAAAAATAGAGTAAAAATTGAAATTTATTGGGTTGTTGGGATCTGGCTGGGGTAGGGAGGAATGTCAGGTTAATCCGTAGCAAGATAGAATTGCTTTGGAAGTTTGATTCTCTTAGTTCCAGGACTTTGTTATTTTTAGGTTTAAATGGGATAGTGCTGTATTTGGGATCTGTGTGCTTGTCCCCCTCTTTTTTTTTTGAAAGGCTACAACTACATAAACAGGTATAACTAGCAACTACTCTTATAGGTCAACTTGTGAAAGAAGCTGGTATTATATGTTCTATAGTATATAAATGGGGTATATTTGTTAGAGCGCAGAACTTCATCATTTATACTATTGGACCATTTTTTTCAGTTCAGTTATTTATGTGGTAAACAATATATTCTGAAAATGTTACAATAAAATAGATTTTGATCAATTTAATATTCTTCCCTGAAACAATACAATTGTAAAACAGAGTTCCTCTATTACTTGCCCTCATAATATAATAATCACAATACTCCTGACAAAGTCCAAGCTGTAAATGTGGTCTATTAAAACATCATATAATAAAGAAATATGTTCTTCATATTCCAGGTACAACTCTAGAGAAAGCTGCCCTTCCTCTCCATTCTATAAAAATGAATTTCTCATCAAGTGAGGTAAGAAACTGGTGCCACAATGACAGAGAACTAATGAAGATACAACTGTGGATAATCGTGTTCCTCTTAATCTCCTACCAGAAGAATTTGAATTTAAATACTCATAGTATATTCTTAACATCTTGTTATTTTATTCATTGAATGCATCAGACAAATGAATGGAGACAACCTAGATTCAGGAACTGGTCCTGCTGAGTCAAATGTAAATACCTTTTATTTTTAGAATATAGGTATATCCTTTCCTCATAATTCTATTTAATGTGGGCAATTTTGAGCGATTTCAGAACATGTAAGGATATATGCCATGATACCTATTAAAAACAATGCCCCAGCCCAGCTAAGATTGTTGTTTGCATATAAAGGATGCAAATGAATGTATTCCTAAATGTTTAAGGATTTCTGCATGCAAATGAGTGCTTCATAACTTTTTCATATAGCTGGAAACCTTGCTGAGAAACAAGAGCTAATATGATGATAATCAGCAATGGATTTGCATCCAGCTTTCACTTTCCTTCTTTCCCATCCACCACAAATGGCTGATACAGTTCTTGATTGTACTTCAGCTCACAAATGAGTCATTTTTCAGACCAGGGAACAACTCCTAAAGAGCCATGGCGATATGTATGTAATACAGGATTAAAGACTATCTTCCATTGAAATACAGTTTAATACTATTGGTTATACCATGATTCACCATTGTGCCTGATTTTATTTATTTTATTTATTTATTTATTTATTTGTGACATTTATATACCGCCTCACAGTGCAAGCACTCTCTAAGCAGTTTACACCAGTAAGCAATGTATATTTACATTGCCCCCAACAATCTGGGTCCTCATTTTACCTACCTCGGAAGGATGGAAGGCTGAGTCAACCTTGAGCCGGTGAGATTTGAACTGCTGACCTGCGGATCACAGTCAGCTAAAGTGGCTTGCAGTACCCCACTCTAACCGCTGCGCCACCTCGGCTCCTTTTAATCATTTGAGCCCATGTGTTTTCATCTACAATACAGCTGATGTGCCCTATTCAGGCCAAATTACTGTATATGTAATATAATCCATTAGAGGTATTTAAAAATCCATCTCCTGAATTTGATAGGAAAACTGGGATGGAGAAAGAGATTCAAGCAGCAAATATTATATATGTGGGAACTTCCCTCCTATATATGCTCTTGAAGTTTCTTGGTGTCATCCCCTGCCTATTTTTATTTCCATCTCTCACTTCCCATATCAGAATCTCTGTTGGCAAGAGGGGGGTTACCATAGCTGGATTTCAAAAACAAATGCCAGGTCACTATCTCATGTTATGGGAGCAAATGACAGAGCAGTGAACATCAGGAGGATTGGAGGCAACTACAGAGCAGTTCTCTGTTCTTATTTTAAAAGCACATTGTAGTCAAAGTTTGGTCAGCTTAGCAAGACCATGGCTTTCTTAACATTTTTCTTTGAAAATATCATTCTTTGGTACCAGAACATGGTGCCTATTTCCAAGAGAGTTTGAGCTTATAGCTAAAGTTACATCTATTGCTGTCTAGAGAAGTTTATTGTAAGAGTCTAAGATTATCTAGATGCCTCAATGGTTGGGGAAAAAGTGTCTCCTGAGAGGTAAGCTGTGAGTTTAGTTTTGTGTTTCAGACTTGGCACTCTTTGTTCATCAGAACCCCCTTTGGATATGATCTGACTTGTTAAATACGATGAATTGTAAATAGAATCTCTGTTGCCATAAAGTCTTTCTTCAAGTGGAAGGAGAATGTTCTGCAAGAGGTTTCATTTCCAGCATGGATTTACAGTGTTGTATTAGTTCCAGTCATACAGGATATAATTTTTCTTTCTATAATCTCAGCCAATGCTAATATGATTGAGGAAATTACACATGAAACAGCAGCAATAAAAATATATGTGCAGAGACAAATGCTGCTTTGGAGCTCGGCAACAATGATGACCCTGTTCTAAATCATGTGCTCTGGATATAAAAGAAAATTCATGCCAAGACTACAATATCTGAATGTTCATTTAATGTTGCAATATGTTTTGCACTGGAAGGAATGCATTCTCAGGACACTAATCTTTTTCTCTACTGTGTTAAATTAGTCTATATCCAAACTAAAGTTTAAAAAGTTGCAAGTTATAGCTTGAATAAATATTTCTTCTGAGGCACAAACTTTTTCTCATAGTGCTTGCAAATATCTTTTTTTAGTCTGCTTCTGCCTTTGCTTCACTTTATTTGATTATTTTTTACAGTATATATTGTATAGGAGCCTGTTTCCTAAACCAGGAACTTAGTACTTTTAGTTGGGTTTCTCCAGACTTAGAAAAATTAGAGCCAAAATAGAGATCAAGTTTTTGCAGGTATTCTACCTCATATTCCAGCACGGCTTCCTCAATACAATAATTCAAGGTGATTTCTTAACAATATTTATAGTCTGTACAAAATTTGAATTCTGTGGGTTAGTTGGTCATTGGATGCTTCTTGGAAAATATCAACTGATTTGTGATTGGAAATGGTGTTAGTTTTATTCTAATTGGTCTGTCTTATCAACTTGTGGTTATGTATGGTTTGAATTACCTGAATGGAGTAGAGTGAATCCAGTTCAATCAATTTGTTGATGGCTCCTTTATTTCGAAGCCAGGCTTCCAGGAATTCTCTGACTTTTCTGCTGTTGGCATGTTTACTGGTCTCTCTCAGTCTGGATAACCCAACTAAAAATATGAATACAGTAACGAATCTGGGCTACCATCATCCCAAGAAATCACTAGCAACTTCTTCAGTAAAAAAAAAGCATATTAAGAATAAGGATGTTTTGAAGTTAACTGTGTATGTTATGCTTACTGAGTATTCCACTCTACAAAAATGTTTTCAATTGGCTTAAGCACTATGTAAATAAATACAATTTTATCTCAGAATAAATATATAACATTCAAATATATAAATTTTGAACTATTCTGCTCATGTTGTATCAGATGTATAAAATTATACTTGCTGTATTACAGTGGTTACTTAATTGCATATCCACATTACTTGATGTTTATTTTAAGATATTTTAATGTTTATTTTGGATATTATTTATAATGTGCCTTTGTCTCTGTCATTATTCAATAACTGCCAGTGCTACTAATTATTCTTACTATTATTATTTCATGAAGATATCCATTTTATATTGAAATAATATATTTCAATATAAATAGATAGCAGAAATATTTATTTCTGCTATTATGACAAATGAAGAAACAAATTCTAGGTGAATGCAGTAACATGACTGCAAAGCAAAATATGGGAATAAATATAAATAGTGGGAATAGTGGTAACTGTGTTTTTTCATGTGATAACATAGAGGAGGCAATTGGAGTTTCAGCACTACAGCTCCCATACAGAGTTGTAGAGTTTTTTCTTTCTGGCAGAGAACGTGTAGCAATAGCAACAGCACTTAGACTTATATACAGCTTCACAGTGCTTTACAGCCCTCTCTAAGCGGTTTACAGAGTCAGCATATTGCCCCTAACAATCTGGGTCCTTATTTTATCAACCTTGGAAGGCTGGAAGGCTGAATCAACCTTGAGCCGGTGAGATTTGAACTGCCGAACTGCTAGTAATTGGCAGTCAGCAGTATTAGCCTGCATACTGCATTCTAATTCTAACCACTGCGCCACCAAGGCTGTTCAAGCTGATATCTTGAATATTGCCTGGATAGTGGATATATCAGTCATCATCATCATCATCAGCCTGCATATGTGCATGAATGAACAATTTCAGTTGTGAATCTTCATATTTGCTGGTTGTTGTATATAGTCTTTTTTTTGGCACTACAAATATTGTAGCTGATACATTTTTAAAATGGTTGTCACAAATATCCATATTCCAAATTCCGTTGATCAAGGAAACATATTGTTTGAACAGTCCACAATATGAATGGAGAGCAAACATGCTTTCTTGCATTCATACACATTTATGAATCAACTTTCATTAGCTGTACCATATTTATTTCTATATGTATATAACCAATCTTGAAAAATGTAGTAAGAAAGGAACACTTTTCTCCAGAAGCCCAAAGTGATATTGTCTTCTTCAATTTTATCTCCAAAAAAGCCCATATGATGATGTATCTGAGGCTGTGGGATGTTTACTAAGCAGGGACTTTAATTTGAATCATCCTAATCCACTCCTAACTATTATTCCAAACAATTTTGGCTATGACAGGATGAAATTAGTTTATATTAAAGTATTAAATAGTTTATGGTCAAAACCACTGAGAGGCATGATAAGGCACCTACATTATTTTTTAAAATTTATATATTTATTCTTTATTAAAACATTTAAAAGGATAGAATAAATAGCTACATAAAAAATTAAAAGAGACATAATTAAAATATAAAATATCAATAAATACCTAAAGAATTTACAATTATCATAAAATTTAAAACTTATTGTTTTATTCATTAATTAAATATATAAAGTTATAAAGTTTTGTCATTTTGAGAAATAAAAAGAAATATCTATATAACTGTAAACATGATATTAATATTGATATCATCACTATTTGTCATTGTTCTAAAAATAACCCATTTAAAGGAAAAATAAAAAAGTTGAAAAAAAAGAACAATAAATAGAAAGTATTCCTAAACTAGATAGTTTTAAAAAAATTTCATTGAACCTGATGCATTAACATCTTTAGAAACACTGAAATTTTCCTAGTTACTGTTAGTTATTTCCCTCTTAAAAACCATATTCTAAGTAAGTTTTCTTTGTATGAAATATGATATATAGAGTACCCTTTCTTGCTTAAATTTAGCTAAACTTTCATTCTGAATCTCTACTGTTAATTTTGTCATTGATTGGTGTTTCCAAATTAAAATTGAGAAGTTCTCCTTATTCCAATACAATTTTTAACAATAGACAATTATTTTTGGGAATTGCAACCCTCTCTCTCTCTCTCTCTCTCTCTCTCTCTCTCTCCCTCTCCCTCTCCCTCTCCCTCTCCTCACACAGAGTATCTAGTGAGGCCATGAGAACTGAAAAGATTTACACTTACTAGGTTTGCTGTCAGGTTCACAACATTGTGACGTAAGTTAATTATTGGTACCATCCATAAAAAAGGGCTGGACTTAAGTCACAAAAGTCCAGCCCTTTTACTATGTATATCCCAATAATCAACTAATTCTTTTTTTTGTAATAGTATAATCTGTAATAATAGTATAATCTTGTGCAGTTTCAAAAGTACAATGAGATATAGGTAGGACAAACATAAAGATAGCATGGCAATATTAGAATTGGGTTCTCTGCCATTTCCATATGAAGAACAAGAATACATGATGCACACACACACATATGGGAAAGGAGGAGAACTGCAGAGCTGTTGTTATTACCTTTTGAAGATATAGATTATACTATAATGTGTTCACATTTTCTGCATGAACTTGAATTTGTCAACATAAATTATGTAAATAATCTCTCACAGATTTTCAGTCCATCATCATAGCCACAACTTTAGTCATGATAAAGGACAAAGGACTAAGAATGTGATAAGTTGTGTCCATTTTTCATCAAACAATATTCTTAAATGTATGGATATTTATATAAAACATTAACAGTTATTTTAAGTATTGTTCATTAGTGGGTACTTTATTCTAGCACTTCTTGCTTCAATTGTTAGCAAATGTGTCAAGCCAAGATGCTCATTAGTAAACTCTGATATATTGAGCTAACCTTTAAATCTTACATATCTTGCTTGCAAAACTCACTCTCCTGTAATAATTGTTATATCTCTTATTATTCACCCAATAATAAGAATCAAATGATACAATTCAATACCTTTAAATTTTGGTTGTAATACTATATGTTTAGATGGCGAACTGTATTACTTAACATGCTTCAAAGTGACATATCACGCCTGCAGTATTTAAGGAGTCTTCTGCTTTTTCTGTTCGGTGAAATACTTGACTTTTGGTTCCAAATTCCGCTCTGATGGCATGTACTCAAATAAAAGATAACCAATTTTGCACTGCTTTGATTTAGCAAACTCAAGTTTTTGGAAATATTTAGTTCAAATATCAGCATAATAAAAATGACCATAACTAATATCCAACAAAAGGAATACAAAGGATTTTAGCTTTAGAATGAACTGTGTTTCAAAAAAGAACAGTTGATAGGGATGATGTGAATCTGTTTTGCTTTTAAGGTCAAACCAATGATAAAATAAATAAAGGATGGGCTGAATGTTTTTATCTGCATGAACCAGCATGATTTTATATGCATGCTAGACATTATTCTATATTATCTCCCAGCATAATCTTAACAAAACATTTTAGTTAAATGACATTTGAAGTATTTTGAATCATATCACCAATTAAATTAAATGCTTTACAGTTGCTTATGGTATTAGATTTGCCTTGCATTTAATTAATTCTAACATAAAAAACCCAAAACAAATATTTTGAAGACTCCATACTTGAATCTTTTTCTCTATATGTACACAATGTACTGTATTATGTATATAAGTATCTACACAATAAATTCATTGGTACATTTGTAGCAATAATTTGAAGGCCTGTATTATTTTATAATTTTGAACTATGTTTGAATATGTTTTTATAATATGTTTTTAACAAATAAATGGATGATTCATTTCCTCAGTGTATCTGTAGCTTTTTTGTCACACTTGCTTAGTACAACCTTTCTTCACCACTGAATAGAATAACTTTTCTAATAACTTGATCCTCTCCAAGTTTGTTGGATTATGTTTCCCATCCTACCATTCCAGGCTGCTCATCTGGCTATGCTTATTTGGAATGTTGATAACATTTTGAGGACACCATATTGGAGAAATAGGGAATATAAGATGCCACATACAATGGCTGGATTTACAACATACTAATTCTTGATTTCTTTTACCAATGGTTGGTTGTGTAAATCATCCATGAATGATTACTAGTAAGTCATAAATCATGATTTACAAACTACAAGTATGTTTTTCCGGTGAGACCAGTCTATCAGGGCAACCTGGTCTACCCAAATATGGGACGGAGCATACTGCTTCCGCTTTCGCCTTTCAGCTACAATCCAGGAGCCTTCATAGGCAGTAGCTTCTGCGACAAACTATTTTGTGTTAAATTTAAATTTACCGACAAAGAAATAAAGGGAGACTAGTATAGCTATTTCAAGCTTTTTAGTTCTCATCAGCTAGCAGTACCCTTCTGGGATTCCAGAAGGGTATGGCTAGCTGATCCCAGAAGGGTATGGCTAGCTGATGAGAGCTAAAAAGCTTGAAATAGCTATACTAGTCTCTCTTTATTTCTTTGTCGGTAAATTTAAATGTAATACAAATGACAAAGTTTCAACCAATCTTAATTCAAAAACAAGAACAGCAAATAATGTATTAACAAAATGTATGAACTTAAATTTCATAACTTTCCTTAAGATGTCTAAATTTGATGTCTAAATGTTATTTTTTGACTTTGAATTAGTATACTGTGTGAATCCAGAGTTTTTTATGATGTGGCTTATGGTTAAGCATATTGTGTGAATCGAGATAACTATAGTTTATCCAACAAATTATGGTGTAGCACAAAGTGGGAATCTAGTCTATGGTTCTAATAATACACATATCTATATGACTCCTTCCTTTTCATTAGGTGGCCAAAGCATTATATATATATTAGTAAATAGGAAAAACAAGCTACATGAAATTGTTAGAGAAGCCATCAGTATAGAAAAACATTCTTATGAGAATGCTATCATGGGAATTAAAATATCAAGAATTTGGAGCGTTTTAACTGCAACTCCTCTTTTGTGTTTTGTTTATATCCTCATCTAGCTTGATAATAATGGTTGCAGCAATTCTGTCCCACAATTCCATGCAATTGGCATGGAATATGGCATTCACTTGAAAAGAAAACCACATTCAAGCAATCAGTTGATGGTAACCAGTTGAAAGGAATGAGAGAGGAATGAAATCTATTATTTTGCATCATTATAACCTCATTATCAAAAAAGAGGCATCACTGACGAAGATAATAAACAAATGGAACAAAGAAGAGTGTGCCTCTGTAATTCAGTACGGGAATATGACAAAATTTCTGCTGAAATGAAACAATGAGTATTTGTTTAACCAGAAAGCTTTATAATGTATCAGAAAAAAAGCACCTAATGAGAGAATCTGAAGAATCAAATCTGAAGCAACCAAAACAAAGAAGAAAGGAGAATCAAAGCTTGCAATGCTTATCACATATCTGTATTTGTGCCCAAGAAATACTGGCCATATATTTCCAAATATGTGCAAGCTTCTGGTATTCTTCAGAGAAAAAGTGAAGGATCACAGCAGCAAGAGGTATATGGTTTATCCCATCAAAGAGGAATGGACAAAGAAGGAATTCTCCTTAGGGAAAAGAATCAAATAAAGGAGGAACCTAAACAGCTTCCAAGTCCTTACAGAAGAAATAGGCTGTGAAGCTTCAAGAGAACAAAAAAGTAAAAGTAAAGAAGGTACTAGACCCGTGATGGCGAACCTATGGCACGGGTGCCACAAGTGGCACGCAGAGCCATATCGGTGGGCACGCGAGCTCAGGTCCGGCGTGCATGTGTGCACCAGCTGGCTGATTTTCGGGCCTTCTGGGCCCACTGGGAGTCGGGAAACAGGCTGTTTCCAGCCTCCAGAGGGGGTGGGGAAGGCCGTTTTCGCCTTCCCCAGGCTCCTAGAAAGGCTCTGAAGCCTGGGGAGAGCGAAAAATGGTCGTGCCATTGCATGCTGGGAGCAGGGGGGTCATGCGTGCATGTGCGGGGGTGCATGGAATTATGAGTGTGGGCACGCACACACGTGATCCCCCGCATTCCCCCCCCTTTTGGCACGCGAACCAAAAAAGGTTCACCATCACTGTACTAGACTCTTAAAGGCCAGAAGGATGTAGTAAAGTGAAAACTTGTGTAATTGGTAATCCTCTATTATGATTAATCAAAACAACTAGACTTGTTGGCTTATGAAATGTGTTTTCTTTCAGGTATAGGAATCAAAGATATGACAACTTCAAAGTTCTTATTAAATCTAATAACAATTATTCTTTCCCCTTAATTCATGTGGAGAAAATGATATTATTAGGAATAGCTATAATCATATTTCTATGGTCTTTGAAGATCTAGGAAAGAAGTTTTGAACTTCTTTCCTAGATCTTGGTTGTTTTGCTCTATATTTCCAGTTCATGGGGGGGAAAAAACCATGAAAGAGAGAGAATACACAAGGTCAAGAACTGGATAAGCAAATGGCAGGATAAATTAGGTTTATGGAATTGCTACCAAGAACTTCACAAAGACTGGTAAGTACATGTTTGACCAAAGACAGCACATGTGATCAGGAGAATTTTAACTTCAATCCTTCAGTGCTTGGAGGTAGAAATTTGGAAATATAAATTTCAGGTAAGAATTTGGGCATTATAGAAGGAAGTGAGAATGGTGAAATACAGCCTGTTAAACTACTATATGAAAAGTTAGGAAAAAATAAGTTTCCAAGATTTGGCCTTCATTGTCTATCTACTAGTGCTCAGAATGTAGAACATCAATATTATGTTCTTTTGAAATCTGTAGCAAGTGTTCCTATAACAAACAGCAAATTACTGCAGTTGGGGAGAAATAAGAAGAACAACAAAAAATCCTTGCAGCACAAAAATGCATCCTTCCCCACAAGGATGATATTCTTTCCCGAACTGGGACTTCATTTGGGGAAACAAAACTGGTCCAGAGAGTTTTGATAGATCATCACTTTTTCTTTTATTCACTTCCTAATAAGAACAAGGGGGCAGTGATGTGGGGCGGGGGGTGGGGGAGCTGGGGCTTGCACTTTGACTAAATGGAATCTTTCTTTTCACTCTTGGCAACCAGAGAAGTATTCTTGTGCTGACACTCTCTGGGCAGTGCTATATTTAACTTGTAGCTGAACACACATTTCCAAGAGGTTTTTCAATAACAGAAAGGCAACCAGCCAAAGCAGTTTTAACCTAAGAAGTTTTATTCCAGCATCATCAGCACTGTGTTGATTGCAGAGGCCAAATCGTGCGATGGCCAGGAAGAGTTAACTGCTGCCTCGAAACAAAGGACTCTCTCTCTCTTGCTGGTGGCTTTGTGAAAGACTAAGGAATAGTTGATAAGATGGAGTTCAACAAGTTTCTGAATACATCAGGGGGACATCAAAGAAGGCAAGAGGAGGCTTTTGCTGGTGCAGGCAGCAGTGAAGCCAGGGTGAACGATGATGTGGATTTTGTACAAATGTATCTTAGCTGTTTACCTGAGAGATATATGAAGGCAAAATTTACCCTGACAGCATATCTGGTGTGTTGGCTAATCTTGAAACTCTGTAAGGTAAGAGATTGATTTTAGTAATTCAGCTAGGGGGAAAGTCCACAGTAGCAAAGGCAACATGGGGAAGGTTGCTAGGTGAGGAAGGTAGCATCAGAGACCGTGTCAGCTTCTGGACTGGCATAGGCACAGCAAGACTGTGGATGGCCATGCTGTTGGCAATAGAGCATCCCTTTTCCTTGAATGTTTATTGCTAAACAATTCCATTTGGCATCAGATCCCCAGAAGCAGGATATATTTTGTTCTTGGAAACATTATAGTGTAATGATTTCAAATACGATGCTACATATATGCAGAATATTTTTTTCTTTGTTTTTGTTTTTTTAAGACCGGGCAGCCAAACATGTTTTTAAATTTGTTTTGTTTGCTGGTCTAACATTTCAGGAATGTAGAAACAGTCGTAAAACATGGAATCAAGGAATGGGGATAAAAGAAATATTAGTTGGATTTTTTCTCCCAGGATATAAGGCACGTGATAATCTAAAATGCTTCTCCTCAGCCTCCGGCAAACCATTAAATCCAGAGTCTAAAAGTACCTGCTCCTTCTTTCAGTGACAGATGGAGAAGCATTCAAATACTAACATTGGGAGACAGCATTTCTGTTTGCTTAGATTTGCCTCTCATACGAATTCGCCCTTCCTCCCCACCAACTTTCTTACCAGTTGACACTGAAGAAAACTACTTGTAAGGAATGAAAAATATGCTTTTGTTTATTTAAAGCAGTGAGGGAAATTATGCAAAACACTAAAATAGTGCAACATTTTTGGTTGATCTGGAATATAACTTGACACTGACTTCTCAAAACATTTCTAGTTTAAGCCATGTTTCTCTAATCCCTAAAACTAATTGAAACAGAGGGATATAAAATATGAAAAGACAAAATGATTATGAAACAGGGGCATTGATTTGTCTTCCAATAACAACTGGGAGAAGACTCTTTGGAATTTGGTGGGACATTTTTAAATATATGAGCTTAAGGTTACACACATTTATTTTAAAAAGACATCTATTTCAAATAACATTTTGATATTTGCATTCCTGGTAAAAAATCAAAATGCACTTACTGAAACTGAGTTGAAACCGCAACATAATATAATGTAGCCACATTTTATACAACATTTGAACAAATATCTGTATAACTTTTATTTTTCCATTTTTGAGATGGGTGTGAGAGGTTTGGTTGAAAGGGTTACACTTAAAAAAGATGTCTACAATAATTTATGTTCTAAAGCTAATTTAGAAAACAGTTTAACATATCATCTCATTGCTTTGTTAAATTCTACTAGTAGTTTAATGTCTTTGACATGTAGAAAAACTGACAATAATCAGAAATGTTACTTTTTCACAACCTGTGGGTCTCTTCTATCATTTTAAAGTAAGGATAAACACAATTATTTATTAAATGATATTTATAAGTACCTCAGTTTATATGGATTTTATTCAAAATTGAAGTGATGAGATATGTAGGCCAGCAAATTTAAAGTATATAAAATTATGTATTTGCTCAAAAAAGCAGTTTTGACTTTGCACGAAAATTAGCTGCAGCACTAAATGTTTACTAGAATTGGAATCTTTCATCCTGAAAGTCCAATTCAAGAACAATTGTTTAGTGTAATTCCCCTTCACCCTAATTATGTGAAAATTATAGACACTACCACATTTTCAGGAATAATAAAATTAGAAACAGATGTTTCGTATTACATCATACATACATACATACATACAACATTTTACAGACCATTCCACTCATATTCCTTGTAACATTCAGATATGATTTATATTAGGACAAAATTTATTTATTTATTTATTTCTATTTGTATGCCGCCCAACTCCCAGGGGACTCTGGGCGGCTGGATTCTCTTCAGTGATGGATTTTCAGAAGTGGGTTCCTCCCGGTTCGCACCAGTTCTATAGAACGTAGTAAACCGGTGGTGATGTCACGGAGCTGGTTCTGTCGATGCCGGTCCATGGATGCTGCAATCTTTTTTGGAGATTTTTTTGGGGGGGGATTTTTTTGTTGAATTTTTTTTTGGCTTCTTCACATGCGCAGAAGCCAAGTTTCCGGCACTGCACATGTGCCGCCATCTTGTTTTTGGCTTTTTAATTATTTTTTGCTATTTTTTGCTTGTTTTTTGGCACTGCGCATGCGGGCGCATGCCCGTGCAGTGCTGCCACACGGTGCGCAATGCGTGCACAGCCACGCAGCATAGAGGAAGTGAACCGGTGGGAGGTAAGTTAGAACCCACCCCTATGAATTTCGCACTGGTAGGAGGGTATGTTTAAGAAAGAGTGTAGAAATATTCTTTCATTTTAAAACACATTTGAATTGAATTGAATTCTCATTGTTCTCCAATCTAGAACTGGGAGAAATACTGCTGACTAGTGGACCTATGTTACATGCTTTAAAAAGATGACAAAATCTCATTAACAGGTTACGCTCGTAAAAAACTCTGGGCTGAGTGTTATGAATATATTCTATTAATGGCAAGAAATACAGTAGTTCTTAAATCATACTTGAAAATCTATCAAACCTTCTAGGGCCTCTTTGCATCCAATCACCATTTATAAGAACTAAAAATATTTTTTTATTCTGTATTTGCTATTCAATAAGTTTCCCCAATCTGAGAAGACTACTATTCCCACCAGCCACAGGCAGTTCACGCAAGCTCTGGTGTCTTCTTATTCGATTAATCCAAACTGCATAAGGATGACAGAACCTGTTGTATGCTCTCTTCTTCATTCAATCAACTCCTATACCTCTCCAAAGATAGTTCATTCAAATTCCCTCTCTCAATACACTTGCCCAGTGATGGGTTCTAAATCCCATTGCTACCAGTTTGTGTGCGCGCATGCGCAGAAGCGTCTGGGGTGGGTAGGCAGAGCCTCCCGCCGCAGCCGCCGCTACCGATTTGTAGAACCATACCGTACCGGTAGCAACCCACCGCTGCACTCGCCTCATGTCTTTTGACTGGCAAGCTTTCCGTAGCATTAATTTTTGAACCTAGAATACAGCAGACTATATTCTCTGTCCACTAAGCTAACATCCAGCATAAGTGGGGAAGGGGAGAGAAATAGGAAATATGCTATCAAAACTTGGTAACAGAGTTGAGGCTAAAGTAGTTGTTAAAATATGCCACAGTGATGACACAAGTTCAGGGGTTCAGAGAGTTAGAGAAGGAAGCCACACTTATACTGTGGCAGATATTCAGTCTTAGTTGTGCCTGTGCACTTTACCAATAACACATACAAAATATTTTGCATTACCCCATTATCAGCATCCCATGCCCTTTTTAAGCTTTTGGGGCCTACTTCAGGAGAAACTGTAGGAGATTTATTTTTCTGTTCCAAGCATCTGTAACTCTTCCATCTCTTTCTATTCTGTTAAAAAAACAAGTAGGCAGTGAGAAGGAGCCTCTTGCAATTTGACTTCAAATATGTATGGTTACAAAGAACATGCAGCATAATTATTTCTCACCCAATGGGTTTGAATGAAGGGCCTTTGTATACAACCTCCATCCTCAGCCTAGAATGGAGTAATTCTTTGAAAAAAAAAAGAAATGCAAAACCAGCATGCTTTTAGGAATTTTCCGTTGTTCTCATCTGGAGAACATTCAGAGGGACAGGTTTATTCCATGGGTGATTCTACTGAAGTCAGAAAAGACAGAGCACCAGAGATGAATGGGCTGGACATGAGTTGTTTGTGCTGGTTCCTTTCTCCCTTTCTAACTATTGGTATTTGTATCTTGACAGACAGCCTGGGAAAAAAGATATCCAGCCATTCAAAAGGTAGGATTTCACATCAATTACCAAATGACATCTAATAATAATTCATTAACTATTAACCCATTTCAACATTATTCCTTAAGTATGACTAACCGATAACAACAATCTAAACACATAGCTTATTGAAAACATTCTTAGGTTAATAGGTTTTAACATGTGCTGCTTAACCAGAAATAGAAATCATCAATATACTTTGTAGTTCTTAAGGCACAGGGGACAGAGAAAGCTACTATATCAATACTACCCGTAGTTGCAGCACTAGATTGAATAGAATTTAGAAAGAAAAAGTCATTGGTGAGGCTTCACTGCCAGCCTCTACATACTACTTATTTGGGTAAACTCTATTAAATTCATTCAAATTACTTCTGAGTAGATATGCATGGTTAAACATTTTATCATTTAAACTCACAAAATTAATATTCTATGAAATCCATAGTAAAAGTCAATTATTTTCCATTGGACGATTGTATTTCCAAACAAAAAACGTTTTGAGAGTGACAGTATAATTTTTAAAAAAGAAAATGATAGTAACAAATTGGCAAATACATTAGCAGTCAGTGTTCCAATTATATTTGCAACTTAGCATCCACACTTTTCTGTCTCATGTAACATGGGCCCCAAATGTCCCTCTCCAATTAGAAAAACAGAAACAATAAATCAACAAGCATTTCTGGAGTTTACATCTTTTCCCTGCTTTGCCTTTACACAAAGCAGCCCTGACCCCCCCCAAAGGGAAGACCTTGCCAGAACTGACTAATCAATATTCAGTAGAGATGCTCATTATGCAGTCATTGAATGCTTCTAGAAGTTGCTCACTGTGCGCTTCTCATTCTTTACTCTTCTCTTCTAATCACATGCATTACTGCGCATGTACGCACACAAATGTACCTCCCACGAGGCCTTTTCTGTTCAGCATGAAAACAAAACTTGTCGCAAACTCCATTCAGCTGTAGCTCACTGAGGCCAGAGATTGGTATGTTGTTCCAGCAACAAAGGGAAGTTGGGGATAAAGCTGCCCCTAATGCAAAATATAGCCTACTTTAATACCACAGAGAGAGAATGAGAATGTACATGAGATAGGAAACAAACATCCAACACTAACAAGAACAACCAGTACAATTCTAACTTTTTTTTAAAAAAAAATGAGGAACGATAAGAGAACTAGACATTACACACAACTTATCTGTTCTAGCAGATACTTAGGAGCAAAATTATTCAACCCTAACCTGTTTTGTGCTCCATGCAGCTTTCTGTCTTTGTATGGTTTCTCTACCGGTAGAAGCCAGGCTCCTGTGCTCTTCACTGCCATAGATTAAATATAATAGCTACATGTGGCACAAGGAAAGGTTTGATAACAATACTAGGAAACAATATGTTTGTCCTGTGAAATTTCATCTAGTCAATTCTGATCATAAAAATGTCAGGGCTGTTCCTATTATTGATTGAGCAATTTGGATTTGAAACAAATAAGTTTTTTATTTCAAAGAATGCAGTGGGTCATTGGCCAATTCTCACTGGCAACAAATTGATTTATTGCTTTTTGTCTGAGATAATCTCTGAAACTGCAGTGTCTAAAAGTCAGTGTGAACTCAAGCCCTAAGTAAACGAAAAGAGTTGGATCTCAGTTGAACAAGAGAAGCTGAAATAAATTCCAAGTGTTTTTCAAATGTCAGTCTCCATGTCCCCGTACTAATATATTTTCAGTGAATCATGTGGCTGGCCTGAATCACACAATTACTTTTCTTATCACCACTAGGGCATAGTTTGCATGCTAAAGAGGGAAAACAAGAGGCAGCTGATATGTCTGTTAAGGCAAGCTTCAGCAGGTTGCAGATACACAAGTATTCTATTTCTGTGCTCCTGCTTTGATTCTTCACTAGCCCTGCAGTCTTCAGTTAAAGATTGGTCAGCATATTACACAGTGGCCTGGTACATAAATGTAGTATGCCATTTATTAAGCAGTTAAAAGTAAATGGCTCCACTTTGCTTCCTATAGTGCTGTGCTAATTCAGTTTCAGATATTCCTACATTGTTCACAACCATAACTTGGTCAAGAGATTTTTGCATCTTGATAAAAAAACAAAAACAAAAACAAAACACACACACACACACACACTCCTTTCACATTGTTTCTATAGTAAGTTACTGGTCTTTTCTTTGTGGTAGTATATACTGTGTACAAGCAAGATGTATTTATTTACAGCTCCTCTCCCATTTGTATAGGATTCTTAATTGTTGGAAGTAGAACTTTATTTAAGAAAGCTCTTAACATGTTTTAGAACAGAAGGACATACATTGTGAGATAGTAGTTGAGGGCTGTAAAAATGGTTGCAAGGATGTTACACATATAGATGGGATGGGACTAGGTTTGTGTGTGTGTGTGTGTGTGTGTGTGTGTGTGTGTGTGTGTGTGTGTGAGCTTTGATTATCTGTGTTCTTTAAATTCTGATATCTCTGTTTAGAGTAACACTGCAATTTTCATGTATTTCCCATCTCAACATGTCAGTTAACAGTGCTGATGTTTTCAATAATTATGGGAGAATGGGTTGTAGAAAATAGTTCAATAGTTCAATAGTTACTTGGTACGATTAAAGCCATTTTCCATGCTCTAAGGATGTCATACGTCTCTCATGCTAAAAAAAAAAAGAACTTTGTCTCCTACCTTATTGCTCAGATCCTTTTAGATGCTGCTGTTCCAATTCTTTGAGACTTTTTCATTACATGGAATGGCTTTCCCCAATCCAAGAAGGAAAGACAGTATCCTGCAGAGTTATTTATATTTTCCACTCCTTAACAAGCAAACAAAACAATTCACCAGTTCTTAAATTAAATGTGGACATCAGTAATAGCAGTTTAGCCTATAGATTTCAGAAGCACTAGATAAAGTATATAGGTATTGAAATTTACCAATATTATAAATAATCAGAACTGTGTTTGTAAAAAATATGACCACAATGCCCTCTGCTGGCTGACTAAAATGCACCCAGTTAAAATCAATATTCCTAACCAAAGCTGTTGAGACCCCAACCCCCAAAAACTTTAACCTTAGACTGTCTACAGTCGACCTCTCCCCGTTTCTAAGAGGTCTGTAAGGGATGTGCTTAAGCGCACCACTGTGCCTACCATCCTTGTCCTACTGTCCTATTGTCCTCTATTATCAGTACTTTTTACTTATGTTATGTTTATACAAACAACTATTATCCTCTACATGTTTGACAAATAAAATAAATAAATAAATAAATGAATGAATGAATGAATGAATGAATAAATAAATAATAAATAAATAAATAAATAAATAAATAAACAAATAAATAAATAAATAAATAAATAAAATAAAATGTGACTGGAAATATCCTGGCTATCCTATGTTGATTTCCACAATGGATAGTGACATTTTTGTAAAATGTAAGAAAACTACAACAATTTTCAGAATTGTTTTAGCAAACATGATAATCAGAGTACCAGACAGTTAAGTTTAAACCTGTGGTAGAAAAAGGGAGGGGGGGGGAATGACTAGCCTAGTTAAGATTAACTTAATATGGACATGTTCACACGGTTTCCCACATATTCACATGGCTTTCTTGGTAACAATATGCAGCACTTTACTATGCTGCCTTCTGGTGTCTGTGCATGTTGGCCTATATACTTCAGATTTCTTAGTGGTCTCCTATCTAAATATTTGCCAGGGCCAACCCTAATAGCTTTTTGAGATCAGTCAAGTTTGTCTAGGGTTGCCATTTCGTATGATGTTGATGGACCAAGGCTTGATTGTATCCTGCATTACAATCCTTTTGGAATCTATCATATTGAATTCAGAAATTATTATTTTGAAAGAGTGCTAAATCCATGTCCAAATATAGCCTGGCCGACAGATCATATAATAGGTGTAGAAGAGGGTTGTGGCCAGTAGTGGGTTCTAAATCCTGTTGCTACCGGTTCACAGAACTGGGCCGAATCGGGAGCAACCCACCGCTGGTTGTGGCAGGAAGCTGAAGGGAGCTCTCTTGCCCAGTACATTGAGGGTCCTCCTTTCTTACCTCCCATATGCTTCATCCAATGGTGGGTTCCTACCGGTGCTGTGCGGGATGCCGCACCAGTAGGAGCCCGGTGATGATGTCATTTTTAGCGCTTTTTTCTGGCTTCTCCTGAGCTGTCAGAAAAAAGCCCTCCCACCCACCCTTGTTTCAATACCGACCTTTATTCTTCCTCCGAAGCACAGCTGAGAAGCTCCTCAGCTGTGTTTCGGCTTGTAATGTCGTTCTAAGCATGCGCGGAAGTGAAATCGCCCGATGGAACGCAAGTTCACTTCTGCGCATACTCGTGATGTGCACCGGTAGCAAAAATAACCGGAACCCTCCGCTGGCTTCATCACTTTCTTTTTGAGTTATCCAATCATTGTGTGATGATATAACAGTTACGATGAAAATTGCCCTAATATCACTGTGATAGCTAGGAGACACTAAAAGTTATCTATACAGGTCATAGATATGTGCCTGTGATCTGTCCCCTCAAACAGCATGAAAAGTCCTAAATTCTTCATCCCAGCCTGCAATTATTCCGTTGTGCTCAAAACATTAAACACAACAACTGATGGGTTCCCCCCACCCCCCAAAAAAACCAATTTTCACTAAAATTGGCACTTGGTGAGAGGGGAAACAAAGCCAGGGAAATCTACCTTTCCTTAATTTGTCCTGTATTCAAATGATAAGGTTAGGAGCATTTATTGCCTTTATTCTTATGGTAGAGTAGCATTCTTTGATAGGGATGGGTAATATAATCTATCCTGGCATGCTTCTCTACCAACTGTAGGATGGAGGATAGCATTTTAATATGGTCTGTGTTCTCACTGAATTCTATTAAGTCACTGATGGATACATAGCTTTAAATACATATTACATAATTTTGCAGTTGTACGTTTTAGTTTTTTAAAAGCTCTCAGGTAGCTGCCAGACACTTGAAAAACCAGTTAATCTTTTTATTTGACTCAGTTCTTCAAATTCCTTTGCTGAACAAATTTAGGTTTTTCCTCCATCATCTATAATGAAGGCAAATGCAAGTGTTTCAAATGCAAATATTACCAAATAATGTAGTGTGATGTGCTGAGTTTTTTAAATTGTTCATTAACAAAAAATTAACAAAAAATGCAAATCTTAATTAAAATTTATTTTCATTGGACAAATCAGTAATGAAGTAAATAATCCTCTCAAATGAAAAGATTATTATGCAAAATTTGGAGAATGTCTACAATATTATTGTTCCTGGAAGTATGGAAACCCAATGAATGAAATGGGAAACTTTTCCTGTCTGATGAGAAAGAGAAATTATAATCAAATATGAAACGTGGAATTTCAAGTAAAATTAGTTTAAGCAATATTATGTTCAATTATTTCTAATTCTAGCAGTCAAAACTGCAACTAAAATAAATTATTTTCTTCATGTAATCATTTTCTTGGATATTAGTTAGTTAGTTAGATATTAGCTAGTTGGATAAATTAAGCATAAACTATCAACTCCTCTCTTCAATTGTTACAGCAAGGAAGGTACCATATATTACACAGAGTCATATTTTTACCTAGCATTTCTGAATAAACATGACACATCTTGTTTTAAAATTAAAAAATGTAAATTCAATCAACCTAGATTGTTATGCTAAAATGCTTAAAGATGAAGCTTTCCCATGGTATTTGATTTTTAATCTCTCATCATGAGTTTAACTAATCTGGTTTCTATGTTTATTTTTCAACAAAAGTACTTTACATCCTTGAACCATCTGAATAGAAACACTGGTAATATCTCCCATTTTCTCTTCTTATTGATTGATGGTCATGTGATCAAAAGTCAGGTGCTTGGCAACTGGCATGTATTTATGACAGTTGCACTGTTCTGGGGTTATGTGATCACTATTTGTAACTTTCCCAGCTGACTTCTGACAAGCAAAATCAATGGGGGAAACCAGATTCACTTAAAAACCGCATGATTCACCTAACAACTGAAGTGATTCATTTAACAACTGTGGCAAAAAAGTCATAGAATGGGACACAATTCACTTAACAACTGTCTTGCTTAGCAATGGATATTTTGGGCTCAATTGTGGTTGTAAAAAAATACAAGACAAGACAAGAAACAATGATGGAAACTAACCAAGGAGAGAAACAACCTAGAACTAAGGAGAAAATTCCTAATGGTTAGAAACAATCAACCAATGAAGTGACTTGCCTTCAAAAGTTGTGGGTGTCCCATTTACTAGAGGCTTTCAAAAAGAGACTGGACAAACACTTGTCTGAAATGGTATAAGATCTCCTGCTTGAACAGGGGGTTGGACTAGAAGAACTCCAATGTCACTTCCAACTCTATTGTTCTATGTTCCATGTTCTATGACTACCTGCACATATAAAAATATCTTTATCTTTAGTACTGCAGAGGTGGGTTCAGATCGGTTCGCCCGAACCGGTAGAGACCCGCTGGTGATATCACGATGACATCACGGAACCGGTTCAGTCGGTGCTGGTCCGTGGGCGCCACCATCTTTTTTTGAATTTTTTTGAATTTTTTTTCTTTTGAGCATGCGCAGAAGCTGAGCTTCCTGCACTGTGCATGCGTCACCACCTTGTTTTCAGCTTTTTTTAAAAAATTGGATTTTTCAGCACTGCACATGTGCGTGTGCGCTTTGTCCATGCGCACCCACAAGGCACAGCCATGTGGCGCGGGAGGAAGCAAACCAGCAGCGAGGTAAGTTAGAACCCACCCCTGCCATAGTATATGCCTTTTGATATGCAGCTTTCAGGAAACTGTTTTATTTTTATACAATGATTCTTTAATTTACTTTTAGGCCCTTTGTACTTAATCTTCATATGTGTCCTATGTTTGTTTATAATATTCTGTTGCTATGTATGGATATATGTATGTATGTATAAATGTATGTATGTCTAAAATATTAAGACTATGCTTAGGTGTTATAGGCACATATTCTTTTTATGTCTAATTTGATTAATATTTATATTATTTCCATGATATTTTCTAAGAGTTGCTTACTTAAAGTTCAACGTTATGTTTCTTGTCTCTAGTTAAGTGCTGTACTTTTTCAATTTTCCATTATTACTAAATTTGGTCTTTTATTTGTATTCATTCAATTATTCCTTTATTTTATTTTATTTTTTATTTCTGATTTGATAGCTGTCATTTTGTCTAAATCAACATCTTTACAGTATTCCATCTTGTCAGACTCACTTAAAGTGGGCAATACAGAACCTACAGATTTGTTCTCCAAAAGATGAAAAAATGTTGCTATCTTAGGTAGAAATTTTTTGAAACTACCAATGATAAATTGTTCCAGCATCTGCAAACTATATTCTGGTTTATAGCAGGATACTACCGGTAGTAAGCACATTGTATGTTTGTGTGTTTGTGAGGCACAGTATTGAGAACTTGGAGTGTTTCCCAAAAGGACTGAAACATTTCCAACTTAATATATTCTTTATCCCATTCATTTTCTTCCTAATCTGTGGCGTTCATTGGGTTACAATAATACAACCAAAGATTTGATTCTAACTGAATTTCAGTCCTGTAATGAACAAATAGAAATTTCATTCCTTTACACTTTCTTCTTTTACCAACAATCAAATAAGAAGCAACAAATTATATTGGTAATGCTATACCTGTAGAATACCTTTTTTATTTTATTTTTAAAGAACACAGCACAAAAGGGGGGGGGAAGAAAGCAAAGAAGAATGTATGCATAACATACTATTCTGAGCCATATGTCTAAAATATATCACACAGAGTTGATCTGAATAGCTTTTACAGATGGGCTTATAAAGCTTTGCCAGAATAGGCCTTTGTAACTTCTAGAATCTGATGCCCAGTCTATTAAATGCAGACTTGAAAGAAATCAATGAATGATGAGCAGAAAGTGTGAGTTCAGCTGCCTGGCAATAAACAGTAGATGGCAGAGCTCCAACGAGAGAGCAGCAACTGACATTTCCACTGGCCAGCAATATAAAGTCACATACAGGATTATATAGAAGGAGACAATAATCTTCTGACCCTGTTTCTGCGCTCTTCCAGAAAGCTAAAATGTCGAAGACCAGACTCTGTATTCAGTCCACTTCAGTTTGTCTGTTGCCAAGAGGAGCTTTTGCATTTATTATTATTATGAATAATTATTTGGCATTTTCTTGGGAACGTTTGGCAGTGGAAAGTGCTTAACATCTTAGAAAAAGAATTTTGTTTGGAACCTTTCATCACTGGGGACTAGCTGTTTGGTAAATTGTTCATAAATAATACTCTGATGGAACTTTCTGGTAGAAAATTCATTACAGAGCTGGTTGAAATGTGTAAAATATTGTAGGTAAATATGATTCCTAAAATGCAGAATTTGTCATTTTGTGAAGTTTGCCTTTATTGAGCCTGGAGCTCAGCAAAGAGAGTAATCATATAAAAATGGAAAGAAATTTATCTTCCAAATGCTTAGGAATTGATTAACATTTGTTATTCATCTTTTGAAATATCTTTATATTTGAGAAAGGTTAAGATGGGACAATATGTTTCAATATGGTCTTAATGTTAAATTTAAGAATTGAATTGTGCCTGTGAACATCCTTGAAAAGGATAATCACACCTGGGCAAGGATTAGTGAAGCAATAAAAAAAAGTAACAGAAAAGAGATTTATTTGCTGGAAATGCATTAAAAGGACAGGCAATACCTAGGATCTAGCTAGTTCTGTCCTACTAGGAGAAAAGTCAGAGATAGTCTGCTCTGTGTGTGTATCAGGGGTGGGTTCCACTTACCTTCGCCACCGGTTTGCATCGCGACGTTTTGCGCTCGCACGCTCGCTCCGCTCTCTCTCTCTCGCGTGCATCCCCTCGTCGATTTGGCTTCCGTGCATGCTCAGAAGCAGGAATTAGCCCGAAACACAGCTGAGGAGCTCATCAGCTGTGCTTCAGGCGAAGAAATAAAGGTCATAATTCACCCGCGGGTGGACGGGCGGGCCCTTTTTCAAGCCGCGGAAGGGGAAAAATGTGCACAAAATTTAAAAAAAAAGATGGTGACGCGCACAGAACAGCACCGACAGTGACATCACCAGCGGGTCGCTACCGTTTCGGGCGATCCAATCCGGGAGGAACCCACCCCTGGTGTGTATGCATGGGAAGAAAAGCTAAATGAAGTGACCTCAATTAACAATCTTTTAGACAAAGAGCAGGCAGAAGTGGACAGAGACAAAGTATATAATTAAATCTCTATCTCTATCCCATTGCTCTTTATGGTCAGTAAGTCATGAGTAGGTCATAAAGTTTCAGTGCCACTGGATTTAGAGCTCTAACAGAGTCAACATTTAACTTCATTTCAGACAACAAAATTTTATGTTCATCACTAGGGGATCTTTCCCACACTTTGCTCTGTATATCTTCCAATTTAAACAAGATGTGGTTATTTGGAATCCCCAAACTCATTTAAGAAATTCAAGTATTTTTGCTGATTAGATAGATTTGTTGTTATACAAATGTCTAGTATATATTACTATGTAAAATTTAAAAAGTTGAGGCTGTTTGTTATAACCTTATTCTACTGTGCTAAAAAGAGTCGGAAGTCAATGCTTTTTTCCCCTTTTTTCTTTTTTCCTACCCTTTTTCCTCCTGCCTTTTTCCTCCTTTACTTTCCCATTAGTTTCATTTTTCTCTGTATTTTATATTTTGATAAATTATAAAAAACAAAAGAAATTCAGATGGAAGTATTTCTTAAATACCACAGATTAAATTGGATCATATTTGGTATTTTTGTTGAAAACATTTTTGGTTACTGTTGAAACCACAATACAAAATTTTGTGGCAAGTTAATGTTAATCGAACTTTTGTTCACCAGCACCTGTAGGTTGATCTCAATACAATTAAGAAACAACCAATTTCCTATCAAAATCTGCACCAAACATCAATCAATAGTGAAGAGTAGTACCATATGGAGATGAATTTAGTAAATGTTCCACAGCTTCAGATTTCTCTTACTTTCGAGGTTTATCAAAATCTGGGTTGGAGTATGTTCAAAAGAAATTTTCATTTGAAATAAAATTTCATTCTCTTAGAGGACAGAAATTTGTTGGCAAACAAATTATTTTTATTATTTTTAATATGTTGTTGAATTCTGAAAATTTATAAAAGATGTATTAAGGACTGAATATGGGACAAAATTAAATATATAAATGTTTATATTACATTTTTTCCTGCAATATACATTTTAAATATACACCCTCCCATTTGAGCTAAATTTCAAAATGGATTTCAGTTGTTCTCACTGAAATGTCAACTGGATAAATGCTTTAACAGCACAGCCCTGTAAAGTCTACTTAAAAGTGCACCCTCATCCTGAGTAAATAATTATAGGATTGGAGTCTCGGAGTTTTCATTAAAATGTTCTGGGTTTTACCGTATAGAAACCTAGGAAGTTTTTTTTCCTGTGTACTGCTAGGGCTACGTCACTAGAAAATTAATGAACGTGCAAACTGGAATGTATGCATGTGAAAGGGAAAATAAAAGGTCATCCTTATGCATCTCTCTCGAGAATGGAAATGGCTCCCGCCCTCCTTCATTCATTGTGCCCTTTCAGAATAGCTTTTGGTGCCAGAGTGAAGGTTCCCAGAACTTTGTCCTTCTATGAGTCTTTCTTCAGCATTATTACCCACTGAAATTCACACAATCTTCAGTTTTCTTACTTTATTTTCTTACAGAACCAACCTAATTCAGTCTTAAAAGTTACATCCCAAGAGTGACTATCTCGTTTCATAGGCTATGGTAACCTTTTGGGTTGTTGTTTTCAAGCACTCTGCTGCTTAGAGTAGACAAGTACTGGCTTCTGATTTATCTGTGGAATAAAATAATGGTTGCTTAATTATTCCCTGCTTAATGGTGTCCCCTTGGAAACAAGAGGTCTTGAACCTTTCAGAACCTTTTGAGAGTGATTTTTGTCACACTTGGCAACTGTCCCGTCTTCCCTTTACACTTGTGAATGCTCTCTCAGGTCCTCTTATAGGCCCCTTAAGATGCATGTGAAAAAGAGGCATGTGCAATGATCAGAGCTGTCCTTTCTGCTAAACAAAGCAGATCAGCCTGGGATCTTTAAAACAAGCCAGTTACTGACTTCAGCACAATATTTGGGTTGCAGTTCTAAGGATTAAACTCTAATGGTTGCCACAATGTAAAAGGGACCTTGAGACTCTGGAAAGAATGCAGAGAAGAGCAACAAAGATGATTAGGGGACTGGAGGCTAAAACACAGGAAAAACGGTTGCAGGAACTGGGTATGTCTAGTTTAATGAAAAGAAGGACCAGGGGAGACATGATAGCAGTGTTCCAATATCTCAGGGGTTGCCACAAAGAAGAGGGAGTCAAACTATTCTCCAAAGCACCTGAGGGTAGAACAAGAAGCAATGGGTGGAAACTAAACAAGGAGAGAAGCAACTTAGAACTAAGGAGAAATTTCCTGACAGTTAGAACAATTAATCAGTGGAACAGCTTGTTTCCAGAAGTTGTGAATGCTCCAACACTGGAAGTTTTAAAGAAGATATTGGATAACCATTTGTCTGAAGTGGTGTAGGGTTTCCTAAGGAGACTAGAAGACCTCCAAGGTCCCTTGGTATGAATGAAAATAAAAGACTTTTTCATCTTCTAATTCATATTTAAGGATCTACTTATAGACAAGAAGAAGGGAACACAGTTCAGTAGAACAGCCCCCGCTTTGGATGCAAAAAGTCCCAGTTTCAGCCTTTAGTATCCCCAGTTTAAAAAAAAAAAAGGGGGGGGGGTCAAATGAGAGGAAAGCTCTGCTGAAGAGTTTCTGTTAATCAGGCAGTTCTTGGAGGATTAAACACCTGAGTTATATAAAACAATGATCCTATATTTTTAGAGTCACTTTTTGAAAAGCTCTGGAAGTTATTTCCATTTTATTTAATGTGCAAAGTGAGCTGATAATTGTGCTTAAAAATTCACCAATCTCTAGTCATATGAGTAGAATTTAAATGTCATGTTGTTAATGGCTCAAGTTGTTGAAGACACAGTTTATTGTGGTTTATCAGTTTATTAAAAGATAAATGTATTTCATGTAGCCTTTTAATATGTTAAAAACATTAAATAAAGCTACATTTACTCACAGCACATTTTGTGTGTGTGTGTGTGTGTGTGTGTGTGTGTGTGTATGTGTATGTGTGTATGTGTGTATGTGAGAGAGAGGGGGGGAGGGAAAGGGGGAGGGAGATCGAGAGAGATCGAGATCGAGATAGATCCCACAGAAGTAATCTGCACAAGTTTGGATCTGTACACACACACACACACACGTCCAAGAATGCCTACCTTTAGCAACCAAGAACTGCAGGCAGTCTCTTCAACAGTGAGGTAGCAGCATCTAAATTTAATAAATAAAATAAATAAAAAGTAAAACATGCTATGTATGTCTGCATACATGCATTCAAGTTTCTCTCTCTCTCTCTCTCTCTCTCTCTCTCTCTCTCTCTCTCTCTCTCTCTCTCTCTCTCTCTCTCTCTCTCTCTCTCTCTCTCTCTCTCTCTCTCTCTCTCATGTTTCTAGACTGCCCATTTCCCACAATATACCAACATCCATCTAGTGATCAAGATATTTATATACCGTACTAAGTTCTCAAGCTGCTTTACTTATCACTTATAATGATTGTTGGGAATAATTTTTTTTCTCGGATTAGATGCATATGCATGTGTTTGATTGAAGTGGCAAGAAAATTATACCCTTAAGATATTGCTGTTCCCAACAACATAGGCAGTGTGGTCGGTCAGGTCACAGTTTGCTCATGCACCACATGCCACATCATAATTAAGTTCTATATTTCCTACCACTAATGAATGATGGAAGAAAGCTCAACTGAGGGCCCCTTTTTTCTACTTGTACTTTAGAGTGTCAGGATCTTGATAGTAGTCAGTTTTGACAGTGCCAATTGCCTGTTTAAAACAAGTGAGTCATAACATCTCTTCACTCATAAATCAAGCAATGAACAATCAAGTAATGAGCCTGGTGAATCAAGAACATGAATGGGAGGAAAAACCCCCAGCGGGCAACCACATGTGTTCTGCCTGATGTTGCACGAATTGACATCTCCCAAACAATATCTACTGCTTAAAGATGTATTCATTTATCAAATTAATATGTTGTTCATCAGAACACTGGTATAATAATTTTACTTTCCTTTGGTTTCAGCTTTTATTAAACTCCTTAAGTGAAAAACTGATTTAATACTGGCAAATGTCCTGCAATGCAATATAGATAACACTACGTTCCGGTTTACTCATTGACCATGATGTATAAACAAATATAATTCCTAAAACTCAGGGGAGATAATAAGGGTATCATCAATTCTGTGACTTCTGGGACCAAGTGGTCCCCAAAACAGTATCAATGCAGAGCTGGTATAAATTTCTTTCCTCCCTCTTCAAAGAGATACTCATATTTGTAATTGCTACCTTATTAGTTGTGGAACACAGAATTACTAAAATAAATGGAGTTTTTTTTTAACTGCTACTTTCTTATAGTATTAGGTGCTCTGCCCTTTTTTTAGAGTATGGTAAAGAAAATCATTTTAACTGTCATTCCGGTTAAACATAAAGAAAATAGCAAAACCTGAAAAAAAATACTCCACTACTAATTGTGCATATTTTTAAGTGCCCACTATTAAGAGACACACTTCCAGAGACCTATTTGGGTCCAGAAATAGCATAGCTTTTCCTAGTGGCTCCCTTTGATATGTTGAGAGGACTAGGGATGAACTAGGGTGTCATGCACAAACATCACAAAAACCTGTCAAATCACTTTCAGGGTTCTCCACCCATCCACTGCCTTGAACTGGATTTTGAGGTGTCTGGGTGAGGCTATTTCCTGAGGTGAAAAAGTTCTGCCTAAGAAGGTAATTTTACTCCCACCCCTCACATACCAATCTCCACCTATATAACTCAAGGAAATGCTTTACCAGACAAAAATAAAATAACAAAAGATCTATCTCACAATCAAAATCCACATAGCACACCTCACGCACAGCCCAAGAAGCCCCAACCTGCTCTCAACCTTCCTCTCACAAAGGCTGCATTGCACCCTTACTCTGATATTGGGTCAACTTGTTTCCCATTTACAGTATAAAACTAATAAACTCCTTCAAAAACCTTTCATATTTAGCAGTAGTATGACCCAGCTGTGCTCAAAGAGCCACACTGACCTGAGTCTAAACCAACTCTTCATTTATGATGGCTTCTTTCCCCCCTCTCTAACTCCTCTACCTGCTACAGTTATCTCAACATATCACTCCCAACCATGGTGATAAAGAATGAGGTGGTCACTTTTCCCCAATTGCCTTATCCTATTCACCCAAGTATACTTCCTTTAATATCTGAACAAGGCATGATGAAATTATCTAGCCATTGCACACTGGACTTGAATCACGGTAATGGTAAAATCATGGTAATGGACAAAACATTTTGGCAAGGCATTGCATTAAATTTCAATGGTCCTGTAACACCCAGACCAGTGTATTAGTTGCAAAACCACATTCAGCTACTGTGTGCTGAGCAAAGCAAGGATAGATAAGTTCAGTCTCACACATAAAATTGTTTATTTCTTACTTTTAAGCTGTACAACAGTCTATAACTGTTTCCCTTGATGTTTTCATAATCTATCCATCTCTCTTCCCCAAGACCAACCATAAACATTCACAATAGCTGCCCTTTCACTTACCAATCTGTTAGTGGCAGCAGCAGTAGCAGCAAGTTACCATCACATCCACGCTGAGCAAGAATCTTTTGCATACTACCAGGTTATTTCATTTCTTGCTTCTAATGTTCTCCTTCACATAGGACTTTTTCTTTCTTTTTTACTCCCACCTCTCCCACAATGACTTTCTGGCTCATCAGTGCTTCCTTGGCCTACTTAACTCCTATATTCTTTATCCCTGAACATGGAAATTGGTAATAGTAAGAAATCCAGAGTTGGTCATATTCTTTATGTCACTTCCAGGGGTGGCCAAACTATGGTTCTTTGAGGACCTGTGGACTTCAACTCCCAGAATTCCTGAACCAGCCATGCATGCATATACTATATTACCTGGGCAACAAGTAGAGTGCATGCATGGCTAGCTCAGGAATTCTGGGAGTTGAAGTCCACAGGTCCTCAAAGAATCATAGTTTGGCCACCACTCTATGCACTCTACTTGTTGCCCAGGTAATATAGTATTCAACACTTAGTAGTAATGATCTTGGGTCACTATGATGACATTTGGAAGTTTTGGAACTTTCCACATGGATAGGATTGAAATTTCAGATTAGCCATGAAAATTTTGACATTACAAGATATGGCAAATAAAAACCAACATGTTTTACGAGTTAACATAAAAATTGCTACCAGAACATGGTCTATAATTATTATTATCACACCCTGTGCTAAGCACATTGGGCTACAAGAGTATTTCACAGTTCTTGATCTGCAGCTACAGTCTCTGCATCCTTCCATTTACAGTTGGTGTTTTTCAGATCTTCCTGAAATGTTTGGCACCAAGTTTTATTTGGTCTTCCTCTTTCTCTCTGACCATCTGGTGGTATCCAATTGATTACATATGGATACATCCATTTGCTGGATGTTGCTCACTTGTGTGGAGCAAGTTCAGTAAAGTCCTTTCTGGTAGATAATATTGCTGTTATTTATATACTGCATTGCTTACATTGCTCTGAGAGTACGTGTCTAGTTCTGGCAGCCAAACTTTAAAAGGGACAGGGAGAAGTTGGGGTGAGTTCAGAGAACTAACAATACGAAAAAGGCACTGGAAACCAACCTTGTGACAGACGTTAAAAGAGCTAGACATGTTTAGCTTTCAAAAGAGAAGATTGGGGAGATTATCTTCAAAAACAAAAATGTGCAAGAGAAGGAGAAACTGAGGATAGGACAAGGATCAAGAATTTGAAATTACAAAACATGATTGAGCTGAGGTGAGAATCAGAGAAGGAGGAAGTTACATGTTTGACCTTGAACAGTTCTGGATGAAATATGAAATAAGAAATAAAGATCACAAGAAACTAATTGCACATACAGCAGAAATTTCAGAAAACCCTGGGAGAACCCGAACAACTAAAATAAAATCAGCAGGGAAAATATATGCAGACACATGAAGGTCTTTATTTTATTTTTTTAAATGCAGTTTTGGGTAGCCTTACGCCTGTTCCTATTCTCTATCCTTTCATCTCTTTATTTGGTCACAGCCTCAGCTCTGAGATAATCCATATAGAGGATGTATCCTCTGCAGGACTGGTAGATTGATTAAGATTGCCTGCCTCAAACATCTTTTACTTCTTATAAATATAGAAGTTGCTATGATAGGATTGCATGCCCTTACTGCTTCTTCTGGACTAAAGATCCTAGGACAAGGGTTTCTTGTTTTTTGGAGGTACTCCACGCGATGAAGCAGCAAAAAAGATACTGGAAAACATAGAGCAAATATCTTCAAGCACAGATACTAGTTCATGTTCAGGCCTAAATTGTGATGATAAAGGCAGTGAAATGTCAATATTTGTCTGGCATTATTGCATAGTGAATAACGGAATGCTATCCAACAGTCTTGTTTAAGAGACTTAATTGAGACGGGGCAGTAGAACTTCTTTTGGATTGCTGTGATAGGTTTGGAAAGATTTTACTGATAAAGTCATCTGTGTTTAGAATTAAACATTACATTAACAATACCGAATAAGGTAATTGGGGTAAACATAGAATGCATTGGGAGTGGCCTTGAAGGGCTGGAGAAAAATCTGCTACCAAGGTAACAGCCAGATAAGTGGGACCTGAGCCCAGGTCAAGAAGATAATTTGAGAAAATGTCTCAGACAAGTCCCTCCCTAGTTCACATAAAGGTAGAGAGGAACGGGGAAGCACATTCAGACCCGCATGATTCTGTTACTATACCTATTAACAATAAAAATAGTCCTGACTTATATGGTTTCTTAATCTGGTCTACTGTAGTATGTGAGAATGACTTGAGGGATGAGGAGAAGAGACACTGAAAATAATAATAAGAAAAAAGATCTAAGAAATGACCAATAAGATATGGGGACCCCCAGTGACTTAACACAGATAAATTAATTTAGAAAGAACCAGCTCTAATTGATCAGGGAGTTAATAGTGGAGGTGGGAGATTTGACCTTTCAACTTGCAGGATTTTGTCTATGTAGCCTTATAAAAAGTAGAGTTGGCAGTAATATACTATGAGATTATCTGAGACTCTTGGTCTCATTGACTCTCAGAACATGAAAAAGATTCTTGACAGTTTGAGTTTTGGCAACTGAGGACTGGACCTATGCCTCTCCTAACTCCTTCAGATAGATAAAATGGAGGTAAAAGAATGGGGATCAGGAGGTAGCAAATATCTCTTTGAGAGAGAAATTGCTTCTAGTTGAAGGATTGGTAGTATGTTCTCTCTTGAAGCATCATGTCTTAGCCCCATGGTGTTATGCAACTTTTGTACAGTCTTCAACCTCCCATCTTTAGGAATAATCTTGGAGAGGATGGTTGGATTTTACTGTGGATGAATCGATGATCTTGATTTGCTTAAAATTGAAAGGAGGGTTGAACTAACATGTCCCATATCTTTATTTACCCACATTAATCTCTGAGAGATACTTGTACAATTATTTTCCTATATTAACAAGTTATCCTGGACAAGGAAGGAATTGATTATTGCAACGCACTCTACATGGGGCTACCCTTGAAGAACGTTCGGAGACTGCAGCTAGTGAAGAATGCGGCGGCGCGTGGGGTGATGGGTGTCCCTAGATACACCCATGTGACACCCATCCTTCGTGAACTGCACTGGCTGTCCATAGGTCTCAGAGCACAATTCAAGGTGTTGGTGATTACCTTTAAAGCCCTACATGGCTTAGGACCAGTTTACCTCTGAGACCGCCTTCTCCAACATACCTCCCTAAGCAGGGGCGGGTTCCTAATTTTTTTACTATCACTCTGTGGGCGTGGCTTATTTTGTGGGTGTGGCTTGCCAGCCATGTAACCAGGTGGGCGTGGCTTCTCAGACTGCTGAAGGGAGGGGAACTGAGATAGGTCCTGCCGCCCATTCCCCCTCTCCTCAGCAGCTCGAGAAGCCTCGAACGTGCAAAAATGCCTAGGATCATCACCGCGCATTTGTGGCTTCTCGGACTGCTGAAGGAAGGGGAATGGAGATAGCTCCTGCTGCCCGTTCTTTCAGCGTCTCACACGCTCCCTCAGCCATCCTCCCCTGCTTGGACTCACTGTGGGGTAGGAAGGCAGCGCATGCGCAGTGCCGGAAGCTCGGCTTCTGGGCATGCGCAGAAGAAAAATTTAAAACAATTTAAAACAATTTTTTAAAAAAATGGCGACACCCAGGCACCGGCAACCGACCGCACCGGTACTGTGACATCACCAGAGGGCTGCTACCGGTGCTATAGAGTGGACCGCACCTGTAGGAACCCACCACTGTCCCTAAGACTGATTAGAGCCCACAGAGTTGGTCTGCTGGTGGTCCCATCAGCCAATGTCGGTTGGCGGGCCCACGAACGAGGGCCTTCTCTGTGGCAGCACCGGCTCTCTGGAATACACTACCCCCCGAGAGCCGCATTATTCCCACCCTGCCAGCCTTCAGAAAAGCAGTCAAAACATGGCTTTGTCGACAGGCCTGGGGCCAATAATTTTAATACAATATCGATCATTCTTGACCCCATGAATGATTTATTGTATGGGTTTTTAAATTGTGGTTTTTAATGTTTTTAAATGTTTTGATATCTATTGTTTTTAATGTTTTTTTTCATATTTGTTGTTGCATGTGAAATTTTATTGTTGTGAGCCACCCAGAGTCTCTGTGGAGTGGGCGGCATACAAATGCAAATAAATAAATAAATAAATAAATAAATAAATAAATAAATAAATAAATAAATAAATAAATAAATAAATAAAGAAGGAAGGAAGGAAGGAAGGAAGGAAGGAAGGAAGGAAGGAAGGAAGGAAGGAAGGAAGGAAGGAAGGAAGGAAGGAAAGCTTCCTCTGGTTCAGGGGCTGAGTAATACCTCAGAAATCCTTCAAAGGCTGCATAATTTAAGTAAGGGGGGGGGGAGCCATTCCCAGAAAGCATGTCTACCAACATCATGTGGCCCAGAAAGAACCACACGGGAAAAGTGAGGGAGGATGGATGGTACCTCTAGGAATGGCCATTTCAAGAAATTCCCATTATCTGAAAATGATGACCCTCAAAGTTTGCCTCTCATTTCACCTTTCCTGATGGAAAAACTGAAGAACCTCAGTGCCCTAATATTTAAATAGTCCAGGAATGCCTCAAAGTAATGTTATGTCTATCAAGTCAATTTCATTTGCTTTAATTCTGCCCCCAAAATAGAGATTCCTCAACCTTAAAACCAATAGCTGGAAAGCTAGTTTCTCTCTATACAATACAATAGCAGTATTCAGCATCCTCTCCAAACCCCTCCCCTAAAAGCCCTGCCTCTCAAGCACAAATGAAATGAATAGAAATCCAGCCTGGAAGAACATTTTGAAAGGTTGGTACTGGAATTTAGAAGCATTTCTGCTCATGCTTGGGTCAAGGAGGTAATACTTCAGCTGAGAAGTCACATAGCTGAGATGGGGACTTGAATATGCTCCTATCTAAATACCGAAATAACTACATCATATTCTTCTTCAGCTTACTTTACTTTAGAAGAACAAGATTCTTCTAAAGGCAAAAACCACCTGTAATTATTTGGAAAAAGGGTAAAAGACCAATGAAATGCATAAAAGCACTCTCTTCAAGCTGCTTTTGTGGTTGGTTTCACTACTGTAAATGTAATTTACAGTTATTATGTGCCCTGAGCTAAGGACTGAGATGAGGAGAAATGAAGCAAGGAGTTAAATATTTCCTAATTGAGGTAACTCTTGGCAAAAATAAAATGGGGAGCGGGAGGGGCAGAGGAAGACAGGATGTAAATAACCAACAATGTACCGTTTCTCTTTGAGTCTCATTGACGATCGACTGGTTCCTTTGGACGAGTTTACAAACGGTCCTTCTTATTTTACATTTAGCAAATACAATGGTTAGTATTCTGAGCATGCCCAGTAGAAGTACTCTGGGACCAGCAATCTGTGAACAAACCTGTTTGCACTATGCAGCTAGCTCAGATAAGCCCTAATTGTTATGCAACTCCTTAGCATAAGCTCCTGGCATGGCTCATATGATTCTCTTGTACTAAGTCTGTCCAAAATAGCAACAAGAAAGCATGTAACTAAAGACACAGCAGGGGTTGTAGGAATTCTCACAGGCCTTGGATGTTCCAAAGATTGAGCAGCTCCTTATTACATGTTCCAAAAATGCTTAGCATAATGTATTTTCTCCGGAGCTTCTTCAAGGTAAGAAGTTTTAAAACTTTTTTTTTTCTAAATGGTTTTAAATCTTAATTGCTAGAGCTTGATATTATGAGGCTATAGAGATGAATGACACTCCAAATATAAACTCCCAGTTAACATAAATATCACATGCTTTTTTTGGGAGGGGGTATCTTTTATGATCTTTTTCATAAATATATTTTTTAAATTTGTAGTTCTTAGAGAGTAACTATGGAAAATAACTGTCAGAATATTTTGATTCATTCAAGTAATTCAGCATGCAAATGATTCATTTTGATACAATGTTTTACTTTTATATGTACCCTAAGCATCTTTCTTGGCTTTTAAGCAAGTATAATTAACTTTGTTTTCAAGTTATGCATACATTTGTAAACACCTCTGAGATGCACTAAATTTTGTGTTCAGGTGTTAGGGCATTGCTGAATTTAATGAACTGGGTCACAGATCTATCTTGCATATCATAATTACTTAGAGGTTAACAGAACATTTCAACGTTAGCTCTGAAAGTGGTGTTAGTCAAGTATATCCTGTTTTATGGTTTATCCTGTGGTTTGTGCTAGCTGTTGGCATATTCCATTGCCTTGCCCTATGCTGCTTGCTTCCAATTTTCAGCCTGATTCTATAGTATAGAACAAATTCCAATGGATGCAAGACAATTTACTTTACAGTTTAGAGGGCAGCCTCAGTCATTTGTATGTAACTTTGTTTACTCACCAAGAAATCTGTAGAAAATGTCCTGTCAGCCTATTGAAAAATGCAGAAAATACAACTGGATAAAACATGCAATTTCTGTTATGACTGGAACTAGAACTAACAGAAGAATCTGTACAGATTTTCTGGCACATTTCAAGGGAATCTAAGAGAATCAATCCCTGTAATATCCATCCACTTTTAAGTTAGAGTTTTGGCAAGTGTATCTTTCTCAATGCTTCTATTGAGATTTCATGGATAAAAAACATTGATCTTTAGCAGATACGTCCAGTTAGGAGACAGAACACATTCCAAACCTCTTTATATAGATTAGAATATTTGATTACTCCGTATCTAATGCAACTAATTTAATGAACTTGCTTGAATTCATTGCAAGTAGTATGTTGTCATTTGGGCAAATTTGAACAGCAAATTTAGTTTTTTTTTAATGGGAAATGGAATTATGTGTTCTACAGTACACATATTTTTAACAGTACACATATTTTTAACATTGACATGATTTTTATTACTTCCATTTAAAATGTCTTAGGTCTTTATACATCAATATGATGCATGAAACATCTTTTTTGGAAATTTGTAAAGTATAGAAGTTTTATACTATATTGATCTCTAACTTAAATAAAACAATTTTAGTGAAGAAGGGAAGATTGTCCTTGATGACAAATTATATATTCTATATTTCAGTGTTCCAGAAGTTCAAAACAGTTGGATAAACATTTCTCTGAACAGTTGAGAGCCCATTTGGTCTAGTGGTTAAGGCATCAGGCTAGAAAGCAAGAGGCTGTGAGTTCAAATCCTGCCTTAGGATTGAAAGGCCATGGCCACGAAAGCCATGACTTTGGATCAGTCACTCTCTCTCAGTCCATCCCACCTCACAGGGTTGTTGTTGTGTGGAAAATAGGAGGAGGAAGGTTCACTGCCTTGAGCTATTTGTAAAAGTAAAAAAGGTAGGATGCAAATAAAAATTTATGAAAAAGCAAAACTAAGGTAATTCTATTCATTTATAGTTTCAATCTTGAGAAAGGATATGACATTATTATTTTGCAATACAGTCCACTTTTTTCCTTCTAGGTCTTTGACAGTAGTATGATAAACAGAAATGTATTCTGTACATTTTCCCCGATTACTTTATGTAATTGTGAAAAGAATATTTTTATTTCCCATTAAAGAGTGACAGTATTATCCCCAAAGGATATAACCCGACATGCCTATTTTTAAGGGAACTCAGTTAATCTAAACTAAATTGTAATGTAATGTGCTGAAGTGTAATCTAAACTAAATTATAGTGCAATATGCTGATTATGCATTAGTGCCCAAAGTTTTGTTATCTTCATTCTTGAATAGAAAATGGTGTATGCATTGAACGTCACATCCCGTGCAAAAGTAATCAATATAAAAGTCAGGTTATATTCTTATACAATACTTTGAATTGAAGGTATGCATGGGATTTCTCATTTCTCACTTATTTCCTCACTTTACTTAGAGGATTTTTTTGGGGGAAAAATTAGTTTTAGAAAATAGTTTATCAATTCACTTCCTTTTAGATAAATATGTTCATTAATTTATCCTAAAAAGCAAAATCAAGCAAACAAACAATAAAAAAGAACTGGATTACTATTAACATAAAATTCTCATTGCTCCTTCAGTTGATGGTCAATAAACTATAATGCTATCTGTTGAACCTTCTCCAAGACGGAACTATCATTATTTTTACAGGCAAAACTCCCATATTAGTTGTGGTCTCATGTCATCTGAATGCAAATTAATCCCAGTGCTGAACTGTCACGTACGATTTTCATTTTATTGGGAGAATGACACTAGAAACGTCTTCATCTCTCTCTGTCCCTTCTCACACTAGTGAGGACTTATCAATTTTAATAAGGCACAATTATATACATCAGTATTATGATGGGTCTCTTGCAGCTGTATTATAGGAGTGATTATTTTTTCTCCTTCTGCAGGGCTAACAAATCACTGCCATTGGTTAAAAAAAAACATTTCTCTTTGAAACTGTTGTGATTGTATCTGCGGTGTGGGGGGATGAGTTGTATAAATGTATGAATAGGCTTTACAAAATGCTTTTTGCTCCTGCTAGTCTTCTGAAAAAATGTTCTTAGTTAAATCTGTTAGCTCTGGTTACCATAGTAATGTTGCTCTGGATACCCATATAGAGTAGTTTTATCCCATGGAGGGGTGGGCAGAGTAATTATTCTTGGGTTGGCTTCTTTTCAATCAGTTTAAGAGAAAAGCTGAGGCTCTGTTCTGCCTTCACTGTGTACAAAGAAATGATTTGTGCGACAATATTTGCTTACGTCTCTCTGCTCTGAATAAAATGGGAACTTTAAAACTCTGTCACTTTAAAACAACTTCTTCAATAATTCACCCAAAGTATCAATGTATGCTTGCAGGTTTGGAATACTTCCACCACAAAATGATAAAGATTAAAAATTAAAGGAATGCATAGAAAAGCCATTCAAGCAAGTCATCATAGTCATTCAAAAACTGTTACACTTCCTTACAGTGTCATTGAAACGTGGAAGAACTTTACATCCCACTGAATAAGTTCTGCATAACAAAATTTAAACTGGTAGAGGAAATTAAGTGTGGCTTAATGCTGAATAAATGCAATTAGGAGGATTTTGATTTTTGATTGCTTGTTAACTTAACAACTAGAATTGTAAAACTTGTCTGAAGCAAACTATTGCTTCAGCATTATAAATCAACCATCGAACTTTCAGTACATAAATCTTTGTGCACATTAGATTATAAATAAGTAACTGATTAGTCTGGGTCTCATTTCTCCTTAACTTTACCATTTATAAACTATAATGCCATCTGTTTATCCTTCTTCTTATCCAAAGATATCATTATTTTTACAAGCAAAACTCCATGTTATTTATACAGCCTTATGTCATCTGAATGTGGACTACTACCAGTGCTGAACTTTCATGCATGATTTTCACTATGTTGGGGGAATGTCACTAGAAATGTCATAGCTCTCTGTCCCTTCTCACAATAGTGAGGACTTACTAAAATTGGGATGTTTTTCTGATGTATTTAGATACCTTCCAGACTTTAGAAGCATTTTAAGGCAATTGCAGTAGGTATGGAGCTGGCCCAGGATTGGGACACTTATAGCAATAGCAATAGCACTTAGACTTATATACCGCTTCATAGTGCTTTACAGCCCTCTCTAAGCGGTTTACAGAGTTCAGCATATTGCCCCCAACAATCTGGGTCCTCATTTTACCCACCTCAGAAGGATGGAAGGCTGAGTCAACCTTGAGCCGGTGAGATTTGAACAGCTGAACTGCTGAACTAGCAGTAGCCTGCAGTGCTGCATTTAACCACTGCACCATCTCGGCTCTTATGTTCTATGCTTTAGCATAGAAGGTCACTAGGTGACTTTGGGCCAGTCATTCTCTTCCAGAGCAACTTTCTCATAGAGTTGTTGTAGGAGAACCAGAAGAGAGAAGTACAATGTATATAGTGTTGAACTCTTGAAGCATCTTCAAAGATGATATATTTATCTTTCAAAAATGTTCAGCTGCAACTATGCCAGACCTTGCCATTGATCATGCTGCCTGGATCTGAGGGCATCAAATTAACTTTATTTGAACTGAAAGTATCAGCCTGAAACATTAGGCAAGTGTAGAAGACTGACTTATTAAAAACCAGATGTAGGAACATAGAGAAAGAATCTCTATGGAAACATCTTCAAAGAAAAACGAAAAAGTCTAGTTGCCCCTTGAAAAAGCATTTTTGGGACAACCATGACTGAGAATCTCCATACACATTTAGCTATGCAGAGCTGAAGAAGTTTCTTGGATGAGAAGTGAAACATCTTTAAAGAAAAACCAGAAAGTCCAGTTGCCTCTTGAAAAAGCACCTTTGGGATACAGAAAGAATATTCTTCACATGCTAGATTGTCCCTACCACTGCCACTGATTGATTGATTGATTGATTGATTGATTGATTGATTGGCTATATGGTGGTAGACCTTGTCTTCTTAGTTCTAAATATACCTTTTGCTAATCCCAACCAAACACCTCCTGGGGTTTTAATAGGCTGAATCCCTGGCAGAAATAGCTTCTGATGCTGGTGTCTCCATGTTTGATTTCCATTTCCCCCCGCTATTAATATGTCATAGATTTACTATGACAGGACAGATTATATTTTTGAGAGCAATTTAACAGGAATTGTCTCCAGCTATATCATTTTAACAAACTAAAACAGATGTTGAGGAACAGCATTATTCTCAATCTACTGGAAATGCTTTGAGCTACGGTACATTCTTCAAAGGCTGTATTTTGGAGGAAACAGTTGAATATGAATGGAATATCCACTAACCAGCCATGATGTCCGCTTAAAGCAGAATTATTATTATGTGCCAACTACTTCAGAGAATCTATAGAGGTTCACATCTTAACATGCTTGTTCCTTTTCTGAGCCTATAGAATCATATTAGTTTTCAAATTGTTTCGACAAGACTATACATCTGAAGTAACAGCATGTACCAGATGTTCATTTTCTTAAATGATTGAAATTACAGTTGTGTACTATCTTAGCTGTTTAACAGCTGCTGTCTTATCTTAAAATTTTTTATGTGTAGTTGAGGACTGATATTTGGACTTATGCAAGCAAAACTGTATCTCATCATGCACAAAACTTTGAAGACTGAAAAACTTTCCAAAATGATTCTGATACTTGGGCCTGATTTGTTTACATCAACATCTTTCAGTCAGCTGCTTATTCTGCCTGCAGCAGAACCAGACATCTTAAAAACTGACCTTGCCCAAAGGGACTGGGTGTGGATGGAATATGCTGGGCCAAGCATGTGTGCTTCATGCATCCAGAGTCATATCTCAGAAGAATGGATTTGTTATTTATCACAGCATTCTACATCTTGAAAATAATTAGTCCTAAAACAAGAATGAAAAATTTATGGTCCTCATAATAAACTAGATGAACATGGACAAAAGAGAAGGATGAGTGATTAAACAGAGGATCTGGTGGACCTGTGGATGAAGCCGGGCCAGAAATAGTGCGAACTGTAAGTGGTGCTAACTGTCAAGTGCAGTGCAGAGGAAACTAACACCTACCAATGTATGAATGGCTCTTTAGCAGTTTAATCTGATTAAATGCCAGATGAATATTAATCTTCCCCTTTTGTGGAACTACATTATGTAGCTATGTAACCAGTGGTTGCATGTGACCTATCAGGCCGTGAGAATTTAGAGAATTTGATCTCCTGACAATATTAAATGGCTGGTGTGGGGTTTTGATGTGAATACAGTAGTTGCTTTTGTAAATGAGTCAGATCTCTTTTGTGGCAGAGACTGTGCATTGGGTGCAGAGAAGAAAACTGCTTTAAGGATAATTTCTGGGCTTGTGAGTCTTGAGGCATTATTTTCCCTGTATTAGGAAGATGAAACTGAAGGGTGGAGAGGTTTTCAGAAAACTGGTTTGACATGGGTGTGTCTCCTAGGATACTGTATCAAACGTAAATTATTTGTAAGAATTTGTTTGGACTGGCCCTAAAAAAAAGTGCTACCTGTAATTAGGCATTTCTGAGAAGAAATGCCATGATTTGCCCTTTTTCACTAACAATATCGTAGCACAAGTGTTTCCAATTCTGACTTTCCGTGCTTATTACTTTCCTAGTATTCATTTTGGATCTGAGTACAAATGTAGCATTTCTTAACAATCCCCTTTCCTTCTCTCTTAACTTCCTGACTTCCATATGCTAAGTATGTAGAGATTCTTCAGACCAGCTGATAAGGGTGGTGCTAGGAGGAACTTGGAGACCAGGGACAAGTGTCTTGCCTCTAGACCTCTTCGGCTGGCCAGATTTAAAATATGACTGAGTTTCTTTTGACAGGCTCAACTTCAGTACAAACAGCAGCTACTTCGCAAAAGTATTGTCTGCATAGTTCTTGCATATACAGAATATGCTTGGAGTACTTATCTTCTTTGAACAATGACCTCTTATCAAAAACAAAGACTTATCAAAAACAAACACAAAAAGACTCAAATTCATAATAATAATAATAATAATAATAATAATAATAATAATAATAATAATAATAATAATAATAATAATAATAATAATAATAATAATAATAATAATAATAATAATAAAAAACAATAACAACAACAACATATTTAATGCCCTGCCTATAAATCAATTACCTATATTTTATTTATTTATTGATTAGATTTGTAACACTTTAGTCACAAATGATTCTAAGTAGGTTAGTCTTTATTTACTTATTTATTCAGTTTATATGGCCACCCATCTTGCAAAAGCAACTCTTACATTATTATTCATAATAAAATATAAAAATACTGTAATAGTACAAAATTAATAATAAATAATGCATAATATTGCAGTCATCCAACATCATTGAGCTAAAACAAAATATGTCAATTAAGAATCCCTAAAACTGGTCTGCTATTACCCATGAGATGGACTTCCTCTAATATGGATGGTCAGAGACAGTCTGATCTATTCAACTATATGTGAGGTTATTGTAAAATTACTACTACTACTATTATTTACTAATGCTTTTCAAGTATTTTTATAAATTGATTGATAAACCGAAATCTGACAAATGATGGAATTTTCCCACTAATCCGTGCCACTTTTTTGAAACTTTAAGAGTGGTTGTACCTAAAGCTATAGAAAACTTTGTTAGAAGGTCTAGAGCAGGCTGATATAGTTGAACAGATTTGGATTTTTTTCAGTTTCTCACTTTTTCTTATTTTAAATTCCATTCCAGTGGCCATAACTTTTAACTTTGCATAAAGGTTTATATGCATTTGTGTGCATATTTTCATAAGACAAACATTGGTGCAGAATTTGCCTAATTGGTGCATTTTGCAATATCAGGTAGCTTGTCTGATCTTGTCAGCACAGATGCTAGACCTGATTAGTAGCTGAATGTGAGATCTCCAGGCAATCCTGAGGCTATAGGCTAGACTGGGAAGTAACAAATATCAGAAGATAAAGATAGACTTCTTTGATGACTCAGATTGTAAGCCTCACAGACATGTGTGATAGCGAAATGGGTATCAGTGGTGCATATATTTAATAAATAAATAAAAAATAAACATGTTGGTAGGAAAACTGCATGTGAGCAAGTCCATGAGTCACCAGTTCAGCTGTTCTTGAAGAGTTCCCTATGCATTTTTCAAGCAATTTTATTTAATCTGTTTTATTTCTTTAAAATTTAAAGTATGCACTTTGTGCATACTTTCCCTTAATAGACATGTTATTACTATGAATACTAAGTTGAAAAAAAAACACAAAATACCAGATGAAAGTGTCTTTATTTCATTGATTGTGGAAATGTAGTTTTTTTTAATCAAAATGCAAATGAAACCAAACATTTCCACCATTCATACATTTGATTTTTTTCCCTTTTAAACAGTGGTTCTCAACCTTCCTAATGCCGCGACCCTTTAATACAGTTCCTCATGTTGTGGTGAACTAATGTGATAAAATAATAAAAATATTAGGAAACTCAGGGGTGGGTTCTAGCTTACCTCGCTGCCGGTTTGTTTCCTCCTGCGCTGCGTGGCCGCGCCTCATGGGCGCATGTGCGCTTTGCGCACATGCACTTTGCGTGTGCACACATGCACAGTGCCGAATTTTTAAAAAAAATTGCAAAAAAAGCCAAAAACAAGATGGCGATGCATGCGCAGTGCCGGAAATTTGGCTTTGCGCATGCTCAGAAGTTCCCATGGTACAGATATTTTGTTTTGCAGTAGTCTATTTGCATGTGGGTGGACCTGCCTGGAGACGGATAGAGGAGCGGTGTCTCGGTTCCTAAGACCATCGGAAATATGTGTTTTCCGATGGTCTTAGGCGACCTCTGTGAAAGGGTCGTTCGACCCCCAAAGGGGTCGCGATCCACAGGTTGAGAACAGCTGCTTTTAAAAGATGACTGGGCATGGCTCATATTTACTAAATTAGTTTCCTGAGTTGAAAGAGATTGAAATGAATGATAATACTCTGAATGTACAAGAAGTAAATCAAGTATATGCTAAATAGTCTTTTGATCAAATGGCATGAGTAAACAAAACCTTTTGGGCCACCCATGTAGTTGCAGGCATGATCGTTTCTTGATAACAGCTGATTTACCAGATGAATTTGAATGAACTTAGTGAGCACTGAGATTGTGATACTGTATTGATGCTATTGAGAACAGGAAGATTTTATTGGTAGTGTGTTAATAATTTTTTTCCTAGCTAGACAGAACACAACTGGGACAAAAAAGATATGTCCAGGAAAATCTAGACAAATGTATATCTGCCAACAAAAGATAAACATTAGTGTATTTAATGAAATGAATTTTAGTTCCCAGGTTTTGTACCATAATAAATATGTTAGACTTTAAAGGTTACAGAGGTCTTGGTTATTTTTGTTGCAATAGCTATTTGATATGCTCATTTATTCTTTTATAGCTTCTTTGCACTTCTTTCTGAGGAGGTGTTAAGCTATCCAGATGTTACCTTTTAAAAAGATCATAATGTTCCCTATATTATTTAGAACTTTGCTTATCTAACAATAATTCTGTTGCTGATTATTAAATTATTGCAGTTTAGGGATCTTCCTGAATGGGGGTGCAATTGCAAGGGAACAGGCCAGGGTGATTGCTGGAATGATGATGAGATGATGCTGTAGCCGGGTACCATTGCAAGATTTCTTGTCCTATGAGAGTGAGGAAATCCCATTCCAAGCAGTAAATACCATTGTAGACGTTGCATTTGTTGGTATCTATTCGTTTACTGAAAAGAGCTAGGTAGATATCTGTCCAATAACTCAGCCCTGGTTGCTTGCCAATTTGTATATTCTGCTCTTAACCAAAAGAAACAAGTTTTAATTGGTTATTAGTTCTCTGCAAGAAAGAGACTTGCAAAAATATGTCAATTGTCTATGCGCAATGTCCCAACACACTTAATCAATTATAGATGGATTTAAAAAACCAATCAGAAGTTCAGCAATAAACTACGTATTGTCTGAAAGTATCTTTATACATATCCAGTAGTATTTATTAATGCACTGTCATTATATATAGAAAATTATAGTTTTCTCACAATATATATGGCTTAGGGTTTTAAAATGACTATCCATGGTGTGTCCACCATCAGCCTTTATGTTGAACAACTATAGATGTTCAATATTTCTGGTTTCTATATCCTTCTGATAAGATGGGATTTACTATCAATTTTAATACAATAAGACTTTAAATATAATCACAAATCTTTCTCCAGGTTCTAAATAATGTATATTGAAAAGAGAGGTCTGAATTTTTCCTCAAAGGCAAAATAATGGCATGCAGGCTTATCCTGCTGTTTCAGAGATCAGAAAACTAATGCTAATGCTAGTATCATGTCGGGAAACATTTCACTTTCCAGCTAAGTAGCAAGCAAAAGACATAGTAACTAACTAATTGATTATAATTTCCTCAGCATCTATGGCAACTGCACTATCAATCACACACTAATTTGAATGCCATGTACCAGTGTTGGCCAGTGTTAGTTATCAAAGACACTAAACAATATGCAGGTATGATATATTTCCTGGTTCATTTCAATATATATTGCCTATACATACCATTTCTTCTATCAAAGGTATGTGATCTTCAGCAGATAGAATGGCAGCAACACGTAGTTGTCATCATATTGTAAAATAATTTCTTCAAATAATTTGCATATCATTTTTTTTGCTACTGCCAGATATGGAAATGATGGCTATTTCATTAGCAGCAAAAGTTAAAGACTAACAAAGACTTTTAGTTGAAGACTAACAAAACCTGTAGCTCTAGGATATTTTTGGACTACAACTTTCTAAACATTACAGTATTGGCTGGGACTGACGGATTCTGCAATCCGACAGCATCTAGAAGGCCAAGGATTACCCATCCCTAGCCTAGAGGGTGAATGTAGAACTTGGCTCAAGCAGAAGAACACAGTGTGCACAGTGATCCCATATTGACAGTGGTCTGAATGCTACACAAATAGAATGTGCTTGGTTTGTGTCTATATGACATGAACATTTTATCAATAAGAACAAAAAACATCAACAAGAGAAAAACAACTATAACAAGAAGAGTTCAGGGAATCTTTAATTACCATGATAAAAATGGTACACAGCTTCTAAGATTTGTGGGAAAGCGCAATACAGATAGTCCTTGACTTACAACAGTTTGTTTAATGACCATTCAAAGTTACAACAGCACTGAAAAAAGTGATTTATAGCCGTTTTTCAGACTTATGGCCATTGCAGCATCCACATGGTCATGTGATCAAAATTTGTACACTTGGTAACTGGCATGTATTTATGACAGTTGCAGTTTCCCAGGGTCATGAAACCAGATTCACTTAATAACTGTATTACTAACTTAACAACTGCGGCGATTCACTTAAGAACTATGGAAAGAAAGATCATAAAATGGGGCAAAACTCACTTAATGTCTTGCTTGACAACAGAAATTTTGGACTCAGTTGTGGCTGTAGGTCGAGGACTACCAGTATAGTAGAAATACTGTATGTTGTATGAGTCTGGAAGATAGTAATATATTTCAGGGATAATGGATAGCTCAGTGGTGCCCTGTCAACAATAGGGCTGCATAGAACAGGGATAGTAAGCAAAATTGGAACATGGAACTTTTCCTACATGCACTTCGTCCATATGATGTAACTGAGTAGCAGAACTCTACAAATAAATGTGCAAAATAGATACTGCCGCCCTGCTAATGCACACGGGCTCTAATGTTAACTGATTAGAAATCAATGGACTGTGTTCATGGCAAAGTGCCTGTGGTGATCTATTTAATTCTCATTCTGCAATTGAAACTGTACATTGAAATTAATAATAGTTCATAAAGGAAAATGGATTTGAAGCTTATTCTGTTTGGCCACAATTTAATCATTAACAGCGAATGCTAGAGGAAAGGTAGATGGCTGGAGCCATCCTCCAAAGACTAGACTCTATTAGTTTGGCTATGACATCTCATACCAATTACATTTCCTTGACATGTGTGTAAACATGTTTTGCACATCTTGTGAATCTAATTGACTTGTCAGAAACATACAGTTGATTTGCTTTGATACAAGTAACTGCATATCAGGGCATAACTTGGTTGTTTGGGAGTTACTTGTAGAAAAATCTTTTTTGGTGTGGTTTAAAAATATCAAACATTTGTTTTATGGGAAAGTTTTTTAGAAGTGTTTATGTTCATTTCTGGATTTTCTTTTTTTCACACAAAATAACACATCCTATATGAATCGATTATTTTATAGTCATTCCAAAATATATTGTTCTCTGCTTCCTTTTGGATGAAAATAGAGAAAAAGAACATAAGCAAGGTTTTCAAATGTTATTTGGGTAAGTTCCAATCAGAAATAATTTCATTACTAAGTCATAAGACTTACCAAGGGATTTGGAATATCCTGTAAGTACTATGCAACACAACTATGACAGCAGAAATACAAATTTTAAAATGCGAACAAAACACAAAAGGAAAGCATAAAAATATAGTTACACTTTGTCTTCAGATTGATTAACCCAAAGATTTATAAACAAGTCCATTTCTCTTCCTAGATTTTATTTTTATTTTTTGAGACATTTGGACCAAAACCTTTTCCAGATCCACTTATGGAACAAGATGATCCTCTGGCCCATGATGCTATGAAGTTGTCACTAATACAACTGGAGTTGTGGCATAATATAAAATAATGCTTTTTAAACTTGGCCACTTTTTGATGTGTGGACTTTATGCTTGCTAGGAAATTCTGGGAATTGAAATCCACACACCTTAAAGTTGTCAAGTTTGAAAATCACTGATGTAGAATTAGCATTGCTTTTCCTACAGCAGTGAATGTCTCCATAGAATCCTTACTTATTGACATGTTCACTGGATTCAGGTCAAGAAATAGAAGTGTATCACTATATTACTTGTATGAGCCCAGAAACATACTTAATACCATAATAAAACCAGTCAACCAGGATATATTATATCTATATACAGCCATACAGAGGTGGGATCCTGCCGGTGCGGTTAATAGCTGTTGTTCGGCGCAGAGCCGAAGACGCTGCTGCCGTTCGCGGAGCGGGAGCTTTCCCCGGGCGCTTTCCCCGCCTGCATGGATGCCGCCAATTGCGTTCTTTTGCCCTCTGCGCATGCACAAAGCGTTCTGCATGCGCAGAGGGCAAAAGAACGCAATTGGCGGCATCCATGCGGGCGGGGAAAGCGCCCGGGGAAAGCTCCCGCTCCGCGAACGGCAGCAGCGTCTTCGGCTCTGCACCGAACAACAGCTATTAACCGCACCGGCAATCAGAGGCAGGAACCCACCTCTGCATCCATATGTCCATATTCTGAATGTTGATCAAAATCTTTTTTTCAAAGCATTTGGAAGCCAAATGCCATACCCAGAAACATGAATAAAATCCGCAGTGCATAGTTGAATGGCATCCTCTGAGCTTTCCCTCCCTAAAATCTTATGAATGAAGCAGGTGACCACATAATAAGAGGCTTATCTGTAATCACCCCAGATCTTGCATCTCAAAGGCAAGGCTACTGTCAGTTAAATATGCATTTCATACATATGCCTGTTGGTGTCACACTAATCTGTATTGATAATTTCAAATATGAGAAATTGAATCAGATATAGAAGTTCAGAATTCATGAATATTAAACCTCATTTAAAAATATTACAGAAATGTGAATGTTTGACTTAATTTGGCATTTTAAATATAGAATGAAAAATGCAGTTTTGTTTATTGTTTGAAACAAATTATTTTTATAGCTGGCTTGCCTCCCCCCACAAAACATTCTGTTTTTCATGCATACATATAACTCAGTTATGTGTAAATATCTGATTAAAGGGCTAATATATTTGCATGTACTGTATTTTTGCAGTTTGCTACTTCTTAAAGTGACTAAGAGTCCTCTGGACTCTGGTTAGTCTTCTTCTAGCCATACTATTCTTCCTGGTAAAATGGGGTATAGCTTTTCTATGATTCTTAATATCCAGGCCACGGCAGAAAACCTGTATAGTGTATAGTGAAATCTTGTTTTAATGAATTAATTGAGAGAGAGAGGTATTCATGTACATCTTATAAATGGGAGAGTATCACTTCTGATTTGCATAATTTGCCTAATGATATAAGTATGCAAACAATACATATATCAGTTGCATAAATTTACATCATATGTACAATGAAATCATCACACAAATGATATTAATCACTACAGAAAAGTGGTCTATTCCATGCACATTCTGACACATTAACATCCACTAAATCAAGGTTTGCAGACCAGTTTAGCCATATTTCTATGTTAAAGATATTCTCATATTAAAAAGCACTAAAATAGGATGCCAGACCTTTCCCTGTGTAATGTCTGACAGAAGCTTTTTAAAGTACTTGCCAGATCTTACATATGGTCCTTGTATACCTGAATTTAATGCAGTTTTGGATCTGTACTATGCCTGTGCTTAAAAAGCAGGACAAGCATTGTCTGCATAAAATGAGTCTTGTGATGCCCAAAATTTGATCTGAACAGGGAAAGAAATCTGGGTTCTGCCAGCTATGTGTTACTGGCTTCTGCTTATACTGATATGGGTTTTGCCTGACTATATTATTGTTTTTATTAGTTTTGGGTAGGCGAACTATACCAGTTTCCTACTTTATGGGTCACTTGCTGCTGCCAATATCAGCACTTGTAGTGTAAGGAGACAATGCGGCATACCCTCTATTGATTGCTCTGCCCTATTTCATCCTATGCCCCCACTCCACACCTGTTAACTCAGGTGTGCAGGCTGAAAGAAGGACCACAGGATAAAGTGGCAGACAGCTGCCCTTAGTTCCCCTCAACCTCTTTCTTGTACCAACCACCTGTCAGGCAATTTCTGTAGTGGTAATAACACTTAAAGCCTAGGTGGGATTTGGGATAGTGTACTCTAACTGGGATAGAAAAAACTGCCTAATCTGATGAGCAAGGGAAATCACAGCTGATGATTCCAACTCTTGTTGGACATTATTATATGAATATACAAGACGGTGGGGATCTATAGAGGTCAATTATTTGCCACCTTTCAAATGAATGGGATCTGATAGTACCCAGTTCTGCTTGTCAGTCATGCACTGTATCACATTTATAAAGTGATACAGTGCATGACTGTTCTTACTTTATGTATTACTTATAATCTAGGTTGAAAGCAAAATAAAAATGAAATATTTTTATATAGGCTTTTGCAATTAATGTCTGCAAATGTTTCTGTATAGAACAGCGGTTCCCAACCTGGGGGTCGGGACCCCTTTGGGGGTCGAACAACCATTTCCCAGGGGTCGCCTGGCATCCTCAGCTCCCCCCCCCACTGCCACAAGCCTGGCTATATCGGCTCAACTTGCCCGAGCCCTCCAATTGGTCGGGAGAGGTGCCATTCAGTGAGAGGCATTTGTGACGCCTAGCGGCCGAGCTTTGAAGGCATCAGCTAAGGGGCTGGGCATCGCAAGATTGTGTGCTGGAGAGTGTAAGACGGTGCTTAAGACATCTGTGGCCGCCCCTGTCTCCTGCTCGCAGAGGCAGTTTCTTCCCGCTGGTGTCGAAGGGAAAGGGAGTCACGGGAGGGAACAGCCAGCCAACGACCACTTAAGTTTAACAGCGCACGACGGCGGGAAGGAGGACAGCTGGGTCGGGTTCGTCTGTCTGCCCTCTCGCCCTCGGCTGGCGTGGAGACCCAGCAAACAAAGAGGAAAACAGGGAGGGAGGGAAGAGAGAGACTGAGAAATATTAGCGCAGGGCTAGCCTGATCATAGAGCCTCAGTGCTGAGGGTGCCACCGCTGGGGCAGGAGGAGCTAAGCCGGAGGGAACTGGAAAAGGAGGTGACACCGGAGCATGGTCCATCGCCGCCCCCCTGCTCCATATGATCAGGCTAGCCTTTTTAAGAAGAAAGAGCTTAAAAGAAGAAATTGGCTTTGGGGACCTTGGCAATATTTTTGGACCAATCATGGGGTTTTTTTGCCCCCTGTTTGCCTCCTGAAACTTTGGAGTCCTGGGAGAAAGCTACTAAACAGGGATTACTTTGCTGGAAGCTTATCTAATTTCTAGTTTTTCGACACTGCAGGCCACAATTTCTCAACCTCAACAACTTGAATATACCTGGACTTCAACTCCCAAAATTCCCTAGCCAGCTTTGCTTTGAATTCTGGGAGTTGAAGTCCAGGCACCTTAAAAGTTGCTGAGATTGAGAAATATTGCCGTACACTTGTTGGTTATGAAGTCTAAATACAGAAGTAGACTTGTTGTGGAAGATGATATTCCTTGTGCTCTTGCAAAGACTGGCCCGAGAATTTCTGATCTGGCATAATTACATATTGTTTTTGTGATTAATCGCTATGCTTTAATTATGTTCAATTTATAACAATGAAAATACACCCTGCATATTAGATATTTACATTACGATTCATAACAGTAGCAAAATTACAGTTATGAAGTAGCAACGAAAATAATTTTATGGTTGGGGGTCACCACAACATGAGGAACTATATTAAGGGGTCGCGGCATTAGAAAGGTTGGGAACCACTGGTATAGAAGCATGCACTTCAGTACCTGTCCTGGAGTCTTACCATAATTTACCTTGTTCATTTATTCATTAAAGATCTATGACAACCTCTTTCTAAAGGTTCCTCCACCATTGGCTGAGACACAGACTTTTTCAGACCCATGTGCGCGGCAGCTTTTGACATCAATTTTCCATTTTTAATTTTTATCTTTTATTTCACCCATAATAATTCATTATACATCCATCCATCCATCCATCCATCCATCCATCCATCCATCCATCCATTCATCTTGTCTTCATTTAGAACACTTCTTGGTATCCCATTCCCACTGCTTTCTGTTTACTTTTATATTTGCCCAATTTTCATGTTACAAAGACAACACAAACATGCTCTTGTGCATTTTTTGATAAGCATTTATTTAATGAAACTCAACTATATATGGCCTGCTACCTTTCTACTAGTATTCTTGTCTTAAAAATTTTCCATCCATGCTTTCATTTTAATAATTGTTTTGTCAGACTAAATAAAGACATATATTTGTTCATTTTTTCTACAATTATTTTTCAGTCATTCATTCCATTTTCACTGTAAAACAGAAATATAGTTATCAATGCATTGATTTTTAGATTCAACTCTGTTGCATCATTCAGTGTATCTAACATTCACTGCAGATCATATGAGTTCAGTGTAATGCATTGTTTGCATACAAAATACATAATACATTAATATCTGTGAAAAACACATTCCTAAGATTACAACAAACTATTTATACATTTATCCATAATACATTAAATGACCAAGATAATATAATAGAAGGCCTCTAACCTGCTCAGAAACTGGTTGTACCTAATTTAGGTAACATAATTGAATCACTCTCTTATATGCATTTTCCCTCATCCATAGCTTTTTTCATTTCATCCTTCTACCAAGCATCCTATTTCATATTTTCTATTAGTATTGCTCTATAAATATTTGTGGCAGTTTGTAACAAAATCCTGTTCACTCTGTCTCAATAGCGTCTATATCTTCTTTCCATTCATTCTCCTGAAGGATTAATTCTTCTATTTTTGTGCAGCACTCTGTTTCATGGAATCAATGTACATTAGATTCTTTATTCCTATCAAATAAAGGCACTACCAAATAATAATCTGCCCTACATTTAGAATCTTTTATAACCCTTCTTTCCTTTTGTAATTCTGTAAATGTTTCACTAAATCTTTCATTAAAAATCAATAATACTTTTAGATTAATTTCTTTACTTTGTGCTTTAAACAGTATTATGTTTAAAGCATGTATTTTAAACAAACCAGAGGTGGGTTCCTGCCGGAGCTGCCCAGTGCACAGCTCCGGTAGGGAGTGACCGATTGCGCAATTTGCGCACGACTGCTCTGGAGCCCTCTCTGCCGGTCCACCGTGCATGTCGCCATTTTTTTCGTGAATTTTTGGTCGATTTTGCTTTTGCGGATGCACGGAAGCAAAATCACGCCGAAATCTCACAAGGGGATGCGCGCACGAGAGAGATTTTGATGAGATTTTGCTTCTGCGCATGCACGGAAGCAAAATTGCACCAAAATCTCACACGCACGCGCGTCCCCTCACGAGATTTTGGCACAATTTTGCTTCCGCGCATGCGTGGAAGCAAAATCGTGCGAGGGGGCACGCACGCGTAGCGAGTGCGTGTGCCCCCGAAGTGTGGAGATGCGCGCGCAGCGCACCGGCACCAGTAAGGGAGCAACCCGCCACTGAAACAAACATATACTTAACATTCATCATACTCATTCATTTTTGGGTCTCTGAATGGTCCAGTTACTATTTCTGTACTTTCTTATCTCATTCTTACATATTCATTCACGTTACCTAGCAAGATAATTTCACCCACATAGCTCATTAATTCAAATTGATTCATATTTTTCTCAAAATTCACTTCTAATTCTTTCATTATTACTATTTACTGGAGTGTAACACACAACTTTACCAACTTACAAATTCTCATTTTATTATGCACCCACAACAATGTACAGTATATGATACTACTTCAAATTTTCTAATATATTTTCTAAGTTTTATATTCGTAACTAAAACTGTAGTTTCGTTTCCACTCATGATTTATCAATACCAGTCGATAAGATCAGACTCTCTTTATTCAGATCTATTTTATCCTTTGCCTTTCTTTTATTTATATAAACACATGTATCTATTTTTCTTTCCCTTTTCATATCACATTGTATGATATATTGTTTTATATTCCAAGTTGAAAATTTCTTTGTTTTCCAATATTTGTATTCTGAACCAATTCAAGTCAGGGGTGGGTTCTAAGTTGCCTTGCTGCCGGTTCGCTTCCTCCCGCGCTGCGTGGCTGTGCCTCTTGGGCGTGTGCATACTTTGCATGCGCATGCATGCACAGTGGCAAAAAATCTGCATTTTTTTAAAAAAGCCGAAAACAAGATGGTGACGGATGTGCAGTGCTGGAAACTCGGCTTCTGCACATGCTCATAAGAAAAAAAAATTAAAAAAAATTAAAAAAATGTTTAAAAAAAGATGACGGCGCCTACGGACTGACACAGATCGAACTGGTTCCGTAACATCATCATGACATCACCAGCAGGTCGCTACCGGTTCAGGCGCACTGGTCCGAACCGGGAGGAACCCACCTCTGATTCAAGTGGACACTGGTTATGTAATAACAAGATAAAATAGAAAATAGAAAAGGAAAAGAAAAACAATGTCCATGGTTCCCTAAAACGATACTGAGTTGCTCTAAACAAAGGCCATCAGGTAAAGTCTGCAGATACAATAAGTATAGAAAGGAATTATGCTTGTTGCTTTAATCACCACTGTGTAAGCACAAATGTGAACTCTTAACAATGTTTGGTCGTGCCCATTGAGGATTTTTTGTCACCATCGCTCCTAGTATCTTTCCAGTCACTTCAGTTTCCTTAACTTCTTTTAAAAAATACTTTTTATTGAAACATTTTGCTAGAGTAGAAGATAAAACAAACTAAAGTCAGAAATAAAGAAAAGAAAGGAAATACATGTTCAGAAAAAAGAAAATAATCAAAAGAAAAGGAAAATGGAATAGAAAAAAGAATATTTAAAGAAGTCACTTCCAATCTTCTTTCACAATTCTTCAAAGATCTTTTAAAATGTCACTTCTGTATTCATAAAATCTCAAATCTCTTTATTTTCAACTATCCATCAACAATCTCTTTCCTTGCAGTCTAAAACTCTAAACAATTCATATTCTCACAAAAATATTATTTTACTCAATTTTTTAAAGTCTGAAACTTCCAAATTTGTCTGGTTCCTTTATCCATTTGAAACAGACTGAATTATTATTTTGCTTTTTGCCATCTATCTATGCTCTTAAATTCTTTAAACTAAATTAATTTTTTTCTACTTTAGGATGAAGTTTTACTTACCAAGAAGACAGGGGCGGGTTCCTAATTTTTTTACTACCACTCTGTGGGCGTGGTTTATTTTGTGGGTGTGGCTTGCCAGCCATGTGACCAGGTGGGTGTGGCTTGCCAGTCATATATTAGTTATTTCAGAGAGATGTTACTACTATTTTTGCTATTTTATACCTTACATGAAAAGCTTTGCATACAAAGTGCGTGTTACACCATGGCAACACAGCAACCTTTATATGCAGAAAATGCTATAGTTAAAAGACAAGCAAGTCTCATACAGCATTTTTGGTTTCAGTCATGGATTTCTTAGACGAAAATATTGAGGACTGTTAAAAGAACAGTATCTTTTAACAGTCCTCAATGTTTTCATCTAAAGAATAACAGTATAAAACTGTATAAAATTAACAGTATAAAAGGTTAAGCTTTCGAAAAACTCCCACTTTGGGAAGCTTTAGGCAAAAGCGAAGAAAAGTGTCAAATGCGAGCTTCTTATTATTTTCAAGCGAAGGGACGGGGAAAGACTTGATTGTCAGGTTTCTGGGCATGTGCAGAAGAAATTTTTTTAAAAAATAAAAAAAATGTTTTTTTAAATGGCGGCACCCAGGCACCGGCAACCGACCGCACCGGTACTGTGACGTCACCAGCGGGCTGCTACCGGTGCTATAGAGTGGACCGCACCGGTAGGAACCCACCACTGCAAGAAGATTTTCAGGCTTGTTGTTTGGAAAAACTCTTTTAAATTTAAAATAATTATACATCCAAATGTGATAAGAAAGTGAGGTTAGATGAATTTAGTGTCTTTAAAGGCACTGCTGTGGTTGAGTTTGATGGCTTCTGCTGTCCTGCAATCTCCTTGCGAGGAGCAGTCATCTGGAGTACAGGTGGGTGATCTCTTATCCACTTATCCAGAGAGGCTCTGTTGGACCAAGCTCGCTGCTGGTCCTTTGGTTGTTGCTGCGTCATTGTCTCCACTCATTTGGAGATGTATGAATCAACATTTTCCTCAACTGGAATTCCCTATGTCCCTTATTAAGTCCTCAGTAAACTCAGAGGCCACATGGGATTGGCAACTGGGTAAAAACCAGAAGTGGGTTGCTACCGGTGTGGCCCACTCTACAGTACCGGTAGCGGCCAGCAGATGGTGCTGTTTGCACGCGCTCACTCCGGTGCTGTATTTTTGGCCGATTTTGCTTCTGTGCATGCACAGAAGCAAAATCTCACCTAAATTGCGCGCGTGCGCGCGTCCCCTCACAAGATTTTGGTAAGATTTTGCTTCTGTGCATGCGCAGAAGCAAAATCGCACGAGCGGGCGCATGCACCAAACGTGGCGATGCACGCACAGGGCTCCGGTAGCGAGGTAAGAGAGCAACCCGCCCCTGGTAAAAACCTCTATGGTGCCATCTTGTCCAAGACTTAGCCAAGCTCTGTGTTCCATAGCTCATCCAGATGAGAGATAAATTTGCCTCCCAAATTGTTGGGAAAATTGCCAAGTGCCTTCTGGAAACCATTTGGATCCATTAAATTAGAGACCAATCTGATCTTTGGAAGCTCCAGAGTTCCTGTGATCTGCAGATCTACTGACATCATTCTGCACAAGCTATGATGTCTAATTTAACTAGCACTTTGAAATCCAACAGTTTGCATTTTACAGATTAGAAGGTAAATGTGGTTCTGACACAGGATATTTTATTTATTTATGTATTTATTTATATGAACCCACTCCCAAATGCTCCTGAGTTTTAAAAATTTTAAACTTTTAAACTACTCTTGGAAGAACTACCTTAAAGAAAGAACACACATACAAGCAAACAAATTGCTTGCCTCCAGAAGTTGTGAATGCTCCAACACTGGAAGTTTTTAAGAAGATGTTGGACAACCATTTGTCTGAAGTAGTGTAGGGTTTCCTGCCTAAGCAGGGGGTTGGACTAGAAGACCTACAAGGTTCCTTCCAACTCTGTTGTTGTTGTTGTTGTTGTTGTTGTTGTTGTTGTTGTTGTTGTTGTTGTTATTATTAAATACAGTCTCTTTGCACAGATGAATCAAAGTATTCCATTTACATCTTGATTCTTTTTCCCTTCAAAAATAATAATTAAAAAAAAATGGAAACAAGGAAACTGATTCATAGGAATGCAGAACAATTAACGTGGGCAGAAAAAAATGATTAGAAATCTGAACTCCTACAGACAGATATTTGTGTTCCTTAAATCTTTTCCAGTTCTTCAGGTATGGCTGAATGCGGGAGACTCTCTTCTTTCTTTATTCAGTGAAACAGACATCTTGCAGCCTTTAATTTACAAATAAATTATTGGGATGTGGCAGGTGTTTTTGAAAGAAGCTGCACGTAGTGAGGCCTCTTCATGCATTTTCAAATCTTAAAAAGGGAGGAAGGCAGGGATGTGTGTGCCAATTCTACCTTCTCCGCCCTGACTTCTCTGCATTAACAGGAAAGCTCTGAAACAGAGCAATAACTAAGGGAAGTCAGTTAGTGTGCTACAAGTGACCCGGAATTCTATATAGACAATGCAAACAATTGAAGTACGTCAATGGTTAGCACTCCTTTTGGAGTTTTTGAAGAGTATGTTGTGGGTGTCATCATGGTATCTAGGATCACTCACAGAAGACCTCTTTATGAGAAGTTAAGCTTGTGAGGATACTCCCTAAATGGATCTGGTAGTCCACTTTCTCTTTTCTCCCTCAGCTGATGGGGGACAGTTTGCAAGAAAACACGCCCCTCACCAGTATCTTTATTTTCTGACAATTCCTATAGGGACAATCTAATGCTCATTAGACCATGCCGGCAGCTGATATTTTGCATTGCCAGATTCCCATTTTTAAAATTACTATTATTATAATTCGCCGCACAGCCAGCCAGATGTTTAGACTGGATTTGGCATTTATACCCACCTATTGAGTCCCTGCTAAGGACCTGGGATATGCTGTTTCATGGTGTTAAAGGTATCGTTGCAAGATGTAAGTTGTTCCAAGTAAAGTTGCCTTTTGTAATTGACTGTTGGTGATTTTGTCGATGATAATGGTGTTCCAATGGGGATCTAGGTGTTTTGGAATTTCATCCAAAGTTCCTGTTAGTGCTGGTATTATCTTTTATTATTATGATTTGTCACACAGTCAGCCAGATATTTAGACTAGATTTCTCACTTTTGTCCACATGTCGAGTCCTTCCCAAAGACCTGGGATAGGGAGATGTTGTTTAATAAGTCACTGTAAAAATATCATCACAGGATGTAAGCTGTTCCAAGTAAGTAAGTAAGTAAGTAAGTAAATAAGTAAGTAAGTAAGTAAGTAAAGTAAGTAAGTAAGTAAGTAAGTAAGTAAGTAAGTAAGTAAGTAAGTAAGTAAGTAAGTAAGTAAGTTGTTCTAATTGCTGCCTTTTCCAATTGACCAATAGTGATTTTGTCAGTTCCAATGGTGTTCAAGTGGTGCTCCAGATGTTTTGGAATTGCATTCAAGGCACCTGCAATATTACTATTGGTCTATCTTTGCTTTCTTTTTGTTTGTCACACAGACAGCTAGATGTTCAGACTGCATTTGGCATTTTTGTCTGCCTGTCAAGTCCTTCCCAAGGACCTGGGACAGGCAGATGTAGATGTTGGATGGTATTACAGATGTCACCACAGGATATAAAAATCATGGAACCATGGAATAGAAAAGGGGTACTTAGGCCATTAAGACCAATCCTGCTCACTGCATTCCAGATAGCTGACTTAATTAAATTAGTCATTGGTTTCTATTTCCCAGCTGAATATCCTTGATTTTTGATGTCTAACTGCATTAATCTCTTTTAAATTTCATTCTGTTTCTTTTCAGTCAGATTGTTTTGAATTTTCTGCCTTGTGCTGTGCACTGAAGTAGGGCTGGCTGGCTGGCAGGAAAGAGACGTGTTGTTGAAACCTATTCGGTATCTCTATATCTGTTAGCTGTTGTTTGGACTTCTCCTGAATGCATGATTACTGCTGTTCGGAATAGTCCTAATCATGTTTTCAAAAGGAGGCCAACTTTCATCTGATATCAGCTGATAGTTTGATACTTCTAAACATGGGTTTAAAGTTATTTTGAAATAGCACTAAACCAGTGGTGGGTTCCTACCAGTGCGGTCCACTCTATAGCACCGGTAGCGGCCCGCTGGTGATGTCACAGTACCGGTGCGGTCTGTTGACGGTGCCTGGGCGCCACCATTTTTAAAAAAAATTTTTTTTTACATTTTTTTAAAAAAATTCTTCTGCGCATGCCCAGAAGCCGAGCTTCCGGCACTGCTCATGTGCTGCCTTCCTACGCCACAGTGAGTCCAAGCAGGGGAGGATGGCTGAGGGAGCGCGTGAGACGCTAAAAGAATGGGCGGCAGGAGCTATCTCCATTCCCCTCCCTTCAGCAGTCCGAGAAGCCACGAACGCGTGGTGATGATTCCAGGCATTTTCGCACGTTCGAGACTTCTCGAGCTGCTGAGGGGAGGGGGAATGGGCAGCAGGACCTATCCCAGTTCCCCTCCCTTCAGCAGTCCGAGAAGCCACGCCCACCCGATCACATGGCTGGCAAGTCATGCCCACCTGGTCACATGCCTGGCAAGCCACACCCACAAAATAAGCCACGCCCACAGAGTGGTAGTAAAAAAATTAGGAACCCGCCCCTGCACTAAACCCATGTTAAGTTCTTTTTTAACATGGTTTGGTATTATTATGGAGGAATACTGAATGCTACTTGATACTTGATTACCATCTGTTATCGGTTGACATTTGGATTCCCTTTGAATATACCTATGCAAAACAAAAATTTACTTTGACATATATCTAAAGCATCTCTTAAAACTCTCGTCGCCCCTATCTCCATGGTAGCCTACTTTAAGGAGAGTGATCAGTGATTGTTTTCCTAATAGATGAAGATGTTGAGCACGGCAGAAAGAAACAAAGCCAAAGGAAATAATACATTCCTGTCTTTAACATGCCCTGTAGATTGTAATTAAGGATCTCAGTATTTGCCAGCATTGTGCCTATGCCAGGATAAAAAGTTGCTGGTAGGAAGAGGAAGAGCTCCAAGTCAGCAGCATCTGAGTCTTTCCTTTATATGCTCACCCTCTTTTTAAAATTATATTTTATTCAAACATAATATATGTAGTTTATATTAGTGCTATAATATCTGGGCTTCAAAAAACTTAAGTTGGAGCAAAGCCCTCCAGTAAGTGGCCTCTTTCTCATCTCTACTTCAACATCCATAAGTCAATTCAATTGTTACCTCTTGCAGAAAAATCCAGCATATGCATATTTGGAAGGGACTCACCCATGCTCAGCTGCATGCAGTACAAGTGGGTTGTTATAATAAACAAGGGGTATTTGCAGCTTTTAAATCCCAATTATATGGAAATGATGGGTGTACCGTATGTATAATACAAAAGTGTGTTGGTAATGAAGTAGATCAAAAGACTTTCATATTACTCTGTATTTGGAATGGCACTACTACATGGAGTAGAAAGGCCCAAAATGAAACTGTTCCCTGCATTTTCAGAAACCTTGATAAATATTGCCAGAAAATATTAAGATCCAGCTTTACAAGTATACTGTGCCAGAAGCTTCATAAAGAAAGGGTTGCTTTTATCACTGAGGAGGCCCTTTAGAGAAAGGATTCTCAAATTAAAGGAGCTGACATTATTGGAATCAATGAGACTTTGAACGACTGTAAATCTTTCCATTATCCTAATTGGGAAAGCAGATGAAACTATCTTTTATACAGATAGTCCTGGTTTAGCAACTGTCTCATTTAGTGACCATTTGTGGCGATTAGAAAGTCACTTTGTGACCCATCATTGCATTTATGACCTTTGCAGCTTGGTAAAACACAGGAAAGCTGAAGTAAGATCATAAGTACAGTTATAGTTTCACTTAGCAACTGCTTTTTCTAATGACCAAGTTGCTGGTCCCAATTGTGATTACCAACAAGGATGACCTGTATATGACGGTATATTATTTTATCTGACAAATGGATTGCTATTATCTGAGGGACCGTCTCTTGCCTGTCACATCTACCCGATCCATCAGAGCGGGGAAGCAGGGAATGTTGTGGCTCCCATCCCCGAGGGAGATACACCTCGTGGGACTCAAAAGAAGGCCTTCTCCGTGGTAGCTCCCTCTCTCTGGAACATCATTACCCTAGAGATTAGAATGGCCCCCACTCTAATTCTCTTCCGGAACGTGCTGAAGACCTGGTTCTGCCAGCGGGCCTGGGGAACCCAGAGCGGGATGGAGCCCATTAAATGGCTCGTGTGATTTGCTGTGGCAGGAGCAGGGGTGGGAGGTGGTGGGGTGATTTTGTTATATTGTACTATATTAATTTATTTGATTCTTTTTGTTAGTTTTTATTGTTTTAAATGTGGTCTTTTATTTTGTAAGCCGCCTTGAGTCGCCATGGGCGAATGGGCGGCAATATAAATCAAATAAATCAAATAAACAAACAAACAAACAAATAAATAATAGATAATAGATAATAGATAAAAAATAAAAAATAAAAAATACATACATACATACATACATACATACATACATACATACATACATACATACACAAATACATATTTTTATTGATCATTATTTTATTCTCACTAAACTCTAGCTGATTATCATATTATTAAACAATTTTTCATTATATTGCCCTTCTTGCTCTAAAATCTGGATGAGAAAGAGCACAAAGTCATGCGTAGGTAATTTTCGACTTAGAACAGTTCATTTAGTGACCATTTGAAGTTACAATGGCACTGAAAATGGTGACTTATGACCGTTTTTCATGCTTATGGCTGTTGCAGCATCCCCATGGTCAAATATTCAAAATTTAGATGCTTGGCAACTGACTCATATTTATACTGATTGCAATGTCCTAGGATCCTGTGATCACCTTTTGCAAACTTCTGAAAAGCAAAATCAATGGGGAAGCCAGATTCACTTAACAATCATGTTACTAACTTAGCAACCAATGGAACAGCTTGCCTTCGGAAGTTGTGGGAGCTTCATCACTTGAGACTTTCAAAAAGAGATTGGACTGCCATTTGTCAGAAATGGTGTAGGGTCTCCTGCTTGAGCAGAGGGTTGGACTAGATGACCTATAAGGTCCCTTCCAACTCTGCTAATCTGTAAAACTACAGTGATTCATTTAACAACTGTGGCAAGAAAGGTTGTAAATGGGGCAAAACTCACTTAACAAATGTCTCAACATCAGAAATGTTGCGCTCAATTGTGATAGTAAATCTAGGACTACCTATATTATTATCTATTGTTTTGGATTATACATACTGTTCTCTAGTTACATCATAAAATCCTGGATATACCTGTTATTTTCTGTAGGCAGGAATCACTATGGAAGAAAAAAAAAGAGAGAGACTTTAGAATGAACCAGGAAATCACTTCTCCACACAATTTGTGTGATATACTTTTTAAAATAATATCTCTAGTATCGCCTCTTCAAATGTCAGTCATAGCTATCGCCTTAGTCATTAGCTAAAACACTGAAAGACTTTGCACACAAAATGGGCAAATTTGCTTTGATAAAATACAATAGAAACTTTCTGTGAGAAAGTGTAATCTGATGGCAAAATATTTGAAAATATTAGATGTGGCTCATTTTTTGGATATGTACAAAATAATAAGTTGAGAATTGTACAGCTCAATCCTGAAACTGCCAGAATTTATACCAAGCAAATAAGAAAAATAAGAAAAAGATTAGCAAAGGTGTTGATTGTCTTCTGTTACAATGTGATCCACAATATTCAGGATTTCTGGCATTTTCCCTTTCCAAAATTCATTGGAGTCACTTGAATATATAGTACCTTCCTAACATTATGTATTTTTCTAAGAACTATGTTCTATCCAAACTCTATTGTAATCAAGATTGAACAGGCTGTATTATTATTTTGTGTAATTATTTTTCAGATACTTTAGAGAACTCTTCCCTTTTCCCCAAGAATACTAGGGAACTCTCAGAAACAAATAGTTCCAAAAGGGTTTGTTTTGTTTTTTTGGATAAAGTTGTAATGGTATGAAATGATAATGACAGTATTATATTATATATATATTACTGACATGTAATGTATGTTTTAATGTGGAATCCTGGGCACTAGTTGTCATTGACAATGGTCATTTTGTATCTTAGTAGTACTAAGGATCTGCTGTCATGTTGATGGAAGCAGAGGTTCCTTTTGAATGTGGCCACTCTTGCAGTACAGCAATTGCAAAAGACATGCTGCCCTGAATTCTGAACAGGATATTAGCATTCATGGAGAGAGGTGATACTGCAGTTGTAGCTGAAAGCTGGCCCAGATTCTAAAGCATGAATTTCATATATTTGTGAGAATCAGGAATGACAGACCTGAACTTTAAATGTTCACATTTTTTTTAAAAGGACTGCTGAATGAAAAGATGTGGGGATTGTACTGAGGGAGATTGGGGAATGATAATATACCTCTAAAGAGGTTTTGAATAGAAAAGAATCACACTTTCGTTTTAAGGGACATTGGAATGATTGATAAGGAAGTTGTAACTACAGTACTGGGCAAAATTAATTGAATCTGTCAAGTCTGTGTATGGAAAGTTCTAAATTCCATTCAAGACATTGACGAGAAAGCTCAACTAACTTTGATGGGAAATTGAAGAATGTTTGCATTCTGCAGAGCCGTGGTGGTGCAGTGGTTAGAATGCAGTATTGCAGATTAACTCTGCATTCCCACAGCCAGGAATTCAATCCTGACCAGTTCAAAGTTGACTCAGTCTTTCATCCTTCTGAGGTCGGTAAAGTGAGGACCCAGATTGTTGGAGGCAATATGCTGACTTTGTAAACTGCTTAGAGAGGATTGTAAAGCACTATGAAGCAGTATATATGTCTAAATGCTTTGCTATTGCTATATCCTTTAAGATACTTTTTTGTCACAGTGATTTCTGATACATGGAATCTATAACATATGGTAGTGCATTTTGCTGCCTGTCAGAAGTATTTATCTTTTTGATCTAATGTTAACTTGAACCACATTTGTCTGAGTGAATATGTAAATATTATTAAAGAAGATAAATGAAAATACTAAAAGAGTTTTGTTGTTATAAAATTGTCTTTTTCATTTGCTCTCCTTTTAACTTTGCCCTGCGGTCACCTCTGAACTTAGGAACCAAGGTGTCCACTGACTATAATGGATCAGGCATACTCCAAATTATATTAGTTATCTGAAGCTTTTTAGTACCTGAATATTTTCCCATTACAGTCGTACCTTGGTACTCAACTGCTTTGAAACTCATCAAATTTGGTACTCAATGCATTTTGATGGCTTAACATACTCAACATACTCCTCTGATGGCTGGAGTGAACTTCCATTTATGTTTCTCATCGAATCTCATCTAGAATATATGCTATTAATATTTTGAGTAATAATACCTTCAGAAATTAGTGCAAGTGATGTCCTTTGTAGCAAAAAAGGGTAGCAAAAAGTTCCAGTAAGAATGTCAGTCCTCACTAAAATGTTAGAAAGAAAAGGAAAGGTCAATATCCATGGTGCAGTTTCCATCATGGATAACCATTATGTCAATTTTTCACAGATCTTTTGGATTCTCAATCACAATTTTTACACTCATTTCCATTTTTGCCTTTTTCTACTAAGCTTTAGATAGCTTGTAGCCAAATATCTGCTTATACTGTATATAGTGAATACCCACCGGTTTGCAGATGCATGCAAGTGGTACTTACCTGCTAAGTTTCAGGTAAAATTTAGTATAACATAGTAAAGGAATTATTATATCAGTAAAGTCATACCCAATACTGTAGAAAATAGATCCCTTTAGACATGTTACTGGCATGCCTTCAAACAGTTCCTTTTTTAAAATAATAGTTGATAATGTAGCTTCCGCCAACCTCTGCACAACGTTGTTGATTTTGGGTAGGAACAGGGGTGAAGAAATTGCTTTGGGTAACTTCATAGTAAAAACAAGACCAGTAGCCGACTGTGACTCAGATCATGAGCTTTTTGTTGCAAAATTTAGGGTTAAATTGAAGAAAGCACTAGGCCACACAGGTATGAACTAAATCATATCCCTGATGAATATACAGTAGAGGTGACAAATAGATTTAAGGAATTAGATCTGATAGACAGAGTGCCTGAAGAACTATGGACAGAGGTTCGCAACATTGCACAAGAGGTAGCAACTAAAACCATCTCAAAGAAAAAGAAATGCAAGAAAGCAAAATGGCTGTCTGAGGAAGCATTGCAAATAGCCGAGGAAAGAAGGGAAGCGAAAGGCAAGGGAGAAAGAGAAAGATACACCCAATTGATACACACTGCAGAATTCCAGAGAATAGCTAGAAGAGATAAGAATGCCTTCTTAAATGAATAGTGCAAAGAAATAGAATAAAACAATAGAATAGGAAGGACCAGAGATCTCTTCAAGAAAATTGGAGATATGAAGGGAACGTTTCATACAAACATGGGCATGATAAAAGACCAAAATGGCAGGGACCTAACAGAGGCAGAAGAGATTAAGAAGAGGTGGCAAAATTACACAGAAGAACTATACAAGAACGAGCTTAACGTCCCTGATAACCATGATGGGGTGGTCACTGACCTCGAGCCAGACATTCTAGAATGTGAAGTCAAATGGGCCTTAGGAAATCTGAGCAACAACAAAGCTAGTGGAGGAGACAGTATCCCAGCTGAGCTATTAAAAGACGATGCAGTAAAAGTGCTACACTCAATTTGCCAGCAAATTTGGAAAACTCAACAGTGGCCACAGGATTGGAAAAGGTCAGTTTACATTCCAATTCCAAAGAAAGGCAATGCTAAAGAATGTTCAAACTATCGAACCATTGCACTCATTTCACATGCTAGTAAAGTTATACTTAAAATCCTACAAGCTAGGCTCCAGCAGTATGTGGATCGAGAACTACCAGAAGTACAGACAGGATTTCGAAGAGGCAGAGGAATTAGAGATCAAATTGCTAACATACGCTGGATCATGAGAAAACTAGGGAGTTCCAGAAAAACATCTAATTCTGCTTCATTGACTATGCTAAAGCCTTTGATTGTGTGGATCAAAACAAATTGTGGCAAGTTCTTAAAGAGATGGGAGTACCAGACCATCTTATTTGTCTCTTGAGAAATCTATATGTGGTTCAAGAAGCAACAGTGAGAACTGGACATGGAATCACTGATTGGTTCAAAATTGGGAAAGGAGTCCAGCAAGGCTGTATATTGTTGCCCTGCCTATTTAACTTATATGCAGAGCACATCATGAGAAAGGCGGGGCTAGATGAATCAAAAGTTGGAATTAAGATTGCCAGGAGAAATATCAACAACTTCAAATATGCAGATGATGCCACTCTAATGGCAGAAAGTGAAGAGGAACTAAAGAGCCTCTTGATGCGGGTGAAAAAGGAGAGTGCAAAAGTTGGCTTAAAACTCAACATTAAGAAAACTAAGATCATGGCATCCGGCTCTCTCAATTCTTGGCAAATAGATGGGGAAGAAATGTAGGTAGTGACAGATTTTATTTTCCTGGGCTCCAAGATCACCGCAGATGGGACTGCAGCCAAGAAATTAAAAGACCATAGCCTTGACTGGGAAGGCTTCCTTCTGGGAAGGAAGCTATGACAAATCTAAACAGCATACTAAAAAGCAGAGACATCATGCTGCCAACAAAAGTGCGTATAGTCAAGGCTATGGTTTTCCCAGTTGCAATGTATGGCTGTGAAAGTTGGACCATAAGAAAGGCTGAGCGTCAAAGAATTGAGGCCTTTGAACTATGGTTGGTGCTGGAGAAGACTCCTGCGACTCCCTTGGACTGCAAGGTGATCAAACAGGTCAGTCCTAGAGGAGATCAATCCTGACTGCTCTTTAGAAGGCCAGATCCTGAAGATGAAACTCAAATACTTTGGCCACCAAATGAGAAGGAAGGACTCATTGGAGAAGAGCCTAATGCTGGGAAAGATTTAGGACAAAAGAAGAAGGGGACGGCAGAGAATGACGTGGCTGGATGGAGTCACTGAAGAAGTAGGCATTAGCTTAAATGGACTCCGGGGGATGGTAAAGGACAGGAAGGCCTGGAGGAACATTGTCTATGGGGTTGTGATGGGTCAGACATGACTTTGCAACTAACAACAACAACAACAACCTTCCTGATTAAGATGATTTAAAATGTGATGTTTGGTCTGGGTGAGGGGCGGGTTCCTAATTTTTTTTACTACCACTCCGTGGGCGTGGCTTATTTTGTGGGTGTGGCTTGCCAGCCCTGTGACCGGGTGGGCGTGGCTTCTCAGACTGCTGAAGGGAGGGTAACTGAAATAGGTCCTGCCGCCCATTCCTCCTCCCCTCAGCAGCTCGAGAAGCCTCAAATGTGTGAAAATGCCTAGGATCATCACCGCATGTTCATGGCTTCTTGGACTGCTGAAGGGAGAGGAACGGAGATAGGTCTTGCTGCCCATTCCCCCTCCCCTCAACAGCTTGAGAAGCCTCAAACGTGCGAAAATGCCTAGGATCATCACTGCGCGTTCGTGGCTTCTCGGACTGCTGAAGGGAGGAGAATGGAGATAGCTCCTGCTGCCCATTCTTTCAGCGTCTCACGCACTCCGTCAGCCATCCTCCCCTGCTTGGACTCACTGTAGGGTAGGAAGGCAGCACATGAGCAGTGCCGGAAACTCGGCTTCTGGGCATGCGCAGAAGAAAATTTTAAAATATATATATATTTTTTAAAAAAATGGCAGTGCCCAGGCCGCAACCGACCGCACCGGTACTGTGATGTCACCAGTGGGCTGCTACCGGTGCTATAGAGTGGACCGCACTGGTAGGAACCCACCACTGGTCTGGGTTTAACAAAATTGGATTCTTTGCCATATGCTTTCTGTGGCTTTTACTGTATCCAGAGTAGTCTTAGAATATAAGCCGCCCAGAGTCCTTCGGGAGTTGGGCGGCATAGAAGTGTGAACAAACAAACAAATAAATAAATGACAATCAATTTATTATACAATTTATTTTTATTTTAAGTTTTGATTTACTATGCCTCTCCCCAAAGGGGGGGATATACAGTTTAAACTATTTGGAATTCATGCAAAACAGGCTACTGTAAAATTTTATTTCTTTTAATGTAAAAAATAATAGGAGAAGGATTTCATTGCATTGTGATATATACATTTCTGTTCCCCCCCTGACTATTTCATACAGTGGGGATTGACATCCTTCCCTTCTGCATTTTGTTTAAAGAATTTCAATTTCTTCTAGCTCTGACATTCTGGATGCTGTGCCATGTTCAGGAATAAATGCATTAAAGGGTGGAGATGCTCAAGTGACAAATTACAGGTCAGGTATTTCAATGGAGAAATGTCTCAATTTAAATTTGCTGACTAAACCTGCTCTGTTCATTGGGAAAGTAAGGTGTTTACTGCCACTTATGCTACAGTGTGGCTCTGGAGGACGGTGGATTCATATGCCTTCCTGCTTCAATTGGTTTTTTCCCCCAGAAATACAAGCAACTGAACTTTAGGATTGGAGAAAATGGAGAATTATCATCCCCACCAGCTCGGTTGGGGAAATAAGAAGATGGTTACAAAGCTGGGATCGATTACATGTTTTGACCCTATCAATGAGTTTCAGAAAGGTTTTGAATTCAGGCCAAATGTTTTCAAGAGGATCCAGAGGCTCTGCTTTTGTCAACGGGCACAGCTCCCTGGGGAAACCTTTGTGAGTTTTGCTTCTGCTTTGTGGGAGTTGGCACTACTCTGCGACTTTGGACCTTTGCAGGATGACCGTGTGCTTGACCAGCTAATTGAGAAAGCAAGAGATTGGAGAATTAGGGAGACTCTCCTTACCCAAATAAATTCACTGACTCTGTCCGGAGCCGTAGAGCTTGGCTCACAAATGGAAACAGCTTTCAAAGCAGCACCAACTAGAATATCACCGGCAGTAGATCAGTGGAAACATCGGATTATCAGCAGTAGAAACTGGAGAATGAAATGCTTTCAGCATTATGGCATGCTGCAGCAAAGGACAGGAAAAGGGTTGCTGTCGCGATGGTCACATGGAACTAAATGCGGTCTGGTCAAAAAGACTTTCCACAATTGCCACAGCGTAATGCAGTTTAGGGCATCAAGCAAATTGGTATGTTTTTAACAGCACTGATGATGCACATTTGACATGCTAATATTAACTATGTTGTATGGTGTTTCATTTTTTATATGTTTGATAAGTCGAAGGAATGCTTATCCAACTTACGAATGACGAAAAACTGGGTAGAGGCAGCTAATGCAGAAGCAAAATTCAAAACCGTTACAAGAAGTTTAAAACCATGTAGTATTTACGTAAGAGAAAGGAATAGATGTTTTTATTTAAGAAGAGGTATTCTATTAAAAATATAAATGTACCTGTATTGGAGGATAGTCGCATTGCTAACAGTACTTGTGAAAAAGATTAATATGAATGAACAGTGTGACATGGCTGGTAAAAAGGGAAATGCAATTTTAGGCATTTGCCAATCCATGGGAAAGAGTACAAGGAGTACTTGGTCAGGCTCCATTCTGAGTAGTGTGCTTTCTGGTTGTTTTTCATTGCCCCAGAAAGAAGAATATGGATAATGTTCTTAAGCTGAATGGAAGAAAAGCTTCCTAAGAGTAAGAGCAATTTGATGATAGATCCCATTATAGAGAGGCTTCTCTTTCTTAGAGCTTGTTGGGGGAGAATTGATAGAGCCTTCTGCCTGTGATGCTTTAATTTGAGAAGTAGACCCAATGGCCTAAATGACTTATTCTAACTCTCTTGATTCCATAAGGCAAGCAACATACCAATGATAAATCCATATATTATATGTAAGGAGCTAATATATTGGTTATCATTCTAGGATAGTTTAATAGCATAGCCTAAGTTTAAAACTTCAAATTAACTGCTTCTTCCATCCTTTTTAAAAGCAACCTATTCATTTGTTTCTGGTTTCCAGAGCACCATCAATTTTTGATTGATAATTATGTATTCATTTATTTCTGTTTATTTGCTATGAACAATTTAGATGAGGATTTCAGCCAAATGATTTTTTTTGTTTTTAAAAATATTCAGATAAATAAATAAATAAAATATCTAGATAAGACAATAGCTCACTTTTTAAGAGAAATATATAATATTGTCAGCCTTCCAAGACTAGGAAACTAAACTCACAAATGTCAGTACTATTATCTTACCATTATTTTGGTAGCAACTCTTCCTCCTATTCCTTAAGTTTTTTCTTTTTGCTCATTGCACTTATACATTCACTATAGAATTCACTTCCACCATTTTGAAGTGTTTTATTTTATTTACTAAAATCGGTATGCACTTCAGTCAAAGACTCTGGATGGCCTAGAACTGCTTAAACCCAAGATTCACAAAAAACCCGAGACATAATAAAAACAGTAAACGAACAGGGCCAATATGATTAATACAATTGAAAAGTGCAATTCTAACTAATCCCTAAATATTTGAGGTTTAAAATTTTTCTGAAGTATGCCAGATCAGGAATGATCATAAGAAAGGATATCTCTGTTTGCATCTTTCTGTGCTTTGTTTATTGTTAGGCAGAACAATTAAATAAAAACAATGTATTTTGGGCAATGTCTGTCTTGTGGTTGTCATATGGACATAGGATTGCAATGGTATAAAATTTCATTACGGTAGCACAATGGTATTATTAGGATGCATTAATTATTATACCTTATTATATTATAAAACCATTATTTCTTGCAATTTGTAGTGTTAGATATTTAAACATTGGTTTGAAATTACTATAATTCATCCTTTTTTTCTGGAGAAACTTCAATGTGAAGATACTGGTAGAACTGGTATTTTTGTTTGTTTGTTTTTGCCATACTACTTCCTGTCAAAGAACAGCTGGGTTTTTGATTGTGACAAAATATCTTGTTGTGGAAGGTTTCCAAGGACTAGAATTTGTGGAGGCTGCATGACTGAATCATAGACACCTACTTCTTGCTTGCATTAAGATAGACAAGTTACAGACAAGTTAACTGTTGGGGAAGAACCTTACACATCAATCACCTGGGAAGATACTCTTTGTGCAGCCAATGTGGGTGTGTCAAGATTCTGCTGGTTTTTCAATTAAGTGTGAATGACTTTGTGGAAAAGTCAAATTCATATTGCTAACACTATTTCAAGAAACAGATTGCTTAGAACACTATGAGTTTTGCTCCTGGCTGAAACGAATATTTTCTTGCAGCCTTAGTTCTGTAAAATTCCACAGGGTAATTCTCTAACAGTGAACCAAGTGGTTTAAGAGCAAAAAGTTTATGATGGTTGCTTATTAAAGATTATATCAAACAAATATGAATAATACAAAAATCTAAAACAGAAATACATTTAAAAAGGGAAAAAAATTCTTCTCATCCCTAGTATATACTGTATTTTTCGGTGTATAAGACGCACCGAAATATAAGACACACCTTAATTTTGGGGGAGGAAAACAAGGAAAAAAGGCCTCTGCCTCCAAGCAATTTGCCAAACACCAAACAGCAAACAGCACAGATGATATACACTGTTTGCTGTGTATTTCTGTGCATGTGTGCCTGACCCATAGAAATAGCAAAGAATTGGAGAAATGTACATTATGCCAGAAAGTTTTCTTAAATATAGTCACACTAACTCTTCCCAATTATTTAAATAGATCTACTCCAAGATAACTAAACTCTAATACTAAGCAGGACACTTACATTTCAGACTATACTTGTACAGAGCTGTTAAAATTAGTTAAAATTTCGGTGGAAGTATACAAATTTCTGGAAGCATACATTATTCTCTATTATTTAAAAGAAGATACAATAGCACTGGGCCTCTTCAGAGCAAGCATTTATTTTAAAAAGCTTCTTTATTTTGTTAAGTTGTCTATATTTACAGCGATCTCCAACCTTGGCAACTTTAAGACTTGTGGACTTCAACTCCCAGAATTCCACAGCCAGCAAAGCTAACAAAGCTGGCTGTTGAATTCTGGGAGTTGAAGTCCACAAGTCTTAAAGTTGCCAAGGTTGGAGACCCCTGGCTCTAGAACAATTATAAAGCAGTCTTTAAAAAATAAGTCTAATAATTTGAACATTCTACAGACATTTATAGTTATTCACTTACCCCCTTCCATCCAGTTCAGCAAAAATAAAAAGCATGTCTAATCTCTCCCAGCTATTTGCCTCTTTGCAGTTAGTTTCACTTTCATTTTCCCACATGGCAAACCTAATCAGCTGTAGGTCGGGAACCTGCTACTGACTTGCTTGGCTTTACAGTCTCTTCCCTCTTTGCTGCAAACAGGTAAATTGCTGGAATACAGAGGCCAAAGGGTGGGGGTGGCTGGGTGGGTGGGTCTGCATTCGGTGTATAAGACGCACCCAAGTTTTCACCCTCTTTTTGGGGGTAAAAAGGTGCGTCTTATACTCCGAAAAATACGGTATGTACCTAAACCTCTGGTCCTCTACTAGAGATCTGGGAGTTTAAGGGTTCTACACAATATTTTAGCTGTTCCTAATACTATACTATTCTCCATAGTGGGTGGCGCTAGCCTCCAAGATTGGGGATGACCTCATCCATCAGCCAATCAGGACTGAGTCTGACCTCATATAAAAGCTGTCACTGTGCTACAATCCCCCTCTTTCGACTCAGTCCTAGGCCTAGGATTGTTTCTCCCAACTTCGCATTTTATCACCTTCTTCTACTCTTCTGCTTACTGATTCTTGATCAACTATCGACTGAAATTTGACTGTGAGTGTGTACCCAATTATCCTTCTTATCGGGGTACTGGGAATTCCAGGACAGGCTTCGGCTCTTCCTTCCTGATGTTACTGTCACTTGGCATTGCTACATCTATCACCACCTTTGTCTTCTGGTCCTCGTCTGCAGCCATGATGCCGGTTCATTGGCTAGTACTTGCCTGTCTATCTGGATCTGGAAGTGTCACAGGGTCTCAGTCCTGTTATTCTACACCACCTTGTGTATAATCTCCTATCCGGACTTGGGAGGGTCTAGTTCATATACTGTGCAGATTTTCCTGTACACAATGTCAACTACTTAGGTTGTCCAATTCAGTGTATACTGTTCCTGCCTGCATCTTACACCTACTTCTATGTGTTGGTTTGTATCCTCTGCATAGTCTACACCTTGTTCCTGTCTCGTGTGGTAGACCTCTGCTGCTATGGATCTGGTGCTTAGTGCCTGTTCCTATGCTGCTATGATCAGTGTCTCAATGCTGTATTTTAATTCAGGCCTTTCCAGCCACTGATAGGATTTTCAAATGTCTGCCACCTCAGCTATGTGTTGAATTTGAGTGCAAACTTCTGTACATTGTGAGGAGCTTCAGATCTTAACGTTGGCAGCTTCTATGTCCTTCTTTGGCCAGTTCACTTCACAGGCAGAGTATCTGATTACTGGCAGTTTAAGAACATGTTGATGCAATGGATCTTGTTTTCCCATTGATTTGTCTCTTCACGACCTGCCTTATCCGTTGGTGGTATTTGGATGATGTTGTTTTCCTTGTCTCCTCATTATGGTTCCCGTGTGACTATGGGATACTAAGATATTTGTATCTGCTGTGTGTGTCTGCTGTATTGCCTAATATTGTCTACATCATCAATCATAACTATTTTGTCTCACTTGATTGTCATCCGGCTACACTTCTCCAGTCTGAATGACATCCTAAAGTCCTCACTGTAGATTTGTGTCAAGTAGATCAGCAAGTTGATGTCTCATTTATTCTTAGCAGACAGCTTGGTGTCATCCATGTGGAAAAAGTGGCTGAATAGTAGGTTACACTCCTGAACTTGTACCCATATCCCGTCCTTGGGATTATCATATGAGCCGCGGTGGCACAGTGGTTAGAGTGCAGTACTGCAGGCTACTTCTGCTGATCACCAGCTGCCAGCAGTTTGGCAGATCGAATCTCACCAGGCTCAAGGTTGACTCAACCTTCCATCCTTCTGAGATTGGTAAAATGAGGATCCAGATTGTTGGGGGCAATATGCAGACTCTGTAAACCACTTAGAGAGGGCTGTAAAGCACTATGAAGTGGTATATAAGTCTAAGTGCTCTTGCTATTGCTATCTGGCATCAGCAGTAACAGTGCATCAACTTGGTATATGTTGTACTTGATGGCTACTTATGTGAGTTGTCTTGAGTTGACTTCCTGTGTTGTCTTCTATAACCCGTTGAAGGAGGGCCTTAACATCCTATGGCAGTGTTGGTGAACCTTTTCGGCACCGACTGCCAAAACGGTAGCGCGCGTGGGGGAAGCACCGGAAATGGAAGAGCAGCTCCCTGGTGTGCACACGCGGGAGTGCTGGAAATTGGAAGAGCAGTTCCCCGGCATGCATGGACACGCTGGAAAGCTGAGCTTCCAGTTTCCAGTGTGCGCATGCGCGCCGGTCACCTGGTCTTCTGGTTTTTGGCATGCATGCGTGCGCGAAGACCAGCTGGCTGGCGCAAAGAGCAACAGGTGATGGCTGGCATGCCCAGAGAGATGGCTCTGCGTGCCACTTCCGGCACGCATGCCATAGGTTCGCCATCACGGTCCTATGGACTTTGAGTAGTGCCTGGTAAGCACAAATCTATGTATGTAGCATTGAGTCATAGGCTTTCCTGTCATCAATCCAGCTGTGCTCAGATTGGTTGGTCTAGACTTTGAGTCTTGAGCAACTGCTCTATCTATGAGCAACTGGTGTTTTGTGACTCTGGTATTATTCCCAATGCCCTTCTGAGCTGTGCTCATGTACTGGCCCATATATTCCTTTAGCTTGGTTGCTGTGATGCTTGATAGGACTTTCCATGTTGTGGGGAAGCAGGTTGTTGGCTGATTGAATGGTACTGTTTCCTTGTAGGGCTCTTTCATGATCAGCACTATTCTTCCTTGTGTTAGCTAGTCTGGGTGGGAGCCTGCAGCTAACCTCTAAGCTGCTGGGCATTCTTTAGCCTGTAGGTGTGGATCATGTCTGGGCCAGGTGCTGTCCAGCTCTTCATGTTCTTAAACTGCTGCTGGGTATCTGCTACTGTGATGGTGACTGCTTCTAGGAGATTTCAGTGGTCTGTTCTCTGGTCCTGCAGCCACTTTGCAGCAGTATTATGTGGACTGTTTCTTCCATATGTTTATTTATTTATTTATTAGTTGCATTTATATGCCACCCACTCCACAGAGACTCTGGGTGGCTCACAACAGTAAAAATTCACATGCAACAACAAATATAAAAAGCATTAAAAACAATAGATATTAAAACATTAAAAAACATTAAAAACCATAATTTAAAAACCCATACAATAAATCATTCATGGGGCCAAGAGTGATCGGTGTTGTATTATTGGCCCCAGACCTGTCGACAAAGCCATGTTTTTACTGCTTTTCTGAAATATGTTCTTCCAATACTGTTCACTTTCTTCTGTTGCTGGGCTTTGCTATTACTTTGTTGTTGCTTTTCAGTTGGATGTCTCTTTGGAGAACAAGCATCTGTCCTTTTGCATTTGCTTCTCTAGTGTACCTCCTTAGCTTGGTAGCCAGTGCTGTGAGTTTTTGTTTAGCAGTCTCTAGAGCAGGGATGTCAAACTCGATTTCATTGAGAGCTGCATCAGGGTTGTGTTTGACCTTGGGGTGTGGGGGGGCGTGGCCAGAGTGGGCATGGCCAGCTCGACATCACCCATGTCGGGTCACCTGTGATGGCCAAGGCGGTGCTGGGGGGATCCTCCTGCAGCCCTCTGCCAGTGAAAACAGAGCTTGGGAGGGCCGCACATGGCAGAGGGCTGCAGGAGGCTGTTGCAGCTGAAAATGGAGCTTGGGAGGGCAGTGCATGGCCCTCCCGAGCTCCGTTTTTGCTGGCAGAGGCACCAAGGGTTGCTCCTTCACTGTTTCCAGGGTGGTCCCATGGGCCAGATCTAAGCACCTCGCAGGCTGGATCCGGCCCTTGGGCCTTGAGTTTGACACCCCTGCTCTAGACTTTAGATAAAGTCAGGCTCTTATATTTGTTTCAGTAGCTGAGTCTTAACTTTAATCTTCACACCTTCTGTAATTCCATCAGCTGATTAACCTCTGTCCGAGTTATCTTGATCTTAGCTTTTAACCTCATTTTCCAGAAAGGTTTTTTTTTTTACAATGTAGCTACAATTGAACCATAATTTTAAAGTGTAATTTGTTGTTTAAAAATTGGGTCATAATGATGAAATAAAAGAAAGTTATATAAATTCAGTGTGAATATGTTTTGCTTGATTCTAGTATTGGAAAATACATATCCTTGACAGAAGACAGAGACTATATTTTTCTAGGACAAAAAACCCAACACCACTTATTAATGATCACTACTGTAGTTCTGGCCATTTCTATTCATTTATTTTTCATGAATTATCATGTAGTTAAATGATCTCCAATGAAATATCTAACAAATTATATATATATATAATTATATATATATATATTAAATAAAGCATCAAGCACCTATACAAAGTTAAAAACACTATACATAAAATGTAGTTAAAAATAAATGTAGTTAAATGTAGTTTAAATCTTTTGACAAATTCTTAATGCAAAAGCTAACAAATGTAAACATATTTAGAATTGTCCAGTAGAGGGAGCCATTAAACTTTACACATCCACATTTTTGGGGAATGAACTGTTATTTAGTTGGAACAGATGACATTTAATCTCAATTGATCTAGTATGCACTGACTATCAGTACAGTTTGTATACCAACCGAGTCGGGTGGGGCAGATTTCCCTTCCACATAACAGAGAATTTCTATCATTAAAAAAAAAATCTGTAACAAAGATAAATGCTTAAAAGAAAGGTAAGGGTAACGTTATCTTCAAATATGAAAAATTATTCTAACCAAAGCACTCTACTTGTAAATTGTATAGATTACAAAGCATTGTAATGACCAGTAAAAATCCACCAAATATTAAAGCAGTTTTGAAAATTATTTGGAAGATGTGATTTAGCTTTTGCACAATACAGTACAATGTCCACAAAATGCCACCAATGGCATTGTACAATGTGCTCTTATGGGCAATTATAGCATTGTTTCTCAACTGTAGCAACTTAAAGATATTTAAATGTCAACCCTCAAAATTTCTCAGTCAACACTGCATTTGATGTATCAAATTGTCTCTTTTCGTTCCAATTCTGGGGACATTAGTGGGATCCATACCTGTTATAAATTAATCTTCTTAATACAAGACTCTATTGTTGATTAATTTATCATCTTTTTATAGGCCTCAGAGCCAGTTGACAACTGCACAAGTGAAGGAGAGATCGAAGAAGACCAGAATTCTTCAATCCCAGATACATCAGAGCTGGAGATATGTGGATCAGGCCAGGAAACAGATGAAGACTATTTTGAAACCCAGTCACATCAAAGTGAATCACTGTCAGATATCAAGACAGAGCCTTATGAAAGTGTCTCAGACTCGGAGTCCATTGCCAGTGATGTCACTAGAGAACCCAATCTTCCTTCAGAAATAGAAGAACCATGGCATAAGCATTCCAAAACAAAAGGAGATAGGTCTCCTCCCAAGTGTTTCACAAAAGAGTTTGGATTTATTCAGAAGGAAAGTGTGGAATTCCCTTCAGTCTTACAAGTAGCAACAAGCAAATATGCATTGGAGTTATTAGCACCAGAATCCAAAATTGAAGACGTCAAAGGAAAGGAGCAGGTATTACCTTACAGTATTACCTCCACAGGGTCAAAGGCTAATAAAAATGATTTTGTGTTACAGACTGAAGCTTTGTTAAAAGTGGGGACAAAATCTGCAAACAGAGAGGCACACTTCTATACCCGTTCAGAGGATCAAATTAAAGGTGCCAGTAGCAAAGAGAGAATGAGCCCAGAAGCAGTAACATTGGTGAATCTCAGAACAAACTCTGAAAGCTCTTTGAATTTTTCTGAAACTTGCTGTTCCTGCTCAGACACAGTTTCCAGAAACAGTTTACCCAATATTCATTTAGAAACAAATGGAAGTTGGAAAAGATATAATGAATCTTCCAAAAGGAGGTATAAAAAAAATTGTATATTTAATACCGAGTATAGTCAGAAGACTATTTTTGACAGTGAAGAAACTGTAGAAACAAATTTGTATGGCAGAAAGCAGAAACTCACAGATTTTAAATCTACATTTTTGGTGCCTTCCACAAAGCCAGGAAATTTAGCAATGAAATCCTGGCATAGTTCTCCTGGAAATATAAACGGTCAAGATATCAGAGAACATATCAGTGATTGTCTTTGTGTGGCAGATAAATTAAGCCAATCATGCTCCACATTGCCCCTAAAAGAATCAGATCACGTTCATATTAAGGAAAACATAGACTGTTCAAAAACATCCTTAAAAGTGGGAAAAGACACAAATATTAAAGGGTTATTTCTTACTCCTCACTTGACTTCAAATAAAAATGTACAGAAGCAAACAGAAAACTTCCATGGGACCAACAAATCCCAGCTCTGTGGCCTTACAACAAAAGGAACGGATACATTTGAATGTCAGTCTTTGGTGTTGTCCCAGCTGCCAAATTCCTCAGAAAACAATTCTAAAAAGAAGAATTTTTCAAATAGGGGATGTATATCAACACATGTAAATGCCAATGTAGTGTTAAAAAAACATCTGAAATCAAAGGATCAGATAGAAATTAAAGGGTTGTCTCCAAATCACATTAGTTCTGAATCTCACATCTGTGATGTTCATGTCTCAGAAAGATACATAGATAAATGCAATGTGGCAAATAAATATGATAATACTTGTGTTGTTCATGCTTCCATGATTAATGCAGATGTGAACAAGGAAAGCAAATGCATCAAAACTCAAAACCTTGAGGCTTTTCTCACAGCATCTGAACGGAGAAGTAAATATGGGCCAAATGTAGGCCGTGAGAAGACAGCTGAGATTCTGACATCAAATGGAAAAGATTTTAGAGAACAGGAACCCAGCGCATCTAATATATTAATATATCCTTTGAATCATCTCAATGATACAGAAAAGAAGGCTTGCAATTGCAGTAATGTTGATGAAGATGTTGATGTCGCTGCTTTTGAAGTAGCACTAATGCCACATTATATGTGCCAGAAGGAAAAATCAGATAACATTTCTGAGTTAAAAGCTTTATTGATGGAAACCCCTGGTCAAGAACTATTGCAAACAAATGTTGAAGTTGAGAACTCTTTGGCTAAATTTACTGAGATACTAGAGCATGATAATTCAAACTCTCATCTCATCACCATCATGGATGCCACAAAATCAGAAGAATCTCCAAACGGAAAGTCCAGTTGTACAAATGACATGTTTTCTGTGCAGGTGTTGCCATACAATGAAGATGAATCCCTAGTTAAGATGGCTCCTGAGGAAAGTTCAAGAAACACACATTGTGAAGCGGATGCAAACATGCTGAACTCACTGTCTTTGCCAGTCGCTGCAAAATCTACGGAAACTAGTTTGGTGAACAATACATCCACAACTAAATTACTTTTAGAAAGTACTGTGCAAACTCGAAAAGAAGAGGGGTGCATAGATATTTTGTCCTTGGCCCTGCCTGCAGCAAATAGAGACATATCACTAAGAAAACCATGTCAGTTGAATGGTGATTCTGTCTTAGAGACAGTACAAATAACAAACCATGAATCTCAAACTCGTGGCTATACAACAATGGATGAATCTATGACTACAAATGCAGAACAGGATGCTTGTGTAAATATTGCAAGAACACAGGAAATAAATAGTATAAATATATTGTGCCAAGACATTGTTGTTGATGGTGAGACTCATCTTCAAGGAAATAAAATCAATGCTAAGCAAATTATTGGGGAGGAAGACTCCAAAATCTGTGATGTAATACATGAGGAAATTGCTGTTTCTCTCAAATCAGAATCATATGAAGTTTTTTCAACAGAAAATTCAAAGTGCATTAGTAAAAACTACAACATGAATGTGAATCCAGATATCTGTGACACTTCAGTGAAAACTGACACACAAGATAATAGCATCAGTGGCCTAGATAATATCAGCATGGGAAGTGCAAATAGTGAAGAGATGGACAATAATATAATTAACTTTTTTGGTAGTAACAATAGTTTTTATAAGGCAGTACAGAGAATCAACAAAGTGGGTGCCATAGAAAAGTCTGTTAAGTATTCTAAATTTTTAGCTTTTCCCAAGATGGCATCCTTCAGGAAATCTAAGCTTACATCTCCTGACGATCAAGACAACATGAAAACTAAGGAAGTAACATTTGATAGTGATAAAGCAGATGAAGTAGAAGATAATTGGAAAGACCTCAATTCATCCAGTTCTACTTTGCAAAACAAGGATCAATGCCTTGCAGAATATTCAGACGACGACGATTTATTCTATGAAAGACCTGCTGGACTTTTCAATAGAATTAGTCTGAGAAAAGCTTCTAGCTCTGGTCGGACACTTTTAGAAAGTGCAGGCACATATTCTTCTTCTCCCATGTTAGCTAGGGTAAAATGTGGGGAAGGAACAACTTTAGGATTTGTAGAGAACAACAATAATGAGTTTACTGAGTACCCTGAAGTCCGGAAATCCTCTCCAGAGAATGATTTTAAATGTAACAAAAGCATAGATAGCAAAAAATTCCGGAGCCGATTGGCCTTGGCCCATAGATCCTTTTCAAGTTTTTTTGAATCTAAAACTCTGGAAAAGGAAAATGCTCCACAGAGTCCAAAAATTTCCTTAAAAAATGAAAAAGTGAAAGTGCACCAATCTTGGAAAGCTTTTCTAAAAAGCAAGGAGGCAGATAGCCTGAAGCAAAATCCCTGTTCATATGGGAGCTCTGGAAACTTCAGTAGGAAAACACTGAAGGAAAAAAAGGAGTATCAAAATGGACAAGAATTTTTTAAACCCAGTGTTTCTAATGGCTCATCTACAGGAGTTGGGCAGTCCTATTCCTTTGGATCTGCTGACTTTCTACCTATAGACACCAGGAGGAAGAGGTCATCCTATAGCCCAGATTGTAGTGGGAAAGAGAAAATGATGGGCAATGATGGGAATACCTCCTATGAAGAATTCTGGCTGAAATCTCCAATCACTCCAATTGATCTGCAGTCGTCATTTCCCCATTTCACTCCTTCTTGCCCCCAGTTGTCAATGTATGAACGTAAAGACATGCCATGCAGGCCTATGAGTCCCAAGCCACAGAGTCCTCGAACTGCTCATCAGCGCATGGGCTTCCATTATCCTGGTAAATTAAGTTCAACTTCATTGATCTCTCTTGGAAATATCTCTGTTATTGATGGCGGTTTGGAAGCACCCGGGAGGCCAAAGACATTGAAACCTAGATCTAGTTTCTTGCAGTCCATGCACTCATTAGATAATGACTATTTGAGAGAAGACAGTGGGATAAGCAGCCAGTCACAGATCAGCTTAAACACGACTACTTCTATGAGTGATATAATCAGAGATGAGGTGAGTTGCTCTGCAGGAGATTATGTGTATTGGCACTGAGTGTATGGAGGAGAATTTTTAAAAAAAATGTGTTATGTATCTCGTGGAATTCTGGGTGAAACTGGATGTCATATTCAATGTTATAAATTCCATGGTTTGAAATAACTTTAGAAACTTGCTCACAAAGACATATGGCATCAGAACTATTCATTTGTGTAAATTCTTCAGGGAATTTGGAAATAAGATGAGACAATAATTTAGGATTTTGGTTATCAGAAAAAAATATTTAGAGCTAACTACTTCATTTTCACGTTTCATAAGTATGTGAGGATACGGTATTGTAGTCATAGATTTGCTTTCAGAAGTGACCTTTGAAAAACTGTGCTGAAAGAGTGCTTCTTTTCATTTCTAGACAGATGCCGGTTTTTCATTTTAAATACCTGGGTTAAAATTCAATGATGGTAATTTTCTCTGTTACTGTCTTTTAATGAGGGGTTAGGGTTTTTTTTTTAACTTTCAGTAAAGATGTACTATACGAGGCCACATTATCTGTGCAATTATGCTGCAACCATGCATTCAGATCAGGAGGTACTTTGCAGGATCCAGAGAAGGCTCATATTACCTGCCTTCCTGTAGAGAAGACAACGGGATGGGCAAACATTAAACTACTGTCAGGGGTGAAATTCAGCAGGTTCTGACAGGTTCTGGAGAACCGGTAGCGGAACTTTTGAGTAGTTTGGAGAACCCGCAAATACCACCTCTGGCTGGCCCCAGAGTGGAGTGGGAATGGAGATTTTGCAATATCATTCCCCCAGGGGTGGGGAGGGAATGGGGATTTTGCAGTATCCTTCCCCTGGAGTTGGGTGGGAATGGAGATTTTGCAGTATCTTTCCCCTGCCATGCCACCAAGTCACGCCCACAGAACTGGTAGGGAAAATTTTTGAATTTCACCCCTGACTACTGTCCATTAGTTCTTGAGAGGCAGAAAGGTATGCTGGCATAAATGGTTCTGTCCTGATGGCTGAGCCCTATTCTGCCAATGTAATAAGAATGGTGCCCAGTGTAGTTCTTTCTGTTTAAATGTAGGAGAAGTTAAGAAAGCACTTGGTGGCTTTCTCTGACTTTACAGCCCTTTCTACCAAGCAGGAAAGTAGCCTCCAATCATTTCCCCCTATACAGTATGTGCTGCAACAGATCTCACTGAGGGTAAGGAAGTTCATGGTGTGTTTAGCCAGCTGTCAAGGTGCCTATCTAACAGGTTATGATGTATCAATTAGGCTACAAGCACAAGGGAGACTGTAGGTTGAAACAGGAGTGAATTGATAGGAAAAAATGCTCTATCTTAAACTAATGCTGCTAGGGAATGGTAATGAGTCCACCTCTGTCCTCATGGTCAACAAACTTAGAAGTAGCCCATAAATTGTAGCCCAGAACAGAGCAGGCAAAATGGTGCTTCCGGAAAGTAATAAAACCAGGAAAAGTATGGCCAAACCTTTATGAGCAGAAGCAGTGAGAAAAAACTAACCTGTGTAGCACAGGAATAGCATCTGTCAGAGATGACAATCCAGTATTTAAACACAAGTCTAGTATTCTTCCAAAACAGTGCTAAATCCATAGTTATAAGGACCCTGTATAAGGCTCTGAAAATTGCTGCACAGGCATTTTGCTGGCAGATGCTACTGCAGAAGCCAGATGGCAGATTTTTCAGCAACGAAAGCCCCAATGGCCTCGGGAAAACAATGCCCAGTGACCAGAGAAGGGAGGATCATGTCTGTAGCAATTTTAAGTGGCCAGGTGGATTTCTATATAGTGCATATGTATATAGATAGTTATATACATCTATATAATAATTACATAGAAGTTTGTTGAACTACTTTTTGTAGAACTTACATCTGTAAATCTAATTTCTGGCTGAAATAATAGAAAGGAAAAAGGGACATAGTTCTTAAGGGAAGGCAGCATTCCAAAATTAGAGAGGCATCCAAGTGTACAAAGCAAGTTTAGATAGATGGAGAAAAATCTTGTTATCACTAGGGAAGATAGGGAACCCTCACAGCTAAATATAACTTTATTGTGCCCTCTGGAGGCAAGGTTTTATATTGCAAGATGTTCCTTAATATAGGCCCAACAACAGTTATCATACACAGAGAATTCAAAGGATGCTTAAGAAAATAGCTAATTGAACTTTGCTAATTGTATATTCTTAGCAGCAGTTTCAGTTTTAAGGAACTCTTGGTCAAAAGTCTTCTGATGCCTATCCTTCTAGATTGGTTGGCTTACTTGATTAACAATTAAAATAGTTGTTTAGAGTTGGGTTTTTTTTAATTTATTTTGTCAAGTACTGTACGTATTTGATAATATACATAAGTATAACATTATTTGAATACATAATTTGGTTACAAATAAAAGGGAACATTTGGACAGGGACGGTAGGCATGCTGGTGCGCTTATGCACGTCCCTTACTGACCTCTTAGGATTTTTCTATGTAATTTTCTATGAGTAATGTAGGTGGGAGGGGCATTTGAACTGGGACTGCGCCATAAACGAAATATGGCAAGTGAGCCCTGCCATGTGCTGCTCTGGAGCAATGTTCAAGGGTATTTTACACTATGCTGAAATATTTTTCCTCAGTGCTTATATGAGCTTTACATGAAGTTAATACAGGTGAGTGCAAATCCAGGTTTCATTTTCATTTTGCAGCATCGACACTGAATCAATAAAGACTTTATTTATAAGACATGTTATAAATGATGTTACTTTAAAAAGGGACAAATGTAATAAGATTTCCCAGATTTATAATGACTGCTTGCAGTGAGCTGCCCAAAATGGTCAACAAAGAAACATGTTTTAAAGATATTTTCACCTGTTATTTGTAAAATAGGAACATTCCCAACAAAGTGAAATTTCAGCAGAAGAGAGGTCAGGTGAAAAGCATGGTCTTCCTTACCGAAAAAAATCTGTTCAAATGCCAGGGTCTTTGGATTCAAATGTAGAGGACAAGGCCTGGATCCTTCCCTTCTATATCCAGGAGGGAAAGATAAAAAAGCACGTCCAGCAGAAGAGACACAAATCCCTATACAAATGCTTCAGCTTTGATGATACATGGATGGAGAGAAATCGAAAAAGGACCTTTCTGAAAGAGACCCAGTCAGACAGAGAGAACGAATCAAGTAACTTCCCAGAAGAGCAACTCAATGTAAGGAACCAAAGATAATTTGTCTGTTCTCTCTGTTTGCATCTCATTCTTCCCTTTCAATGATTCTGTTAACTAGTTCTTCTGCTTCCTTTGTTTCTAACACAATATGGCAATTTTGTGTTCACTTTTGTGAGACTAACCATAAAAGAAAAGGTTTCTCCTGACAGATAGGTCTTCTTTATTGCCTCTCTTGTCTCATATACGAGGGTGAGTCAAAACATAATGCCATTTTATTTAGGACAGGTATAATTACCAACACAGGAACATGTAGCATACATCAAAATGAAGCTGGTCCTCTGTGGATCACATCCCTAATTCTCAACATAGTCACCGTTTCTCTAAATAGCAATGTTCCACCTTCGAATGAGAGCATGTATCCCTGCCTCGTAAAATCTTGTTGATTGTTCTTTGAGCCACTTCTTCACTGCAGTTTTCACTTCCTCATCACTGAAATAATAATCCTCCATACTCACCAGTAGGATGCATGGTGTTATATGTACATACTTATGATGAGTGGATTGAAAAGTATTTCTATTTTAGAATATAATTTATATTTTAGAATGCAAACATCATAAATGCCACTTTATTAGAAGCAGTATTAAATATTAAACAACTGCATGGAGAACACCAAGGACCACACAGTATTAATTCATTCTGCCGCATCCCTCGTTATCACAAATGTGTAATTTTAAGAACCTTCTTTTCCTTTTAAAGTTCTTCATAATGACATATCTACCATTTCTGATATCTACAAAGCTCTTTTCCCCTCAGAGAATACTCCCTGCTCTCCTTCAGCATTCTCATTTGCTCTCTTTTATCCAGATTGTTTGGATTGAAGACAAGACTTAAAAAAAAACACAGAGTAATCTTTTTGGCGTTCAGGCTAGCCGTTTTTGTAAACATGTTACTACTTTTTTTCCTGTAGGTTAAAACAAAATCAGTTACTTCTCCAGTGGCCACTGATACCCTTCCTCTCAAGTTGCACCTCTATTCCCAGAGCACCCCTACAGGACTAGACTGCATGGGCTTGAAGCAAAGTATCTCCTTTCCTGGTATGACCACCTTTATTATTTGATATCTAATAATTTACGCTATAATTTGGTTGATTTTGAATTGTTTAGTTATATTATTTGCGTCAATTAGCTTTGATGGAAATGGGTATTCAGCAACACTATCTTTATTTTCTTCAGTGCCTCTTTTGTATATATTTGTATGCATTGATCTACCTCAGTAGAGATCTTATAGTGGCATGACCAACTTGTTTATTTCAAGAGACACCGCTAGTATTAAGCTCATTAGTGTTGGCACAAAATAAAGTGGAAGGACTATAGATTGCAATTGCTAAAGTGATGACTTTTAATATAGAGTTTGACAGAATCCCTTATTCTGTCAAACTCGTATGATCTTATAACCAGATTATATTTGAAAGAAGGGTATAGTATTGGCTTCAAAGGAATCATGCCGAGTTTCTTTGTTGCTCCATTTTCTTTGCAAGGGGTCTTGACAACTGTTTTCTAATGTCTTCCATTTCACATATGAAAGTGTAATCCTATTGCTTTATAAGTTAAAAATAATGTTTGCAAAATGACTCCTTTTAATTTAAATGTAGTTACGATTTTTGTACTCTGATACATCAGTGCTTACTGAAAATTAGAATGCAGGAAAATCTTCAGTAGAGGATAATAATAAGCAGGTTTAATGAAAGCTTAGAAATCTACTTTTTAATTTCCCAACGCAGAGATGGATCACAAAGATGTCCAAGATGTTCAAAGGTACTACTTGGACATCTATCGTAAAGTATAACTGCTGGTTATATTGTCAGATTGCTTCATCAGTGACATTGCTGATGAACTACTTCTAGCTTGCTTGCTTTTTAAATAGGATTGTATTTATTTACAAAGTTCTTAGAAACATGTAGGGAATTAATGTGACTGCTGAAGTTATCTTTCTTTCTCTTGTTTTTTTCCAGATGCTTTAATTACAATTCTCTCAATGGTCTGTTACCATTAGTATGAGGTTGATTATAGTTTAAACAAAAACAATAGAAAAGTGTTTAATAAGACAAAAAGATTGGCCAATTAGAGATGCCCCAAGTTTAACAAAGCTTTAGATATTTTTCCTGGAAAGGAAACCACATAGTATTTATAGAAGAAAGGTATATATCAAACTGTAAGGTAGCTGTTATTCTTATGAATAGCTACCAACACATGCAGCAAAGTTTTGTTGAAATCGTTATGCCGTTTCACTGCCAGGAACTCAGCTTTTAATTAAAAAAAGATAGGAACAACAACAACAACTACTACTACTACTACTACTACTACTACTACTACTACTACTACTACTATTATTATTATTATTATTATTATTATTATTATTATTATTATTATTATTATTATTATTATTTCAAGAATTTCACAAAACACATCAAGAAATTGCAGCTTCCTGCAGTAACACCAGTGGAACTGCAAAAAACTGCGCTACTTGGAACATCATATATTTTAAGAAGATACTTGGTTGATACCTAGGACGCTGGAAGCAACCCGTATCAACCATTAGCACCAGTCAGTGGTATTTGTGACACTTTTTTAAATGTTCAGTTGACTGAGTTTCATGTTTAATGAGTAAAAAAGATAATAATAATAATAATAATAATAATAATAATAATAATAATAATAATAATAATAATAATAATAATAATAATAATAGTGATACATTTTTAAATGTTCCATTTACTGAGTTTAATGTTTAATGAATAAAAGTTTAATAATAATAATAACAACAACAATCATTGTTAAAACTTGTATGCTGCCCAACTCTTAATGACTCTGAATGGCTCACAACAATCAAAGAAATTATAATAGAAAATAGATAATACAATAAAAAAATCAAAAATTAAAGGTAAAAGATGGCAAGTGTGATAAAGTGAGGATCTTACTTTCCCTGGAGGTGTTAGTAGCACTGTTAATGCACAATAATAGGTTAGATCTGTATCACTCTCTGTTTAGGAACTTTGTCCTGAGGCACATCTCTGATTACTAAAAGTTGCTAAGTTTGAAAATCTTTAGTTTAAAATACACACAGGCTGGCTTGGCCTGTAAACACATGGAAAAATTGGGCAGTTTCAGCTAATGGAAACCCATCAAGGTTAGGCATCCAGGTGAAGGTGATTTTTGGAATTCTCCATCTGACCAGTATAAAATCTAAAATACCATTAGAAAAGATCAGGCTTCTAAGGTCCATGAAGGAAGGACGAGACGTAATGCCAGTAATAATAAATTCTCTACTTTCAAATTCCATTTCATTTATGAAGGATCAAAGTATTTGGATCTTTCCAAACTGTCAAAATAATATATACAGTAGTAGGCCCTTTTTATTTGGGATGTTTTAGAAGCTTTTCTTAAGGGAGATGGAGATATCACATTTCCTCATCATTAAACTGTAGTATTTTGTCACAGACAGCTTTATTTTATTGATCTTCTCTCAGTTAGCAAATCAACTACAATAACTAGTAGAAAATGAAAAGTAATCATGAATTATAATTAAACATTGCGTGTGTGATTTCATTAGTGAGGATTACAGAATTGTCTTCCTCCCCCTCACTTGTCTGTCCCATTTAACTGAACTATTTTTTAGAAGCTAAATGGTGTCTTGATGTAGCATTCAAGCATTATATCTTTTCATATAATCCTTAAAAAAGAAGAAAATCCTAGAAATACATTTTCCTTTATCTGCAACAATGCAATGCTGTAGTCCCTGTCAGTTGTTTTTTTAAAAAAAGGTTTGTGTGTATGATCTTCATGGATGATTCTCTCATCCCCATGTTCTCCCAAAATTATCATGTAGAGTTTTAAAGCTCAGGTTTGTAACCCAATGCCACTTCCAAATATGATTGTTTTTGTTTATGTGACTAATTTTGGAAAAAGAAAAGAAAAATGCCATTTCTCTTTTCCTTCTTTCTGAAACATTCCTATTTCATGCAGGAATTGGGATTTTCTTTTTCATAATTTCAAAGCATGTAACCTTCTAATTTCAGCCATTCCAGTACTTATTTTAAACAGCCAGAAACTTGAGTTACCTATAATGACATCTAATGTCTTATCTCTGATTTGTGTTCTTATAATGTTGCCCTTACAGCAACTTAAAACTAACAACTTATTTACAAGTTTACAATGTTTTATTTGATTTATAAATTGATACTCTTTTATATAAAATATTTTATTTATATTAATTTCATATATATCAATTTTATATATATTTCATTTCCATACTGATAAATATTTTTACCTGGGTTTTCTTTTTTAGCAGACTACTTTGAAGTCTTGAGAAAATAAATATGGAATATTTTTATGCAATCTGATTTAGAATTTACTGAAAAGAGAAAGACTGCTTTCATAATACTGAATGAAGCCAAAATCTCTTTTATTTTTCAGGCTTAGGTTACAAAAGTAACAATACCAATGTTGTTTTCATTCTGAAATGTTGTTTTCATTCTCCTGTTGGTAGCACAGGAGATGACCTGTGCTACCAACAGAAGATATATTTTTGAAGTTCCAATATATCAATGCCTAGTTGAATTTTACGAATTATACGATTGGAAGACGATCAATGAATCACATTGCGTGGTATAGTCACACACATTCCAAATCCCAGATTTTTCTTTTCTCCAATGTGATGCATTCCAAATGCATTAATGACATGCTGAGAATTCCTAGACAACAAGGATGAATCTAGTCTTTATAATCTCAGTTGATCTGGAAAATACCAAGTTTGAGGAATACTATGACATGATTATGTTATTTATGTACAGTATTTTCTTTTCAAAGACTTCACTTTATCCATCAAACTTCAAAGTACGGTCAAAATATCATGTTTCCCAAATAATTGTAAAACAGCACGAGACATTCTAGTTTTCTTCTTTATCAAACTTTTTAAAAAAACAATTTTAATGCATTTCAAATATTAAAGGATCACGGTTTTAGAATAGAATAGAATAGAATAGAATAGAATAGAATAGAATAGAATAGAATAGAATAGAATAGAATAGAATAGAATTCTTTATTGGCCAAGTGTGATTGGACACACAAGGAATTTATCTTTGGTGTATATGCTCTCAGTGTACATAAGGAGAATAAAATTCATCAAGAATAAAAAGATACAACACTTAGTGATAGTCAAGGTTACTAATAAGCAAGTAAAAACTTGTTTAAGCTAACAATATCATATATATTGATGTACAAAGAATAAAACTATAATTTATTGATTTATGTAGCAATTTATATACTGCTTAGTTCCAATCATCAAGGAGGTTTATAATAATTATGAAAGCCATGTGCTAAAAGAAGCTCCACCTAATCAATCAATAATTACTTAGAGAATATAATCAATCAAATATTTAGGGAATATCTAGTTTAAAAAGGCATATATATCAACTAAATGTTTACCAAGTTATAATGGTTTTCATAGGTTCCCAAAGTTAATAAGCTGGGGACTTAAAAGCCGTGCTGGTGCAGTGGTTAGAGTGCAGTATTGCAGGCTAATTCTGCTGACTGCTAGCAGTTCGATTCTCGTCTGCTCAAGGTTGACTTAGCCTTCCATCCTTCCAAGGTTGGTAAAATGAGGATCCAGACTGTTGGGGGCAATATGCTGACTCTATAAACAGCTTAGAGAGGGCTGTAAAGCACTGTGAAGCGGTATATGTCTAAGTGCTATTGCTATTGCTTATTATCTTAGCGAGTACACTGTTCCACAGACTAGTATTAACTACTGAAATGACAGCTTAGTTCTAGCTCAGGCTGTAAAGGAGATCTGGAAGTTTGTATATTTGCATGTTTGTATTAATAAAATAGAATTAGCTCATTTGGTTGTGTCTCCTGTGTAGATTTCCTGAAAAGGCTGACATCTATCTTTCAAATCTAAAAGTACAAATCTCCCAAGCTCTCATTTATAGCCTGAGAATTTAGGGTGGGTCCCTTCTGAACTTCCTCTGCCCATTATGCAGCTGCAGGCTATGCCATCTTATAGAAACATAGAAATGTTCCCTAGCATTTCTTCCCCCATTTCTCAAGTTCATTCCCACATAAGTTACATACAACAGGGTCACCTATGTGATTTTGAAATATTAATACCAGCCATTTGAATTCGACTCTGAAGCTAACTAGTAACCAGTGCAGTGATCAAATTATACCAAACTATACAGATAATTCCATATACTTTTTTTTTAGAAAACAGACTTTTAAAACCTGTTACTGAAAGATGCTGAATCTGGGGATCCTTTTTGTCAATATGGCATGAAACTACTCAGCCTGAAGAGGTCTTCTTGAACATGAGGTGCTGAATGTGTCAAGGGCCCTGTTTCTGGCTTTATTGCTTATTGGCCAAATTATCTTAGCTGCTATGTATATTTATTTTAGATGTTTTTATTGTGTTTTTGTTATTTAGTTTTTTAATTGTGATATTTTTTTAATTAGAGACATTGATTGAGATGGATGGCTATGGAAATTGAATAAATAAAAATAAATTTAAAAACTGTACCTTAACTTTTGAGTTAATTTGAAGCAATTCTAGTGCTATTTATGTTTTGTTTTGTTTTGTTTGGTTTGGATTATGGAAAAAAGATGAATCATAGAGGTTTGCTCTAAAATGCTTTCTAGGAATATCCAAGCATATTATTCAACTACAATTGAGACAGCAGATGCTGAGAGAAAAGGAAATGTATGTGTCAGGTGATCTCCCCATACAACTATGACACTCTGTTGCCCTTAGGCAGGATGGCAATCCACTCCCACTGCCAGTGCTTACATAAGATTAAATACATTCATGCTGTTGACTTCTGTGTGTATTCAATGGGAAGGGAAGGCATTTTGCCTCAGGTATAAACTTGGCTAACTTTGTTCACTTGATCCCATGTACATATATTTGGTCACTGTTAAAGAGGTTTGAATTACAGGGGTGAACAGATTATGCAAGCCCTCAGGTTCTCCAGATATTTGCCCATACTCTTCTAGCCTTTTGGTTGATTCTTATCCAAATACTTATCAGGTGTTTAGGTGAAAGGGGGAAAATACTCCCAGGGATTCAGATATGAAAGAGTTAATCATTTTAGATACTGGGCAGAGTCCAGCAAAACCTGGAAGTCTCAAACAAAGCATTCAGTCAGGAGCAGAAAGTTTTCCTCTCTTTGTCAGATGAACTTTTAAACATTTATATTAATGATTGATCTGAGCCATTGTTAGTGTTTTGCTGCTGTTTTAATCTACCCTTATACACCCATATATGCATGTAAGGTCTTTGATACTGACAGGAATACTTATTTTCCTTTTTTAGTATCCTTTCAGTGCTAAATTAATTGTTAAGATACATAATAGACTTCCTTCTTTCCTTCCTTCCTTCCTTCCTTCCTTCCTTCCTTCCTTCCTTCCTTCCTTCCTTCCTTCCTTCCTTCCTTCCTTTCTTCCTTCTTCCTTCCTTCCTTCCTTCCTTCCTTCCTTCCTTCCTTCCTTCCTTCCTTCCTCTCTTCCTTCCTCCCTCCCTCCCTCCCTCCCTTGAATGTGAGTGTGTGTATATATGCACATTCTCTATTACAATTGTATATTTCATATTATTAGTTATGTCACTGCTATTGTATAACACAGAATCACAATTAGGAAGTATTAACATGAGATGTGTGGCTGTTCATTAGTTTTCTCCACGGAAACATTGTTTTATCTCCTTGTCATTTCATTTCAGATTTTGTTCGCTATCTCAAAAATCTTATTTGGGATGAAAAGTGCAATATATATATATGCTTTCAGGAAAAAAAAAACAAGACTGTCCCAGAGCAGTTTTGAAAATGTTTCCTAAATACCATTGTCTTCTATAAAGCAAAAAGCTTTAGAGAGGCAGCATGTTGGATATTCAAGATAACTTTTACTTTTATGTTTGATCTGCTGCTGATTTTTACCATTACTATTAATCTGGGTGGATTTGTGTTCTGTAGTACTGAATTGTTAAAGAAAAAAGACATCCAGTGGACATAAACTCTGTGATGCTGAAGTGGAATAAGTGACTTTTTAAAGGATTTAGTCCTCCCCTCTGCACTCAATGCATTCTTCATTGCTATCTTTTGATGTTTGACAGCTACGTGCCAACCCTGTCAGGGCCCCACAGGAGAAGCTGTAGATCCCTACTCTTAGAAATGTTAGCAAGCACTCCTTACTCAAAGTATGTTGATGTTTAAAGGTGAATTCCTTCTTCACCAGGGAATACAATTTTTGTATACATGTCTTAGTTCCAAAATTCTTTTAAACCAACCCCACAGTTGTTTTAGAAAAACACTGGAAAAATGACAGAGTGACACGTTTATTTTTTTCTCGTATTGTGATTGAAACAGATACTCAAAAAGGTGGTATATTACTCTCCTATTTTCTGTTGTATCTATTGTAGAGTACAGAAATAATAATGATGAAATCTATTAGTGAATTCTAAGGCTTGTCAACTATTTTCTGATAAGAGCATTCTTAATTTTTAAAAAGCTGCATGAAAGGAATCTTCAAAGGCTAAACTTTTTCCTAGCGCTGTGGGATGGGATATATTTTCCTCAGGAAAGTTTTGTTTGAAATACAGGTGTCTTAAAGAAATATACACCAACATATGAATATGTTGCCATCCTTAGTAAAGCTCTTTACATCTTTCTTCAAGTCTTAAATGTGTTCTTCAACTACACCTGAGGCTGTCTGCACATGCTAAGCTTGTTGGAATCTTTACTGTATTTTTTTTTGCAGTCTGGAAAGATAGAACATAAAAAACTCTGAACAACCCTAGATCACCCCGTGTTCCTGTTGCATTGTGCTGTCAAACTATTAATATGTGCCCCATTCTTTATAAAAACACCCCTTTGTATGGGAAACTTTTTAATCCCCCCTCAGATCTCCAACATGAAATATATATTGGAGTAATGAAGTTATCTGGCATCCACAGTCACACTGTTCTGATGAGCTGGTTTTTCATCTCTCTGAATCAGATCACCTCTTAATTGTTATAGAATGGACTGTGGTAGCTTTGCAGGATAGTATCATTGCTTCGGGGTTAGCTTATTCTAGATACAAACCAGAATAGTATGAGGATGTGCAGGCTAGTCCTCTGAATATCTACTTATATACTTACAGGCATGCTGCTCCCTTCATTCTGTTTAACTACTGTCTGCTGATGAGGGAGCTGCCAGTGAAACAACTCTTTCTCCTCTCCCCAAGCCTTTTGGAACTGCTTCAAACTTTTCTATAGAGGTGCATTACATCCTCTCCTTCCCCCTGCAATTTAAGCTCTCTCTGTCCTGTCCTTGGTTTGTTTAATCCCTTGGAATCAGCTTAGAAATAAGCCTACTTCTGCAAATTTGAGCTGAGGCTTTTTTAACAGTCAGCAAGGAAACCTCCCTGGTGGACCCCTATGATGTCAGGTTGCATCGTGCAGGCGGTTGGCAATGCGCGGAGGAGAGGAATCCCACACAGCTCTTAGACAGCAGGACCTGGTGGCCACTGCCCTGTGCGTAACTGGCTGGTGCAGCTGACTCTCCCTCTTCCTTCGTAGCAGCAGAGCCTCCTGGCTCTCCATCTGCCTGCCTGCATGAGGACCCAGCAGTACTCCAGCTGCGAATCTGCTAGTGCAGACAGCGGGGCCAACTGCAGTAGCAGTGGAAGCTCTGGCCTCTCCCCAGGTTCAGATTCAGAGAGCAGCGGAGTGGTGTGCGGTGGTAGCAGTGGGATGCGAGGGGTCCTTTCCAGATACTGGAGTCTGGAAAGTCTTCATTCCACTTCAGGTACGAACAGCTAAAGGGTGGCTCTCTGATACCTTGGGGAATAGAAAGGGAAGCAAGGGAGAATTTGTGTGAAATGGGGATGAACAACATGGGGGCTAAACAAATACATTAAAGAAAATGTTAACAAGATTTATTCCTGTGCCTTTTACTACTGAAAGCCTGATTCTTCTTCCGGAATGAAGGGAAAAGGAAGGATGGAGATGTGGAAGCTGGTAGGAGGCTGCATATGTGCTCAGCCACTTTCTCTTTCTACAATGGCAAAGTTACTGTGAAATCCAAAATATAGCACATTTTCTCTCTTACGAAGTGTCTTGTCATTGAAGATTAGCATGGGTTATTACTGCATGCCACAGTCTGATTTCTATTTATTTTGTCTTATTTGAGAAATATTTCGTATTCATCTTTTAAGTACTACTTCTACTTCACTGCTCTCGTTCTGTCTTTTCGGTTTCTGCCATTCAAGTGATGTTAGCAATGTATGAATATGAAAGCTCTGAATGTAAATGCATTAAAGAGAATTGTACCCATCGTTTTTTGGCTGTTGATATTTGAATAGTTTGTTTCTTATCATGGCTTTCTATTTACTCTTTTTAGATAGGCTTATCAGTTTTGACTAGTCTGTACTTGTCATAAACAACTTCCTTCTGGATAGTTTTGATTCCAGTATTCAAGTACATCAAAAGACTAGTTCTCCTCCAACATATTTGCTGTGTTCTAGCAAAAAAGCTTGGATTACTGAAAACATTAAATTCAGCTGATACAATTTAAAAGACTCTTGAAAGGATCGCTGCTACTTTATACAGCATTATGTTTCTGTTTGCAAAATTCCCATTTAAATGACAAACCTCTTCTAATGATTAAATAACCTTACATCTTTTTGTGTCCTATATGGTATTCTGATGTCCTGAGGAAATAAAATACTTGGGAAGATGCTAGATGATAGACTGTGGTTATTATACCTCTTCAACGGGACCTGAAAAACTATGTCATAGTGTGAATGTTGTAGCATGTCTTGCTGATGTTCAGGATTGCACCCATTTGATTGCTTTCCCCCCACCAATGGTCAGTTGACATTTCATGGCTTCTGAGACATTTCATGGCGCTCACAGGGCTGTTTTTAAAGTAATTTCTTATAAGCTGTTTCTCCAAACATTTATATGTGTATCTTCTGGAAACCTTCTTCAAACCTGCCAAAATCTCCATCTTGTTCATGGGTGGTACTGTTTTGGCTATGAAGCAGTAGAGCCTGGGTAATATAATTAGCAGAAATTATGACATTAGAATGAAAACTATTCCTTGGCACACGAAGGCCCACAGTTTTCTCGAAACATTATCAATATCTACATTGCAATTAATGTACTGTATGTATTGTAGCAGCAACATTTATGACACATTTCCGCTATGGCTTTGGTCTAAATATCACAGTATGATACAGAAAGGCTCACTTTCCCACTCTGTTATGGAAACTGTCAGAATTTTAACTGCCCCCATGCTCTTATCTTTAAGGATCCTTGTTGCAGACTTATATCGGTTCACATCAGCCACTCCCCATGTTTTGATAATGACATAAATAAAAATATTATTTTTCTTCATTGTATTGTGCCAAGAAATACTCTGTGTGTGTGTGTGTGTGTTTGTGTGTGTGTATTCATTCATTCATTCATTTCTGGTGGTGTTTCCCTGATACCGCCAAAAAATGCTTTGCTTGCTATTATTAGTGTAGCTATCTTCCTCAGATGGGTTTCCTCAAAATGAATGGAATGATATCAGTCTTAGGAAGGTTGCATTGATACAAGTCCTACCTAACACTATACAAAATAAATAAAATGTAAAGCATTTTTACATTCCAAACAGCTGTTGTGAAACCTTGTGAACCTTGTCAGGAGAATTTCTTTTTCTGATATTTTTACTTAACTTTCAGTTTCTTGAAGATTTGGTTTCTCAGCAGCTGTTGTCAATGGTAAATTGACTGAGCAATCACACTTCAATCACACTCCCAGAAGGGAGGCATTTCTGTAGGTATCTAAAACAGCATCCCATAGTTTGCTAGTGACAATCAGATGAATAGAAAGGCTCTAAGTTATATAGATATATTTTTAAAAATGGAAAAGAGACTAAAATTGCCCCCATTCTCTTATCTTTCACCTTATATTGTATCAGCTTGTATTATTTTGAATTGGAAAGAGTTCAGCAATTATATTTCTACTAGCACTAACTGGGATAAACCTGTGCAGAAATAACGTGTTTAGCAAATGAAATATTTTAAAATTGGATATTCTACTTACTAATATTTAATATTTAAGGTTCATGCTCAGATTGAAAACATAAACATTCTATAATTTAACTTTATTTTCTATTACTGTCCCACAAATTAAAGCCACAAATTTTGTTATAATTTTGTAGGAGAATTGGGCTAGTTCTTTGATCATTTGAACAGTATGCTTTCCTTAAGAAACTGAAATTGAATGTAACTTCTTAGGATTCTTATCACTTCAATAGTCATTTTGTTTAAGAAACTTGGCAGGCTGCCCAGGACCTCTGGAGCGATCCAGTTGACAAAAGGTGCTGCTGTGGCATTGTGATTATTTATTCTCACTCAGGTTTAGATGGCTATTGCTAGTATTTTATTTCTTGTGTATATGCTGATTTTGCCTTCCCATATTGTATATGTTGGCTTATTCTTCTCTACCTGTGAAAATTCACCAGTATAGACTGTGGAAAAGACATGTGAAAACTGATGCAAAACAATTCAATCAGTTAATGGAGCCGAGGTGGTGCAGTGGTTAAATGCAGCTACTGCAGGCTACTCCAGCTGACTGCTAGTTCAGCAGTTCAGCTGTTTAAATCTCACCAGGCTCAAGGTTGACTCAGCCTTCCATCCTTCTGAGGTCGGTAAAATGAGGACCCAGATTGTTGGGGGCAATATGCTGAACTCTGTAAACCGCTTAGAGAGAGCTGTAAAGCACTGTGAAGCGGTATATAAGTCTAAGTGCTATTGCTATTATCAGTATGTTTGACTTTTGTGTCTCTGAACCAGATTGCTCTGGTTTCCAGAATGCCTGAAGTTAGATTTAACTTAAATGTCATCATTTTGAATAATAGCCCATGCTTTGCAGAGATGAAAAGAAATTGGAGATGTTCTAGCAATTTCACCAATGTTGGAATTCTCTGAATAGTAGAGTGAGGCAAGTATTCTGATGGCTTTCAGAAAAATAGCTAGCAATAATTCATCAATCCTTGTAATTTTTCAAGGCACATTTTTCATGAGAAAATTGGTAACACATGGCTGGCCTTATTCTTGTTTGGACTAAGAGGGTTTCTTTTGAAACATTTTGTCTACCTTGAAGCATGATGTATATAGAACTCATGGACTGTGAAGCATCACTTAATTGTCTTTGGGGCATTGGAGTCATGTCTTCAGAAAAAAAAATCAAGGAAGATAAAGTAGGAAGAAAATAGAATAGGCATTTGATCCCATTTCAAAGCAACAAGTACACCATCACATATATCACAGCATACATTGTATTTTAGGCTTAATCTGAGAAACCAAGCTAAAAGGCATGAGTGGAATGCTGATCTACTTTAACTTATTCTGATACATTTCTTAAATCTCCTTCTCCCAACTTGCATTAATGTTTGAATTTCCAGATAGATAAGTTTACCTAAATTTCTAGTCTGAGTATGTTATTAATTCTTAATCTCTGTTTAAAATAATGGATTTCCCCCATTGTAAAATACTGACTTTTATATCAAAATGCAACACTTTATTTTATCAGATTAATATCCTGTCTTTCATTCCAGTCTTACTGTACATCATTTTATTGATTACATGCCATCAAGTGGTAGTAGTCTCTTAGTGATGACATAAATAAGATTTTCTCCATCTTTCCCTATGAAATGGGATACCATTGCCTCTATAACCGACTCAGTCTCTTGCAGTTCTCTTTCCTTCCACCTTTTCCAGATTTAGAAGCTAAGTCTTCACATAATCTGTCTGAGATAATTTATACCAAGGTGTTATCCAACCTGAAATTAAATGAAATTTAAAAAACAGCTACTGTACTGAAGATATAGGTCATTTATGCTCATTTTAGGAAGCCATTAAGGGTCTTTATTTCCATTTCTTAAGGAATATAATCCAGAACAATATAAAAACTCTTCAAATGGTTTGCTCTGTAGGAATTATATCCAATGCACATATATTTTATTCCTTTTTTAAAAATATAATTTTATTACAGCTTTTAAGAACGAAGATAAAAAAACTAATAAAAATTAATACAGAGAGGAAAAAGGGCAAAGAAAAAGATCAGAGAAAGAGCTAAAAATGCAAAAACAAAGAAAGGAAGAAAGTACAAAGAGGTAGTTTCTGATTCTCTTTACAGCAATTGTAAGTACAGTTATTAATTATTTTATATAAATCTTGCTCTAGCATAACTCCATTTTTATATAATCCTGTCAAATAAATTTCATAACTCATAAATTCATTTTTTCTGTTTCACACAAAAAGTCTATAAGAGGTTTCCAGTCAGCAATAAACACGGACATCGTCTTTTCTCTAATCAAAAAAATAAACTTGGTTATTTCTGCAAGTTCTGTAATGTTTACCAACCATTATTCCATTGAGTGTGGTACCGACTCTTTCCATTTCTGACCATATAATAATCTCACATTATTCTTGATACCTGAATTCATACTTTTGCAAACGGATAACTTAGTGTGTTTAATTTTGACTTAGTTTGTTTTATGTACCAAATAATTGAGGTTTCTCAATGATTTATGAAAAGTAAATTTTAGTTTATTCAGTCATGGTGCAATATATGAATTAGGCATTATACTGGTTCATATATAAGTAAACCATATTTTACTGCAATAAGCATTAGCTGGAACAAAATGAAGCAAAGCCTTGATCTCCCAAACTTCCACTATCCTTTCTCCTCAGATATGATTGGGAGAAGTTTTACTTACAAAGAGTTGTGACTTGTGTCACATAAACAGAGATTATGGCTTACAATACAATAGTGAAACACAAGTCTAGTCTGCTCTTAAATAAGTAAATAATATCTAAAGGTTTTTTAAAAAATCAAGTACTATTTGTTTCAAAGAGAAGTCAATCTGGACCTAATCAAACTGCTTATTATTTGTGGAGTATGGATAATTATAACTGGGAGAGGCCATCTTATCTGAAAAATCAAGCCAGGAAAATAATATTTTTTTCTGAGAGAGCGTGAGCAGAGAGGACAAATCAGTGAGATCAAGCAAGAGAGTTTGAGGAACACAAAGAAGTTGCATCCAGTTGGAAAATGTGCAGGAGAATATTCTGAAGCTGGCTGGGCCCATTATCTCCTTTGAGGGTATATTTGTGATAAGAGGCAGAGGCATGAGGATATAAAATGGAGTGGCAAGATGTATAACCAAAGCAGCTGACTAGAAGGCAGGGTATGGTCTGGGATTTGGAAAATGCAAGTGGACAATCTTTGGAAGGACTTAATGGCCCACTCAGTTGTCTTCCTTATCTAGAATTGTATTTCAAATGGACATTGCTGCTTTCTAGACTATAAGTGGCTTTGGGTAGAGAACCACATGATAGAAGGGAGTGCATGCTTCTGGGAAGAAGCTCATAACATGAGTCCTTGAAGTATTAGGAACTTAATTTCAAAGATAAATGTTAGGTGTGCTTATGTAAAGGCCAAGAAATGTTATAGTTCTACCCATGTGCTGTTAAGTGCTGGAGCAGCTTTCCATGTTAGCCCATTCTTACATGTTTCAACCATGTTTCATTTGTGTTTCTATTCTATTTCTGCTTTATCCTTTACAGCATTATATTTCTGCTTTGCCCTCTAAACTCTGGTGCCCATGCTGATGTTTTCCCCCTGTAATTCTTGATCGTGTATTGCACCTTAGCTATGTATTGGCTTTGATTTTTGATTCCAGTTTACAAGTAGGAGTTGAACTTAATGAAATAAACTACCTTGCCTCATTTGTTCATGACTTGATGAAAGCCACCAAAATAGAACTTGCACAGAACCCAATCATCTTATCCACTGTGTTGGAAAAGAGATCATAAGTCACACTCAAAAGCAATCATCATAATGTGCTGCTGATTAAAACAAAACACAAATTTCTACTGAATACAGGTAATAGTTCTGGCAAGGTTGAAACATTATTCCTTAGCACTCCACTTTCACATAGCATTTTGTAACCTAAAAATAGAAAAGACAGAAATTTGCAAGGTCAGTATTTATCAACCATGGCATAGAGGATAGAGCTAGAGAAATGATGGGGAAGTCGGGAATCTTCTGAAGACCAACCCCTACCCCCATGAAATGAAAGGGAAGGGAAGATGGTAAATCTTTTAGGATGGAATTTTTTATCCTTAAGGTATTAAAAATTGTTAATTCAAAAGTTTCTCTTACCAGCAAGGTAACTTGCAGTATGCAGTATTTGGATCAGAAGCTGGTAAGGGTATCTTAGATTCTTGTATCTCTCAGCTCTCCTTAAAGCAGTGCTTCTCAATTATTTTCTGTTAGCCCCCCCCCCCCAGGAAGAAGTAAACATTTTGCGCACCCCCAACTCTCTGATCTGGGCCCCAATGGAATGTTAGTGTTAATATTTATTATTTTACTTATTATAAGCTGCAAGCAAACTATTGGCTGGGGAAGGCTGCTCTACCCACTTACCTGGGAGTAAGTCACACTGAACTCAGTGGAACCTGTTTTTGGTTAGGCAGGCATAGGCTACCATGGTTAGGGTCCTCTTTTGACACAGGGCCAAGCCAGCTTAATCAAGCCAATGTTTTGTGGTCGCCGGCCTGGCTCATAAGCACCGCCTCTGCCAGGCACTCACAGTGAATGCTGGGGAAGGAGGCTTTAGGGTGCCGTTCGAAGCTTTTGCCCAGCTGCAGAGGATGCTCCTCCTTGTCCAGCAGCAGGTTAACCACACTGTTCATGGCTACCGCGGCGCCCGCCGAGAACAACAAGAAGCCACGCAGCCGCCCCGCGCCGCCTGGACGCCTTCTCTTCCGGGCTTGGAGCAGCGTGCAACTGAGAAAACACTCGCCGTCCAGGGGAATTGGTCAAGAGGGACCACGCATGTTTCCCGGGGTCACACGTGCCCCCTGGCATTGCTCCGGACTCCCCCAGGGGGGGCGCCCCACTATTTGAGAAGGACTGCCTTAAAGGAACTGTGCGTTTTCTTAGGCTTGCACTATATTTCTGCAAGTCCAAGAAAATATATCTTTGAATTAAGGAGATGGTGGCCACACATGATTTGAGTAATTTTTTAAAAAAGTTTTGATATGCATAATATGGTTGAATTTTTAATTGGGAATATGTCGTCCTGAAATCCCTAGCATCTGTAAGCTATCTTGATTCAGACAATCCAAATGCTACCTGACAATCAACTGATTCTGGTAAATGCTTCTGCTTCTTGAATTCTTAACATAAACTGAGTTGTTTTCTACAAACTATCATATTAAAAGCAATATAGTTGTATATATAGTTGGCTTGCACAAATGGAATTCACTACTGAAAATATTTGTTCCAAAATATCCCAATGAATGTCAGATTCAGAGCTTTAATGGAGTATATTTTCTTCTCTCTTTACAACAAATAATACAAATAAAACTGCAATTATCTTATTTAACACAGCTATTCATTGTTTCGCTACTGTATGCTACCAAAGTAATTAATCATAGTCAATTCATTTAAAAAGACATTTTTGTGTGAACATTTGTAGAGAATCTAATTTTAAACAGCAGCACTCCTGATCAATAGCATTTCCATTATGATGGAATGAAGAACACAAAGGAAATACACATTTTTAGTCCAGAAGTGGATCCTTCTCCAAAATTAATTTTGAGAAACTCTGTCCAACTTTGCTTCTCCACCACATTTGGATAGCTCTTGGTAAATATTTTTATTTGAATATATGATAGAGTGGAGAGTGATTTTTTACGTTTTTCAATATATCTTTTCAATTTGTAAATAATATCAGTATGACAATAATGTACTAGTCATAACCTTAACAATTTTACATTCTTAGCAATTATACAGATAAATGTAGGCATGTGAAATATTCAGGATCAGAGAGTCAAGAATTCAAGAAAACAAGCAAAATAACTATATTCCCAGAATAACTCTCAAAATAAATAAGCAGATGGCAACCCTGTGTTCCCTGGGACAGCATCCTGCAGGCCACAAAATCTGCTGAACTTCCCTTTGGGGATTGGAGGAAACTTCTGGCTTCAGACAGGGCCTCTGATCTTGGATATTCCCTTGCCTTTTGCTGAACCTGGTAAAATGGGAACTAGCAATACTGAGACTAAAGAGGACCAAGGCCCCCAATTGAAGTAGACATTAACTTGAAAAGATGTGGGGGAGGGAGAAGATGAGAATTTAAACTCTGGAGAAATGTATATATACTGTTGACTCCGAATTCTTTCCTCTGTAGTGCACAATCAACTCTTGTGTTTGAGGCGTCATTCTTTTCTGTCATAAAGGTTTTGATCTAGAAGAGAGTCATGCCCTTGAGTCCTCTGTCAAGTCAAACCAAGTACTGCATAATGTCAGGAGATCTATGATTTGGAGCCAAGCTCTAATATAAAGGCTGATACCAGAGGCCTCCAAGACAAACTTTTTCTAGTGTTGGAAATCTCAACTTTGGAAAGCCTCCAAAGAAGGCAGAGTGGGCAAGGCTGAGCTGGAGAAACAGTGTATACTATACTGTTTGGCCTTTGTAAGGTCACCTATACAATACAACATTTCAACTTGCTATAGAGCTGATTTCAATGTATTCATATCATGTTCCAAAGTATTAGCTGATTATGATGTAATTTTGGCAATAATCAAAGAAAAACTGGTCCCTGTGTAGCTCTTCCTTTGAAAAATTAGACATGCATGTTAAAAATGATTGGTCTGTTAATTAATAATTGTAATTATTTTAATTAATTATAATAATTAGTTAATTATCAAATTAAACAAGGATTCTGCCGTAGTTTATATATACTGTTCTTAGCCATAGTAATAGAATTTTTATTGCCAAACACTGTGATTTTAATGTAAATGAAGAGAATCTTGTCAGATATGTTGGATATACATGATAAGTGAATGTCTTAGAAGATAGAAATAAAATTAAAAGTGATTTTAACAGAAATGAGCTGTATAAAAACATAAATGTAACAGAAATAAATGCAAATGTAGGCATCTAAGAAACACCAATCAAATGCATAAATATAGAATGAGTGGTACCTTGCTTAGAAATACAGTAGTTGTTATGAAAAACATTTTAGAATATTAGTTGATTACAAAGTGAATATGAGTCAGCAGTGTGATTTAGCTGAAAATGCAACTTTAAGTTGTACCAGCGGTGGGTTGCTCCCAGTTCGGACAGGCTCCACCCACCTGTCCGGGATGCATCCTCTGCGCATGCGCAGAAGCGTCACGCATGTGCGCACATGCGCATGAACCGGCAGCAAAATTATTTAGAACCCACCACTGAGTTGTACCAATAGAAATATAATTTCTTTGGGAAATGTCCTGCATTCGTCAGATTTCAGCTGAAAAATTATGCCTTCTTCTAACACACATTTAAGCATACAGACAATCTGAAAAAAGTTTGGAGTAGAGTTCAGGCACTTACAAATTAAATCCTGGGAACATACCGGTATAGTATATAGAAACTAGGTATGTTTAGCCTAGAGAAGAGAAAATGGTACTTTTAAAATATTTGAAACAATGTCACACAGAATATTAAGACTTTTTTTCCATCACTCCAGAGGATAGGACATAAAATAATCAGGTCAATTTACAGGCAAGCTGATTACAAGTGAATGGTAGAAAAAAACATCCCAGTAATATGTATGTGTAGTTTGGCAGGAAAGCCAATGAAGCAGAGGGCTGGTGAGCTGCAGGCTATAAGGGTTGTGGTGGCTGAATTTGGATTCTTGTCCTGAGATGGAAGTTGGATTCAAGGTTTAAAGAGTCCCTTCCAACTCTCTGATTTTCTTAATGAATCATATTTAAAGGGCTAGTAATCCAACTGCTCTTTTAAACTGGAACTAATAATCTGTCTTCTTTTTCTATATTTACTACTTAAGTTTTTACATGTCTATATTTGGAATAAGCTACTCTATTGTTATGGAAATAATTGCATTTGAGACTGTTACATTAATATGACTTGAAATTTAATCTATTTAACAATTATTATTAAACAGCTAATCTTGAGTGTGAAAGGGCTTACATGTTATTCTTGCTTTTCTATTTCCTCAAAACCTTTGTCATAGCTTCAGGTTTTTATAGCGTAGCATCAATGATTATCAATAGTGCCATAATACGTGACATCAATTTGTTCAATGGAAATTGCATTCCTGTTTGCACTCATTTTCCTATTAATGCTGTACAGTTGTACCTCAGTATTTGTTGAATGTGGTACTCAGTGCATTTTGATGTGAAAATGTTGTTTGGTATTCAACACAGAGCAAAAGAAAGTGGGACAGCAATCTCTCTCTGTCTCTCTGTCTCTCTTCTCCCTTTCTCTCTTTTTGTCTCTCTCTCTCTTTCTGTCTCTCCCTCTCTTTCTCTCTTTTTCTCTTTCTCTCTCTTTCTGTCTCTCCCTCTCTTTCTCTCTCTTTCTCTTTCTCTCTCTTTCTATCTCTCCCTCTCTTTCTCTCTCTTTCTCTTTCTCTCTCTCTCTCTGTTTAGCTCTGTTTATCTATCTGGAGGTGGGGGGGGTGAAAAACAGGCCATTTTTGCCCATTTTGGGGCCTCCTGGGGCATCTGTGCACCCCGTTTTCACTCTCCTGCCTCCAGCAGCATTCTGCAGGCCAAAAACAGGCAAAAATGGCCCATTATTTTTGGCCTCCTGGGGCATCTGTGTGCCCCGTTTTTCACCTCCCCCGCCTCCAGAACGTCTCTGCAGGCCAAAATTTTGGCCTTACCTTTCAGTTCCAGCCCGTGGGGCTCGTGAAGGTAAGTCCTGCGCTCGGCCAAAGGGTGGGCGGGGTGATGTCGGCGGGGCAGTCTCATGGTGCTCCGTGGGCCGGATTAATGGCTTCAATGGGCCGCATGCAGCCCGCTACCGTAGTTTGAGGACCCATGGCATACAATATCTATAAACGTGTATTTTTAAAAAATGCACATAATTTTGTGCAAAAAAAATGAAATATAGTTAAAAAGATATTGAATGAAAATGAATTTAGTGAATAATTATAAGTCTGGAATGCCCTTCCCTGAACTAGGCTGCTGTTACAATTGCAATTGAGAAAAAAACCCAAAAGAAAACAACCAAAGAAACTCTTTGATAAGGCAATACTTAATAAAGTTATTCAATGGTATCTGGTTTTTTTCATTTTCAAGCATTTATACCCTTTCTGAAGAAAGTGAGCACAATAATATAATGCAATGACTTGGCTCTCTGGATTTCAGTAATTACAAGTAGACTACATATGCATAACAACCATAGCATGAAGTTAGTTGGTAAATGTATAAATTTTGAGTACAGAAATGTGGACATGACCTTGATGAAGGAAAGTAGAAACCATGAAGGGAGGTGAAATGACAATTAGTCCGGGGGAAATAGAAAACACGAGAAAGAGACTCAAATTTACCCTGCCTTGATTCTGTTTGGTATCAAAGAAGACAGAGGGAAATTCTGGCAGGTTTTTAAGATTCTGAAAATACGGAAGACATCTAATTAAAGTGACTTTTAAATATCAGGAGTTATGATTGTAGTAGGTACTTAGGGAGACATTTGGAAATTTTCCTGGATTACCTAAAAAGAGCTAAATTGACTAACTGGGACATAAAGAACCATATTACTGTATTTTTGGAGGAGCAACATCAGGACTGAGTAAATGGTTTCCAGATTGACTTTCTGAGGACAAAAATAATTGAGACTCTGGGGCAGTGATAGGGAAAATATATACTAAAAGACCAAAAATGATACTGGATAAACAGAAAGATATTTTTGAAAAGAAAATGGAGAGTTGGGCAGATTCTCTGGAGGCTCGGCAATGAAAGATAGTAGAGATGGAAGAAATATCTAAGCTAACCAGAAAAGATGTAGACAGAGATGAAGACCCAAGAGAGGAATTTGGGAGGCAAGTCAAAACATGAATAAGAATTGAAATATTAAAATGGACAAGAGATGACGGATAGAGGAAATGTTTTGTAACACAAGATTGGCTTTACTAGGAGCTAGTATAGAGGCAGACACAACAAATAGGGGAAATATTATTATGCACAATTTTTATATAATAAAAGTAATAGCTAGACACAAAGATTAGAGGTTGAAAGGTGGTAATACTATGTACGTTCTAATGGTACTGTTATTGTTTTTAGAATGGGGACTAAAATGTTGAATAATTAAATAATGAAGGCTTATATTTGAATACAAATATGTATAAGAATATTATTACAATTACATAAGTATGATTTAAATAACAAGTAATATTAATACTATCATTACTACCTGTATTCAAATGAATGATACCCAGATGCCTCACTGTTCATGTATTGATATTGATGTATATTAAAAAAACAAAAAAAAATCTAAAAAAAAGAAAGGCTCTCAGATCTAGGAAAGTGTGCAACAGGTGCACTAGGTAGAATTATGCAAAGATCTTCCTAACCACAGCTGACACCTGCTCTTCAGGCAAGAGCTGCAAGTCCAGGAAGCCAATATATCCTATTGAGCAAAGAGGGTTCCTGGAAGGAAAATTTCTTAAATTCCAGAATTCACACTGCAGGAGACTTTAGTTCTTGTGGAAGCACCTGCAGGAAGTATTTGGAAAACAATGTTATGGAAATAGTGTGATGTAGCAAAGGGTACAATCTTTTACTCTGGAAAATCAGTTAAGAAAACAGATATTACTCCTATAATACATTTATCCTATAGATCTATGAATATGTGGTTGTAACCATCATCTCTCTTAGCCACACTGTATCAGAGATAAATAGCAATGTTGTTATAGGAAATAAAGGCAAAAAATTATGACTGGACTGAGACATTGTGTTATTCTGTGGTTTAGCGATGGTTTACTAAATATACCTCAGTTGGCTGGGTTTAGAGAGTAACTAAACATAAACCATGGTTTACAACCTTCCAATAGTTGAATTCAAGCAATCTTTTAAATCACAAACAAGAAAACTGTGTTGTCATTTAGTGTGACATGTGAACCCAGGATATTGTTGGACAATCTTCCACTTAGAAGAGAGCTGTCCATATATGTATGATATCAGTAAGCATCTTTATCTCAGATTAATTTGCAAAAATAATTCATAATTATTATTTTAAAAATTCTAAAGGAAATTGCTGACTCCTCCATTTGAAATTGCCGATACTTCAATTTAAAATGATTTGAAAGTGAAGCATAGTCTAGAAGGCTGTGACAAATTTATCTGACATAGGGAGGGCCTTTCTCCCCATTAATTTTAGTGAAACAAGTTGTTTCTTCGTTTTTTTAAAGCTACCCATGCATGAAGGATCTTGTAAAGTCATTCAACAAACATTGTACCAATGCAATAAGAACAATTCTTACATTCAGCTTGTTTAGTGCTATAGATTTGATCCTGGGCTAAGAATCCCAGCTTTAAATAATTGTAGATCGGTTTTATGTTTCTAACCAGTAGACTATGAATGAAATCCAAAAGTGTGCACAATCTTACTTCAGTAATAGCGAGAAGTCACTAGTGATGGTCTTAGACAGAAATAAGTCTCATGCTTTTTTATTTGATTTAATTCCTGCTGAGCTTAATCCTTGCAACTCATTCCACTTTGAGAATTCTGTGTCTATCAAGTTAGAATAATACTGCAGGCAACTGATGAAACAGTCTTTGTAACTGCTCTGATTTTGTAGAATGCACTTCTTCTTCAGTTGAGAGTTCCCAAAGGCCTTCAAAACAATTAAAACATGTGATTAAATTGTTTTAGTGTCTCAGATTTTAATTTTGTTATTATTGTAAAGTTGCTGGGGCAACTTTTAGTTTTTTTATGTGGTCTGTTTTTTTCAAAGTATATGGCCCATCTTAAATCACTTTGGCCAGTTAAAGCATCAAACAAAAGCATCCTTATTTTTAAAAAAGTAAGAAGAACAGACACAAATAAAATTTTCTTATTCATTAACAATGCAAAACAAAACATACAATATAGGCTAACTTAAGGGAAGAGTTATTTTTAAGATCTTTCAGAAAACCAATAGGATAGTTGGTGGTATGAGTTTAGTAAATAAATGTATAATATGTCATATTTTAAGTATGTCCCAAGACTCTTTGTTATTAATAGATTAAATAAAAATATTTCATGGAGGAGAAAATATTGTCTACTTTTGTCTTTTTCTCTGTTAATGATTTTCTAATGTAGTGAGAAAACAGAACGGAAATGGCCGGGGACAAATCATGTGACACTTAACCATCACAAAGTGTCATCTGGATCCAGTTGGGGCTAGAACATGGATAGCAAGTTCTTAAGTTTTCCTCTTGACTTTGTCTGAAAGAAATAACTTCATGGCATACCATGATTCAAGGAGCTGGCTCAGTTCATGACAGCATACAAGTAGCCAGAAGACTATTTCGTGAAGTGTTGACATTCAGTTGCTTAGTTGATGCCGGTGGGTGTCTTACAAGGTTGGGGTTAGAACGACTGGGTCACCATATGGTAGACACAAGGTTTTTTAAATTTTATATCGCTTTAGATTCTGAAGGCTTTGCTTCTAAAGGCAGCCGTTGTGCTATTCTTTATGTTTCAGGCATTTTAGGGAGCCTTTATATTCTGATCTACAGAGAGGTCAACCATTCTGCAAGGCTTCAAAAATATAGTTGATGAGCATTTCTGTCAGAATGACTTAACAGTTATTTCTGGACATGAGGACAAGTATCATGGTCTAATTTTGCTGATGTCTCCTCCTCTTACTGTCCTCAGTTCATCATCAGTGCAACATCGTAGAATAAGTGGGAATGCTTATTAATTACCTGTATCAATGATCTCAGACCTAGTTTGGGCAACATCCAAGAAGTCATATAGAATGTCTTCCTACTGGATACCATGGTACTTGTTCATAGTGAAATAAGTCATATATGTGTTTGTTGGTCACACTTCTAGCATCAGTTAAAATTGCCTTGAAAATATACTGTATTTTTCGGAGTATAAGACGCACCTGAGTATAAGACGCACTTAGATTTTAGAGGAGGAAAACAAGGAAAAAAGTATTCTGAACCAAATGGTGTAGTAATATATTCTTTAATAAAATACCAGTGTAACAGTATACTTTTTACAAACATGTATACTTTTTACAACCATGTACACTTTTTATAACCATGTACACTTTTTACAAACTTCAAACTTGACAGCTTTGAGACTTGTGGACTTCAACTCCCAGAATTCCTCCTCCAGTCATGCTAGCTCAGGAATGGGAGTTGAAGTCCACAAGTCTTAAACTTGCCAAGTTTGAAGACCCTTGCAGTCCTAACCCTAACCCAGGGGTCTTCAAACTTGACAGCTTTAAGACTAGTGGACTTCAACTCCCAGAATTCCTCCTCCAGTCATGCTAGATGGGGTAATTAGAAGGCAAAAACACCTCTGTTTTTTTTTTGCAAAAACAGGGCATGCAGAGGGTTTGGGAAGCCTGCAGAATGCTCCTAGTGGGTGGGAGGAGGCAAAAACGCCCCATTTTTGTGAAAATGGCCCATTTTTCACAAAAATGGGATGCAGGGGCCGGGCTTCGGGAGGCCAAAAATGGCTGCATTCGGTGTATAAGACGCACTGACATTTCCACCCTCTTTGGGGGGGGGGCAAAAAGGTGCGTCTTATACTCCGAAAAATATGGTAGTTCCATGAAAATTGATTGAAGCTGTTATTTGATTCCAATAAGCAATTAACATTAGAACGTTTGTAGAAAAGTTATTTGACACAGCTTCCCCCTCCCATTCAACAAATCTAGAAGCATTGCTTTTTTTTTTTTGTAAGATCATATTGGAGGAAATAATTTAACAACTTATGTAAATCATTTTGAGCCAATTATTTTGCTATTTTTGTTCTGGTTAGACTCTCTAATCTTGTTCTACCCCATGTTTAGTCTAAATTCTAAATTGATACATCTTCTTGTTCATATCTTTCTTTTAGAAAAAAAGTTAGGTCTTATCAAACAAAATGTAAATTTATTATACACGATAATACAAATTAAGTGCTGACAGATGCTCTCAGAACATAAGTTATTTGAAAAATAACTTGTTTTTTCACCTTGTTTCTTCAGGGAAACACACTGTAGAACTAAAAATACCTGTAAATATAATTTTCACTTGTACAGTCTTTCTATTTATTTTTAAAAGCCCTTTGTTATCATTATTGCAGTGGCATTTAAACTATTTTTTGGGGTAGTAATTGTAGCCTATCTACCCATCATCAGATGGATATATAGTTGCTTAGAAAAACAAATACTGGTCATATCAAAAATAAATGGTATAGTCATATTTTCTAGATTTGGATGTTACTTTGGGTAGGGATAATTGTAGACAAGGCAGCAAACTTCTTTCTCTTCAGACCAATTCTAAATATCTGGCAGTTTTAAAACCTTCATTCCATATTGCATAAAGTTGTAATTGCTTGAAGGCATGGAAGTACCTGAAATCATACTCTTGAAGTCTTTTTCCGTGAGAAGATAAGATGTTGACAAAGTGTCTAAACAGTTGTATTGTTTGTATGCAAGAAGGCTTTTTCTGATAGATGAATATTTTCTTTATAGCTAAATGACTAAGTGACTAAATTGTAAATTCCGTGAAGAACCAGCTCACCTATCATATACCAAAGAAATGTGTCCTGTCAAATAGGGGCCCCATTCCCCACTTTTTAGACCTTTAATCCTTTAACTATTCTGACTGATTATTGTAACGTACTGTAATTATGGCCTTTTCATACCCACATAGTTCCCCCCCACTAGTTTGTATAAAGAGCTATTCAGAGGCAATACCTAATATTGCCCTTTGACCATGAGAAACTTTCATTTTATTTGTTTTTTTAACAGAGTCAATTTGTTGGCTCCTAGGAATTTATTAGATTTAGTTCAGGTCCTATCCTTGCCTACATGTTTTGAAAAGTGGTTTGAGCCAGTACAAATATGCCACTGATTATATTTAGTAGAGCCATTGTCTCTGCAATAGTTATATAGCTATTTCTGCCTAGATTTTTAGAAGTATATGGGAGATACTGTATTTTAACCTCCTCCTCCTCCTCCTCCTCCTCCTCCTCCTCCTCCTCCTCCTCCTCCTCCTCCTCCTCCTCCTCCTCCTCCTCGTTCTTCACAAAACCGTTTATAATATCTTATTTGTAACTGGATTATTTGGTAAGATGATAATGTAAACATTTTTGAATTGATGGGGAAAAGAAATGAGAGCAAGGAAGAAAATCCTGTGAAACTTGGTGAGTTTCTTGTTTGCTCAGCTGTTCTTTGTTCATTCTCTTGGACTTTTAGGGAGGTAGAAATGAGAAAAAGAGCTAAGAATCTTGCTTAGAGTATGACTACCAAGTCCGGGTTGCAAAAATCTTGACAGATAGGAAGTGACAGGTGCCAACTAGTAGTGGTATGTGTTTTTGGAACTCAAATTTGATAGACTTAGCTTAATGCAGTGGCCTCCAAGTGTGGCAATTTTAAGACTTGTGGATTCAGCTCTCAGAATTTCTCAGCCAGCCATGCTGTTTGCAGAGCCCTGGTGGGAGAGAGCTGGGAAAATCCAATGTCTAGTTGGAGATTTTATGTAATATGCTACCTTCCCAACAGAATTTTTCATCTTAAAGGCAAAGTGGCAATACACAATTGATAGCTATTCAGTGCACATTAAGAGGAACAGTGGTAAGATACAAGCCCTAGTTTTCTACCACATATCAAAGACTTATCTTGAGACTGAATTCAGTCTCATAATAGTGTTGCTGCCACATATCACAAAATTTGCTCTGTTAACCAGAATTGGGCAATCTACATGACTTGGGCTGATTTCAAAAGACTCCCAGTCTAAGTTAGATTTCTGTGTGCAAGTGATCACTTCATTCCTCTGGTTCATTTTATCCATCCAGCTAGATGATTGAAAGAAAACAATAAACATAGCAGAAATAAAGAATAAGAGTGTATCAGAAAAGGAGTGAGGGACACCACCTGTTTTTTGTTTAGGGTTCTCCTTATGCTGGCATCAGTCCCACCAACCTGCCTCTTCCCAACAGACATGCTAGAATAGTCCTAACAGAAACAGATTGCCCATGTTTGCAATAAAGGGAGCTTATATAGTACATTGAATCGATCATTTCAGCCAGCCTTTTCAAAAGACCTAATTTTGTTAAAATGAATAATATTGTAAATCACATTTGGAAGAAGGCTCTTATAATCTTTATGCAGTAACCAAGTTGCAAAGGTCTGTTAGTTTAAGCAGATCCTTTATGAATCTCAGCTCCTATAGCAGTTCGTTAATAGAATAAGTCACCCTGTAACCCTCTTCATTCATTATCTTTTGCTTCCCGCTTCCTTCATTTTTCTTTGCAATCATTTCAATACTTGGAGGGAAGAAGCCAAATGTAAAACCAGCATTAACCAAGAATAAAACTACAAACAGAACAAGGCTATAAAATTGTCATTTGATAAAAGATAGAAAGAAACTCTTACATAAGCATCTGGTTTGAAGAGAAGCATAGACTACTCAGCCTGGGGGTTGTTGGCCCTAGAGCCAGAAAATCTCCAATGGGTCTGAGAAGAGAAAGTTTTCTGAGATTTGTATGTGCCGGACACTGTTATTTGCACATTATACTGAAAATGTCAGTCTGGTTCTTTTTTTAAAATTTATTTTATGAACTTTTGAATTGTCTGGTAGAGAAACAAATTTAGGCCTGATATGTCTCCATGATAGCCTTTTTAAAAATTTGATCTGCTACCTTCGACCCCAATTTTTGCATGAAGATCTGCAAAAAATACTATCTGCCTGCAAGTAAAAAACTGGTGTCATCATAAGACTTAGAAAGTAATAGAAAATGAAGATGTTAAAGTAATAGCAACTCTGTGACTTCAGAATTTAAACCGACAGGGACCTGCCACATAACACCCCAGAATTAGTGACAGTCGATAAGAAAGGCAAAAGTCTTGATACTGGTCGTGGCAGTACCTGGAGACAGCAGAATAGAAGAGAAAGAACTGCAGAATAACAAAATGCAAAGACCTGCAAATACAAATAGAATGATTGTGACAAAAGAAATCAAAGATAGTACCAGTAGTAACAGGTGCCTTGCGCACGATCCTAAAACAGCTGGAGAGCCATTTGAATATCATTAGCACTGCCAAATTTCCATCAGTCAATTGCAAAAGGCAGCTTTACTTGGAACAGCTTACATCCTGCAACAATACCTTTAATATCATCAAACATCCACATCTGCCGATCCCAGGTCCATGGAAAGGACTCCATGTAAGGCAGATTTGTTTTTAAAGGTAATAAGCTATTTTCATGCCATAATTAGAAGAACTTGACAAGCCCAACATTTTTGGGATGAATGTGCTTGGCGGGTTTGTTGTTGTATGTCAATTTTTTGTTTAAATAGGGTCCCCCAATCCCCACACTATGTTTCACCTTCGCAATTCTAAAGGAATGCTAGTTCTTGATATTTCAGTGAAACTTGGATACTTCCCTTTGTAAATCAAGTATAGTACCATTATTATCTTTTAAGATAACACATTTATTCCTCTTTTCCTCCTTAGAGAAAGTGTGGGATAAAACTGGAGGCTGTTATAACCACAGATTGCATTCTACACTGACAGGGTGAATGCTACACTTGATAAGCTATTTGAACTAAAACATTCTTCTCTATCGCTACAGGGACATTACAAGTCAGCCTAAAATCTTATTTCCTTACACATCATTAAAAGAAAAAAAAATATAGGTCTCCACAGCTCTTCCCTGTTATCTGTTGGTCCACTGAAATACTGTAAAAGACAAGCTCTTATTTCTTGGAAAAAGAAAGTGGGATACAAATTAAATTACATACAGAGGATGGCACCAGTCTGCTTTCTTGTCCATATCCAAAATTACTGTTCTTGGACTAGAGCAAATGAAATGTACTTGTGAAGAGCAAAAAGAATTACAAAAAGAATTTCTGCTCTGTCTGAAGCAGCCCTGATTATTTTCAGACCTGGCTGCTAGCCAAGAAGCATTGCATTCCTTTTCTAGTGGCAAATTAAATATTAAAAAAAAAATCACATCATGGTTGATTTTTTTTATTAACAGTATTTTAATTTTTAAAGATTTCTTAAAATAAAATTGGTGCAAGAACACAACATGGGAATAAGGATTAAATATGCAGGGTAATGATCTTTGGTGGTTATAATGATCTACAAAATATCATCCATTTGCTAAAAAATATCTTTCTACGTTATAAGCAGAAAAGAAAGTGGTCTGAAAAAAAATCAGATGCAAACTAATAAAAGGAAACTATATGTCTTCAAAGTTACCTTTCTTGCTTTACCCTTTATGTTTATTTCCCTGCCAAAGGAATGGATTGTAGCTGTCCATGGAATATTACTGGTTTGGCTTTCCAGATTTTTGCCACCCAGCAGTTGTTTAATAAAATACTTTGCACTCGATGCTCATCTATGTTATCTAGGTATTTCTGGACAGATCACTTGTGGTGTTACACACTATACAGGTAGTCCTCAACTTGTGACCATAATTGAAATCAGAATTTCTGTTGCTAAGCAAGGCAGTTGTTGCATGAATTGCACCCAATTTTCAGACCTGTTTTGCTACAGTTGTTAAATGAATCAAGCAGTCCTTAAGCAAATCCAGGTACATCCATACTTTGCTTGTCAGAAGCTGACTGGGAAAGGTTGCAAATAGCGGTCACATGACCCCAGGACACTGTAACTGTTGTAAATACATGCCAATTGTCAATTCCCCACATTTTTGGATCACATGAATCTGGGGATGCTGCGTTAGTCGCAAGTGTGAAGACCAGTCATGAGTTGTTGTTTTTTTAGTGCTGTCCCTAAATTAATGGTTGTAGGTCACTATTTGTACACAATTTACAGAGCTCCTTGCATAGGATTTCTGAATTAAAAAGGCAGGAAAATAAGATTGGGGAAAAAGGTAACAAATAAATGATGATCCCTTAGTCATTTCTGTTACTAGGCAAGGTAAAAGGCCATCTAATGTTACCTGACATATAATTTCTTTAAATTCCTTTTAAGAGACGGAAGTAGTGGATGTATGAATCAGTACTTTGCATATCCATGACTGGCTGAATAAACCATAATTGACTGCATTTACACAACTATTAAATTATAAACCATGAGCACACATTTCAATTGCAGGATTTCATTAAGATAAAAGGCTTACATATTGTGTGCTGTAGGTGAGTGTTTTTATGACTGTAGCTCTAATGAACAAAGTGCTTTCCAGTTTGTCTTCTTGATCTTCAAGGCTTTGTTTTTTTCTCTTCATTTTATAACTGTTGGATTGTTGAAGACCACCCAGTTATTCCAAACTGAAAGCAGCAGTTCATGAAAACTCTAATTAGCATTTAATCTCCTAATGAAGTTTTATTGTTTCTCATATTGGAAACAGCAATTTGTATTGCTTTCAAGGTGAAATTATTGGGTTGAATCACCTGAGCTGTTTGATCTACAGGTATATTTCCTGTTCTTGTTTCTTCCTGCAATCTTGTTACATAGTATGGATTAGATATGCCAATCAGCAAGGAGGATCATTCCTTGGGATTATCTTTGAGATTTTTTTTCCTTTTCAGACAAGATTTTCAAACTCAATTGCTCTTAACAGCTGCTAAAGATGCTTGACATTTTTATTGGATGAAACAATTCAATTTTAGGATAAACTGAGCATTTATTATTTTAATAGGATGTAAAAAATATTCTGTGTTTTGAGAATGATGTGTTTATTAGCCAAAATGTTAGACCTTTCAAAGCCCAAAATAAATTTCTGAATGATTTGGAGGAAAGAAGCAGTTAGGTGAGAACACTGTGCATTCAATGTATTGGCCCTCCTGGAGGCTCGAAGAAAGCCTCCGGAGCCTGGGGAGAGTGAAAAACGGGCCTCCCGGAAGTCCAGAAACGAGCCCGTTTCCAGCCTCCGGAGGGCCTTTCTTTCCTTTTACCTACTGCCTCCAATTTATTCATTTGTTGATCATTTTTGTATGTTGTTTAACATGCTCACCTTGAAAGGGAATAGTGTAGTATGTATGTATGTATCTGCAGCCCTCTTTGTCATCTGCAGGGGACCATATAGAGCAAATTTGGTGAGTTTAATGCAGCTATTTCAATTGCATGAACAGAATTCCTATTGACTAATATTGGATATGGTTCTATTAAGTTATGACCCCTGCGGGATATTTAAGTCTGTGAAGTCTATAAAATCACATGTAGAATTGGCATACATATTAAACATTATGGACATTAATGGGTGATGTAGTGACTCCTAATCATCCACTCTGTATTTATGCATGGTTGTATAAAATCAGTAATTACATTATAAATAAAAATGCAATATATGCATTCATGAAACAAGAACACATGGTCACTGAAAATCATTTAAAACAGAGAATTAGAACATGTTTTAAACTGCTCTTCTTTTCATTTATATAGCAAAACTCTCCAATGTACAACAGTAATCCATCATAATTTGTTAACATTTCATACTGATACAGGATCCAATCTGGGGCAGTCACTGGGACCAGAGGTTTAGTCTTTTGAGCATTTGGACTTGTAGTGGAGCCCATCCTCAGGGAACTGCTCTCTCACCAGAATGTGTCAAAGCTCGGAAGACCAAACCTCTGGTCCCGGTGATTGACCCAAACTGGATCCTGCAACGTTATCCTGGGACATGTATATTTGCCTTCATTCATTTCATACTGATTTTTCTTAGTTGACCAGCATTTCATAGTTGTAATGAAATGGGTTAGCTATTCTTCCTTAATATCAGAATACAAGGTCATGTTAGCCTCAATATCTAAGTGACTTTGGTTACTCTCCAAAGCGAAACAAAGTTGGACCTGGTAGGGTAGATTAAGACATTGGAGAAAAGATTACAGAAGACACTGACAAATCACTTTCTTATTGTTACCAAGGAAACCACATGGATGGTCCATAAAGTCACAAGGAGTTGATTCAACTCGAAAGAAATTTTAGTTTTTTTATCCATAAATCCAGGTCAACTTATTGTAGCAGAACTTGCTGATTTTTTAAAACATCTATCATAGGTACAATTCAGTTTTGCCTTTTGTTCTGCTAGCTCCAATTAATTTTGCTAGCTGAAACTTTTCTTTCCTTCAATCTAAAGGCTTTCTAAAACTGCTGCTGAAAAAAAGTCAGTCTTTTAGCAAGATTGTAATTCTTGCTGTTCTAGTATTTTCTGCCTTTCTGTTTTTGCTGTTTAAGAACCTGCATTCTAATGAAGGTGAGCAGTCTCATGACTATTAGATCAATATGTTGTGTGGATTTTTTTTAAAAAAGCCCTACATCCCTCCATTCCAGGAGCTGCATAACATAATGACACACAATGTTAAATCATTGCCTGAAACAAATCACTCTGTATCCCACCCCCACCCATCTGACATTTAGATTCCATTTCTTAGATGCGATAATGAACTTTTTATGTGCACTTTGTTAAAAGAAATTCCTTTCAGCTTCTTAATTGTTCAGTGAATTATGTCTTATGTACTACAGAAGTTCTACTTGTTCAGTAATGTATTGTAAGGTGGACGCTTATTCCACTCTGTCTAATACAACTTAATATTCCATAAAGAAGCATATTTGTAGTTTAGGATTGCAATGAGGGGTCCTTGGTGCTCTCGGAGTGTGGTGGTTTTCTTACAGATGTTTCATTACCCAAACTAGATAACATCATAGAATAGAATAGAATAGAATAGAATTCTTTATTGGCCAAGTGTGATTGGACACACAAGGAATTTGTCTTTGGTGCATATGCTCTCAGTGTACATAAAAGAAAAGAAACATTTGTCAAGAATCATGAGGTACAACACATAATGATTGTCATAGGGTACAAATAAGCAATCAGGAAACAATCAATATTAATATAAATCGTAAGGATACAAGCAACAAGTTACAGTATCATCAATGATGATAAAGTTACCTAGTTTGGGTAATGAAACACCTGCAAGAAATCAACAACACTCAGGGAGCATCAAGGACCCCTCAACTTAATCTACATCATTGTACGCCGCTCTGAGTCCCTCGGGAGTTGGGCAGCTTATAAGAAGGAATAAATAAATAAATAAATAAATAAATAAATAAATAAATAAATAAATAAATAAATAAATAAATAAATAAATAAAAACAAACAAACAAACAAACAAACAAACAAACAAACAAACAAATAAATAAATAAATAAATAAATAAATAAATAAATAAATAAATAAATAAATACGGCCTTTTAGGTCAGTGAGGAATAAATGTGGTTAAGTCTGCAGCCTTACTCACTAAAGCGGTGTTCTAGCAATCCAGTTTCCTCCAGGTGGTTGGGGATAATGAGAGTTGAACCTGAACACCAGGTTACTTTAGAAATGGAAAGAGGAGGGCAAAAGTATGAGGTGTGGTGGTTCTGGTGCGGATTTACACAATTTTTAAAAAGCAAATGAAAGTCCTCCCAAAAGATGAACTAATGATGGATTTAATAGAGACAGATAAGTAGTGATAAGAGTTGTGCCTACTCAAAGGATAAGGCCTACTAATATTTTTTTTGTTCTTAAACACTTCAGGAGGAAAAGCAATTTGGGCAGATGATTAAGGTCAGTGGTGACAAATTGATACATTTTATTTAGAATATGTTATCTGCATGGATATAATTTAGTAAAAAACGCTCCTGGAGCTTTTTAATAGAATATCACAGATTAGCAAGAAAAGACAACTTGTATCTTCCTCATCTAATACTTTTCTTGTAGAAGTGGCCTTGCGTAACTAAGAGTTTGAGGAAGAAAACAAGTTATTATAGCAAGTCACTGCTTACAATATGAGATGAAGAGATCAAAGTTCCCCCCTCAACTTCCACGAGATTATTTAAAAATGATATATTACCCAATAGCAAAGCCTCTTTTTCTTTTTAAGCATTTTATGATCAGGGAACCTTAATATACTGTTGGCATCATGTCTGATATTTCTGGGCATAATGATGAACATATTCAGGGAGAAATTAATTTTATTTTTCCCTTTGAGCTTCTTTGGATTAGATCACAGAAAGTTTTGCTGTCCCAGCATTTTATGTATTCCAGGCATGGGGATTCTGGGCAGAACTCCCATAAATAGATCTGGATGACTGAGAATCTCCACATACGTCATTTGTAGTGCTTTTTCCATGCAAAAGTATATGGAACAGAGAGTAACCTACTTAATTGTAGGCCAGATCATCCATGAGTGCAGAGAGATGTCTTCTCAGATGAATTCAAAAATCAGTCTGCAAATTGCTCAGACTTAGATTTTAGGAGCACTTTATGCTCCATTATTTCAGTAGACAGCCAGTTGGAAATGAAAACAATAACCTTTTAAAGCCCCAGTCTTAATTTCTGTTCTCTTCCCTCATAAAGTAAAATGAAAGAATGATGATAGATTGAAATTTGACTTGAGATATTTCGACAAAACAACTGAGTTCCCTTAGGGTCGACAACTGCTGAAAACAGAGTTAAACATCATGTATTGGACTCTTGTGTTTGTTTTTGTGTTTGTTAAGAAATTCATTATTTTTCTGGAAACAGATGCGACACAAGAGACCTTTGATGACATCTGTTAATGTTATAATTTTAATAGCAGCAACAGAAATCAGCTGGGAAAGTGCTGCTGTTTCCTGCACAATTGCACTCTCTAAAACCTAACAAAAACCTTGTATATCTTCCACCTCTTCCTATTTATTTATTTATTTATTTATCTATTTATCTATTTATTTATTTATTTATTTATTTATTTATTTATTTATTTATTTATTTATTTATTTATTTATTTATTTAGAAGATTTATCCACTCACTCACAGCGACATTGGGCGGCTTACAAACTGTAAAAACCCAATATACATGGAACCGGTTCTGTCGATGTCAGTCCGTGGCTGCCGCCATCTTTTTTTGGAAAAATTTTTTGGGGGATTTTTTTGGGGGAATTTTTTTCTGGGTTTTTTTTTCTTCTGTGCATGCTTAGAAGCTGAGTTTCCGGCACTGCGCATGCGTCGCCATCTTGTTTTGGCTTTTTTGGGGGGGTATTTTTAGGCACTGCACATGCATGTGTGCGCCCACATGGCATGCCCACGCGGCACGCCCATGCAGCGCAGCCATGTAGCACGCCCACGCGGCACGCCCATGCGGCACGCTTATGCGGCACGCCCATGTGGTGCAGTAGGAAGCGAACCGGCAGCGAGGTAAGTTAGAACCCGCCCCTGAGTTGCTTATACAAACAGACAGTCTTTAGGCTACCTGTTTAATATGGCATAAAATACTATTTTTATTATATGCAATAGATATTTTTACTTTTTAAGGTTATATTTTTTGCTGCAAATGGACTAATATGGGTACTTTTCATCAGTCTTACAGTAATACATGAGCCAGTTTTACTAATATTTCACATCATTGGTTTGATGCCAGTGTGAAGACTGTGCTACCTGGCTTGTAGCACAGTAGTTGGGTAACAATGACCATTATTATGGTTTGTTGCATAGTCAGCCAGATGTTTAGACTAGAGTTGGCAGTTTTATCCACCTATTGAGTCCTTCCCAATGACCTGGGATAGGCAGATGTTGTTTGATGGTGTTAAAGGTATCATCTCATGATGTAAGCTGTTTAGGATAGGATAGGATAGGATAGGATAGGATAGGATAGGATAGGATAGGATAGAATAGAATAGAATAGAATAGAATAGAATAGAATAGAATAGAATAAAATAGAATAGAATAGAATAGAATAGAATAGAATAGAATAGAATAGAATAGAATAGAATCTGGTGTGGTGCTCTCAGTGTACATGCAAAACAAAAACTAAGAATAATCATAATAATGATACCAATAAGAGGGGTTAGTAAAGAAGATGAGAAGGATAATAATACTACAGCCAAAAACATGGGTAAATATACTTAGACATATGATAGTACTGTGAGAATTAGGTGTTCAGCAGAGTAATGGCACGAGGGGAAAAACTGTTCCTGTGTTTAGCTGTTTTGGTATGCAATGTCCTATATGGGTGTCCTGAGGAGAGGAGTTGAAACTGTGTCCAGGATGTGGGGAGTCTAGATATTTTCTCAGCTCTCCTTCTGACCCGTGTAATATACAAGTCTTCTATGGAAGGCAGGCTGGTTGCAGTTGTTTTTCCTGCAGTCTTAACTATTTGTTGGCGTCTGTACCTGTCTTGTTCCAAGTAAAGCTGCCATTTGCAATTAACTGATGGCGATTTTGTCAATTCCAGTAGTGTACAAGTGACGCTCCACATGTTTTGGGATTTCACCCAAGGCACTACTGTTGGTATTGTATTTCTTTTCTTTTGCCACAGACGTTCTACTTCTGTTTTCAGGTCTTTGTATTTTTTCTAGTTCTTTTTCTTTTATTCTGCTTTCTCCAGGTTCTGCCACATTCACTATCTTTTTTGTCTTTCCTATTGACAGTGGTTAAGTCTGGGGTGTTATGTATTATTATTATTATTATTAGTATTAGTATTATTATTAGTATTAGTATTATCATCATCATTATTGTCATCATCATCATCATCATTATCATCACTACTACTTTTTTTAAAAAAAGTATTTTAGGATGAAAAATGTTTGGCGGTAAATTTGCTTATGTCTCCTTTCAAGTGGAATGGGAGCAAGAGGGAATAGAAAATACACTGGGTTTCCTTTGGGTATTAAGGGTTATTTTAAGGACCTTTATGCTCTGAGAAAGAAGACATTGCTGTTTACTTCCCCTTAGGAACTTCTGAACTTTAATAAACAAAAACAGCAGCTAGCATTTTCTCTTGGTGTCACTAGCTTCAACACAATAAGAACTGACAGCATCTTTGCCCAGGAGATGATTGGGCCTTTGATAGATGAATAAAAGTGACACACTTCTTGGATTATTAATGCTATTCAAAGATGTGTGTAAAGAAATCAAACCCAAAAATAAACATAGTTAATGCCTGGCACACTGAAGGGAAGAAATAGAGGAGTTTCACTTTTTGATGGTAGTGGTGGCTCTTTCAACATGCTATCAAGGCAACTGTGTACTGTAGTGTTTTGTAGTTTGGGGCTGGTTCCAAACTCTGAATTCTAATTTCAGCCCATCTGAAGAGTATCCAGTTATGGGAAACTGATTTACTAATATAGTTGTCTGTGAATGGTGTCACTATGATCAACATTCTATAAAAAAGGCTTTCATATCCTTTGATTTTGTTTATGTTCCTATTTCATATGAGGAGTGCAGGGCTTATTTATAAAAAGTTCTGTGGAATGAACAAGTTTCCTGTTAATATTTTCCCCCAAACATGTTTTTTCCTTCTTACCCTGGTCAGCTGTTCATTTCGTATTCAGTTCCGTCATTTCATTTATTTTGAGTTATTCTACTTTTATTGTACATAAAGTAGAAAAGCACTACATCTTTTCAAACTATCACCATTTTGCATTGTTAGGATTTTGCAAGTACAACCTTTGAGAAACCACAGTTGAGCTTCTTCTCCTTGACTGATTTATTATTTATTTATTTATTTTGGAATTCTTATATGCCGCCCAACTCCCTAAGGACTCAGGGCGGCGTACAACAGTGAGAAAATACAAGAATAACCAAAATCTAAAAAGTTAATTAAAAGCAAATATAAAAATTAAAACACACTATAAAAAGAATCATCACCAACCATTCAACATCATACATACTTGGGGGGTGGGCTCGAATGAATTAAGCTCTACCCCCCGCCTGCAGGAAAAGCCATGTCTTAACAGCTTTCCGGAAGGCCAGCAGAGTGGGGATAGTTCGGGTCTCTGGTGGAAGTTGGTTCCAGAGCACAGGGCCAGCCACAGAGAAGGCTCTCCCCCTTGGGCCCGCCAGCCGGCATTGTTTGGCCGACGGGACCTGGAGGAGGCCCACTCTGTGGGCCCTAACCGGTCGAAGGGAAGTATGAGGCAGAATGCGGTCCCGTAGATAACCTGGTCCCAAGCCATGAAGGGCTTTAAAGATGGTGATCAACACCTTGAATTGGACCCGGAGACCGATGGGCAACCAATGCAGCTGGCGGAGTATCGATGTCACGTGGGTGTACCTTGGCACACCCACCACAGCACGCGCAGCCGCATTTTGCACCAACTGAAGTCTCCGGATACTCTTCAAGGGTAGCCCCATGTAGAGCGCATTGCAGTAGTCCAAGCGAGAGGTGACAAGGGCATGAGTGACCGTGAGTAGAGCCTCCTTCTCCAAATATGGCCGCAACTGGTGCACCAGGCGAACCTGTGCAAAGGCCCCTCTAGCCACAGCTGAAAGATGATGGTCCAATTTTAGCTGTGGATCTAGAAGGACCCCCAAGTTGCGGACCTGGTCCGAGGGAGTCAGTTTCGCTCCCTCAAGGACCACGGAGGGACAGTTGTCGTAGTCCTTAGGAGGCAATATCCACAGCCACTCAGTCTTGTCGGGATTAAGTCTGAGTCTGTTCCTCCCCATCCAGATCCTGACGTCGTCCAGGCACCGGCACATTACATCAACTGCCTCACTGAAGTCAGACGGGGTGGTGATGTACAGCTGGGTGTCATCAGCGTGCTGATGGAAACACACCCCATGTCTGCGAATGATCTCCCCCAGCGGTTTCATGTAGATGTTGAACAGGATGGGCGAGAGAACCGACCCCTGAGGCACCCCACATAATAGGGGCCTAGGGGACGATCTCTGCCCCCCTGCCAGCACTGACTGCATCCTATCAGCGAGATAAGAGGAGAACCACCGCAGAACGGTGCCTCCCACTCCCAACTCGCTGAGACGATGCAGAAGGATACCATGGTCGATGGTATCGAAAGCCGCTGAGAGGTCAAGTAGCACCAGGATGGAGGAATTTCCCCCATCCCTGGCCCGCCAGAGATCATCCATCAGAGCGACCAAGGCAGTTTCTGTACTGTAGCCGCGCCTGAAACCCGACTGGTAAGGGTCTAGATGATCTGTTTCATCCAGGAGCTGCAGAAGTTGAGTAACCACCACCTTCTCCACAACTTTCCCTAAAAAAGGTAAGTTGGAGACCGGACGATAGTTCTTCAAGTCAGCTGGATCCAGGGAAGGCTTCTTCAGGAGGGGTCGCACCACCGCAGCTTTTAACGACTGCGGTACGGATCCCTCTCTCAAAGAAGCGATGACCACCGCCTGGATCCAGCCGCGTGCTACCTCTCTGCTAGCCGAAACCAGCCAGGAGGGGCACGGGTCCAATAAACAGGTGGAGGTATTTGTATGGATCTGTTTGAGAACTCATGCAGTGTGACCACTGGAATAATGTCCTCAAAGAGTTAGCTTTTTTTTTTTTTTTTAAGAAATTTTGTTAACTTCTGTTGATTTGATACTATTTTTTGATTTAAAAAAAATCTCAGCTGCCATTTATTGGATTGTAGGTTGTATACTTCAATGGTTATATCCACATATAAGGGTTTTTACACAAAGACACACAGAATTGCTACCCAGAATTGTTTTGAGAAATGTAGTGGTCATATACATCTAAATGAAAAATAAATACTGATGAAAATTTACAATGTTCAAAATACATTGGCTGACGAATTGCAGTTGGCTAGGAGCTGTAGCCTAAAGCAATACTTGCTGTTCTAAATAGCTGTGACTTTATTTTTTAAAATGAAGTATAACAAGTGAAGAATTATGTTGTAACTCCAGTACACTTTCATAATTGCCATCAATGTTTCTGCAGGAAAGAGAATCAGACACTGTGAAAATAATGAAGGAAAAAACCCTTAAATTTTCTTTTTTTTAATGATAGAACACCCTGCTGGGCAAAGGAAGGAGACAGATCGTTAGTCTTAAAACTATACTTCTTTGCTGTCTTGTTTTCATTACAAGAAGTATCCCATTTCGTGTGATTTTTTAATGCTATTTATTCCAATGAACATTGTGAGTACAATGTGAAGTCTGTGCCACATCCTGTTTCTTGTTCTAGAGACCTGTGCTATCATAACATAAATACTATTTTTTCCTTCATCAACTAATAGGATACATGTTGGGCTTTCACATCCTATGTCTCAGTTTCTTCTTTTTTTGCCTTCCCCCAACCTATATTGGTAAACAATGTTATAGGTGCAAATACTTCCCAATTCCCAATAGATATTGTTTGCACATCCCTGAACTCTTAAAATGTCAATTTGTTATAGAGACATACATGTTATCATTGCATTTTTGTTAGCATGTATGTAGATAAAAAATCATAAAGCATTTACCTCCATACTAAATAAACTAGAATAAAAAAAATTGAGAAGAAATGCTTTTAAAACACTTCGGAGAGTTTGTGTACAGACAACCAAAGTTCGGGAGAACTTGAATATACATGAATTTGAATATGATTAGTAATATCAACAGGACACTAGACTTAGATGGGACAATACTATTTGTTGTTGTTGTTAGTTGCGAAGTCGTGTCTGACCCATCGCGACCCCATGGACAACATTCCTCCAGGCCTTCCTGTCCTCTACTGCTTCAGTGACTCCATCCAGCCACCTCATTCTCTGTCGTCCCGTTCTTCTTTTGCCCTCAATCTTTCCCAGCATTAGGCTCTTCTCCAGTGAGTCCTTCCTTCTCATTAGGTGGCCAAAGTATTTGAGTTTCATCTTCAGGATCTGGCCTTCTAAAGAGCAGTCAGGGTTGATCTCCTCTAGGACTGACCGGTTTGATCGCCTTGCAGTCCAAGGGATTTGCAGGAGTCTTCTCCAGCATCATGGAGGTTATTAAACATACAACAGGTGAACTTCTGTTTACAAGAGTGTATTCCTTTTCTGAGGAAGAACAAATGCTAGCCAGACTTCATTCATTCAACCTAATGTTTAGTAAATGCAAAGCATCAATATTTATTTGTTCTTAGTAAGTTTTATTCTATGATGAAATTATTTTTAATCCCTGATGGAGATATGGTGAAACACTTGAGATAGTTCTCAGTATCCAAATACCTCTACTCTAAGAAGAAGCCTCCTTAGCTAATGCATGCAGTCAGTCCAGAAAAAAAGGACATTATGGGTTTGTGAAAGAAAAAAAAGGCCTAGAACTCACCATCCAACCTAATTGTGTGTATAAGTGTGTATATAGCTATGTATAATATAGTCTAGGAGGGTAAACAGCTAAATCTAAATCTAAATTCCACCGTTGAATAGTTCTTACCATTAGGAAATGATTCATTATATGCTTCCCTGTGATTTACATCCATTATTTATCCTCTACCCCTTTTGTAACAATTCTGAACAGTTCTTCTCCACCCTCTTCATAACAGCTCTGTAGATATTTGAAAACAGCTATCATGTCTCTCTCATCTTCTTGAGGCTAAATACATTCAATACCCCCAACAGTTCCTCATAGTATTTTTTTCCCTTCCATTTGCCTTTTCTTTTGGTTGCACTCCTTTGGACACACTGTAGTTTGTTATAATTCTTTCTAAATAGCAGAACTGGGTGCAATATTATAAATATGTTCTGACCAAAGCAGTATAGAAAGAAACGGAATTAACTTGATCTTGATGCTATGTATTTCCGTTGACACAAACTCGGACTGTGTTTGCTTGTTTGGCAGTTTTATCACATTGCTCATGTATGTGCATATATTGCAGCTTCATCACCTTGTGTATCTATTGCTGCCCAGTATGAATCCTGCCATCCCATATTCATGCATTTAATTTTTCTTACTGAAAAAGTCGACCTCACCCCATTCCTAAGAGGTCTGTAAGGGGCGTGCATAAGTGCACCACTGTGCCTACCGTCCCTGTCTTACTGCCCTATTGTCCTTATTTATCTGTACTTCTTTGCTTATGTTATGTTTATACAAATACCTACTATCTTGTACATGTCTGACAAACAAATAAATTAAAAATATATATATAGGATTTTGCACTTTTCTCTGCTGAAATTCATCTGATTAATTTCTACCATATTGTTCCAGTTCTTCAAAATGCTCATGAAGTTTCATATTATTAAGACTTTGTTGAAGCTTTGCTGAAGCCAGCGTACACTGTGTCATATGAACTAGCCACCATATAAAAAAGTTGATTGTGTTAGTTTGGTTTGACTTGTTGATAAAACCATGCTAGTTCCTACTAAGCAGGGCATTGGTTTCTAAATAAGCACATCATGATTACATTTTGTTCCACTGTTTTGGTCAGTACTGATGACAAGTTGACTGACCTGAAGTTACCCAGGTCTTTTTTTTCCCTTTGAAGATAGAAACAGTATTTAGTCTTTTCCATTCTTCCGGGACTATGCTCATCTGCAATTATTTCTCAGATATTTTTATTTTATTTTATTATTAAATTTGTTTGCTGCCCATTTTGCTGCAAGGTGATTCTGCGTAACTTACAACATTATATAGAAAGGACCATTAAAGTAACAACCACAAACTCCTCCAAAATCCAGGGATGTAAGTAGCCTGATTGTCACCACTTATTGTCAAACACATTATTTATCTTGGATTGCCACCCCCTTTTGTGTCAGTGTTTCTGCTTAATAGCAATAGCACTTAGACTTATATACCGCTTCATAGTGCTTTACAGCCCTCTCTAAGCGGTTTTATAGAGTTCAGCATATTGCCCCCAACAATCTGGGTCCTCATTTTACCGACCTCAGAAGGATGGAAGGCTGAGTCAACCTTGAGCCTGGTGAGATTTGAACAGCTGAACTGCTGAACTAGCAGTCAGCTGGAGTAGGCTGCAGTAGCTGCATTTAACCACTGTGCCACCTCGGCTCCTTTTGATTGCAGTAGCTCTTTGGGGAAATTGTATCTGCAGTCTGAAAGTACTCTTTACTCTCCAGCTGTTTCTGGATTCCTAAGGACATCTATAGCAAGAAATACATTAGCACAAATATATCTACCGGTAGTACAGGTACTACAACCATTCCTGAAGCCTTAAACCTGTTAACAATTAAAGATGCTTCAGTTACATTCCAGATGGTATATTACAATGGGTTCTCTGTGTGGCCACCTTTAAGGCATAGCCAAAAGCTTCAGCTGATACAAGAAGTACCAGTTAGGTTTCTGATTATCCCAAATACTGGGGTGTATTATGGCCATCTCAAAACCCTGCACTGATTGCCATTTATTCCCTGGACACAATTGTAGCATTACAGTTCTAAATTATTTAGGATGTGATTATCAGAGGAATTACCTCTTTTGAGGTAAAGCTATCTTAGCATTAAGATAAGCAGGACAGGCTGTCTTAAAAATATTGTCATTTTCAGAAATCCATTCTTTTTTAAGCATGGGAGTGGGTATTGATTCAAAGCTAGGTAAAGCACTTCTTTTGGATTTCTGCTTAGGAAAAGAGTTAAATATTCAGCCTGGTCTTTCTAGTTTAATTTTAATAGTGGCTTTAGCAACTTTAATGACATAATTGTTTTATGCTTTAAAAAAAATTGGATCCATCTTAAGTGTCCTTGATCAGAAAGGTGGGATGTAAATTGTATAAAAATGTGATTGGAATGCAATGGCTTAAGTCTTATCAAGTCTTTTTTTCTGCCTCCATATTTGGAGCATAAAATGTCTTTCTCTCTCTTTTCCTTCCTTCCTTCCTTCCTTCCTTCCTTCCTTCCTTCCTTCCTTCCTTCCTTCCTTCCTTCCTTCCTTCCATTACTGCAAAGAAAATCTTTTTCTTTTACTTCTTTCTTTTAGTATTTGAGCAGTTGTTTTGCAGTTGCTGGAAGCAGCAGAACAGTTGGCTGAAATCTGCCACTGCAGCTTTCTTTAACTAAGCTTGAACAGCTAACCCAGAGTAAAATAACATTTTGTAGGATTGTTAGAACACTAAAGGAGCTGACCCCTAAACAGGAGATAAGCCAAGAAAACAAAGATGTGCTTGAAAAAAAACACATTGGGTTGCAAGGCGGCTTAGGATAGATGGAATAGATTTTAGCACACACTATAACTTTTTTATTTTCACCTCAGTACAATTCATATAGCAACAGAGGGGGGCAAGAACAGCAACAAAAGAGAGGGGAAGAGAGAAAGCTGTAAAAATGGCAGGAGAGATTTGTCTTCAAGCTGAAAATTATAGAGCTCAGTAATGGAACAGGCAGCGACAGCACTTTAAAGAAAATAATAATGAAACATTTGATGAAACAATAAAATTCCATGCTGTGGAAAAGGGAACAGTTCACAAGGAAATACTTTGATCTAAGAAGACATTCCTCCCACATCAACCATTTATTTTTTTCAAAAGCTTCAATAGCTTGGCTTAGTAACTGACCTTGTTAGAATGACTTTTTCTCCATCAGAGCTGGGGGTGCAAAGAACTAAACATACAGAAATCACTGAGCTGGAGAACATTGCTTAGTGGATTAGTGGACAGAACCAAACCTGATACAGTTCCATCTGCCTTAATCAATACTATTCATATGTTTTACAGTATGTATATATACACTATATACATATATATGAACATGTGTGTGCAGTACACCAAACAGACTATCATTATTGCAACATGCATGCAACCTCATGGACAAAAATGATATATGAATGATCCATGGATATAGTTGCACACAGATTAAACTGATGTACTGTTGCACATACATGTTCATATAAAGAAACCCTCTTCAGGCGTTATTCAGACAAATAACAATCTACTCATGTTCAGGAAGTGCAAGGATGACGTTGCTAATTCTGCAGCCCTGCATGATTCTCTCTCTCTCTCTCTCTCTCTCTCTCTCTCTCTCTCTCTCTCTCTCTCTCTCTCTCTCTCTCTCTCTCTCTCTCTCTCTCTCTCTCTCTCTCCTCTCCCTCTCCCTCTCCCTCTCCCTCCCCCCCCCCCCCCCTCTCTCTCTCCCTCCCTCTCTCTCTCTCTCTTTCTCTCCCTGTCTCTCCCTGTGTGTTTGAGCCTAACTCCTTGCAGCTGCCTGGATAAGTCCCTGCAGTATTCTTGGAAGAGGTCAGAAGTGACTTGCAAATGCCATTGAAATGTTTAGAGTACAACCATTTAGATTTAGATTTATTATTAGAGTTGGAAGGGACCTTGTAGGTCATCTAGTCCAACCCCCTGCTCAAGCAGGAGTTCTTATACCATTTGAGACAGATGGCAGTCCAGTCTCCCCTTGAAGGTCGCAAGTGTTGGGGCTCTCACAACCTCCGCTGGCAAGCTGTTCCACTGGTTGATCGCTCTCACCGTCAGAAAGTTTCTCCTCACTTCCAGGTTGAATCTCTCCTTGGTCAGCTTTGTGGCTGTTGGTTTTGATGGTGATCAATTGTATAGTATAATGCTGCAATACTGATGGTTATTCTGTACATGTACACAGAGGGGTTTAGCCTTGTTATATTGGCCTGCTAAACTTTTTCTCACACACACATAGAATCAGACTTGCCCATTAGTGTATTATTAGGCTAAGGTGGGGCTTTTAGAGCAATAGCACTTAGACATAGACTTAGATTGTAAATTGGCCAGTGTTGTTGAGAGTTGGACAGCATGTATTTTTATTATGGTTGGTCACATATTCAATAAGATGTTTAAACTGGATTTTGTGGTCGCACCAGCTTTTGCTTACAGGCAAATGGTATTGCTTACAGATATTCCAATGCAGCATTGTTGCTACTTTGTCATGTCATTCATTTTAGACAGTCTGTGCAATCTTCTTGCAGCAGCTAACTAGATAGTTCACTGTTTCTTCAGCTTCTTTGCAGAGCCAGCATTTGCTGTCACTGTCTTCCCAGTTCTGGCTTAGTATGCATTTGTTCTTACAGATTGGTCTCATATAGCCAGGGATCTTGTCTCTTTCTTCAACTTTCCTTCTCTTACTAATTGCCAGGACTTGTTATCTGCTTTGTGTGTGTGTGTGTGTGTGTGTGTGTGTGTGTGTGTGTGTGTGTGTGTGTGTACTGGCCATGTAATTCTGCCTTGCCATATTTTTCATTTGGTCTTTCTTGTAGGCCAGTTTGGACTCTCCACTATTCAGCAAGCCTTAATGGTATACTAACTTCAGTGCATCTTCTTCACTGTCCAGATATTCTTCCAATGCCCCCCCTCTTCTTCAACTATCTGGTGTATTTGCAACATTCCATGCCCACCTATGTTTCTTGGTAAGTAGAGTATGTCAGTGTTGCTCTGTGGATCAAAGGCATGATTCATTGATCATTATTTTTCTAGTTTTCATATCCAGGACTTTTAATTCTGATTGAGTACAGTCCATAATTCCAGCTATGTATCTAATGACTGGAAGGCCAATAAGTTAATTGCATCGATTGTATTTCCACCAGTGAATTTGGACTTTTAAGATCTTTTTCACACAATGTATTCACTTCTCATCTTCTTGTTGACTTCAGTGTGCTTGATGCTGTAAATGTGAAAAATGCCCATGTATTTGTAGTGATCGTCTTCATCCAGACCCTTGATGCTATTTCCATAGGGAATTTTGATTCCTTTAGTTTTCACTATTTTCACTATTTTTCCCTTGTTGATGGTAAGGGTGGAAGATTTGTCCAATCTAAGTTCCATTTCACTATCTTGATTGTATATATGGACAGTGTTGAGCAGTGATTCTATTTCAGTTGGTGCTTTTCCATACAGCATCAGCATCATCCATGTAAAGGAAGCTTGACTTGTTCAATATTGTTGTTGGAGGAATCAATGCAATGTTGTTGTGAAAGATTGATCTATTGAGATTAACCTACCTCTCCCAATCTATCACCATAGATCAGCAATTGTGACTTCTATTGTGCTGTTGATCTTTGCACAAAGCTTCTGTTGTTTCGACTTACTCTTTTGCACACAGCTTCTGATACATCTCAGCATCATTGTCATGCTACAATTTTTATTTGGATGTTACTTTGTATATCCCTGTGGCTGGTGTTTAAAACATTGGAAAGCCTGTGTTGTCATAAATAAATGGAAGGAGTTAAGACAAACCAAAGAATGAGATATGTAGAACCGAAAGGATTCCAGGAATCAAGAATGAGTAGACGGGGGAGGGGGGAGTTCAATGCCTAGGCAGGAAATATTTGCTTCTTCCTATAACAGAAACCACAAAGCTACCTTTTTCCTAGTTATACTAATAGAATAGAATAGAATAGAATAATAGAATTCTTTATTGGCCAAGTGTGATTGGACACATAAGGAATTTGTCTTTGGTGCATATACTCTCAGTGTACATAAAAGAAAAAATGCATTTGTCAAGAATCATGAGGTACAACACTTAATGATTGTCATAGGGTTCAAATAAGCAATCAGGAAACAATCAATATTAATATAAATCGTAAGGATACAAGCAACAAGTTACAGTCATTCAGTCATAAGTGGGAGGAGATGGGTGATAGGAACGATGAGAAGACTTATAGTAATAGTAATGCAGCCTTAGTGAATAGTTTGACAGTGGTGAGGGAATTATTTGTTTAGCAGAGTGATGGCATTCGGGAAAAAACTGTTCTTGTGTCTAGTTGTCTTGGTGTGCAGTGCTCTATAGCGTCGTTTTGAGGGTAGGAATTGAAACAATTTCTGTCCAGGATGCGAGGGGTCAGTAAATATTTTCACGGCCCTCTTTTTGACTCGTGCAGTATACAGGTCCTCAGTGGAAGGCAGGTTGGCAGTAATTGTTTTTTCTGTAGTTATGATTATCCTCTGAAGTCTGTGTCTGTCTTGTTGGGTTGCAGAACCGAACCAGACAGTTATAGAGATGCAGATGACAGACTCAATAATTTCTCTGTAGAACTGTATCAGCAGCTCCTTGGGCAGTTTGAGCTTCTTGAGTTGGCACAGAAAGAACATTCTTTGTTGTGGTTTTTTGATGACGTTTTTGATGTTAGATGACCATTTTAGGTCTTGAGATATGATAGAACCTAGAAATTTGAAGGCCTCTACTATTACTTTTTCAAGTTCATTGGTTTCCCATATTAACTAGCAGTGTCTTTCCTACTATTTCAAAAGGACGTATCTCTCAGTACTCTATGATGCTTCTGTGACTGAATTGGGATAATTGGTATGCAACAAAAGTTTTCACTGAGGCAACAACTGAAAAAGAAGGGAAGCTTGTGGTCTCCTAGCCATCTATGATAGGGCAGGGCTGAGGAACTGTTTCTCACTTTTTCTCAGCTGTAACATTTTAATAATACAAATAACAGTCCTTTAAGTGACATACTGTTACTGTCTTTGTGGTTCTTGTGTTTAACAGATTGCAACTTCTTTTAAGGCCAGCTAATGGACTAGCATCTTTGGGTACTTCTTGCTAATGCTTTAGAGAATGATTTGTTTTCTTATTCTATTATGTGTATTAAAATAACCAAAAAGTTTATTTTTTTCTTTGAATTTCTGTGTCTACACATACTGTATGGGCAATCTATTTTCCAATTGGCAGGAAGCTTTGTCTCATTCTACTTTTGGCTCCAAGATTGAAGCTATCCCAAAGAGATTAGCATCCTGTTGAATTTGTAACTTCAATAGCTGGTTTAAAACTCTCCTACCACCATCATTCAGATGCCTAGAAACATATAGTATTGGTCCCAATTATTGGGGAAAGCCTGGTTTTAAATTGCTTATGAACTTAAATTTCCACCTTTACTATTTTATTTTATATTTGGCTATGGGGTGGTTATAATTAATGCAACAGAGAAATGACAGCAAAGGATCTCACTGTTTTTTGTTGCACTGAGCTGACACTGACCATTCTCCATGTCTTTCAATCATAACAACAATATTTTTTTTACAAATCACCTGATTGCACACTGACACATATGCTGAAATATAGACAAAGAAGTTCAATTGCAGTTTATTTTATAATAGGATATTTTTCCAGTCAGAAATAGGTCTTTGTATTCTATCATTGGTCGGAGGGTGGGTGGTGGTGGTGGAGAGATTATCACTGATTGTTCAGGATGTTGTACATTCTCTGCATTTTGAGATTGGCAGATGGGAATATAATTATGTCTGGTTTCAAGCTGTTATATGTGGGATTGGGGTGAAATATTGCTGAAGCAGAAGTACCCTTAGAAGAAATTAATTTATTATAAGAAGATGCATGCTATGGTATAATAGATTCCAAATTTTTATCCTTTTTCTAAGGAGTACTACTAGCTAATGCACTTTCCTCACCAGACCTCTGTAAAATAGTTCTATTATATCTGTTTATAAATTATTGACAGGGAAACATGCTGGATTCTGCAACTCCTGAAGACAAAGGTGTCTTTTCCTGGGATTCTACAGTGTCAGAGCACATGCTTTGAAACATTTTTGCCTTCAAATATAAAGCATTTCATAGCCCTAAAATTATAGCTCTGTTTGTTTTTTTAATTAAACTTTAAAAATGTATAGACTGATTATTTATGGTTTTTACATTCATGACTTCAAAGCATTAATCACAATACTTCCACCCTGATTTAGCCAACATTCTTAAACAAATATGCCTATATATATATATATATATATATATATATATATATATATATATATATATATATATATATATATATATATATATATATATATATATATATATATATATATATATATATATATATATGTTTGTATTTGTCATTTTAGTAATTGCTGATGGATCACTAGAGAAAACCAGTGATGACATTGGGAGTGAAGAGGATTTATATGAAGATTTCCGAAGTTCGAGTCATTGTTATGGCCACCCAGGTGGTGGAGGAGAACAACTTGCTATTAATGAGGTACTCCAGCTCTTAGTAACTAAGGCAAATAAAACACATTTAATGTTAAGTGAATTTTCTAATAACACATTTATTTCTTCTAATGGCAGGACTTAAAATTGCAGCTTAAAAGTATAGACCAATATCCTCATGAAATTGAAAGCAGATTTAAACATCCATATCATTAACACTTCAAGCAGAAGTGTTTAGTAACAATGCTTAAAATACTTCCTGGGAGAGAAGGATTCCACATTGCTAAAGCAGTAAATGTCTAAGCCTGCCAGTGGGCCCATGTCAACAATTATACAGCAGTCCTTTTAATAATGAAGTATCATCCATTTAGATCAAGAAGTTAAGTTCAAAGGAGTCAAGGGCCACATTTGGCTTCCTTATATTCTGAAGAATTGCAGGAACATATATCATGATTGGTGGAAGTGACATGAACAATTTTTGATTGATCCGTTTTTAACTTTTTGGAAGGTTGGAGTGAAAGACCACTAGGAGACAAATTGCTGCCATGTAAAGTAGGTAACAGATAACTTTTCAAAAAAGGACATTTTATAGTCTATCTGACTCATCTCTCTGGGAGGAGTTTGAAAAAAAATGTCTCATCTTATGACCTTATTCCTGGATTGGAAAGCAGAGGAAAGTCAGTCTTTAAGACAATTTGAGTCAATCAGTAAACTTAGCATTTTGCTGACCTAAAATGATTGTTTCATTATCATCACGATCATGATAATCATCTCCAATTAATAGCATGTTTTGAATTAACTGACTGTCTATAGTGAGTATGATGTAATCCAGTAGATGTGTGGTAAAGAGTTCTAAACACTTTGATATTTTCTGATGCAAGATTTATTTCAAAAAAGGTGCTAAGGTGCTTAGAATGAATCTAAGTTGTACATTCAGAAAATGACCTGGGAATCTTATACATAGCTGATAGATTAAGTCATTCTTGCTTCATATAAAAGGAAAATAACAAAAATTCTTGTGATATTACCTAGAGATTTTATGAGCACAAGCTATATTTCTCTGATTTTCTGAGCATTTATAAACAGGTGATTTATGCGTCCTGTAATTCATGGTATTTTTTTTGAACAAGCCATAGTGACCTAGTTTACATTTAGTCCTAACATAATCCATGGTTTATAAATCACAGTGGCTGAATGCATATATTGTGCTAAAGCCAAAAACCCAGAGGCCTTTGCTTGGTTTCCAATAGTGGCTAAAACAGGCCATCTAATTCTATTTGATAGAATCCATTGAGAAAGAATTCTGACTTTGTCCTAGCAGTGAGGGATGTATCAGTAAGGAAGGTAAGATGCAATTCTGCAACTGCTGTTCATGAGACAATTCACTAGCAAATACTTGCAAACTTTCTGCTTTTTTGCCTCCCAGGTCTCTCTGAATAGCACACCTTTTGGCCTATCTTTCTGAAATCAAATTTTTGCATTGCTAGTTCTTGTGAGGAGATTGTATCAGACATAAGGTGGTTGTTTTTTAATGAACATTTTGAAATATTGACAGTCTTAAGTATTTCAGGGAAATTGATTTATAGCCCATAGTCTATCTTTCTGAGCAGCTTGGAAGTAAATGCTTTTTTTAAAAATAGAGGCTGCCCAGTTGACTCAGTAAAATTAGTGACAGAATGGAAAATTATTTCTTTCTTCCATTGTTTATTCATTCAAAAACCTTTGGTATACAAAAACAGTGCTTGCCTTCTGCATAAACTTACGAAGGCAGCTGTACTGTGAAAACGTGGTCTGTGCTGAGCAGTTGCTGTGAAACTATTTATAATCACTCAGACAAATGCAGTTATTTTAAGATCAAAAATTAATTTGTAACAAAGGATTTTCTACAAATAAAACCTTAACTGCTGCTCTACTTCTAATGAAGAGTGTTTATTATTTTGCAGAACTAGCAGGAGCAGCTGCCAATAGCAGTGGATTTTGCTTTTTTAATATTCATGTAGATTGTCCAGTGATGAGGTTAGTTTCTGCAAACAGATCCCCCAGGTTATATATATATATATATATATATATATATATATATATATATATATATATATATATATATATATATATATATATATATATATATATATATATATGTATATATGTATATATGTATATATGTATATATGTATATATGTATATATGTATATATGTATATATGTATATATGTATATATGTATATATGAATGAGTGATTTTTTAAATAATGTTCTGTTTTTTAAACTATGATGTTTTATTTTATTCTTATCCATATTGTACGCCGCCCTTAGTACTTCTACCGTACTAATATAAAGTATCAAATGTCTAAAATTTGCAATACTGGTTTTCTTTCTTGACTACAATGCTGCAGTAGAATTTATCTGATATCATGGTTGTTTATTTATTCTTCCAAAGATAATGAAAGACATAATTCTGGTATTGCTGGTAGAAAGAGAGTAAACAAATCTTATTTATTTCTCTGAAGTCTGATTTTCACCATTGGAACTGATGATTGTATATTTTAAAAATTGTAGAGACCACCTTGTTTTGTTCCTCATTATGCATTATTAAGGAATAATAATTTTAACAGAGGTTCAAAGCAATTCACAACATTAAAACCACAATAAAATAATAAATATCCCTTTTCCTGCCAATGGCCAAGAACAACTTTGACAGGTCATCTAAATAGTGAACAGGTGAGTACTGTCTATCTTCACCTGGGAGCTGCTTCTATATTCACCACTCAGTTACCAGCAGCACATGATAAGCTTATCATACAAGTCTTGGTATTTTATTAAAAAAATCTTCGATATGAAAAGGAAAGTAAGGAAGAGAAGCATTTGGGAGAGCAAACACTTAAGCTTTCCTCCATCTTCTTCCCATTTTCGCGGCTAATTTCTCCATGTTGAGGTAATAAGTCAACCCATCCTATCACATAGCTTTTACTAAAAGTGTATTGCATGTGTAGAGTGGTTATATCAGGCATGGACTAATACCTTCAATTCAAAATGGAATTGATTGAACGATCAGCCTTAGATTGCACTTTGCAGTGGAGTCGGAAGAAGTATTGGCCTATTTACAATGCAGTGTGGCATATTTTATTTTTATCCTATATTGTAAATAAAATAATGTTTAAATTGAATTGTCTCTTTATGTTCTTCTAAAAATGAAATACAGGGCTTTAATGTTTATTAATATCTTTTTACTTTCATGGCACAATGAACTTTGTAGTTGTTGTTTTTTTAAATTAGGAAATGGTTCAAGTACAGTACACTATCCCAATCTTTGCTATTGTGGATTTTTTTTAACCTTTGCAACATCATACCAACATTAGCATTGTACCTTAGACCTTAGGGAAGTCTGAAAAGTCTGTGGTCCCTTCACTTCTGTTCCACTCTTTTCCCCACCTGCAGAGCAAAACTAAATCAGAGACTGAACACTCTCAGCAGCTTGCCAATAAGAGCATCTCATAAAGTGCTGTTTGCTCTTAAATCCACTATAAATAATTTCAAATGTCATGTAATTGCAGCTTGCTTTTTCTATCTTTATTGCAGCAGTTTTCAACTATTCAGGTTTTTCTTTTTCTTTTAAGCTGTTATGGCTCTAAATGCCTAAAATGAAATAATTTCACCCCTGTACTGGTACAGGTTGAGTGGTATTTAAATATAATCTAAATAGACTTGAGGTTATTATTATCCATCCTATCACTGTCACTGTTACTGAAAGAACAAATATGAATTTCGATTAAAATTAATATAATAAACCAATATTTCTTCTATTAAAGTTAAAAAAACTGTTTGAGGGACTTTGGAGGCCAATGGCCAGGGGTCGGGTGGTACAATTCTAAGACCAAAGGTTTTATATCCCCTTTCTCTGTTAACATACAGTACAGCATAAACTGCTTTTGGATTTCAGTGACAATGCAACACATTTCAGAAAAGTAATTATTTGGAGTCTGATTCATACCCAGTGACTTTTCTATCACACTGTCAAGTTTCAAACATTTCTTTTCTGACAAGGTAACACTTGCTGTCTCATTTAAGGTTGATTTCTCACAAATGACTCCTTTTATGAAGAGGTAGGAAGTCTCTGTGAATTTTCTCACCTTTGATTAAAACAGAAAGTGAACCCATCCTAGTGTGAACCTTGTAGCGTGATCTTATGATTATTTACTAAAAGAAAGGGCTGCTGAAGTTCAGTGGGTTTTACTTCTTACTGACAATGAAATATCTGTTGAAAGCTTGTATATCTTAAATACGTTTTACTTGATGATGGACCACACCAGTGGTGGGTTCCTACCGGTGCGGTCCAGTGCGTAGCTCCGGTAGGGAGCGGCCAATTGCACAATTTGTGTGTGACCGCTCCGGTGCTGTCTTCGCCAGTCCGTCGTGCGCATCGCCATCTTTTTTAAAGAATTTTTTGGTTTTTTTGCTTTTGCGCATGCGCGGAAGCAAAATGTTGCCAAAATCTTGAGAGGGGACGTTCGCGTGAGATTTCGGCGAGATTTTGCTTCTGTGCATGCGAGGAAGCAAAATCTCGCCGAAATCTCTCGCGCGCGTCCCCTCGCAAGATTTTGGCAAGATTTTGCTTCCGCGCATGCACAGAAGCAAAATCGTGCGAGGGGGTGCGTGCGCATAGTGAGCGAGCACGCGCACAAAACATGGAGGTGCACGCGCAGCGCACCGGTATTGGTAAGTAAGCAACCCGCTCCTGGACCACACTCCAAATGACAAAGAAGGTTTTCAGCTCTGCATCACAAATTGTATTTCTCAATATAAACAGGCATGTGTTTAGCATTTTAAAATGTATAGGAGCAAGTATCCATTTAAAAGAAATTTGAGCATGCGCACTAGTCCAGGAGAGTCAATTTCATCAACCTTTGAGAAATACTAGCTGGGGTCCCATGATAATCTCAGATTAATGAGAGTACAGGAGGATTGGTCACTTCTCAGAAATGATACTGGAAGTATATGGCACACATCCCAAGAAGAATAGGAAATTGTTGTGTGTGCGGAGGGAACTTTTAACTTAGCTAAGAGTTAAAAGGAAAATGTATAGCCTCAAGTAGCTTATAATAAAGGGAAAAAATCCTAAAGCATAAAAGGAAATATAGGCTTTCAAGGAAAGCTAAAAAGTATAAAAATGATTTTTTTACTGCATCAGTAGTGAAAGAAAAAAAAGGAAAAAAGGAAAGGCTGGTGTCCTGCTAAGAGTACGTGATAGGATAATAATAGGAGATTGGCAGAAGGTAGAATTCTTCAATTCCTACATTGCCTTTTCTTCCCCAAAAGGAACTTTGTTCAACACAACTTTTGTTTAAATTAACTTAAACAAAACAATTATCAAAAGAGGGAGTGGCAATTCAAGGTAAATAAATGGTTAGGGAGCACCTACTGCAGCTTGCATGAATGAGTTTGTCTTCAAAACTAAAGTAATTATATTTGAGAGACTTGAGGAAGCCTGCAGACGTCATCTTGGAAATCCTTTCTCTGATCTTTGAAGAATTATGAGATGGATGTAATGTCAGAGGAGAGGAGAAGAGAAAAGGTTGTTTCTGTGCAACTGAATAACTGCCAATTAATTAGTTTGGTTTTAATATCAAGCAAAATTTTGGGACAGATTGTTAAACAGTCAGTTTGTGAAAGCAGTGCATTATTTGGTAGCTAGTATGCATTTCTCAAGAACAAGACATTCCAAATGAACTTGAATTCTTTTCGTGACAGAGTGATTGGTTTAATAAACCATTAAAAATGCTGTGGACATAATGTACGCTGATTTTTTTAAGCACTTGACAAAACTCCCATGAGATTCTAGTAGAGCAAATTGGGAAATATTCTATCATAAAGCAGAAGAACTGATTAAACAACCAGCTGGCTTTCATGCTTAAGTAGACCATGTGCTTCCTGTTAGCCTCGTTCTAATAGACCAGTTTTTTTTCTTATTCAGACATATATTTAATGTTTCAACTGAATAGTCTGTTGAGGTAATTAAAACAGTATCTTTTTAGCAATGTATTTTAAATTTTTGATTTATGTTTCACTGGAATTCTGCTTTTAATTTTATTTTTTCTATTAATTGTCCTGAGGGCCTTTTGGAAGGAGATCAAGAAATAAAAAATGTAATAAATAGTTTTTGACATGGGCTCAGCTTTTAGCCTGCCCTATCCTATGTTCTCCAGGTTATACATAAGAGGTTCAGGTACATTCACGACAAAGCACATTGGAAAACAGAGCAGACTATATTGCAGCTCAAGAAAACCATTCTTTCTAAATTATTACATAATATTCTGTCTCATCTTCTGTCAGCCTTGTGATGTAGTCCACACAAGCAGCACACGCAGAAATACTAGCTCTAACTTTATTGTAGGGTTACATTCAGAGGTTGTATTCAGCTGGTTCGGACTGGTTTGTGCGTACCGGTAGCGGAAATTTGGACTGGTTTGCCGAACCGGCAAATACCACCTCTGATTGGCCCGATCCCCACCCGCCCACCCCATCACCGCTCGCCCCGCTCCGCCCAGTCACTCCTCACTGTGTGTGGGTCCTCGCTTGTGCATGCTTACAGTTTCTGTTCTAAATTGCCTGCCTAAGCTGCCTTCCCACGCGGCGCGTGCCTGCTGCGCCCCAACTGAGCAGCCTTGATCTGCTGCCTCCTGCCTACAGGTAAGCCTGCGAGTTGCGCTAGCTCACTCCACCCCACGCCGTGCTGCCTGCGGCGTAGTTTGCCATGCCCCTGTCCCCGCTGAGCTCACGTGGCTGGCTCATTACCTTACCTTCCTCCCGCGGCTGGTGGCAGAGGGGAAAGCAAGCCAGCGCCCATGAGGAACCCAGGGTTGGAGCAGTTTTGGAGCTTGTTAAGGAGGACCGCTCATCCGCCCCAGCCATACATTTTCAAGCCCTAGCTACTTGGAGTGAAAAGCTATTGCAATAGCTTGAAAACGCATGGCTGGGCTGAGGAGCGGTCCTCCTTAACAAGCTCCAAAACTGCTCCAATAGCAATAGCAATAGCACTTAGACTTATATACCGCTTCATAGTGCTTTACAGCCCTCTCTAAGTGGTTTACAGAGTTCAGCAAATTGCCCCCAACAATCTGGGTCCTCATTTTACCGACCTCAGAAGGATGGAAGGCTGAGTCAACCTTGAGCTGGTGGGATTTGAACAGCTGAACTGCTGAACTAGCAGTAGCCTGCAGTCGCAGCATTTAACCACTGCGCCACCTCGGCTCAACCCTGAGTTCCTCATGGGCGCTGGAATTACTGGTCTCAGATGTTTCTCTCTTTCCAGGGACCCATCCAAAGTGCTGTGCTGCGAAAGATGCTCTCCCAACAAGAGCAGAGGCGGAGAGAAGAAGCAGCCACTGATCACATGGAGCCACTCCACGTGTGCTACGGCAACGTGTTTTCTCTCTGCCTCTGCTGTTGCTGGGAGAGCGTCTTTTGCAGCACAGCGCTTTGGATCCTGTAAGTGTAACTCCCAACCAGAAAGCCAGGCAGAGAGAAGCTGTTTTTCTCTGCCTGGCTTTCAGGATGGGATTTACAGCCAGAGCCGGGTTTGGAAAACGCAGTGGAGGAGCGGTCCTCCTTAACAAGCTCCAAACCATTGCTGCTGCTCCAAGCCAGGCTCTGGCTCCAGGCATGCAATTGTGACAGGGTAGAGAAGATTCTTACCTCGAGACTTGGTTTTTTTTTACTTTTTTCTCTACCCAATTTTTCTAATTTTAATTATTTTTAACATTTTAAAACTTTTTATTATATTATAAATTGTCCGGAGTTGCTGTATCAGTGAGATGGGTGGTATAGAAATTTAATTAATTGCATGTTAATGTACCAAAGGCTTCTCATTGTTTTAGCTGCAATATATTTCCAGCTATCTACGTAATTTATGTATATCTAATGTGCGTGTGTATGTAGATATATTGTGAGAATGATTCGTCACATCCATTTCTGCAGCTCTCCTGGAAAACCTCATGCCCATCCTTTCTCTAGTTGCTAAGGATTGCCTGTATCCTAGCTACAGTGCTTAGCAAATAGCTGACAAGCTCTTTGGGAAGCCAGTCCCACTGCTGAGTTTCAGCACACAGAGGCTTCCTGCTACAGGAGCTTCACTCAGCTAATGCAATGAGGCAGCTCTTTTCTGGAAGATAAAATGAAAAGCTGATGATTTGCTGAGATAAAACAAAGATAAGAATTTCTTGGAAAGGGAAGAACACCGTTCCAGCATGTGCATGCATTATGCTTGAAAGCTGATAATAATGATGGTTGCAGGAAATTGATTTAAGTTTTGCTTTCTGAAAGCTGCAGAATGACTTCATTGTTTGTACCCCCCCTTCCTTGGCTTTCTTTCCAGAGAGAGTGCTGCTAAGCTGCTAAAATACTGTTTTTCTAGAGCCAGGGCTGTTGTCAGCATGACGAAGGGATATAATCAGAGCAGGCACCAATGGGGTGCTCTTCACACATTCCTCCGGTGCAATATGAACCCGGACACTCAACGTGTGGTGGTGTTTGTCATTCTGCTTTTTCTCATCATCATTAACGTGGTGCTCCTGTTTCTTCTGGCATTTTAACTAAGAAGCAGGACTGTAGTTGGATATGAGGGTTTCCAAGATTGATCAGCAGGTCAGCTCCTCCTTGTCCGATTCTGGTTTGGCATCTCTTCTGTCATAGCTGTCTTATCTGCGCCTGTCTCCGGTTATTCATCAGCGTGCTGTCTCCCTGCTCACCCTATTCCTCTTGCCTGTCCTTTTGCAAGGAAAAAGGACTGCGGCTAGATGGTTAATTGAGTAGGTGCCAATTACTTCTGGATGTATCCCTACATTGCTGAATGCAGGGGTGTTCCCCCTCTTTGGCGAGTGGGCTTTAAATTGCCCCAAAGGCTGGCTATATTAGACTATGGGTTTGTTAAGGAGCACTTAATAGATGAACTATTACACAAGAAAATGGCTCTTTGTCTGCAACTGCTGTGAGAAAACCTCAAACTGCTAGAAGCAGGATTGCTTTATAATTGAGACTATCGGGCCTCTGAGAATATATGTGCAGAAATATGAGCAATGCCCAATTAGCTGTAATGGATTAATGATGGATCATTAGAGTACACCAGAAATCTGTTTACAATTGACAACTGTACTGTGGATTGTATGTCTTCACTGGTGATTATCCCATTCTCTTAATGATTTTGGACCATTTGTGTGTAGAAGGATATGGACAAAATGACTGGCGGGAACTTTGGACAGAAAAATGATTCCTCTCCCCTTTTTTTTCTCTAGCAAAAAGGTTAGCTGAAATGAGCCTTCTATAATAAGGAAAAATCATTTTTTAAAAAATTAATGACATATTTTTATTTGCCAGCTTAGTTCCATTCAGAAATTCAGACAACGATATAGAAGTGTATAGGAGAAAAATGAGGAAGAGGATTTGGACTATATCAGCAAAAGCCATTAATTCTTCAACTAATTCTTCAAGTTCAAATTAATCCTGCAGTGATGTTAAATGGAAAATTTGAATTCAAGCCTTTGAATAAATTCTTCAACCCTCCAGAACTCAACAACCCTAGCCTAAAGTCACTAAAAAAGACTTTATATCTTCTTGTTTGTTGCCATATTTGCTAATGAAACTGCTGTTTTCTTCTACGAGTTCAGCACTGAGACTAAAAGAACTGAAATCCAGTACTAAATGCCATTTCCTTTCTGTTCTTCATAATTTCTCTGTCCTAAACAGTGTTAGAGTTATGAAGCATTTGATGTGGTCAGATTTCTTTCTTTTTGCATCCAGAAAAATTGTGTTTGTGTTGGGATGTGAGAACAAGCCAAATAAATTTGAGAAATGAAGGCCTGATGAGTAATTATACTTCATAATGCTTTTTGGACAGCTTCCATTGATAACCATATTCAGTGATTAAGACAAACCAGGCAAGTGTTTGAAAAATCTTAAGATCATTATTGCATTTCCCCCCCCCCCCCATAAAATATTTAATTACAAAAAGAACATTATATCTAGCAAGGTTAACTTCTATAATTATTAATTTATCTGTTTTTTTAAACATTGTGTGAAGATTAAAAAAAATTACAAACAATAAAAAACTTGGTTTTTTATTTGGCTCAAAGTTTTGTTTTCACCATGCACACCACATAGTTTTTGAAAGTGGCTTGGAAACAATGAAATAGATAGCAAGAACCTCTCGAAATTATAGGCTTTGGTTCATTATTTATTTTCTTGAGCAGCATGTTTGGAAGAGTGGTTTAACAGTTTTAAATATCAACAAATGATAAGCACAGTAAGTGTTAGCATTTAGAAAGAATAAGAATATTTGCAATAGCCGGATATGACAAGCTAATGACTTAATTTATTTTTAAAGGGTTCTTCCTTTCGACAACACATTTGTTTTTCTCCCTCTGCATGAAATTAAATGGATTGCAATCTGATTCTATTTTAGCAAGTGTTATGGTATTAGTTTTGCTAGAGTGTACATGGGAATATGTAAGAATCCAATGATCATTCATATTGTTGTTACTGATTCAACTAATGATACATACACAAACAAGTCGTCCCCCCCCTGCATTAGGGCTAAACACCTGAGAATTTAATACAACTGAGTTGGCCAATTTATTATCAAAATTATGAGCAGCAAGATTGATGGGAATGAAGAGGGAAAGCCAAATTTTAAATGTCTATGGAGATTCTCAGTCATCCAGGTGATGAAAACACCCAAAGGTGTTTTTTCAAAAGGCAACTGGACTTTGTTTTTCTTTGAAGACGTTTTGCTTCTCAACCAAAAAGCTTCTTCAGTTCTTACTGGTGGAGGATGGAAGCAAAACAACACAGTCCTTTCGGCAGTTCCAAGAAGGTTCCACACCCATTTGCACTATTCAGGTGACCAGATAAACCTCTGACTCTCAGAATTAAGTCCTAACTACCAGATGACTGCAAGGAATATAAATCCTTCCATCCTCCACCATTCAGTCAGAACTGAAGAAGCTTCTTGGATGACAAGTGAAAATTCTTCAAGGAAAATCCCTTCTTCTGAGAATCTCTTTCAATATCCAAGGATAGTGGGCTCCCATAAAAATGATAATCAGATTTGTTCCACTTTAAAGATTCAGTAAGAGATGTTATCTTCTACAGCCTAGTAGGTAAAGGTTCCTAGCCACAAAGTAGTATCTCTCTCTTCCCTAAAAAGATCCAGGGATTTTTTTTCTCTTTGTATCAAAAAGTCTAGAAATGTTATATTTCTATTCTAGAAATAGTAATGGTAATGTATTCTATACGGGACTGTTTTTAAAGTAGCAATGTTGAAAGATTATATTCAGAAAAAATATGAAAGTATGTTGTCGGATCAGAAATAAAACCTAAAGCAAATGCTGGAAATGGGGTAGCTTGGATTTCCTTTCCTTTCTGGAATAACAGAAGGGAATTGCTTGAGATGCAGTTCAAAGAAAAAAAAATTACATTATCTTGGCTCCAAAATTATATCTTGTTGGAATGTCTCTTTATCTGAATGTCATACATGCTTATTTGGATAACAATTCATCTATGTGTAAATTTGTTGTCTAAATTAAATATAACAGTTGTAAAAACCAATAGCTCTCACTCCCTAAAAATGGTCCAAATCCTTTTCTTTTTACAAGCAGAGTTGCGGCCAGCATTTGAGTACAGTTGTATCTTATTCCATATCCATTTATCTATTGCAATTAATCTTAAACAGTCTTCCTCAACCAGCTGATCTCTATTATTTTTGTTTTATATTAGCTATTACGATTCTACTTTCAGGACTCAAATCTTACTGAGGCAGTTTTTAAATATGATCAGTAGTGATAAAAATAAAGTAAATGGTGGGTTTAAAAAAAATCTAAAACTTTCTAGAATCCTAGCCAATCAGTGACATTGGTTCCTACATTGGATATAGGGAAAAATCCAACAGAGATGTTTCTGGGTTGGTGATTGCCTGCCTATTTGCCTTCCTCTCTCTTTAAGGCAGTGCTTCTCAATTATTTTCTGTTACGCCCCCCCTAGGAAGAAGTAAACATTTTGCGCCCCCCCAACTCTCCACCAGGACAATTGTTTGCAATATTCGGCACGTGTCCGCTGCCAAGATTTTTAGACACAGTAAACAAACCGGTCTTTCCTCGTCTCCCACCATAGTCACAGTGAAGCCAAGCGCTACATACACTTCATCGTATTTCCTCGTCTTAGTTTTCGGGAGACTTACGTTTGTCTCATTATCTCCGTCTCTCTCCTCCTTTCTTTTCATTCCTCTTAAATATTTTTCCATGGTGTCTCTTAAGGGTTTGTTATCTGCACTTCATATCTCCTGCTCTGTGCTGTGTGCTCTTGTTCGGTGCAAAAAACCCCTACTCCCTGCGGCAAAAAAAGCACGTCCCCTGGGGTCATGCGCCCCCCCTGGCATCGCTCCATGCCCCCCCAGGGGGCCCCGCCCCACTATTTGAGAAGCACTGCTTTAAGGAAACTATTCACAGGACTTTCAATGGCAATGACTCTTGGAGTAAGGGGAGAGATTCTAGTGAATAGGCGCTTACTTCTGGCTTCCATAAACCTCAAACAAAATAGTGATTTAGAACAAATTAGAGCATCGGTATTTAAATTACACAATCAGCACTTTATTTCAATAGTAGCAATTAATTACGGAAATTATACTCAAGTCTATTGTTCCAAATTTTCAAAAATCTCTAGTGAACAATAGTTACATCTCACCTGGATTAAATCTGTTTGTTTCTATTTATCTCCTTAGTCTCTTATCTAGAATTCCCACTGCTTCTTTAGAAAAAAGAGATTTAGTGTGTTTGTCATTACTTTTATTAGCTTTCTTTATGGGCTTTCTTCCTTTCCGTGTTATTTGCAATTCTGCAGCCATGGTTTGTTTATATAGTACCTCAGGCAACTTAGTGAGTAAACATTTTTTTGCTCTGGTACAATATCTGGTTCTTGAGCATGCTATAAATATGACTAATTTCTAGAACTAATGTTAGCAATATCTGCAAATAAAAAATGTGATGGTAGAGAAGATAATGGAAGGTAGGTGAAATGAAGGATGATAGTTGCCAGATTTAGTTCAATATTCACTTGGGAAGAATCTAAGGCAGGGTTGTCAAACTTGCGGCCCATGGACCGGATGCGTCATGTGCTGGCCACACCTACACCTGGTTTAGCAAAGGGGGGGAAAGTCCCGAAAGTCCCGATACGTCATGTGATGCCGCCATGATGATGTGAGTTTGACACCCCTGATCTAAGGGGTTCAACAGCATATGATACAATACTTCCAAGGGCCATAAACAGCAGTAGTAATATGCACAAGATTCTTAATCAAGAAGTACATTGGTTTTATCTAGCGGTAGACTTCATCAGTACCACTTGGTACAACTTTTCCAGTAATGTAGCACTTCAGGCTATAGGTAAATAGGTAGGTACATGTCTTTCTAAATGGTACACATAGTAGCTCTTGGCAATTACATATCCTTGTAAGATAGAACAGTGTTGTTATATCACTGAGAAATTGTGGCCTGCTTGTTGCAATTTTTATGCTTCAAATTGGGGACTTCATATCTTCACGTTTTACCGCTCAATCACAACACTACACCAGAATAAATACCCTTCCAGCTTGGAATGGAAATAATTGTAGTTTTGTTTCTATATTTTTCTGGGTTCCAGGTGTATCACCATTTTGACTGTATGCTGATACATAAAATACCATATCCAAGAGCCATATTATTTTATCATCTTCCGTATGATTTGAGGAACCTGACAGGTTTCCTGATCCTGATCCTGTGACAAATGGCACCATCACTTTTCTTCTTCATTTTATAATACCACCTTCATCTGCATCTTAAGGAAAGATTCCTTGCCTTAAAATATTTTTCTTTTAAAAACAAATTAATTTGACTCTGCTAAGACATAGTGAGTCATTTAAAGTGCTTTCTGAGCTCAGTGTGAAGTCTTATTACAGATCAGAAGAAAATAAAGAATTTCAGGACCCCTGATATTGCTGCAGCAGGTGTGGCATAGCAAAAAAAGTGGGGAGGGCAAAGGAAGTTGGTTTTATCTTTGAGCCCACAATACTAACTACTAAATACATTTAATTGATACCTTGGCAATAGAAAAAGCAGTCTAGGTTATCTTCCTGCAAAAAATTAAAAAAAAACAAAGGACTGTTTCCTTGGAAATCTTCACAAAATGTAATTGTGGGTTTATCAAATTGTTAGCTATTTTCTATGGATGCCCTAAGGCTCCTGGAGAACAGACCAATGCATGGCTTGAAGCTAAATATTCAAAACTTAGTTCTGGAATAAGTTTTTGTGGTAGTGTAAGCAAGAGCCAGGAGTGAACAGGAGCTCTTTCCTTGCCTTTATCACCTGCTTGGGGATCAAAATGCATGGGGAATATGATTAGAGAGAAACAGTTTAACATTTGCAGGGACTTTTAACTCTGCTGCTGAAGGGCCTTAATACCTGTGGTGTATTCCATTCTATATGTGAATATAATCCCCCTCCCCAGAACTACTTCAAAAGAAAAAAAACTGGTCTACAACAAACTGCCATAGGAAGCAAAGACTTTTATTAAAAAATAAGAAAGTTGGGTGAAAACTAGTGCATCATTTTGAAATATTTCAAGCTAATCTGAAGGGACTCGAAGGTAGCAGCGAGACAACTGGAAGAATATAGTGATGCATTGGGGGGAGGGAACGTAACCCTGCAAAGAAGAAAGAACCAAGAGTATTGAGGTAGCAGAAAGCAATGGGTGGAGAAACCTGTAAGGCAGCCTGAGGAAACAAAGACAGGTTATTAAGCGTAAGGTGAAATAGAGCTATAGTGGGGATCCTGCATCAGGAAACAATTATACTTTCAAAGAAATGTGATGATAACACATTTGGAAGGGATAATAACACATTTGGAAGGGATCTGGGAGGTCTTCTAGTCCAACCACCTGCTCAAGCAGGAAGCCCTATATACCATTTCAGACAAATAGTTGTCCAATCTCTTCTTAAAAACCCTTTGTGGCAGCCACTTAGATATTGGAACACTGTTATCATATTACCGTATTTTTCGGAGTATAAGACGCACTGGAGTATAAGACGCACCTTAGTTTTTGGGGAGGAAAATAGGGGAAAACAATCTGCCTACCAGGTATTCATCTGGCTAGCATCCTTAGTCTGGTCAGCTTCAACACATTATTTTATCCCCTGGTTAGGACTTTAAAAAACCTTCTTCTGAGAGAGTAACAATGAAAGAGCCTGCAAGCCAGTAAGAGCTGGGAAGATCATTAGCACCTGGTTAGGGCTGGAAAAAACCTTCTTTGGAGCAAGTAGAGCAATGAAAAAAAAACCTGCAAAGACTTAGGGCTGGAAAACATTCTTTGGAGAGAGTAACAATGAAAAAGCCTGCAAGGTAAGAGCTGGGAAGATCTGTTAGCACCTAGTTAGGGCTGGGGGAAAAAAAAAAGCTACATTCGAAGTATAAGACGCACCCAAATTTTCAGCCACTTTTAGGGAGGAAAAAGGTGCGTCTTATACTCCGAAAAATATGGTACCCCTAGTCCTTCTTTTCATTAAACTAGGCATACCCAATTCCTGCAACCATTCTTTGTATGTTTTAGCTGCCTGGCCTCTGATCATCTTTGTTGCTCTTCTCTTCACTTTTTCTAGAGTCTCAATATGTTTTTTATATAGTGGCAACCGAAACTGGATGCAATATTCCAAGTGTGGTCTTACCAAGGCATTATAAAGTGGTATTAACATTTCATGTAATCTTGATTCTAATCCTCTGTTAATGCAGTCTAGGACTGTGTTGGCTTTTTTGGCAGCTTCAGCACACTGCTGGCTCATATTTAAGTTATTGTTCACTAGGACTCCAAGATCCCTCTTGCAGCTACTACTATTAAACCACCTATTCTATACCTGTGCTTTTGGTTTTTCTTGCCTAAAGGTAGAGCTTTACTTTTCTCACCATTGAATTTGATTTTGTTAGATAGGGCCCAGTGTTCTAGTCTGTCAAGATCCTTTTGTATTTTGAGCCTATCTTCTGGAGTGTTGGCTATTGCTGCCAACTTGGTATCATCTGCAAATTTGATGAGTTCCCCTTCTATCTGCTTGTCTATATCACTTGTGAATATATTAAAGAGTACTGGGCCTAAGGCAGAGCCTTAGGGTACCCCATTGCATACTCCATGTAGATGCAGTTCCCTTCAGGACTACACGTTGAGTGTGGTTTGTCAGTCAGTTACGTTTGTCAGCCATCATCTGGTAGTGATGCTGTCTAACCCACATCTTTCTATCTTATTAAGTAGTAGGTTGTGATCTACTAATTTTGTCACTTTGTCAAAGAGATTTATATTTTGAAAATTGCAGCTACCGGTATTTTCATTAGGAAGTTTCATCTGATGGGAACCAGAAGGAGAGACTTTTCTGCTATCGTACCCTTTCTTTGGACCATCATCCTGCTGTGAAGAGATTAGCCCTGAATCTATTGGCCTCCTGGAAGGCCCTGGAAACTTGGTTTTATAATCAGACCTGGGGATCCAATGGAAAGTTCCCCAAAAGGCTGTACTGTGTACAAGAGTCTAATTGCAGTCTCTGTGATTTCTGGTTATACTTTTCAATTGTTTGAATGGTTTTATATAAATTGCTTTGAGAGTTGTTTGTGTTTGCTTTTTAATTGTGTAAGCTGCCCAGAGTCACATATGTGAAGTGGGTGGCTATATAAATTGAACAAATAAACAAACTGCTTTAAGAATAATAAATTGAAATAGTTTTACTGTAGTAAACAATAGGAACATGTAATATGTTTATGAGATTATTTTTAAAGCATTGATTCTTTTCTAGAAATACTCTGTGACATGAATGGATACCCAAGTGCAACCTAGTATTCATTAGCAGGAAAGCTCTGTGATAAACATAAGCATGATCATGATCCGCTTGACAAAGCACAAAAGAAGGGCATTGATATGAGCTTCTTGGAGGGGAAAATCCTCCTTGGATTAATTTGATTTACCTATTATATATGAATTTCAAATATTTCTTTTCTCAAGAAAGAGAATATATGATGGCAACTCAGATTTCTGACTTCAGTCTAGAGCTCTTTTCCCTTCTCATATCAGCTGATTGATGATTGGAGAAATGCAAGCAGGAATGAAGTCTGTTTAGCACGAAGTCTTTCCCATAGAAAGAAAAATTGAAAAATGTTTACTCTTGCATACTTATAGACGTATGGTTTATGCACAGGACTGAGACTCTTAATTAGCAATTCAGTGCAAATCTCTTTAGGAGAGACAGGTTTCCATCCCTTCTTAATTCAATTATTCGCAAGAGCACACGAAGACTGATTATTCAACTGTTCTTTGCCAACTGGGCCACTCAACCCGAACAAAAATGTAAATGTGATGAAACTTTTGACACAAGAATTTGGGGTTACTTTTAGTCCAGCATAAAGCTCCAAAAATACATGTGAACAGCCATCCAGCATTCCTCAGCTTCTATAACCCCAGGAAATTATGAGAGTCCCAGATGTTGACAAGCATTTAGTATGTGTAGCGGTTATTATTTTATTTGTTAGAATGACCTTTAGTATTTTAAATGCAAAGACATGACTGTTTCTGGTTTTTGGCTGCATATTGTTCAAGGAGGGGAATCTGTGATCCTATATTGATGAAATTGCAATATATGTGAGGCTGGAGAGGAGGAAATCTTAAGAAGGACACCAGGTGCTATAGTTACAAGGTGTGTGGCTGTGAATTCTAGTCCTGTACAGCTAGGTGACCTTGGGCCAGTCTCTTCTCATCCCTGTGAAGGCAGCAATGGCAAATCACTTCTAAAGAACCTTACCAAGAAAACTGCAGGGACTTGTCCAGGCAGTCTCTGAGAATTGGACATGACTGAACAGGAAAAAAAAAGTAGTTTGAACGCAGTGGATGCAAGTTTTAACAACAAAGCAAATGGTGCCCCTCCTCAAGCTTGACATAAAACTAAGTAGTTGCTAATCGGTTTCTTTTACAAATTTTTTATTTTATTTTGATTCAAACATCATTTTCCTTTAAACAGTGTGTCGTCTGGGTACAAATACTTTGTGCAAATATTTTATACAATAATTACAATTAGAATCATATTTATTATTTTATCTATTCTTAACTTAATACTAACAGTAATATATACCATACCTAATACTATAACAGTCCTCTTCTTAACTTATTTAACTTTATTAAAACATCTTTTTTATTTCAATCCTCTACTTTTTTCCACTTTTCATATTTATTCTCTAGCCATTGATAAAATAATTCCCATGTTATAATAATCAGATTGTCCCTTCTCTTTAATTTCAAGTGTTAACCTATTCATTTTTTCCACATTCTAATATTTTCTTAATCACATTCTCATCCATAGGGATCTCATTTTTTCAGTTTTGTGCAAATACAATCCTAGCTGCTGTTATTTCATGAATTATCAAATATACATTTTCTTTACTATAAGTTTCTGGTAAAATCCCCAACAAAAATAATTCATGTTTCAGATCGATATGCTATTGTATCATCTCCTCCAACCATGTACATATTTTTATCCAATATTTTTTGGCTTTTACGCATGTCTACCACATATGATAATACGACCCCGATGTCTGGTGGCATTTCCAACTGATTTGTCTTTAAACACCTTTGCCAACCTTACCGGTAGAAAATGCCATCTGTAAAATGTTTTGTACAAATTCTCTTTATATGCAGTCAACATTGTTAACTTATAGTTTCTATCCCATAATTGCTGCCATTTTTTAAATTCTATCGTATAACCAAAATTTTTTGCCCATGCTATCATTGTTTCCTTCACTTGTTCTTCTTCTAGTTTAATACACAGTAAATAACTATACAATTTTTTTATCATCCTCTCATCTGTTCCTGTTAATATCTTATCCAATTCTGTCAATTCCGTATAAAAACCATATAATTTTATATCTTTTTCATATCTAGATTGTATTTGCAGCTGTGTATACCAAGCCATATCAATCCCTTGTATTTTCAATTCTTGTTTAGTTTTGAGCTCATCGTTTTCAGTCAAAATATCTTTATATCTAACAATATTTCCCATATTAATATTTGGATGTATAAGTGCTTCCATCGTCGAAAGCCAAACTGGTATCTTCAAATAATGTTGTTCTCTGGTTTTCTCCCATGTTAACAATAAAGCATTTCTTATATAGTGTCTTTGAAAGTAACCATGTATCTTGTTTTCCCCATACCACAAGAAGGCGTGCCAGCCCAATTGCAGGTCATATCACTCCAATGTCAATAGCCTTGTATTTCTAAGTACAAATCCATTCTTTCATCCATGTTAACACTGCTGCCTGGTAATACAGTTCCCAATTAGGTAGTCAAAGCCTCCTCTAGCTCTTACATCTTGTAATATTTTTAAATCAATTCTTGCTTTTCCCCCTGCCAAATATATTTCACTATTATTTTATTAAGATCTTCAAAATATTGTTTCTCCAATTTTATCGGAATTGTTTGGAACAAATACAGTAACCTCGGTTCATCTTGACTGTGGCTATTCTTCCTATTTGCTAATCGGTTTCTAATCATTAGCAAACTTTAGGTTCCTGGTTTGACAGAAAAGAGAGGGAAAAGAAACTTAAGAGCACTTATTTCAGCAAAGCCATAATTTTGTTAATTTTTCTTAGATCAGTGATAACATCTCCATTAAAGCCTACTGGATAGGTAGGGCAAAAACACCCCCTCCCCCCTTTTGCCCTTTTTCTCCCCAGCAAACTGGTTCATCTCTCCAACGTGACTTTGTGAAAATGTTTGTGTTCTCTGTTTCAGCTTATCAGTGATGGTGGTGTGGTCTACGCAGAAGCACTCTGGGATCATGTCACTATGGATGACCAAGAACTAGGTTTCAAGGCTGGCGATGTTGTTGAAGTCATGGATGCTACTAACAAAGAATGGTGGTGGGGCAGGATAATGGAGAATGAAGGCTGGTTCCCAGCTAGCTTCATACGGGTAAGAAGCCATGTAACCCCTCATCAATGAAATGGGGAAAGAAGATAACTTGAATGCATCGTTGTGTGCATTCTGCTGGCTACTAGTTTTAATATATTTTTCATACAACAATAATTTGTAGTTATCTGCCTTTCTTTTTAAACTGTGTAAACCTATTTTTGGATTATTACTGGATGTTTTGTATATTTCCCATGTTTATTCAGAAAGACAAAAAAATGTTGGCAATTGCATTGGTCTTAGAAGAACTATCAATTCCCATGATTTCAACACCATATCTCTGGGGATGCAGTCCAAGATTGTTAATGATGTCATTCATGTTCCCTTCTATGGTGCTTAGTTTGAGTGGAAGAGGAAAAGTTATAAATTCTTGATGTATGAGTAAAATAAAAACATATTTTAGGATGAAGATGCAGAGTTGAGGAATATATGTTATATAGCTGTCTTAAGTTACTCATATAATATGCTGTCATTTGCTTTATATCCACATTAGTAAAGATAAGTACTTCCAATGGATTCTTTATATACTGGAGATAAAGTTCTTTTCTAAGATAAAACATTGATCAATGATCCTATTGGCCAATTACCTAATTCACCATCAACAAATACTTAATCTTTAATATAATAAATTGTGATATTACACTGGAAATTCAGGAGATGCTGAAGTACAGGGATACAATAAGAGAATCTGAACTATGCTATTTTTTTAATATGATTTTCTTCTCAAAACTTATTCTTGATATATTGGATATCAGTTCCCAGACCTTCCAATAGGCTTTGCCGTTTTTAAAATTGAATTTATGATGTGGAACACTACTGTTCTTATTGGATGGAAACTAATGATGGGACTGGCAATTATACACAAAAGTGTATAATTATAGAGATATTTTTTGTTTCCTCTAAGAATCCTGCATAGAATCCTGCATAGGGATAACTCCATAACTCCATAACTCCAATCCTTGAGTTCTGGAACATAGAACCCCTTGTGAAACCATATCCTTTATTAAGATAGGATCTGCATCTCTTTATTAGTAAAAGTTTCTTTCTTTCTTTCTTCTTCACATCTGTGATATGGCTGTGGCTGACAGAGTGAGAATAAATCTCACAGAGGCGAAATAGATCGTTCTCCCGGAATTCAGACATTAGAAACAAAGCTGGAGTTTAAAAGTCTAATTAAAATATTTATTTCGGTACAAAAACAATAAAATCTCATTTGTTTACATCTCTGCTATAAAATGCGACTTCCTCAGTCGGAAGCCAGAAGAAGAAGGATAGAAAGGAGTTTTTGGAATGCACACATGCTTACAAGAACATATCAATCACGTGCTCAGGAATGAACCATTATATTAGATAGGGATGCAGCTCCCTGCATATACATACAACAGACAATAATCACACCGTGACAGTGGCTCATTACAGTTACCTCTAACTCTGGTGCATGTTCCTTCTAAGATGCTTAAAGTAGTCTATTGTCCTTGAAAAAATAATAGAATGTAGCAATACTAGAGATAGTGGAGAAAGAATGGTCAGAGTACTTTCTTGGTTCTAGAAAGAAAGCAAAGATATTACTATTGAAATAAATGTAATAATAGCAAAACAGACAAATGGATTTCTAGATGAGATGGAAAAGAGATTAATTAGGGATTTTTAGGTCCATACCTTGAGCCAAGGCTTTTCAAATTCTCACTAGACAGAATACATCTCACAGGCTTGATATTTTCTCATGGATGCCCAAACTCCGCCTCCCTCTCAGTAGTTAAATAATGTTGAAATAATAATGCATATGTGATACAGCTCCGAGTAAACCAGGATGAACCAATTGAAGACTATCCTCTGAAGTTAGAAGACGGTCGGGAAGAAGATGGAAGAAATACTGCTCATCGCTATGGAATGGGGCATACAACAAAGGATCAAATGAGAACCAATGTTATTAATGAAATTCTAAGCACAGAAAGAGATTACATCAAACACTTAAAAGACATCTGTGAGGTAATGAAGCATATAGGTAATATGTGTTGTTTAATAATGTACATTGATCAAAAATGTTGATTGGCTCATTTTTAAGGGAAAAAAAGAATTCTAAAAAGCTCTAGAAACAAAAAACTGACAGCAGAAAAGACTTAGTGATCCATTGAGTTTGCCCTTTGTTTTTCTTTTCTTTTTACTGTATTTTTTTAATTTTAATTTTTTAATTTAAGTTTTTAATTATTATCAGTTGATGGACACATATTTATCCCAAGCATGTTTAAATTCAGTTACTGATGATTAACTCACTACCTTAGCTGGAAATAGATTCCAAATTTCCACTATTCCACTATTCTTACTAACATTACTTTTGAACTTCCGTCCGGACAGTTTGAGGTTATGCTCCCGTGTTTTTAATTTTTGCTTAATATTGAAAAAAATCCCTTCTAGAATCTTATTCACACCTTTAATATATTTGAAGATTTCAATCATGTCCCCCTTTTCCCTTCTATCCTCCAGGCTCAGTTCCTCCATCTTTGCTGATATCTCTTGTGCCTCAGACCTTATACCATTTTGTTGCCCATCTCTGGACTCACTCAATCTTATCAATATCTTTTTTAAGTAAGGTCTCCAGAACTGGACACAGTATTCCAAATGCAGTCTAACTAAAGCCCTTTCTAGCAAGATTAAGACCTCATTTTTGTTGCTGGCGTTTCCTCTAGTGATGCATATCAGAGTTTTGTTTGCCTTCACAGCTGCCTATTCATAATGTTTACACATTTTGCAGTCATCTCTATAAATATATCTAAATCATTTTCTTCTGTTGTTCTGTCTAACACTGTACCCCAAATACTGTACCCTACCAGAGGATTCTTTTTCACCAAGAGCATGATCTTACATTTAGAAACAATAAGCTGCAGTCCCCACATTTTCTAACCAATTTTCAAGCAATGCAAAATTGTTTTCCATGTTAGGAATACCTCCAGGAACGTCAACTCTATTACACACCTTTGTGTCATCAGCAAAAAGACAACCCTTACCTATGCAATCCTTCTCTTATATCACTTACAAATATATTGAACAGAACAGGACCTAGGACAGAGCCTTGTGGTACACAGCTGGTGACTGGTCTTTGTTCTGACAGTGTCCCATTAACACTGGGACACACTGGGACCCTAACCCTGAGCCAACTTCTTTCTACTGAACCATCCAATAGTTAAGCCCTAGTCTATACAACTTTTTAAGGAGCTCATTATATAGAACTATCAGAAGCTTTGCTAAAATTCAGGTAGGTTATATCCAGCACCACCTTCATCCAAAACATTTGTGACATAGTTAAAAAAGTCAATCAAATTAGTTTGATGTGATCTGCCCTCAGTAAGGATCCTTCAAGTTGAGTGCTCTTAAATGTTCTTCAATCCTTTCTTTCAGGCGTGATTCCATTAACTTTACTATTATAGATGTTAAGCTTACTGACCCATAGTTTCTAGCTTCTTCCCTAACTCCTTTCTTGTGGATGGGTACAATATTAGCTGTTTGCCAGAACTCATCCTTGAATTAATCTATTCTCATCCTCTGTTAATCTATTTCTTCTATACAAGTCTTAAGCACTGTATCCCTTAGGGAATCCTTATTTGAGAGACCACAAGAATATGACAATTTCTACCACTTAGACCTATTTTGAATTGAATTGAATGATTTATTTGACCAAGTATGTTTCTGGTTCAGAAGCTCTCCGTGTACATGCAAAGCAACAGGATAATAGTAATCATAATAATCATAATAATACTAATAAAAGGGGGGAGTAAAGAAGATAAGAAGGATAAAGAATAATACTACAGCCATGCTACATGAGTAAATATGCATAGACATTAGACAGCACTGTGAGAATTAAGTGTTCAGCAGAGTGATGGTAAAAAGGAAAAGCTGTCCCTATGTCTAATGCCCTATACTGCCATCCCAAGGGGAGAATTGAAACAGTTTATGTCCAGGATGTGAGGGATCTGCAAATATCTACTCAGCATTCCTTCTGATCCGCACAATATATAGGTTTCCTATGGAAGGCAGGCTGGTTACAATTGTTCTTTCTGCAGTCTAAACTATCCGTTGGAGTCTGTACCTGTGCTATTGGGTTGCTGTACCAAATCAGACAGTTATAAAAGTACAGATGACAGACTTAATAATTCCTCTATAAAACTGTATCAATAGCTCCTGGGGCAGTCTGAACTTCCTGAGTTGATGCAGGAAGAACATTCTTTGTTGTGCCTTTTTAATGATGGTTCTAATGTTAAGTGTACATAATAGATGAAAAAATAAATTCAATTTTTTTGCTGAAATGTGCATATTTTCTTTGTGACTCATCATCATCATCCTATATAAAATTTTATCAGGAATCTGAGAAAACCAAACTGAATAAAATGCAAGTGAATCATTTCTTACAATTGTAGAGTATACAGTATTTTTTTGAATATGACATGTAGATACAATTTAGTTTCCTTTAATGTAAGACTTGTGTTACGTCTGTCTCTCATTATGGGCATCTTAAAAGTAGAAGTATCAGTCTTTTGAGTTTTGAATGCAGAAATTCCAGGTTTGTTTTTATAACAATTAGTATTTTCATTGCATGTCAATAAGAGCTAAGTTGCTGTAGCACCATTATATTGTTCTTCCATCTATATAACGTTCTGACTAAGACAGAGTAGAATTGCAGATTATTTTGACTCTGCCTTACAAATCTTGATCCTTTCTAGGGCTATATAAAACAATGCCGTAAACGTGCAGACATGTTCACAGAAGAGCAGTTGAAGACTATATTTGGGAATATTGAGGATATCTACAAATGCCAGAAAAAATTTGTTAAAGCCTTGGAGAAGAAATTCAACAAAGATTGCCCACACCTAAGTGAGGTTGGCTCTTGCTTCTTGGAATATGTAAGTTGACATTTGTGCAAGTAAGCAAGCTAAAGACCAGGTTTATAAGGCATTCTGGAAATTGCAGTTAGGTGACGCTATCCCACAATGAAATCCATCAATACCCTTCAGGTGTCTGAACTTCACTCCAAGAATTCTGAGCAATGTCTATTCTGGACAGGAAATTCTAAGAAAAACACCCCTAAACACCTGTGATGGAGTGGCTGATGTATTGAGAATGCTCACTCCAAAGTTTCATTGAGCTCAGTGAAACCTATTCCTGGAAATTACACTTACAATTGTAGCCTGAAAGAAGAAAACATTAACAAGCTCATTCAGATAATTGTAGTGAATTATTGTTTTAATTTAAACAATATTTTTTTGTATTAACTTTATGTTTTTAGTTTATACAATTTTTATCTTTTATGATTGTAAGCTGAGTTACCCTGAGATAAGATGACTGACAAACAAAGAAAGAAAGAAAGAAAGAAAGCTATGTTAAAGCTTAAAATGTGACAACAGAAAAAAGTGAGGACCAACTAGAGAAAGAGTATTCACCAATTTCCCTTATTTTTACCTAGCGTGAATACTAGTGTTGCAGTCCATACATCTTTAAGTATCCAAGTTTGAAAAACACTGCTTTAAGCTCAAGGGGAATTATTGGGAATTGCAGGACATTTACAAAATATCTGCTTCAGTCTTAAGCGTTAGGCTGAACTGTTTGAGTGCCTTATGTATGCAAGATTATAGAGCTGGTTGAACCTACAAGATACTCCATTTTTGCCTCTTTCTCTCTCTTAGTGGTTAAGACACTAAGTTTTAGACCAGAGGTCCTCAAACTTGGCAACTTTAAGACTTGTTGACTTCAACTTCCAGAATTCTCCAGCCAGCTATTTCCCAACAAATTTTGGGAATTTGTTTGTTTGTTTGTTTGTTTGTTTTGTAAAACATGTACAGGTTAGTAGTTGTTTGTATAAACATCACATAAGTAAAAAGTACTGATAAAAGAGGACAATAGGACAGTAGGACAGGGACGGTAGGTACAGTGGTGCGCTTATGCACGCCCCTTATGAACTCCCTTCAATTCTGGGAGTTGAAGTCCACAAGTCTTAAAGTTGCCAAGTTTGAAGACCTCTGTTTTAGACCATTAAAGGTCTGCAGCTCAGATGTTCAAGACCTGAATGCCTCGAGATGGAGTGAGCTCCTGCCAACCTAGCAATTCAAAGCATGCAAATGCAAGTAGATGAATAGGTACCACATATAAGCATGCAGGAATGTAATAGCACTCCATATTTCACCATACTCTCTTTGCTGTGGTGTGATGTCATGCTGGCCACATGACCATGGGAAAAACTCTAGACAACACTGGCTCTTTGGCTTAGGAAACAGAGATGAGCACTGCCCTTTAAAGTCAATCATGACTAGTGGGCTAAAAACCATGAGGATACTTTTATCTTTTTTTTTTACTTCTCTCTTAAGGTGTGCTAGCACAATTTCATTTTCAAATTTAGTATGTCAATATGATTTTACTTCTAATTTATGATATAACAAGAAAAATATTAAGCGTCATAATTGGCAGACTTTCTAGTTTAGAGGCAGAACTATAATTTATCTCCTAGCAGACAGTTTTCATAAATTGGCTACCAAGTGACCATTTACACTTGTCCACAAGAATAAGAAATAACCAACTAAGCTCTGAGAATGTCCATCTAAGGCAGCTTTTCTCAACCTTTTTCTCCCTGGAGAAAACCCTTGACATAATTTCCAGGGAACCCCTGCCTAAAAATTAGTATATTAACATTAGTATATTAGTATATTAAATTAGTTCAAGGAATATTATCATAAACTGCAAGCTGAGTTGTGGTGTGTAAAAATTCATATTACTGTGAGTACTTGTATTGTGTGACATGTGAAATAAAAAAACAATGATTTTCTTTTTTAAAAATTTCCAATTGAGAAAGGCTGGCCTAAGGTATTCTTCCGTTGTCCAATTGAATTAATGTTATTGTTCAAGATTTCACATGGTGTTGTACTCAGGGGCGGGTTCTTAATTTTTTTACTACACTCTGTGGGCGTGGCTTATTTTGTGGGTGTGGCTTGCCAGCCATGTGACTGGGTGGGCATGGCTTGCCGGCCATGTGACCGGTGGGCGTGGCTTGCCGGTCATATATTAGTTATTTCAGAGAGATGTTACTGCTATTTTTGCTATTTTATACCTTACATGAAAAGCTTTGCATACAAAGTGTGTGTTATACCATGGCATCACAGCAACCTTTATATGCAGAAAATGCTATAGTTAAAAGACAAGCAAGTCTCATACAGCATTTTTGGTTTCAGTCATGGATTCCTTAGACGAAAATATTGAGGACTGTTAAAAGAACAGTATCTTTTAACAGTCCTCAATGTTTTCATCTAAAGAATAACAGTATAAAACTGTATAAAATTAACAGTATAAAAGGTGAAGCTTTCGGAAAACGCCCACTTTGGGAAGCTTTAGGCAAAAGCGAAGGAAAAGTGTCAAATGCGAGCTTCTTATTATTTTCAAGCGAAGGGATGGAGAAAGACTTAATTGTCAGGTTCCTGGGCATGCGCAGAATAATTTTTTTAAAAAAAATGGCGGTGCCCAGGCACCGGCAAACAACCGCACCGGTACTGTGACGTCACCAGCGGGCCACTACCGGTGCTATAGAGTGGACCGCACAGGTAGGAACCCACCACTGGTTGTACTCATATATTTTAAACTATGTTCATCTGTATTTTGTGTTAGGCTGGATTATTTTGGTTTGAAAAATAAAATGGATCCTGTTCACCATAATATATATTTTTTCCCTTCCAATTCAGCAAAATGAATTCCAGATTTATTCGGAGTACTGCAACAATCACCCAAATGCTTGTATGGAGCTTTCCCAGCTTACCAAAGTGAACAAATACGTCTATTTCTTCGAAGCGTGCCGTCTCCTTCAGAAGATGATTGATATCTCTCTGGATGGTTTCCTCCTAACGCCAGTGCAGAAAATTTGCAAGTATCCCCTACAGCTTGCAGAACTGCTGAAATATACCAATCCACAGCATAGGTAAAGAGAAGTGAGGAATAAAATAAAAAAAATAGATGAAAAGAAAAATGTCATGTTTTAGTTATCCTAATATCTTTTGTTTGATAACATTCCTTTGTAATTAAATTTAAGCAGTCTTTTTCTTAGAGATCTAACAGGTTATTGATGTGAATATTTCATTTTTCTCCAATAGCATTTAAAAACTAGTTGCCTTGTAATGGAAGAATGATTGCAAATGATTACTGCAGGTTTCAGAAGCTCCTTCTATGAAATCCTGAGATTCTGCCCACAATTTCCATTGCCTTTATCAGAACGTGGCATAAATTGCAACAGAGATAGGAAAATAATAATCCATTCTCCATAGAGGGTGGAGCTAGCATCTAGACATGAGTTGTCCTCATCCGTTTGAAGAAAAAGGAATCAGAGACTGGAACAAGAACAGCAATTACTTGATAGAGGGAGCTAGCACCACACATCCGTCCTTGTCTGAGGACTGAGTGAAGCTGGGGTCCCTGGCACACAGGCGGGAATAATCAGCTTAAAAGACTCAGTCCTATTGGATGAACGGACGAGGACAACCCATGTCTAGATGCTATCTCCATCCTACGAGAAGAGGTGTATCAGGTAAGACCAACACCCCTTTCCCTGCAGAATCAACAGGGTGAGGGAGGGTTAATGCTACTTCAACATTTGAAAAAACAAATATTTAAGAACAATCAGCATAATTGATAGCCATTGCAAAGGTTTGTAGTTTGGAAAAATAATAAGCCACTATCAAAATGTTAAGTATAGTGTAAGTTCTCCAAATAAGTAGAGAGAAAATTAAAATTGGGATGATGACATATTCATTGCACTCTCTCTCCCCCCCTCTCTCTGTCTCTCTCTCTCTGTCTCTCTGTCTCTCTCTCTCTGTCTCTCTCTCTCTCTCTCTTTCTTTCTTTCTCAATATTTCATTTTGACCTTGCCAATTTCTGGAAGGTTAGTTCTTTACATTTTTGTTCAATTTTTGCTCATATCTCTAAAAGGAATCTATTTCATTTGTAGGGATTTTAAAGATGTTGAAGCTGCTTTGAATGCCATGAAAAATGTAGCACGGCTCATCAATGAAAGGAAGAGGCGTTTGGAAAATATAGACAAAATTGCTCAGTGGCAGAGCGCAATAGAGGACTGGGAGGTAAAATGCAAACATCTTAAAAACAAGGAGCCACATGAGCATTACTCTTGCTGATGTGCACAAACTCATAACTCATCTACTGGACAAGGGAATACCATATACTATTTCACCCAAATTAATACATTTTACATATTTTAATTGATAAATTAATCTACTATTTCTGCCTGCTTGTTATTCAATTAAATAGCCCTATTTATAAATTTGCAAATATTCCTATTACTTGGAGCCAGATGCTTAGCAATAAAAACCACAATTCAGCTAAATTAATTCTTAGTCTGAATTACAGTTACCCAGGAATGTTTTGACTGTAATTAATGCCTTCCACTTTGTTTTCAAATGGACAGCATTTGTTGAAAATAAACTCTGCTTCCGTTTATAATGTTCTGTACTTCAGAGTCTTAAATGATACCGATTGCTACTGTTTCCTTAATAGTTATCAACACCAGCACATCATATGGTCATCTGTCAAAAGCTAAAAAAGTGGAGAAGCATTTTCCTCTATCTGTCTTACTGAGAAAACAAAACAGGGGTTGATAAAGGGAAGACCTTCTTTTGAGCTAGTCATATACTGGCCACAATCTAACACAAAGCCAAATGCACTGAAGTTATCCACAGTAAATGCAGCTAAAGCTTTTGAGTAAATGTAGAGATATATTGTACGTGTGCTTTGGATCTCCTCTCTGCTGGATTGTGACCTTTTAGACACCATAAAAGAAGATTAAAATACAGTATGGATTTACTGTACAATTGGTAATCGTACCATTTTGGGAAAAAAAGCCAATTGGAGTCCAATATATAAAATCATATCTCCCATGGGTATAGAAGACATACTTGTACTAAAATTCTGAATCTACTCTGGGGTGCGCTCAACTTCAGTGAGGCTTATTCTCATTGAAGCATGCTTGAGATTGTATCCTGTATGTGTCTAAATTTAGCTCTAGAACAGAGGTCTTCAAACTTGGCAACTTTAAGACTTGTGGACTTCAATTCCCAAAATTCTCCAGCCAGCATAGCTGGCTGGAGAATTCTGGGAGTTGGAGTCCACAAGTCTTAAAGTTGCCAAGTTTGGGGACACCTACTCCAGAAAGCCCTTCTTCTCTGACTTGCCAAAAGTAGCATCGTCCAGTTATGTTGGATCACAGATCCTCTTATTCTCAAAACATGTTACTTAGTAGAAAATATTACTCCAACCTAGATTATTTTCAACATTTACTATAGAATAGGAAGCCAAAAATCTCAACAAAAGATTAGCCTCACTAGGATTGAGTGAAAGAGCCATTTCAGTCTGACTTACATCAGCCAGATGATGGCTTAGGCTTATTTTTAAAGTTGTAGATGTTTAGTCATTCCAAGTAATTTTCTGTTTGCAAGATCATTTGTTTTCTGCCTAATAAAATGTTTAAAAATGATTGGCAATGATAGGTCACTTGATATAGACTGACTGATTTTTGTAAGATTAACTGCGCCACTTCCCAAGTGGAGTCAGACTCCTCTTAAAAATGAGAATAGCTTAAAAAAATAACACTAAGATCATCACACATTGTTTCAAACACTTTCCGTATTTCCAAAGGGCAAGGAAGAAAGGAAGAAAAATTGATTTGGAATAGTAGCAAACTCTTTTATGTGGATGCCCTGATTTTTTAGTCTTAATGAAACTAACCCAGAGGGTGCAAAGTTGGAAGATGAATAATAAGCCATTTGTGACCCTGGAGACTTTCCGTACTAAGCTGCTGGATGTTATCCTCTTCTGTGGAAAAGAAAATGATGTGCCCTTCTGTTTTGATTGACAGGGTGAAGATGTCCTTGTTAAGAGTTCTGAACTCATCTACTCTGGGGAGTTAACCAAAATTTCCCAGCCTCAAGCAAAAAGCCATCAAAGAATGTTCTTCCTCTTTGATCACCAACTTGTATGCTGCAAGAAGGTAAGCTAAGAGCTACTGCTGCCTCTGCCCATGTGCACTGTCTCCTGGTGGCAGCAAAATTACTTCTTTGCTCAATTGCTTTTTAACATTTGGCATTGAAACATTTTATTTATTTATTTATTTATTTATTTGGAGGTTCTTCTATGCTGCCCTACTCCCTAAGGACTCAGGGCGGCGTACAACATTCTAAGAAAACAACCAAACAAATCATTAAAAACAATTTAAAAAACAATTAAAACACATATAACACCATACATACATGGGGGAGACATCAGATGTAATGTTGTCTCAAAATCACCCCGCCTGCAGGAAGAGCCATGTCTTAATGGCTTTTCAGAAGGCCAGCAAGGTGGGGATAATTTGGATCTCTGGGGGGAGTTGGTTCCAGAGAACAGGGGCCCCTACAGAGAAGGCCCTCCCCCTAGGCCCTGCCAGTCGGCATTCCTTGGCTGACGGGACCTGGAGGAGGCCCACTCTGTGGGACCTCAGCGGTCAAAGGGAAGTATGAGGTAGGATGCGGTCCCGGAGGTAGCCTGGTCCTAAGCCATGTAGGGCTTTAAAGATGATGATCAAGACCTTGAATTGCACCTGGAGACCAATGGGCAGCCAATGCAGCTGGCGGAGTATAGGTGTTATGTGGGTGTATCTTGAAACACCCACCACAGCACGCACAGCCGCATTTTGCACCAGTTGAAGTCTCCGGATACTCTTCAAGGGTAGCCCCATGTAGAGCGCATTGCAGTAGTCCAGTCTAGAGGTGACAAGGGCATGAGTGACCATGAGTAGAGCCTCCTTCTCTAAGTATGGTCACAATTGGTGCACCAGGCAAACCTGTGCAAAGGCTCCCCTAGCCACAGCTGTAAGGTGTTGATCTAATTTTAGCTGTGGATCTAGGAGAACTCCCAAATTGCGGACCCGTTCTGAGGGCATCAGCTTGAGTCCAGGGCCCTGAAAACCCCGATCATCAGGTCCTTGGGTTGAGCAAGATGGAACCACATTGGAGGGGCCGGAACAAGGGATCGCTTGAACACAGCTTAAAGCTTAAACATTTTGCTTAAAGAACATGACGGTGTGTTGGGGGTGACCTATTACACTAAGCACCCCTGTTTAAATAGACCAAGGAAAGAATCTGGGAGAGGGGCAGGGAGAGAACTCTGCCCAAATGCCTCTGAGGCTGAAGTTTCTTTCAGGCTAGCTCTCTGTGCATTTGTGCTAAGGTCATTAATGGAAAAAGCCTGTTGTGAACTATTCTGCAACGCTGCAGGAAAGTTACGTATTTAGCATTTATAAGAAAAAAGATGCAGATGAAAATGCTATCAAATTAAATCTACCAGAATTGCCACCCTTCTTCTTCCTTAGAATTTAAATTCTACAGATGTATGGTAAGACAAAGAATTCTACAAATATTTCCATTATATGTATCTATCCAGTTAAGCATTAAAATACATGCCTAAGTGAGAAGCCTCAAAGGATATGAGCTGTGGTGGCGCAGTGGTTAGGATGCAGTATTGCAGGCTAACTGTGCCCACTGCAGTAGTTCAATCCTGACCGGCTCAAGGTTGACCCATCCTTCCATCCTTCCGAGGTCGATAAAATGAGGACCCAGATTGTTGGGAGCAGTATGCTGACTCTGTAAAGCGCTCAGAGAGTGCTATAAGGTGTAAAAAAAAGGAATTTAATGTACCATATTTTTCGGAGTATAAGTGGCTGAAAATTTGGGTGGGTCTTATACTCTGAATGTAGCTTTTTCAAAGCTTTTTTTCCAGCCCTAACTAGGTGCTAATGATCTTCCTAGCTCTTACCTTGCAGGCTTTTTCATTGTTACTCTCTCCGAAGAATGTTTTTCCAGCCCTAAGTCTTTGCAGAATTTTTTTTCATTGCTCTACTTGCTCCGAATAAGTTTTTTTCTAGCCCTAACCAGGTGCTAATGATCTTCCCAGCTCTTACTGGCTTGCAGGTTCTTTCATTGTTACTCTCTCAGAAGAAGGTTTTTTTAAGTCCTAACCAGGGGATAAAATAATGTGCTGAAGCTGACCAGACTAAGGACACAAGCTAGATGAATACCTGGTAGGCAGATTGTTCTCCCCTATTTTCCTCCCCAAAAACTAAGGTGCGTCTTATACTCCAGTGCGTCTTATACTCCGAAAAATACGGTAAATCCTGAAAGTAATTTTTGTTTCAGATCAGATAAGGGGTTTAAAAAAAACTATACAGTTAGTCTGTATATGGGAAATAATTGTTCTCTGACTAACCATTGTTGCATCAGAGAAGCGCTGAAATATGCTTGCTTTTTCCCCCTTAGGATCTCCTACGGCGTGACATCCTCTATTATAAGAGTCGGATCAACATGGATCTTATGGAGATTTTGGATGTGGAAGATGGAAAGGATAAAGATTTCAATATTACTATTAAAAATGCATTCAAACTTCATTGCCAGGACACTGAAGAAGTCCATTTATTCTGTGCAAAGAAACCAGAACAGAAGCAACGCTGGCTCAAGGCATTTGAGAATGAAAGGAAGCAGGTTCAGCTTGACCAGGAAATAGGTACGCAATAGCCATGAACTATCACTGGGAACCACTACGCTGTGAATGTTTGTTTGTTTGTTTGTTTGTTTGTTTATTTATTATTTATTATTTATTTATTTATTTATTTATTTATTTATTTATTTGTCAAACATGTATAGGATAGTAGTAGTTTGTATAAACATAAGTAAAAAGTAACAATAAAAGAGGACAATAGAACAGTAGGACAGGGACGGTAGGCACAGTGGTGCGCTTATGCACGCCCCTTACAGACCTCTTAGAAACGGGGAGAGGTCGACTGTAGACAGTCTAAGGTTAAAGTTTTTGGGGTTTGAGGAAGAAACCACAGAGTCAGGTAGTGCATTCCAGGCATTGATCACTCTGTTGCTGAAGTCGTATTTTCTGCAGTTGAGTTGGGAGCGCTTTACATTTAGTTTGAATCTATTACGTGCTCGTGTATTGTTGCGGTTGAAACTGAAGTAGTCATTAACAGGAAGGATGTCTTTCATTGAAGTTTCCTTGTCTATGGAGATTCGGAGTCATCCAGGTCATGGTGGTCCTTAAAAAAGGTGCTTTTTCAAGAGGCAACTGGACTTTCTAGTTCAGCTCCAACTTCTCAATGAAAGAATAAGACAGATCAATTTCACAATTACTAGAAAGTCGAGTTGCCTCTTGAAAAAGCACCTTTGGGTTTCCTACACCTTAACTATGTATTAAATTCTTAAAATGTTCCCACTTCATTATTGACTCGATATTCTCAAGAGTCACATAACTTCAAAAATTTCTATCACATATAATTTTTGATTTTTTCCTAATCTTACTGAAGTGCTTATCTTAGAAATCTAGCTTTGCAGAGTATTCGTAAGTACAAGATAGAGAACAGCGGCCCTTAATATGCTGCTGAGTTACCAGTGACTAGGGCAAACTGAAAAAAAAGTTAATTATGACTCATCCTTGTTATGATTGCCATGCCACCTCAATAGTCATGTGATTGCATTTCGTATGCTTGGCAACTGCAGTATCATAGGGTCATGTGATGTTTTTTGCTATTTTTTGGCAAAAAAAATTGAATTCAGATTTATGATCACATGGTTTGCTTAACAACCAAGGTGATTCACTTAATGGCCATCATAAAAATGGTCGTAAAATTGAGTCCAGTCACATAATGACTCAACTTACAATTACCACAATTTAAGACCAAAATTTTGGGCTTAATTATGATCATAAATTGAGAACTACTTGTATGGCAATGATGAGGAATGCTGAGGGTTACAATTCAGTAAAATCTGGAAAGCCATAGGATTTCCTAAATTAGTATCTTCCAAACTAATGTGCTTCCAGTCTGTTGGGTCTTAACTCCTAGAATTGCCAGCCCGCCCTGTGAATTGTTAGGCTGACAGGGAATTATAGGGATTATAGGCTCAATATATCTGGAGAAGTTTGAAGAAGACTGCAGTAGCATATCCCTTTATCTTGTCCCATGGAGACCCATTGCCTGCAGCTACTTTTTAGCCTTACAAATCGAGTTCTTCCTCTTAAAAAGCCTTCCTGAAAACTAGACTGTTTTCTGAACAGCTTTAGTCTCATTTTTTCATAGTTTCCATTCCTATCGCTTTCCTCCTCAGACCTTAATCTATATTTGTTATACTGCTTGGTATAGTTTCTATTGCATGCATTGGGATTTTCTGCTTGATATGCCCCTTGTCTCCGTCTCCCCACCCCAATGCATATGTTTCCATGACATAGCTAGAAAAGCCTAGTTGGGTTAACAGCTTCTCTTTCATCTTCAAGGTTTTTCCATCACTGAAATGCAGAAGAAACAAGCTATGCTTAATGCCAGCAAACAAAATCAGAGTGGAAAGCCAAAAGGCAAGTCAAGACATATGTCTGCCCACCTTGTTAAAATAAATATCATAGCTCAATGGCCCAAAATTATCTGAGTTAATAGGCTATGATCCAATCCTTGGTTATCTTCAGAAGCTGCTGTTTAAAGAAAAATCTATTCAAAATTCAAATAATTACTTTAGAATATTTTGGCTTTATTTGGTGGTGCAGGAATCAGAAAGGATAACATTTTTGTCAAGCTGAACCTAATTCCAGGTAACCTCAGGGCCATATCCAGGTAATTTTCATGGCAGTAATTAGGAAACGTTTTACCTAATGGCCGCCTTCTTCTGTGCTTTTTAACATGTCAGTCTAGGCCAGTGTTTCTTAAACTTGACAACTTTAAGATGTATGGATCAACTTTCAGAATTCCCCATGATTAGGTTATAGTATTCCTTGGACATCCCCCAGACAAACAATAACTAAATTTGCCTAACTTTTAAGCCTAGATAAGGTTGGCCAGATGCTGTCCCCTGCTGGGACAGGAAAGTCACAGCATTGAGTCTTTGATTGAAAACGGTAATGCGTGAAAGATTTTACATCGTCTTGATTTTATTGACTTTCTAACTATGTTAAAATGTGAAGATGGAATGTGGTGCCCCCCCCACCCCGTATTGAACTGCATATAATTACCAGCATGCTGTTCACCATTGCTTCTTTCTAGACAGCACTTATCTGGAGAAGCAGGAGACGTGCAATAAGTACTAAGTTTCTCACATGTCCTTTCCAGGGCCAAGGACAAGCTGCTTAAATTGCATGATAGGCATAAGACCATTAGTAGCCCCTTAAATTGCAGAAGTGATACAATGCAAACTGAATTAATTGGAGTCTGTATTAAGAGCATGTTAGTTTCCCAAACTCAGATATGACAAATATTTAATTGCCCATCTTAAAGGATACTATTTTTCAATTTGACATCTTAATGCATGGGTGTCAAACTCAAGATCCGTGGGCTGGCTTAGATCTGGCCCGTAGGATCACCCTGGAAACAGGGACCGGCCTGCGGTGCCTCTGCCAGTGAAAACGGGCTCCCGAGCTCCGTTTCTGGCTGTGACAGCCTCCTGCAACCTTCTGCCGGTGAAAATGGAGCTAGGGAGAGAGCCCTCCCAAGCTCTGTTTTTACTGGCAGAGGGTTGCAGGAGGCCTTTGCAGCTGGAAATGGAGCTCGGGAGCCAGGGGTGGGTTCTGGTTTTCTTCGCTGCCGATTCGCTCCTTGACGAACCGGGAGGAACCCACCTTTGTCGGGAGCCCATTTTCACTGGCAAAGTGCTCAGGCCGCCACAGGCGCCCCCGACATGAGTGACATTGAGCAGGCCACACCCACCCTGGCCCCCTGAGGTCAAACACAACCCTGATGCGGCCCTCAATGAAATCGAGTTTGACACCCCTGTCCTAATGTGTTTTGCATTCTTTTACAACCTAATAATTAGGCCCACATCCTTGAATAGCTGTTACTATTCTGCCACTCTCCAAATGCACGGCAAATGCAACTTTAATGGGAGTTGCAATCCCACTACATCTCTCTAGAGTGAGAGTGAAGAAGTCTGGTAAATAAAGTTTTGAGAGAAATAACTGAGAAACAACTGGCAGAAGATGTAGTCCTCCCCCTTTCTTCCCATGTATTCACAGTAACGGCCTGTTGCTTAAGAACAGTGCTTAAAGCATCAGATTGCAATTTGGGTAAAAAAAAGGCATATTGAGAACGGGACACTCCTGTTCTCAGAGGAAGCAGAGCAGAAGATACAACTATAAAATATTTTTTTCCTTTTGCTCATTTCATCAGCAGTGATCACTAGGACGTACTACGATTTCTTGATGCGCCAGAAACACCCTACTCTGCCTACAAACCTTCCTCAGCAGCAAGTCTTCATGCTGGCAGAGCCCAAACGCAAACCTTCAAACTTCTGGCAGAATATCAGCAGGCTGGCACCGTTTCGAAAATGAGGGGAAGCAGCCTGACCTTGTGCCTGAATCCCTTTTGAGACAGCACTTTACGCTTCTGTCCCGCAAGCCCAAGCACTGCCTCCACCTCTGGCTTAGCATCTTCTCCCTCCCGACTCCTTTCCTTTGGATCAACTGGAAGAGCTTCAAAGTGTTATGACCTTGTTGTGTTACGTGTGCATGTGTGTCTGTCGGTGGAAATGAACTCAGACTGCCCATACGGATGAGTACCTAAGAGAAGACAGATATCAGATTTTTTTTAAAAAAAATTCCTTATTTTGTCCCTTTTATTCTGGACCACCCTTTCATCTGGGGACCTTTATTTGGGGATTCAAAAAGACTGACAGGAAAAGACAAGGATGAGCAGCTACCACCAGTTCTCAGTCATTTGCTCTGAGCAGCTATTTGACATGCTTACTGGTGCCCATTTTCCTGGGATGATGAGATTCTCCCTTCCTCCTACCCAAATTTTCAGAAATCCAGAACAGCCTGAGCTTTCCCAGAGATCAAATGTCACCTTCTCTTATGTCAAACAGCTGATCTGGAACCAGTACTTGATTAACCAACCTGAACTGTGGCTAAGAGCCAGGACACTTGTAGCCTAATTGAGTTAATGTATATAGGGGAGGGGAAATGAGCCTAAATTACCTTTTAATTTCTTTTACTTTCTCATAGCTCCTGGCCAACAATACTTTTTTTCAATGTTTATAAAATGTTTATTTATGTAACAGTGCAAATAACTGTATTTTGTAAGTTTGTAATCTGTCTTGTCAGGTTTTAACTTGATGCCTCTTTTGCCTCTTATTTTCCACTGAAGAAAGCCAACATTTGGAAGCCTATATCAACCTTCCACAACTTGATGTCCTCCAATTGTGTGGAAGTCCCATTCCAAGAATTCCAAAATAGGTGCAGTGAGTTTTTGTGGATTCTGGGAGTTACAGTCCAGACATATCTAGGAGGCACAATGTGGAAGAAAGGCTGACCTATATTCCTAAAGATACAATATGTAGATTTATCTAAAGATTAATTTCAGGCATGCCAGGCACTTACAAACTAAGCAGTATTATTTGGAACTATGGTATATCACCTATGCAACTCTCTGCAGAGGAGGTGAGGGTGCTTAAGAGAAGACAGGGACACAGGTTCGCCAATTTTTATGGAGAGTGTATATTCAGATACTAACCACTTGAAAATTGATGGCACACTCTCTCTCCATATAATCTTTTGATTAGATAAAAGATTTGCCTTACAATAGTGAAATAGATAGAAGCCATAACTGACTGAATCCCATTGTTTAGGGATTTCCTGGTACTGTGAAATTTAAAGTGAAGAACCCAACCTACCCTGGCAGGACATTACTCCAGGGAGTGAGCATTCAGCAGTGTGATGCAAAATGTTGCAGGGTCCAACTGTAGCTGACCAGCCTTCAGTTATAGAAAGCTAGAAGCATGTACAGAATCATTCTTGCACTTTCTCTTTCCCTCTTTGGAGGGGTTAGGTTACATTTAATTTCATAAAGAAAATTGTAAAACTGACTTTCACTCAGTGTCTCTCTTTTTTTCTTATGCAGAAATGTCTTGTAACCCAATAAGCATCCTTAAACGAACAACTACCGGTAGTAGTTTGCCTTGGAGCAATCAGCAGAGTTTTTATTTCATACGAGGTGCATCCTTGTGTTTAGTGTGTATCATTATGTATCTGTAGTTCTACATATTGAAATGGTAGACTACTCAGTTTCATTCCAGACAATATGGGAAAGGGTAGAGTAACAGAAGCATATATCCAGAATTTCTAGGCAGTCAAAGCTCCTCATCTTTTACCTTAAAAATAGTAATATAAGGATAAATTAACATCTGGTCATGCTGAGTCTCAAATAGCAATCATATTAATTATGCAGGTCATTCACCCTTGTGTTTGTATATGTATACATCAGAATACAATTTCAAAAGATCCACAATGATCAGGGAAAGTTGCAAAGATAATGGCCAGGTATTTTGTCTTTGAATTAGCACTCAACTGTCACAGCCACATGGATATAATCATATTGTTTTCTTGGCCATAATGCAGAAGTGAATCACCCCTGTTTTCTAGGGTACCTTTTCTACAGTCCTGGGATTCTTTCCATCCTTTACTCAAATGATAATCGGATCTGAGAGTTACTATTTTTTTTAAACATTAGCTACCTTCAGACAGGTGCTGTGTCCTGCAATGCTAACACAATATGCTTAGCTTGAAAGCTTGTATGCCATAAACACACTTCTCATCAGATGTTTTAACCATTCTTTGAGACTTTCCAGGTTGCCTGAACCTACTACTATCTGGAAATTAGGAACTCTAGTCTGTAACAAAACATTCCACTTTTCCAAAACCTAAAGTGGTCATTCTGATTAGAATGACATAATGAAGCATAAAGCTAATTAAACTGTGATGTGGGAGGGAGAGCGTCCATGCACTTAACTGAGCTTTTTAGTTTAGTATGTTGCATGAACACAGCCCATAAAGATAATACGCTGAGGTTGCACTTTAATCAGTCAAGAATACAGCTAGTATTCAAAGCTGTCAGTGATGCTAGTGTCGTGTCCCAAGGTATATTTGTATTTGTATGGTTATAGCAATAGCAATAGCACTTAGACTTATATACCGCTTCATAGTGCTTTACAGCCCTCTCTAAGCGGTTTACAGAGTTCAGCATATTGCCCCCAACAATCTGGGTCCTCATTTTACCCACCTCGGAAGGATGGAAGGCTGAGTCAACCTTGAGCCGGTGAGATTTGAACAGCTGAACTGCTGAACTAGCAATCAGCTGAAGGTTGCAGTGCTGCTTTTAACCACTGCGCCACCTCGGCTCGAGGTTAAAACCTCAAGTTATTGTTTCTACAATAATTGAGAGGAATAACAGATGAAAGTCTACTGAGTCAGGTGAGACTTCCACAAATTGAATGGCATGTTTTAACAATGCTACAATTTGACATTAAAAAAAAAAGCCACCATACACACACAGCCATAAATATTGTTCTGAGATTATCTGGAAATAGGCCAGATTTCAGAACATAGTGTTTTTTCATTTAAATGGAAAGAATTTATTGTGCTTTATTTGGATAATTTTGACTATTATATAAATGAATTTGCAAAATATCTCTTGCAGGAAAAGGGGAAAATATATACTTCTCTAATTAGGTAAGAACATTAAACTGTTCAGAAATCCTTACCAAAAATAGGATAAAGCAGTGGTTCCCAAAGTGGGCGGTGGGATGACTTAGGGGGGCGATAAGAGGCAAGGAGGGCAGCAGGGGGACCCTAAGAGGCAAGGGGGGTGGCAGAGGAGTGCTGGAGGTGGGCCCCTTGCAGGGCGCAATTCTGCCTGGGGCTCTGTTGGCCGCCAGTCAGCTGAGCACTTCCAGTTAGAATAGAATAGAATAGAATAGAATAGAATAGAATAGAATAGAATAGAATAGAATAGAATAGAATAGAATAGAATAGAATAGAATAGAATAGAATAGAATAGAATAGAATTTTATTGGCTAAGTGTGATTGGACACACAAGGAATTTGTCTTGGTGCATGTGTGTTCTGTTCCAGCGACGAGGCCCCAGAAAATATGCACACACACACACGCTGATTTTACAACATTTAAGCTTTACTTCTAATATTGTCTTAGCATTGAGGTTTGGTTTTTAAAAGTTCAGGGAAATCAGAAATAAATCCTTTCGTGCCAGCTTTTAATTAATGTCCGAACGATGGCCATAGTCCAAGCACAACCAAAACAAACAGATCATTACTTTGATCTTACAGATCTTCTTCACTGACTTACTGTGAGTTGGCAGGAAGCCTGGACATCAATTAGTCCCCATATGCCGGGGTGAAAATCATCTTTTAAACAATGTCCACAAAAACAGGCCGGGTGAAAGAACTGGAACAAAACTAAAGTTGACTTCCGCAATGAATCATGACGTGACTAAGCCTTAAATAGACTAAGGGTGTGGCCAATTTTTCTACAGATCTATTCACGAAGAGACCTCCTCTTGTTTAACCACTCGTGTCTCCTAACAGCCCTGCATGCCCTAGCATCAAGAAGAGGCTCCTCCTCTTCTTCTGAGTCACACATGTGCACCTTGGGAGGTGCAGAAGGCCCTGGTTGACTTTCACCCTCTGACACCAAATCCTCTCCGACCTCCTCGCTATCGGACTCGGGTGCCAGGTGCACGGGCCTATGGTACCGCGCCACAACCGCCTCTCGATCGTCGGGATCCGTGACCAGCTGCACGGGATGCGGATGGGCCACAACACTGCTCTCAGTGTACATAAAAGAAAAGATAAGTTCATCAAGAATCATAAGGTACAACACTTAATGATAGTCTGGGTACAAATAAGCAATCAAATCATATTAGCAACCAGTCAATATAAATTGTAAGGATACAAGCAACAAAGTTACAGTCATACAGTCATTTGTGGGAGGAGATGGGTGATGGGAACGATGAGAAGATTAATAGTAATGCAGACTTAGTAAATAGTTTGACAGTGTTGAGGGATTTGTTTAGCAGAGTGATGGCGTTTGGGAAAAAACTGTTCGTGTCTAGTTCTGGTGTGCAGTGCTCTATAGCATCGTTTTGAGGGTAGGAGTTGAAGCAGTTTGTGTCCAGGATGTGAGATGTCTGCAAGGTTTCACAGCCCTCTTTTTGACTCGTGCAGTATACAATGGAAGGCAGGTTGGTAGCAATTGTTTTTTCTGCAGTTCTAATTATCCTCTGACCGGCCCAACTCGTCCCATCACCTCCTGCGCCTGCGCGTACCGTAAGCTGGCAGCCACACTAAGCCTCGTGCATGCTGCTCTGTTTTGCCTGGCTCAGCAAATTTTCCCTATTTTTTAAAATTAAAAAGCAGGTTTCTACTATTGCCCCCACCTGCAACTGTAATCTTTTCAAATCAGATGTGAACACACACATATTGTAAGTATTCTTATTTTTAGAGCAGAAATGGCAGAAGCAGAAAAATCAAAGAAGAAATGTAGACAATATAGTGTAGAATATCTGAAGTATGGATTTATACCATCACCATCAAACCAGCAGCTGCCACAGTGCCTACTATGTGAAAAAGTATTTTTTAATGAGGCAATGAAGCCTTCCAGACTGAACAAACATTTGAAGAAGGCACATCCTGACAAGGCAGACAAGAACCTAACTTTTTTTCAATCACTTTGTGACAAATTTTAAAAGCACCCAACACTGTCACGCATGTTTTACAATGCTTCCCAACAAAACACTGATGGCTTGCGTGCAATATACATTTCATTTCATTTCATTGCTGATTGCTAAGTCTGGAAAGCCACATACTATTGGTGAAGAACTCATCCTACCAGCCATTAGTGAGGTTCTGAGTACTGTTTTGCGTAAGTCACCACATGATATAATTAAGACAATTCCTCTCAGCAACAATTCAGTGCAAAGACGCATAGATGAAATGGCTGAGATGTATTGTGCAGCATACTACGGACAACAGACTTTGCATTACAGCTGTATGAATCAACTTTGCCAGGCAATGAATCTTTGCTTCTTTCTTATGTGCGCTTTATTAAAAATGAAAGTTTGACTCAAGAGTTGTTATTTGCGAGACAACTAAAAACAGATACTAAAGGGAGTCAATATTTCATGTTGTTGAGCAGTTTTTCAAAGACAAGGAAATTCCACTTACCAACAAAGTTGGTTGTGCAACTGATGGAGCACCATCAATGACTGGTCACTACTGTGGGTGTGTTGCTTACTTGAAAAAAGCAGTGCCAAATGTCTTTACCATGCACTGTTTCATTCATCACCAACATCTGGTTGCAAAAAACCTCAGTGATCGCTTAAGCAAGTCATTACACATTTGCTGCTTCATACAGAAGTTCGTTGGCTATCAAAAGGCAACTGTGTGAGACGTTTTTACAATCTTTTTGACACTGTTGTGAAGTTTTGTGAAGACAAGAATGCTTTGCTCAGTGATGAACTCAAAGACATCAGGCATTACATTGCTTATTTATCAGAACTGTTTGCAAAGTTCAATGGAATGAATTTGCAGTTGCATGAGGTCAATCTTATTAAGACCAAATCTGTCATCTCTATGTTCATTTCAAAGTTAACTCTATTCAAGCACAATATAGGCCAGTGATGGCGAACCTTTTTTGGTTCGCGTGCCAAAAGGGGGGGGGGGAAATGCAGGGAATCACGTGTGTGCGTGCCCACACTCATAATTCCATGCACCCCCGCAATGCACGCATGACCCCCCTGCTCCCAGCATGCAATGGCACACCCATTTTTCGGTCTCCCCAGGCTCCAGAGCCTTTCTAGGAGCCTGGGGAGGGCAAAAATGGCCTTCCCCACCCCCTCTGGAGGCTGGAAACAGCCTGTTTCCCGACTCCCAGTGGGCCCAGAAGGCCCGAAAATCAGCCGGATGGTGCACACATGCACGCTGGACCTGAGCTCGCGTGCCCACCAATATGGCTCCGCATGCCACTTGTGGCACCATGCCATAGGTTCGCCATCACGGATATAGGCCGTCGCGAGCTATACCAATTTCCGAGCTTGTCTGAGCTAGAAGAGAAAGGTGGGATACAAGATGATGATCTGCAAGTTTTTTGTGACCATTTGGACATGCTGCATAAAGATATGTCTGAGCGATATCAGGATCTTCTTTTCATAGAAATTCCAGATTGGGTGATAAATCCATTTTCAGATACTGAGGAAGATGGGGTAGTGGAGGAACAACTAATAGAGCTGCAAAATGACATTGAGCTGAAGCCAAAGTTTAAGAAATTGTACCAAGAGTTTTGGTTACAGAAGGAAATTTTCTGATCGCTATCCTGCACTGTGGTTAAGAAGCTCCTTGTTGCATTTCCAACATCATATTTGATGGAATGTGGTTTCAGTGTGGTCATCCAACTTCTCTCCAAGCAAAGAAATCGACTCCAGATTACTGAACGTGGTGATTTAAGACTCCTGCTAAGTGACTTAAAACCAGACATTGGGAAACTGGTATCACTTTATCAAGCCCATCCATCACATTAAGAATTTACTGAACAGTGAAGTAGTTTATTTATTTATTTATTTATTTATTTATTTATTTTGTTATTCTTATATGCCGCCCAACTCCCGAAGGACTCAGGGCGGCGTACAACAAGGAGAAATACAAGAATAATCAAAAATTACATAGAATTTAAAAACAAGTACAAAAATTAAAACAGTTATTTAAAACAACAACTTCCATTCAGCACATACATACTTGGGGGGTAGGCTCAGATGGAATTAAGCTGTCCCCCCCACCTGCAGGAAAAGCCATGTCTTAATGGCTTTTCGGAAGGCCAGCAGAGTGGGGATGGTCCGGGTCTCTGGGGGTAGTTAGTTCCAGAGCACGGGGCCAGCCACAGAGAAGGCTCTCCCCCTAGGGCCCGCCAGCCGGCATTGCTTGGCCGACGGGACCCGGAGGAGGCCAACTCTGTGGGCCCTAACCGGTCGGAGGGAAGTATGAGGCAGAATGCGGTCCCGAAGATATCCTGGTCCTAAGCCATGAAGGGCTTTAAAGATGGTGATCAACACCTTGAATTGGACCCGGAGACCGATGGGCAACCAATGCAGCTGGCGGAGTATCGATGTCACGTGGGTGTACCTTGGTACACCCACCACAGCACGCGCAGCCACATTTTGCACCAGCTGGAGTCTCCGGATACTCTTCAAGGGTAGCCCCATGTAGAGCGCATTGCAGTAGTCCAAACGCGAGGTGACAAGGGCATGAGTGACCGTGAGTAGAGCCTCCTTCTCCAAATATGGCCGCAGCTGGTGCACCAGGCGAACCTGTGCAAAGGCCCCCCTAGCCACAGCAGAAAGATGGTGGTCCAATTTTAGCTGTGGATCTAGGAGGACCCCCAAGTTGCGGACCTGGTCTGAGGGGGTCAGTTTCGCACCCTCAAAGACCAAGGAGGGATAGTTGTCATGAACCTTAGGAGGAATAGCCACAGCCACTCAGTCTTATCGGGATTTAGTCTGAGTCTGTTCCTCCCCATCCAGATCTTAACGTCGTCCAGGCATCGGCACATTACATCCACTGCCTCCCTGAAGTCAGACGGGGTGGTGATGTACAGCTGGGTGTCGTCAGCGTACTGATGGAAACACACCCCATGTCTGTGGATGATCTCACCCAACGGTTTCATGTAGATGTTAAACAGGATGGGCGAGAGAACCGACCCCTGGGGCACCCCACATAATAGGGGCCCAGGGGACGATCTCTGCCCTCCTGCCAACACCGACTGCATCCGATCGGCGAGATAAGAGGAGAACCACCGTAAAATGGTGCCTCCCACTCCCAACTCGCCGAGCCGATGCAGAAGGATATCATGGTCGATGGTATTGAAAGCCGCTGAGAGGTCAAGTAGCACCAGGATGGAGGAGTTCCCCCCATCCCGGGCCCGCCAGAGATCATCCATCAGGGCGATCAAGGTAGATTCTGTACTGTAGCCGTGCCTGAAACCCGACTGATAAGGATCTAGATGATCTGTTTCATCCAGGAGCTGCAGAAGCTGAGTCACCACCACCTTCTCCACAACTTTCCCTAAAAAAGGTAAGTTGGAGACTGGACGATAGTTCTTCAAATCAGCTGGATCCAGGGAAGGCTTCTTCAGGAGGGGTCGCACCACCACAGTTTTTAACGACTGCGGTACGGATCCCTCCCTCAAAGAAGCGGTGATCACCGCCCGGATCCAGCTGCATGCCACCGCCCTGCTGGCCGAAACCAGCCAGGAGGGGCACGGGTCCAATAAACAGGTGGAGGTACCCATCGCTCCCATAGCCCTGTCCACATCCTCGGGAGAAACAGGCCCAAACTCCTCCCACAAAGATGGACTAAGACTGGCCCCTGTCAACTCTATGGACTCTGCCCTGCCAGAGTCCAAGTCCGACCGAATCTGAGCGACTTTATCCGACAGAAACTCAGCAAATTCCTCAGCTCTGCCTTGCAAGTGTTCCTCGCTCCCCCCTTTTCCAAGGAGGGAGCGAGTCACCCTAAACAAGGCGGCTGGACGAGAATCTGCGGACGCAATAAGAGCGGAAAGATAGGATCGTCTTGCCGCCCTTATCGCCACTAAATAAGATCTGATGTAAATTCTTAATAGTGTTCGGTCAGACTCGGCTTTCTTGGTCCTCCAGCGGCGCTCCAGACGTCTCTTCTGGCGTTTCATCTCCCGGAGCTCCTCGGTAAACCAGGGAGCTTTCCGGGATCCACTGCCACGGAGAGGTCGCTTAGGCGCAATTCGGTCTAGAGCCCCTGATGCTGCGGTGTTCCAAGCAGCCACCAGGGAGTCAGCCGAATTGTGTACCAGGGTTTCAGGTATTTCCCCAAGTTCCCTCTGGAATCCTTCCGGCTCCATTAGGCGCCTGGGGCGGAACCACCTAGTTATTAAATTTTACTGAGTTTACTAAGTTAGTAGTTACTAAGGTTCTTGATAAATGACGATCAGACTTTGAAAACCTGATATCACTGGATTATGTTCAACAATTTTGTTGAATTAACAAAAGATTTTTAAATTAGATTTTGAATAAATGTAAAATTGTTAGTTTTGAATTTTACTGTTACTATCTTCCTTAGTGGCTCGTGCAAACTGCTATTCTGAACAATGCTATTTATAGGGGGTGGGGGCACTGAGGATGAGTTTGTAGCACCAAGGGGGCAGTGGACTGAAAGTGTTTGGGAACCACTGGGATAAAGTATGAATCAGAAGTTCTCCATATTGTTAGAAAAAAGATCTAACTGAAAAAAAATTCTCTAGAATGACTTATTATAGGCTGCAATGTAGGAATTAATTTGTTTCCGTTGGAAGCATTTGTCATATTTGAAAGCATTTCATGACATCATGTAATACTGTATGAAATATATTACTAGTTTTAGCTTACACCAGAGCAAGCAACCAACCTAAATTTGGGGTCCAGTGGTATTATAACTGCAACACAGGCAAGGCTATAAACTGCTCTACATAATAGTAATCAGATGTGAAGAAATGTGAAATAAAACCATTAACACATAGACCTTGGGGCTTATCTTTCAAAGTCCTGATCAGTGATCTGACAAGCTTAGTGCTTTGCCACATCAGTTTCACCTCATATTCTTCTAAATAGTTGAGTTTAGCAATATTTGCATCAAATGAGTGTGCCAAAAAATTGGTTCACTCTTACTTGGCTTTGAGCAGACTTTGCCTTCAATTCTAGGCCTCACACATTTAAAAGATTCAGAGAAACCAGAACAGGTTCAGGGAAAGATGATGAAATCAAGCCCTATGAAGAGGCTGAAAGAGCTGGGTGTGTACAGCCTTGAGAAGTTGACAGGGAGATACAGTGGCATTTTCCTTGTGAGATGAGCTACCGTATTTTTCGGAGTATAAGATGCACCATTTTGCCCCCCAAAAGAGGGTGGAAATGCCGGTGCGTCTTATACACAGAATACAGCAATTTTTAGCCTCCCTAAGCCCAGCCCCCGCATCCAATTTTTGCAAAAAAACGGGCCATTTTTTTGCAAAAATGGGGGGGTGGGTTTGCCTTCTCCCACCCCCTAGGAGTGCTCTGCAGGCTTCCCAGATCTTCTGCATGCCGTTTTTGCAAAAAAATGAGCAAAAAACGGGCCGTTTTTTGCAAAAATTGGGGTGTTTTTGCCTTCTAATTACCCCATCTAGCATGACTGGAGGAGGAATTCTGGGAGTTGAAGTCCACTAGTCTTAAAACTGTCAAGTTTGAAGACCCCTGGGTTAGGGGTCCAAGGGTCTTCAATGGCAAGTTTAAGATTTGTGGACTTCAACTCCCATTCCTGAGCTAGCATGACTGGAGGAGGAATTCTGGGAGTTGAAGTCCACTAGTCTTAAAGCTGTCAAGTTTGAAGTTTTTTAAAAGTATACATGGTTGTAAAAAGTATACATGAATTGTAAAAAGTATTCTGCTACACTGGTATTTTATTAAATAATATATTACTGCACCATTTGGTCCAGAATACTTTTTTCCTTGTTTTCCTCCTCTAAAATCTAGGTGCGTCTTTTACTCCGGTGCGTCTTATACTCCAAAAAATACGGTATATAAATTAGATAAATGTCACACTCAAGTGACATGAACTCTGAATTCTCATTACGGAGTGCATGGTATGAAACAGATGCAAGTTACAAGAAGGCAGATTGTTGGAAAAAGTTTTCATTTGACAAGAACCAATTACCTGGAGGGTGGTGGGTTCTCTCTATTGGGTATTTCAGTGGTTAGGTAGGCCTCTTTCTGGAATGCCCTAATTTAAATCCCTACCCTGAATAGGCCGTTGAACTTACTGACCTAAATAATTCCTTCCAATACCAACCCTCCCTCCCAACTTTAATTAAACATGGCAAAATTAGAGTTCTCTAAAAGTATGTAAAATTTAAAATTCAATTTATTGCCAAGAAAGAAAGAAAATCTGCTAATCTCAGTTTAACATTTTTCTTTCAGTGAAACGTGCAAATTGTTTTAAAATTTTATGGATGGTGTAAGACAGCAAGTGTGATATGAATCAAACTCTTGTTGCTCAGTAAATTAGAAGCAGGCAATGTGAATTCCTTCAGATGTTTTTAATCACAATTCCCACAATCCACTGTTAATAGCTTTGCTGGCTGAGACTGATGGCAATTGTAATCCACAATGTGTAGAATGTGCCAGATTGCCTGTCAGGGATGAAGAGTTTCTAGCACAGGGCACATTAAAAAGCCTAAACATCATTTAACATTATTTTTGAGGATTGCAGTTGCAAAAGAAAAACAACAACAATAAGCAACACAGTCAATCTTTATTGAAAACTGAAGTATTAATACATAACAATTCCTGTTACATAAACGTGCTTTTAAGAATTTAACTCTGAGCTCATCTACTCATTCGATTGTATAATAAAAATGAATTTTACACAATTGGCTCAGAATGGAATTGCCACTCCTATGTGTTGATGCAAAAGATGTGATGCTTTAAACTTCTGGAAGACAACATTGACCTAAACTTGGGAAAAAGTACCAATACAACTGTTTTAAGACAGTTTAAAAAAAAGTTATATAAAAAGGAAACCTGTGCCTATTTCATAACAACACTATTACTGGGGCCTCTTGCACTTCTGTTGCATGCATTCCACTTTTCACCCCACAAGGGCAGCCAATAATAGCACTACAATAAAATCCCACTAACAAATCCATTCTATTAAAAACAAGTTTGTACAGCAGCAAGCTAAGTGAAGCTTCCACAGTTTGCTTGCTAAGTGCTCAAAAGTCGTATCAGATTAGCAAAAGTCATACAGATACAGATGACAGGGAATTGGAAGTCAAACTGTTCAGACTATCTTGGTATGTTAAATTGGCTCCTGATATTGGGATGCTCAAATATTTCCATGTCATTTTAGAAAGAGTGTCCGTTTCATTTAAAATAGCCACCTCAGTATCTCATAAATACCAATGTCTTCAGTAGGCTGAACAGACAATTCAAGATTCTGATAATACAACCTCTCTCCAGTTATTTGTCGCTTGCTGTCTTTCAATCTCTACTGACTGGCAGCTTGAACAAGAATTAGATATTTAATATAAATGCAGCTCCCTTGCCTGCACTGCTGACTGTCTCTTTTTTTTTTATTCCACGTGGATGAGATTGTTAGATATATTGAGAAGGAATGACTACACAGAGGAAAAAGTCAAGAGGAAAGGCCAAGTGCAAACAAACTCTATGCACAGGTTAAAAACAAATTGGGGCTCAGTGTTTGCAGGCAGAGACAGAAAGGGAATGTGCTAAATTAGCAAACAACCTTAGACAGAATGCAATATTAAACTTCACTGTCAGAAAATAATTATCAATACCTATTTTTTTTTCTTGCCCCAGAACAGACCCTTAGTGGTGTTGGGTGTCTACTTCATAGTATCAACACAACAATGCAATACAAACTAGTTGAAAATGTTTTGCTCCCCTGCATTAACTTACACAACCAAGCAATAAGAATGCTAGGTAGAAACACATAGGAACAAAAGTTTTTCCCTAATAAATTCAAAATTCTCCACTGAAGTTACAATTACTTTGCAATGGTCATGGAATATTAAATATATTATGGAGCCTGTGCCAAGTTTTAGTCATGAGAGTTTAAAAACTCTGCTCTCACTGGGTTACATTTCAGGAATCCAAATAAAGCAAAAAACCTTCTTCCCTCCATTATCTCCATCGTGGCATCAAGACATATTTCGTGGTAATGTATGAGCTTCTCAGAGTATTTCAATGTATGTCTACAGTAATATTTTAGTTATACATTTATTACCGCAATTAAAAATGGGATATTTAGTTTCATGTCAGTTGGTTAGCATTAATACCACTGATTACATCTACAAGTTTATTGGCCAAATATAAAGTATCTGTAGAATGTGTCTATTTTGCTATTTTTTAAAAAAAGACACTTCAAATATTGTGTTATATAGTTTGAGAATGTCTCCTAAACAATGCCTTCAGTATTATTTAAAAACATAGCCTTTCAAATGAAACTCAGATTTAATTTTGTTTTCTCTGTTATTGCTGTAATATGTTACTGTATCCCCCTCTAGAGGCTGCATTTGGTTGGAAGCAGCTTGATTGGAGCCTTGTCTCTGCTGCATCAACCTCCTTTAAAGCTTTCGGAGGAGTTTCAATGCAACCACATACTAAGAATTAGAGGCTTTACCTCCCCCACCCTCCCATACAGGAATTCTAAACAGGGAACTAACAGCCAGGAGAAAAAAAATCCACAATATCCCCTGTCTAATACATCCATTTGAAGTACAAACTTTGTTTCATAGTCATGCTTTTTTAATTATTTGCAACAATATACCAAGCTATATACATCTTCTCATCACTGTGCTTTTGGTTACTTTCCTACTGATGCTATCGGAGGTATGGACTTATCTCCAATAAAATATCATTGCCCCATTCCCCCCTCCCCCAAATTCTGGAAGGTGCAGTAATTTTTGCAAGAAGTACTACTATTCCTCAAGGGACAGCATAGTACTATTCCTCCATTGCAGATGAATCCCATAACACAACTCAGAAAAAAGTGCTCAAAGTCGGACTACCTAAAAGCTGTTACTATGGTATCACTGTATTTTTTTTTTAAAAAAAAACCAACCAAGGAAGTATCTAGAAACTGAAACTTGAGAAGAATCAAGTACAATTTATCTTTACCATTTACAAAGTGCTGCATTAGCTACAGACTTCAGGACATTTATATAAAGACATAAGCTTTTATTTATTTTCAACATGTCCCTGGCAAAACTATTTTTCAAAATTCACATCTGTGATAAATGCAAGAAACATTTAACTTTAAAAGCCTGCTACACTGGTTAAGTGTCCATACTGAATAATCATTAAGTTTAAGGAGCACTCTTCAGAATTATGACAACTTCACAAATGGAATAGTAGCTAAGCAGACCCAAATGGCAAGAAATAATGAATTTGCTTGTTCTATGGATACAGAACTTTCTTGGCTGCAATAAGTGCTCAAGATTAAAATGTAAGAATACATACGAATATGTTGTGTCACTGGCATTTGGATACATGTGTCATATAATGATCCAAAGAAAATACATTTTAAGTAAAAAAAAAGAGTATGTTATTGTTTAAACATCAGAAAGGCCGTTTCAAAGGGATTTGAGGCACAGAAAATTCTTGCCCCAGAGGAAAAAAATAGAATGGTAGTACTAAAATCAGTTTCCAAGTTACATATAAGTAGTTGTAACATCTGATTTAAAAACTTATCATCCCAATGTTAGGATGCTCAGTTTCACAATTAAAAAACACCAACAACTTGCAAATATTTTACCAATACTATAAACTAATCTACAAATGTTAATTTTAAAAGGGAACATTTTAATCTTTGACTACACTATTTATTGCAGACAGGAAATACTGGGGGAAATAATAATTGGTGCCAATTCAAAGAAAGCCCTTGATTGCTTTTAGCACTGAAATTAAAGCCTAAAATAAAAATTTTAAAATCCCATAATAATTTTGGTACACAAACTGTTTCCAAACTAGCCCTATATCACCACAGCATTGACTGAGGTACTTCTACAAAGACTCAAAGCTGTAGGCAAGGAGTTCAGAAGTGGTTCGCTGCAATGAAATACTGCATTTGTTTTCTTAATTTCACTTTTTCCAAATGCAATTTAGGAGGTAAAAAAGTATATGCCCAAGATTATGCCAAAAGATTATCACCAACAAGAATCTTTGTACTTGATCACTTTTGAATTTAGTCCTACTTTTTATGTAAAGGTATATTCTAACAATTGCTTCCACACTTGGTTCATATCCATGCTGCAAGGAAAATAAGCCAATAAAATCATTTAATTAGTTTGCTCCCCTTTAATATATCAAAAAGGACATTTTTCTTCAGAATATGTTGAATTCTTTTCTATTGAAATATTGATATGACTATGCTTTTATAAAAGAAAACTGCTCAAACTATCAATCTGGCCAAGATTAGCCCATTTTTGTTGGAGGGGTGGATCTGAACAAAATTGAACAAAATTCTATTTACCAGCAGTGTGGCAATCATTGACATAAATCACTTAAGACTGTTCTAGGAGGTAAACCATTACGAGGATGATTTTCCACCAAACATTCCAATGATGATTAATGAATTAGATAGGAAAAATACCTTAACCGTGTTTTTCCTGTATGTTTTTGTCCTTGAGAATGTCCATAACAACATTGAATCCAAAAAGTGGAAATGGAAAGAACTTACAAATAACAAATGGTTCCTTTGCAAGATTTCCACAAAGTCATTTTCCAGTCACAGAACCAGAAAGAAAAACATCGCCAATTTTTTCTCCCTTTAGCTGGTGACTTAAAAGGTTAACATACTTGCTAATGTAGAATGATGAAAAAAAAATGACTGCCACAATTCTACCTCTTTAAGACCCTGCAAACATTACAACAGTGCATTAGTGATATAAACTGTAAAATACTTTTCGGCTTGTTTGGATTTTGCATATGACAATTTTTGCATCAGTCAGAGCAGGTAGGTTGAGCAAGCTTTGCGAATTTTAGACATGCATTCAACTAGATATGAATCAATAAATTTATACTCCCTTTAATTATTATAATTAGCTAAAAATTGCAAGACAGTCCACAAAACAGGATTTGCTTTAAGACTAACTGCTGGAGTTCCAAGATGTAAGATATGCAGCACTGGGAAGTCTTCAGTGGAATTAGTGTTTAGCAAAGGATTGCAAGCATTCAGAAGAAACAAGTCCTGGTTGGAGGCATGAAGGCTTCAGCACCAACTTTTAAACCTCAGTTACTTGATTGCATATCTCCCATCTTCAAATCTGCATTTAAAAGGAAGGGGGGGGGGGGAAAGAGCTAAGCATCCAGTGTGACTTTTGATAGTCCTACACTAGAGAAATCATTACGGCTATAAATATATTAATACTTACACTGGGTAATGGTGATCACCACTGTGGGGGCACATAACTATAGGTTGGAGTTCCTGGAGCTCGATAAGTGGGCATTGTAACTTGGTGGGGGGCTACGGGAGTTGGGGAATGTGTTGTCAACAAGGTACCTGAGGAGGAAAAAATATTTCCACGCTTAATTACTTCATAATTAGCACTCTTCGTTGTTTATAAATAATTTTGAAGTTGGCATAGCCACCAGAATTTTTGTTACAGAACTTAAAGAAATTATATTTGCAGACTCTGCCGTCCTGTTTTTGTTCCCCCCGTATCACTCTTCCACAGCCTATGTCTTGCAAATATTTTAGGACTATAATTCCCAGAATTCCCAATTAAAATGATATTAAGGCATGGCCCAATTAAATTCACTTCTTGCATTACCACGTTAAAACTTCTTTCTGCACTTTGACAGACAACCAATAAATAAATATTCTACAAATCAGAATACGAGTAGTCCTCCACTTACGACCACAATTGAGGCAAAAATCTTTGTTGCTAAGTGAAACATTTGTTAAGTGACTTTTGCCCCATTTTATGACTTTTCTTGCCACGGCTGTTAAGCTAATCACTGCAGCTGTTAAGTTAGTAACACGGTTGCTAAGTGAATCTGGCTTCTCCATTGACTTTACATGTCAGAAGGTTGCAAAAGGTGATCACATGACCCTGGAACATAAATATGAGTCAGTTGCCAAGTATCTGAATGTTAATTGCGTGACTATGAGGATGCTGCAATGGTCGTTTCTGTGAAAAACGGTCATAATGCCTCTGTAACTTCAAATGGTCATTAAACGAATGGTTGTAAGTCAAGTAGCTACCTGTACTTAGTATACAATTGGCTTGTGAGGCTCATTGTCACAGAAGGACCTGCATTTTAAAATGTGTTTGATAGTCAAAGGATTAGTTACAAGAATCAAAAATGTCAGTGCTATGTGCCAAAGAGATCATCTGTTTACCAATGGTTGTCTGAGAATTTATATATAGCACCCAACTGGCCACACTAATAGGTATCAAGTGCTCTATAACACCGATATCATATCACATAATTTTGGAATAGAAGAAAATTCACATACCTGCAGACATTGCCATTGTGGTCCCAGCCACCATTCCCATGGTGACACCATTTCCTCTGGGAGGTGGAATTGGTGCTGGATACATAGTTGCAGGCATTCCATTGGGCTGCACAACTGTAGTGTGATGGATTACGTGGGGTGGTGCTGCATATAAAGGCTGTGTGTAGTAAGTGCCTTGCTGTTGAAAAAAATGGTTGGTTTACTAAAATCCTTTCCAGTACTATTGATATATACTAAAAGGCCACACGGTTTCAAGGAAATGCCATTATTTTATTATACACATCAGGTATGAGTTGGGCCCTTCAAAAGGGGGGGGGGGAGAACTGATTACTGTTCATCAGTAATAATGAGCTTTCAGTTCTCAAAACTATTCCTGATTAACTGCTCAATCAATCTGAACTAATTGGGAAGCACAAGCGTAATTGCATATTAACCAGAATTGCTGGCTTGTATCTCCAAACAAGCCAGAAACAAGATGTCAACAATCATGTTGTTTGGAAGGCAGATTATCAACTATAAGCCAGAATTCACTAAAATTCTCATTTACAATATATGTATGGTTAATGATTATACTCCCACCCCCAAACCAGAATAGCGCTAAGAATCTAGAAAATGGCAGAGTTCCAGTTGTTATATAATTAACTCAAACAACAAACATACTCTTTTTACCTGTGCATATGGATTCTGCTGTGGATAGGCACTTCGAACTGGGTATACTGCAGTTTGGTAAGGATTGGGCGATGAAGAATAAGGAGGCACTGTACCACTGGTGGGTGAGCAAGAGACTTTATATGGTGTGCCTGGTGTATAACCTATATAAAAGATAGCCAAGTATAAACTTTGTGTTTCAATAATTTGTAATATTCATATTATTAAATAGTGAGAAATAGCATAATCCATTGTTTTAAATTAAAATCACAAAAATAGGAAGAAACTGCTGCCCAACACAAACTATTATTTATTTATTTAAATTTATATGACTATCCATCTCAACATGATAACTATAGGCAACTAACAACAGTTAAAAACACAATGTTACAAGATCACATTAAATAAATATAAATTGGCAGCCAAAGTTAAAATAAAAACCCTACAATCATCAATATAATCATCCTGCAGGCTCAGCCCCCAAGCCCAGTGATGGAACCTCTAGAACAGGGGTGTCAAACTCGATTTTATTGCGGGCTGCATCAGGGTTGTGTTTGACCTCGGGGGGGGGGGTGAGGGTGGCCAAGGTGGGCATGGCCTGCTTGACCTCACTTGTCAGGGGCACCTGTGGTGGCCCGAGCGCTCTGCCAACGAAAACGGGCTCCCGAGCTGTTTTCAGCCGCGACGGCCTCCTGCAGCTCTCTGCCAGCCAAAACGGGAGCTTGGGGGGCATGTGCGCAGCCCTCCTGGGCCCCATTATCAGCTCCTGCAGCTCTCTGCCAGCACACACACACCCCCGAGCTCTGTTTTCGCTGGCAGAGACACCAGGTCCTTTACTGTTTCCAGGGCGGCCCCGCAGGCCAGATCTAAGCACCCCGTGGACCGGATCCGGCCCTTGAGTTTGACACCCCTGCTCTTTAAGCATAAAGAAAACAGTAAAATATGTGCAATGATAAAAAATAGTCAAGAAAGTACTCAGCTTTTAATATTTAGAAATGCAAAATAATAAGCACAATGTAAAAAGTATTTTTTATCATTTATTCATCAAATTTGCATGTTGTCTGACTCTCAATGACTCTGGGAGGTTAACAAAATGCATAATATGTTATGGTATTAAACTACATTCTTGATTACTACTATTATCATCAATTCTGGATTGTTGCCATTGTAAAGTTTGATAAAAAGTATTTACAGGTAGTCCTCGAGTTACAAGGGCTTTGGAGACTGGAATTTTCATTGCTAAGTGATCCAGTCATAAAGAGCAACATCACGTGCCGACATTGTTTAGTAGCGACAATCCCTGCTGATGCTGTTAAAGTGAGGATCCTGGGTCATTAAGTGAGCATCTCCCTGCAAAAACCTGCTGGCTTCTAACAACCAAGTTAGCAGGAAAGCTAGCAGGAAGTTACAAGTCCTAAGTGGCTTCAAACGAAGTCAGCAGGCAGATAAGTGGTTGCTGAATGGGAGAGGGAGCGACAGAATGCATATGTGACCAGGAAGGCATGGCACAAATGCATTGGGGCATGGGATGGCTGCTGCTGGATGGGGGGAGTGTGTGTATGTTACTGGGGAGGTGTGGCAGGAGTGCTGTGAGGCTTGAGGAGGGCGTGTGGGTGGAGGAGTGTGATCTCAGGGAGGGTGGCAAGGCACAAGCTCAGGCACGGGGAAGGTGTAAGGTCAGTGAGGCTCAGGGGGCACACGAATGGCTGGGGAGGTTTGATGTGAACATAGCAATGCTCATGGAAGGTGAGAAGGTGGCCAGTGCAAATGCAGAAGGGCTGGGGAATGATGCACCAGTTGGGCAAACTTGCCCAAGTGACTCTGACCTTCCCTGCCAGTTTCTCCATTGACTTTGCTTGTGGGAAGCTGGCAGGGAAGATTGCAAATTGTGATCGCATGTATGTAGGACACTACAACTATCCTGATAGCTGGGGTGCTGGTACATCTGAAACTTCAAGGACCAATCATTACCACATTAATTCAACGCCATTGTAACTTTGAACTGCCGCTAAAGGAGTGGTAGTTACCCTAGGACTATCTCTACTACTGTATGTTAACTAATGGTTGAAATTAGGTTTTATAGTTTATTTTGGAACATTCTGGTATAGATTTAGAATCTGATTCAGAATGGATATAGGTATCTCTAACATAAACTACAAAGAACAAAGCTTTTAAAGGTGCAAGTGGTTGTAAATATTCCTTGCTGATTGCGGAATCTTAAATCTAGACAGGAAGAGAATGCTTACCTACTGAATTTAGTTCTTTTTATAATACCTAAATACCTTTTGTTTCCTTCCCTATCCACTTAGTTCATCAATTTCTTCCCTTTACCTTTCTTTAAACTAGATTCATTTTACGTATTTTAACCTTTTTCTAGATTTATTTTCTACACTTGCAGCATTCAATTTTCTTACAGCAGTTGAGACATTCTCTTCATCATTTTTGTTCTTGGGCATTAAGAATTAAAAATATTCATTTATATTCTGCTTTTCAACATATCACTATAATTCCCATAAAAAGCTCTAAAATACTTCTAGCAATACTTCTTGGCTTGTTGGAAATCAGATGTGAAGGTCACAAATGGCAATCACGTGACCATGGACACGGTAACTATCATACCATGTTTTCCCGAAAATAAGATCGGGTCTTCTATTTTTTGGGCACACCACTTGCCAAATGGTTGAATCATGATCATGTGATGTGGGGACATTGTGATGCTCACAACTTGGAAGACTGATCATAAAACTCTTTTTTCAGCACTTTTGTAGCTTTGAACAGTCACTGAACAAGCAGTCAATAAGAGAACTATGTGCACTTCGCTATGTGTATTTAGATTATCTTCATTCGAATCCATTACCTTTTTTCTTAGTGTACAGACAAGTTCCTCCCTTTCATCCAATTACTTTGTTCTTAACCACTCATTCTTCTTATATTCAAAATTACAATATTCTGTGTGCCATGGTCCTCACCAAATGGCCCCATATAGATCTCTGCCAGTTAATATAGCTTTGGTCAATCAAGGTTTTCACATGAAGTTTTTAGTATGACTGAGAAGGCCGTATTATTTACACTTAGTCAGATCTGTGCCAAAACCAAGTTCTCGGTTACCAATATGGACAGTAATTGTCAGTTTTGGAAATTTTGAATATTATGCCATCAACACAACCAAGGCCCAGCTTTACCCCAAGCATGGTCACACTATTCCGTGCAAGTTAGGATATTTAATCTAGAAACTAACTTGCAACCCAATATACTGCTGCACACATACCACCAACTTGGAGGTACATACAGTGCAACATTGAACTGTTCTTACTGCAGAAGGGAACGCATAATGACATTGTTGAAATGCTCTTACTGTTACAATTTTTTTGTTAATACTGAATCAGAATCTCCCTTCCTGTAACTTAAATCCATTATTAAACATCCTGAGCTCTTGAATATCGGAGGACAGTCTTTATCTTCTTCAGTATGATAACCTCTCAGGTATTTGAAGAATGCTATTATGCCCCCTCCCCCCCAAGTGTTCGTTTCTCAAGGCTAAACATTCCCAATTTCTTCAATATCTCTTCATGGGTCTTAGTTTCTTGTCCCCTGATCATCCACGTTGCTCTTCTCTGAGCCTGTTCGTTTGTCTGAATCCTCTTTAATATGCAGTGATCAGAACTGGACACAATACTCAAAGTGGGGGCCTGACCAAAAAAGAATAAAGTACAACTATTACTTCCTCTGATTCGGAAACCCTATCAGTGCTGATACATTTTAAAACTGCATCTGTCTTTGCAGTAAAAAAACCCCCTGCAGATTCATATTCATAAATGAACAATTCCAATACTTATTTTACAAGCATTATCAAGCCAGGTATTTTCCCATCCTATATCTGTGCATCTGAGTTACTTTTTCTAGGTGAAGAATTTTGTGTCTATTGCATTCTATTATTTCTAGCCCATTTTCTTTCCTAACAAACTACACTGCTGATTTTTTTCCTATTATATATTAGCTAGCTACTGTACACCTATTTTGTGTTATCTAAGTTGATAACCATACTTTCTACTTCAACCACACCCAACTTTCAAATGTAATCTTTCAATATCCTAGTCAAATCAGATCTAAAGGCCAAGGAAGCTTTCAAACAAAGAGTTATTGATGTGGCTGCAATACTTAAATGTGTCACATCTTTGAAGTGGCTGATTCAACACAAATAAGCCTCTTGATTAGAAAAATGTTTAAGAAGTTACATGTCTCAACATTTCAGAAGAGCTTTCTCTAGAGCTCAGTTTGAACTGAACTCCATGAGACATGGGGGATTTCATGGAGTCCCACATGAAGAAAGACTGCATTTGTGGAGCACCAATCATTGAACTCACTGGACACATTCTTGTCGACTGCAAACTGTTCTCTGCTATGTACTTAAGACTCACATTAAAAAAAAAATTGGGGCACTGAGCAGAAACAATAATATTCATTGCAGGAAACAAACCTGCAAATCACTAGTAAGATTGCACTCTTCATTTCAAGGCCATTATGAACAGGAGAGAATATCTAGATCAGACTGGGGTTAACTATAGGGGTGATGACTTGTTATGAAAGTGTTTTATTGTTTTCTTTGTATTTTTGTATCAGTTTTATATATGATATGGTCAACTGAGTTAATAGTTTCTACCCAACTAGATTGGACCCTGTGCCATTCATTATCTAGTCCATTCTGATGCAAAATTATTGAGGAACATTCTATGTTTTTCAAGTTAGTTCTATACACCTGTCATACCTTACAGTTCACAATTAGCTTGTTTATCAGAATGTCATGGTATCAAATGTTTTGCTGAAGTTAAGGTATATAATGACCGCAGTATTCACACAATCTGTTTAAATTTATCAGATCAATTACCCTGGCAAGTACCAGTACCTGTGCATGAAAATTCCTTCTATTGTTTTTGAGATGTTTGTAAATAATTTGCTTTACGATTTGTTCTCAATTTTTCAGGTATCAATTCAGACTGAGAGTCAATAATTATACATATTCTCATTTTTGAAGAATGACATCTTTAGTCTTTTTCTAATTATCTGGCACTTCAGTTTTCAAGAAATTAATTTTATAAATGGGGTACTGTATTTCATAAACAGGTAATTCTAATTGGATGTTATTAATGTAACAATTTTTATCGTGGAATCACATAAAAATTTCTGAGATACACTTGAAAACATGCATATATACATAGAGGCAGAAATTTCCAGAATTAAGATTAACTGTAACTTCATTGACAAAGTGGGGAAGTTACTGTATGTATGTAAGTGTATCTACTCTTCTCTTTGGTGTGGCCCAGTCTTCAATTTACAATTGTTTTCCATCAATATAATGTAACATTGTTTTAAAACCACAATGGGTAGTTCTATACCGTCATACCAACAACTGCTTGAGGACACCAGTAAGTGGAACAGAATTCAGTTTATGATGCAGATAGACCAGATACCTTAGTGCGGTGGTATCAAACCTTGGCAACTTTAAGACTTGTGGACTTCAACTCCCAGAATTCTGCAGCCAAGCTTTGCTGGATGAGGAATTCTGGGAATTGAAGTCCACAAGTCTTAAAGTTGCCAAGGTTGGAGACCCCTGCCTTAGTACATCCTAATTCATAGCTACACTCCGAATACCCTTGATGTACTAATTCCTTGAACAATCATCAGGAATACTCAAACTTAGAGGAATACATCAACATATACAGGAAAAAAAACCTGCACTGTTTTCTTCCTGATAATGGCAAAGTTTTTATCTTATGGGGCAAAAAAGAGGATTGAAAAGTTCAGATTATTCCATTCAACCCCTAGGGCTTCCAGTAAAATCCACCCTTGCCAAAATGATTCCTCCTTGTTCTTTGGCCATTGTGTACTTGTGAATCATGGCAATCAGTGGCTGTCATGCTAATCCAAAGAAATGATGGTAAATGTGTATCGAGCGCAAAATGGCTCTCAAGGAAGGATTATCTTAAAGTATCTCTGGTTTGATAAAGAATGTTTCTATGGAAATGATAGTAAGTGGGCTTTAGTTTGGCCTGCCCTGATATGACAACTGGCTACTTTGGACGGGAACAAGGATATAATCCGGCTTAAAGTTCAATCTTGTTCCTGACATCCTTGCCTAAAGGATTATTTTGTCAGAGCTTAATACAATGCCCAGTGGGAACTTCAACTCAATATAAAATCTTGCGTTAACAGGACACTTTCCATAATTGTAACAAAAAAAGGGCTAATATAGCAAGGCACTCCATCCCTGCTCATAGTTTTAAACTGCTCTTTCCATATCATGAAAAAGAATGACTCTGGGCTCCTGAAAATTGGCTGTATGCTCCTATTATAAAAAATGTAGTGAAAAAGCTATTCTGAAGACAATGCCCATATCTATTCTTTCTAACAAATAATTTGGGGACTCAAATCCCACTTACATATAAGCATAGTGCTGTTCCTCTGAGGGTTACCATGCTTTTCTAAACTACAAGATGGACAAATGTAAATAGTAAAGAAATATGCAGCATATTACGACATCTTCCTGCTGCCTTTGTGTTTGACACTTTCAGACATAGAGATCCTGCATTAAAATATTGGGCTACTTAGTGATTATGTGTCTCTTATACTATCACAGATGTCAACATATTCAATATTTGAAATAACTTATAAGTTTACATTACTGAATTGTGCAGTAGTATCATATACCTGTTTGGAATGTTGGATTTGCTGCAGGATATAGATTAGGAGAATAAGCAGGAGCAGCAGCTGCATAGCCCATTGGGAATCCAGCTAAAAGGAACAGTTGAAAATTATTTTCAGATGTATCAATATTGTACTTGTACTATTATCCAACAAATGTAATACTATATTATTTAATGTAATCTCAATCCATAGCAAAGTAATACTTTATATTTTGTCATATAAAATATATCATTTCAATGCCTGATCTATTTATTTAATAAGCTCATCGATGCTTTTCAAAAAGAGCCTTGCTCAATTGGATGCCCTTCATAGCTATGGCTTGCAACTCAGAATCCCCAACAATGGATATGGCATGGAATGCTGAGAACTGGTTCACACATCTAGTGGAAACTGACATTGGGGAAATCTGGTCAAAAATAATCTTTTAACGTCTGTGCAAAAAACTATAGTTTAATGTCCTAAACTTTGTGGCCATAGAATGAAAAACAGTATCATAACTTTACATTTTCTATACCAAATAGCATAGATACACATACCAAAACTTCTATTTTAAATTTTCATACCCTTATGTTAAAAAGAAGTTGATGCCACACTCCCAAGTCAATACTTTCTTGAAAGCGACTCAGCTATTCCAATATAGAACTCTCAGATATGCTTGGAATTTGGGGAACTCAGTCCCAATACATCTTGATGCTACCATGTTCAGGAAGACTGTAATCATTCATGCAAACTCAATTCAGAATTGAGATAATCATAGCATCTGGTGTGATAAATAAGAAATCACAACAGAACGTTTTATGAGTTCAAGTTACATACCTGGATACCCAATTCCTTTCGCATTTGCAAAGGGTACCCCAGAAGATCCAGGACTATAAACAGGATTCATGATTTCAATAACTGAAAAGGAAAAGTCACACAATTAGTAGACTACAATGCTTTAACAGTATGAATTATTTAAATCTGCTCTCTTCTCTACTATGAATATGAGAATACTAAAAAGCACATCTCTGAAAAAATATTTGAATACCTAGTTAGTAGTGCATCCTGTATTCACAAGCAAATATGATTGTGAAAATACTGATATTTGAACAATTTTATATGTACCAAGTAGATTAACTGATAATATCTCTAAGAATGCAATTCTGAGACTGACATTTATTCAATCTCAGATTTCAACAGGACTTACTCTCTCATGACAACTTAGATATAGAGTTAGTTATAAATATTTGGGCTTCGTAGGACTTCATAACTGAAAACAAAAAAGTGCTTTACTGGGCAAGAATGTAGTCTCTCTCTACAACTCCTTAGAGCAAACACCTTTTCTTGTGTTTGTGCTTCAGCATGGAAGGCAGTCATCTAATTATAGAAAATATGCAAATGCTTCAGTAAGTTCCAGAAAGGTATTGTATGAGCTCCAAAGCATGCTCTAAAGCACCTTTCTATATCTGAGTCCAAAGTACTGAATTTTATTAAATCTTTTTATAAATTAGTAAACTTAAAATTGCCAACAAACAAGAGATATATTTACAAGTACATTTCACATCAACAAGTAAGCAATAATCTGCAAGATTAGTTGCTATAAACTACTTTTTTAGGAATAGGATTATGGATACTATATACTACTGTACTATTGGCCATGAACCAGTTTTAAGACACAGGAAAGCATGTGTGCGCTTAATTGAAATATAACTACTATTCCAACACAGAACTCTCTATATTAATATAGTTGTCCTAGTTATGGTTAATATATTACTGAAATATTTAAAATTTTATAGAATCACAAAAGCCAATTGGATTTAGTTATCATGGAATAAATTTTATTAGCTAATTCTGAACATACTATATGTAAAAGTAATAAAATTAGTATTCCGTAATATTTTATACTCTGCTCTTTAGAAACATTGTCTGTAAATATAATCCTTAATATATCCATTTGTGTTATGAAATCAGAAAACTTCTGTTCCACTTGGAGCTTTCTGCTCATCCCTTAAGAGCAGAATATTGCTTTTATCAATTATGTTAATCTCCCACACACACACATATATAGGCACATTTCTATTCATCCTTTTATTTAAACAAGAAGCTGTGCTATTAAATAAAAAAACCTGTATAAAATAATTTCAAACTACTTAATGTGCATTACACTTTTATTACCATAGTAGACAAATAAACTGCCTTTTAATTTTTTGTGACTACCAGATTTGCTCAGAATTCAGCAAAAGCAGCCTGAAGAAGTAGATAGCCAGATTTGGAATCTTAAAATATAGTTACACATAATTATGAATTCCACTGTAATTTTTACACGATTAATACTGCAGCCAGTAAGAAGAGAAATTTAGCTTCATATTATCAATTTAACATTCAGATTAATCCATGAACTTTACTTTGAAATCAGGCTCAGCTAAGAACTACCAATATAGCCTAAACCTACAGTAATGTGTCTATTTCCCCCATTTTTGTTATGAAAAAACATTTCTAGTACTTCAGCAATATGGCAGCAGCACAAATTATGAAATGAATTATATTAAATTTTGAACAAAGAGTTTTCATTTAAAAAAATACAATACAGGTAGTCCTTGATTTACAACAGTCATTTTAGTAACTATTCAAAGTTACAACAGCATTTTAAAAAGTGACTTATGACCATTTTTTACAACCACTGCAGCTTCTCCATGGTCATGTGATAAAAATTCAGACGCTTGGCAACTGACTCATATTTATGACAGTTGCAGTGTCCTGAGGGTCATGTGATCACCTTGACCTTCTGACAAGCAAAGGCCATTGGGAAGCCAGATTCATAGTAACAACTGTGTTACCAACTTAACAAGTGCAGTGATTCAATAATAATTGTGGAAAGAAAGGTTGTAATATAGGCAAAACTCTTTAGCTTAGCAACATACATTTTAGGCTCAACTGTGATTGTAAGTCAAAGACTGCCTGTATTCCAATTAGGGGAACCAACTGTGCTTCTATTTTGGAGTTGAGTCATACTATTTAATGGGGAAAAGGTCTATTCCTACCAGCTACCAAATCAAGCTGATATTAAGAACTTCTAATGCCAAAAGACAGGTTGACAAAAAAAATTCTTCCTCCATCAAGAGATGTTTGATTTATTAGTCAGATACAGCACTGAATTATCTCTTACAAAATTAACCATAGCTAAGACAACTAATACTGAATCAGTGAATTATAGCATATCTGATTCACCAGGCTGCATTAGCAGTTCTCACATAGCTTTCAAAGGCTAAGAATTACATTAATTTTGATGCAATTACTGTGTATTTAACAGAGACTAAGTATGTTTTCTCTAGTTGAAATTTTAGCTGGCAAATAACTTCTAATTTCATTGTATTTAGAAACAGAGTTCTAAACACTTGCTCAAGAATTCAACGTATTTGTAGACAATTACAAACAATATACAATTATACTAAAATATTCACATAACTTATCCCAGCTATTTTTAGAAGCAAATGTTACACAAAACATTTAAAAGAGGTGCTTTGCAAAATAAGTTGCCATGAGTGAAGCATACCCCTTTGAAGCATTAAAGCAGCTACATTCTCAGCTCAACTGGTTCAAAAGCTTTCCCACTCAATGCAGTAATATGACACAATTGCTTCAATGCTCCAATCATTCCAGAGAATATATGGCAGTTTATTTAACCTTTCTGAAAGATGCTTAGCTTGTATCAATGTACTTTCCAAGATGCTTTACAGTCCTATTAAAAACTATACAGAACAAGACAGAACCCTGCAAAAATCTCTATGATAGAGACCACATAATGGATCAAAAGTGTCCAAAGTCTTATCTTCTGTTTGTTCTGTGCCTCTCAAGCGCCACTCATTCAAGTGTTTAATAATACAGATGGCCTTAAGTGCCAAGCTATGAGAAATTGCACTTCAGCCACCCACAGTCCAAACTCTGGTTAGTTAACTCTCTGGTACCCCAAGACTTTTGGAACTAAGTTACCAGTCTCATTCACACTTATTTAAGTATATAAAAATAATTTTGGTGTTCTGCATTTTAACTACAAATGAATCAACTGTCGTGATTTTTCTTCAATGTCTCACTATAAGATATTACAATGATCTCTGTACATTAAAACACAAACAGGGAGAAGGTTTTGATGACTGTGCTATTGGCCATAAAACCATAATGCAGATCCCTTTGCAAGGAAGCTTGAATTTTAAAAAATCCTACACACAAGAACTACTCTGGTTAGTTGGTCCCTTCCACATTAAGTATGAATGTTTTAGTTTGATAGCAGCAAAACAGCCAGCATCCAATATTAGATGCACAGATACAGACTGCTGCAACTTGTAATACTTAAGCATGTGAATCTGCATTTTTAAGGTGGAAACTAAAGCTGAAAATAAAAACCACAAATTTTATAGTAATTAATCAAAAGTGCCAACCAATAGAATAGAATAACAGAGTTGGAAGGGACCTTGGAGGTCCTCTAGACCAACCCCCTGCTTAGGCAGGAAACTCTACAACATATATTAGTATATTATATAGTTTTACATCACTATAGACTCACAGGTTGTTTAAGTTTCATTTTCAAAGATCAAATTCTTTTGTAGTTTGCATCAGTATATAACACTATGGATGGTACTTTATCTTAAAAGCATTGCATTTGATTTATTTTAATAGACTTCAAAGCAGTAACACTTTTTGGAAAAAAAAATCAAGGGGAAGCAGCTTCCCCCCCCCCCCTATTATCTTGAAGCTTTCTAGTCTTTAACTGGAATGTACAAGCAGTTGAAAAAGATAGGGTCTTGGCAATGATAGCAAGTCATTTCATTTTGACAGCAAAAAATAGTTAATATATAAGGCTATAAAAATGACATACATCTGTAAGGAATTGTGTTTATTCAGGGGACTTAATTTCCCTAAGGAGAAAATTAACTTGATTTTTGAAAAATCATTGAGTTAATTTTCCCCTACAGGGGAGTGGATGCCATACAGCTGTTTTGATGTCATAATCTAAAATGTATAAGAATTTCAGTCCTCCACTTTCAGAGCAAGACACAAAACAAATAGCATTGCCCAAGTTTGTTCTATTAATAGCTGCAATCATACAACACAATGAATCAGTGTATCAACTACTTTTGTTTCGCACAATGTGTAAACATAATATTGAATGTTTATAGTTCAATTGGTCAAGCAACTGGACAAGAAATCATGTGTATGTCTTATGTAGTACAGTCATTGTTAATTTTAATTTTAAATTCTAATAATTCCCGCCAGTAGTTTAATATTAACCTTAGTATTAACTTAATCAGCTACACAATTCATTTTATCAGCTATTTTGATAGTGAACTAGAATGATAAATGCCAACAATCTATAGCAATCTAATCAGTTACTTATACATTCTTCACTTTACAAACATCTATGAAGCTGAATAAATGGAATGTGTGCATTCACTGTTTTACGATGAAATCGATGGCACTAGAATAGAATTATTTATTGGCCAAGTGTGATTGGACACACAAGGAATTTGTCTTTGGTGCATATATTGATTGCACTAATTGATCTTACACAACATGCTCATGATTTTAATTTTGAATAAAGACCTAAGTTAAGACATTTCAATCTTCAAGCTCTATTTTCAGAAAGATGCACTCCCCCTCCCCCAAAGTAATTCGAAGAGATTCCACTTAAGAAACGTATTTTATGCAGCTGGGGTCAGGCCAATTGGAATGCTTATGAACCTAGTTCAAAAAGGCCATGTAAAAATGCCAGAACTCTATAAAACAGATTGGAGTTGAAGCACCTACACTTCAAGTTTAGTACACACAACATATAAGAGCATGCTTTTGACTCTCAACAAACATACAGAGTACACACTTGAATACAAATCTGTTTTAATTGTTATGTAATTTTTTTTGTCAACACTGAAATCCAGATTAGATTCAATTGCTCCCAATAACCCAGACTAACGAATCAGGTTTATTCTACCTCCAAGTAATTGCTCTGCTGCCTCACATCCCAACTTAGTATCAAAAGCTGCTGCTCCCCCCCCCCCCAAAAAAAACCCCTTTAGCAGCAGCCCTTAGAATAGGAAAATAACTGCCAGGTTGTTGCAAGCATCGCTTTGCAGATCCAAAATGAGATGCAGAGCTGGAAGGCCAAGAGACGTGAGGGCAAAAGCGGGTGCCTCAGAAACGGCTCAAGAGCGCCCACAAACGCGAGGCCTCAGCTCGGCCAAGCATCCCTTGCCGCGGGGCCTCGTGTGCAGAGACCACCACGCTGACGGGCGAGAAGGCCGAGAGCAGAGGAGGAAACTCCCCGGGTCGACTTTCGCTCGGGGATGGGTCCCCCTCGGCTAAGGGAGCCGGCCCGAAAACGACCTGCAGGACCCCCCCTCCCCTCGGCAGCGGTTAGGAAGAGGGGAGGGGAGGGGCCGAGGCGGCGCTCCCTCACTCACCGAACAGCAGCGTTTGGTCGCGGCGGCCCCTGCCCGGCTGTCGCTCTCTCGCTCTCGGGGCCTGAGGCGGGAGGAGGCCAAGCCTGGGCGAGGGCTATTGCCGCCGAAAGCTGCCGCAAGAACGAATCCCTCCCGAATGCGCCTCGCCGTCTCGTTCTCCTTCTCTTTTCTCCGGAGAACTGCGCAGCAACCCAGCGGCCCAGAACGTCACATCCGCTCGGCGGCTGTGTGCAAAGGACGGACGATGCCCGCATACGTATGAAGCCCCCAAAGGCGAACCAAGAACTGCTGTCACATGCGGGAGGAGAGAGAGAGAGAAAGAGAGAGACGCGGTTCGCCTAATCACGTGGGGTCGGAGTGGGTTTGGCGCCCTGGCTGTTGCTAATTGCGAATGGAATGTCCCCCCCCCCTTCAAAACAAAGCAAAAGAACTTCGAATTTAGAGATTTGAGAATTGCTCCTGTGTAATAAATGAGACTCATGTTCACGATAATTCGGGCCGTAATTTTATGCAGAGTTAGATGCACATTGTAATAAGAGTCCCAGAGGCTGCTGGAGGTTCTTCGAAGGGTTGTTTATGTATGCAGAAGTCATATAATCATCTTAAAATAACGACCCGTGAAAAGGATATGCCGGGGTGTAACTTCTTTAGGGGTCCGTTGGTTTAGTATATCGTTCAGGAAATTTTAAGTAAAATAGGGATCCGTAGTTAGCTAAATAAATAAATGATGCTCTCTGAGCTTGTTTTCTTGCAAACGTTTCATTACCCTAACTAGGTAACATCATCAGTGAATAGATAAATCCATTGCTTTGAAGATTAACTGTTGAAGATCAACTACAAAAATATACATTCAGAACATTGGCTATAAACATTGTACAATGTAATGCACTGCCACCTATGTATAACAAAATTTGATTAGTTGTTAACCCATTATAGTCACAGTTACACAAAGTGTTGTTACCTTATCAGAAACAATTGCAATATTCTGTTGCAATGTAGAAAAACCACGTTAAATTTCTCTAACCTAGAACACATTTTAAAACAAAATGTGCATGAAGCAAGAATTTCAATGCACAAAAATGTGTGTCTTATTTGATAGAGAAGGGTGTAATAGTATTTTACTTCCAGCAAAACTTGAAAAAAAATTGAAATGTTCCAGCTCCATAGCTCACCTATTATTCATCAACGAGATGAACTAGCTAAAAGTAAAATGTGCACATTAAAAACATGTGCAAGGATGTTTAAACTTAACATTAATAGACATTTAAGTTAGTACAGTACAACTCACCCCCCCATCTATCAAAACTCAGTAGATTTATATTATAGAGCAGTGATGACGAACCTATGGCACGCGTGCCACAGGTGGCACGTGGAGCCATATCTGAGGGCACGCGACACGTTGCCCTATGTCAGCTCCAGCATGCATGTGCGCACTGGCCAGCTGATTTTTGGCCTTATTTTCGGCCATTTTCGCTCTCCCCAGGCTTCAGGAAAGCCTCCTGAACCCTGGGGACGGCAAAAAACTGGCCAACCGGCCAACGGGAAGTTTGGAAACGAACTTCTGTTTGGCCCGTTGGGCCATTTTTTGCTCTCCCCGGTTTCAGGAGGCTTTCCTGAACCCTGGGGACGGCGAAAAACAGCCCAACAACCCAACCAGAAGTTTATTTCCGAACTTCCCGTTGGGCCATTTTTCGCCGTCCCCAGGCTTCAGAAGGTTTTCCTGAACCCTGGGGAGAGCAAAAAACAGCCCAAAGGGCCTACCAGAAGCCCAGAGGCTTCAGTGAGCCCTGTGCGCATGCACGGGGGCAGCGCGGGGGTTGTGCGCATGCTCAGGGGAGGAGGGCATTGCATTATGAGTGTGGGCATGCACGTGTGTGCTATCACGTGCGCACACCATTTTGGCACCCGAGCCAAAAAAGATTAGCTATAACTGTTATAGAGAAATGGATGCAAAACTAGAACGCTATAGTTTATCAGTCAATGCTTTATTTCTGGCTGAATGAAAACTATCCCTGTGAAATTATGAGTTGTCAAAACACAAGAAAGTGCAAATTGAAGTATTCCTTGTTTGAGCTTTTTACAGTGATCTTACAAGGATTGCAGCATTTATTGCAGCATTTAAAATAAAAAAATTCAGGTGCCTCAAATGGAAGCTCTGCAGTTTTTGTCATGAAAGCCACAAATGTGAAGAGAGAAGAAAAATGACATATTCCTGCACTTTCAACCCATTAGAAGGTTGCGAGTTGGCCATACTCAAAGGACCACCAATACATAATTGGTCTGCACTGCAGCCCTTTGGGGTATGGAACCACAGGGCATGAAACTCCTAGTTTTGCCTGCCATGGTGCATCTCCCCCTCCCAAGGCTGCAAACAAAGCCCATAAATTCCCCAAGGCTGCTTTGTGTGCAAGGAGATAATGGTTTTATTATCCTGGGCCACAGCCATCCACAGGCATGTAACCAGGATATGTCTCAACCTGTATCATTTTCTCTGTAATCTCCATTAGGGTCTGGATAGTGGGGATGTGCAGAGAGGAACCTAATACTAGAAAGCCACATTGAAGGGGACTGGACACAGAGCTCCTTTTGGCCAAGCTTTCAAGTGCCACAATTACTCACATCTGCTGCTCCTTTTATAGGAATATGCTGTGATGCTTGCCATAATAAAACAGCCTGACTTAGTACTGCCCTTCATATTTATCCTTGTCAATCAATATAATAAGTGTTTGCAACCAGAAGAGGGAATAAATGTGATGGCATTCACATTTTCATCAGTCGCAGGCAATCTTGTACTGAGACAATATTCAGCCTTCTAAAGGCACTCTGCTACGTTACTACACTGAATATGTATGCTGCTCTGCCTAAAATGTTATCTCCAAAGATAATTGTCTGCATGGAAAGACATCCATTAGTCCCTAGGCTTTCCAGAGACAAATAACATTACCTCCAGGTACAACAGAATATCATGTTCTGACCAATAAAACATTGATGTCAATGCATTCATTCATGCGATTATCAGTTTCCTACATGAGATTCAAGTAGATTTGCTTCTAATTTTATCTACCTGTGTGGCTTGTTGATAGTTGTATATAGAAGTAGTTGTAGCAATTATAGACATAGATGACTGCAGTTATGTGTGTTTAATAGCCAACATTTATATGTTTGTTGTATGATAGCTTTCTTAAACAGCAGCAATTTAAACCAGTTTTAATGTTAATATTTGTTGTTTTAATTGTTTAGTGTTTTATTGATTGTAAGCCACCTAAAGTTGCTTCTAAGCGAGATGGACAGCATATAAGGTAAATAAATAGTGTACCATAAAATCTCTTCAAGAGACACTTGTTGATTGAAGACAGGATTGACTACACCAGAAGCTGGATGTGTATATTACTTCAGATTTTCAGAAGAACTTTTTCTGGGGCTAACAGTGGCAAAAAAAGTCTGTCATGGTAGCTGAAGAAATAGCATTCTGTTCCTCCACCTATTGATGTTAATACAATTTTGGAGCAACTGGAAATCATGTTCTCCTTGGGGGCTGTTTTTGCAGATGTTATTTTAATGTAGATTGCTATTTGAGTGCTTTTTTGTATGATATACTAATATTGTAATTATTGCCCAATTTCACATTTTGTACACACTCACCGCTCTGTATAGTTGTACTCTTATACAGTTTAGGACCTCAATATTCCCAAGCATGTCCAAGCAACAGCATGCCCTTAAATCACTGCATATTATGCTCAGCATTCTCAGTTTCTCTTATATGATTCTACAAATTTTTAATACACTGCCCTTGATTGTAACAGTGCTGTAGAAGTATTTTCTCCAGCACTCATTGCTATCACAAGAAGCTGTTTATGTGAACGTTTTACATCTTCAATTATTTTAATAATTTACAATTAATTTTTTATAATATTACTTTTTCCCTAACACATATTTCTGCCACTCATCACATTAACAAAAGAGACCACTACAGATATGAGTTCACTTTGAGCATCCTTCATTTTGAGGAGTTAGCCCATGATTCCAGTGCTACATATAGCCTCCTGACATTATCCCTTAGCAGATTGTTATAATCTCTTCCTGGTATAGTTCGTTCCACTTTAGTTGAGATAGGAATAAAGGTTTGGCAGGGAACTATTGCAGAGCAGTATTTCTGAAACTTGGCAATTTTAAGATGTACCGACTTCTCCTCCCAGAATTCCCCATCGATGCTGACTGGGAATTCTGAGAGTTGTAAGTCCACAGATTTTAAAGTTGCTGAGTTTGAGAAACTGCGTAGAGATGGTTCCACAGATATCTCCCCAGAGAGACGTATCCTGCGTTATTGCAACATGATAATACTACATTGCACCATTAAATAACGGCATGTGTGTCACCTTCCTTCTCTTACTTTGGGAAACTACAATTCCCACCTACAGTTATGAGCATGTGCAGTTGTATTAAGTGACGCAAACGATCACAGGACGCATCTGACGAGAGAGGCCTGGGCGTTGGGAGGCGGTGCCGTGGAAGCCTCTCCATTTCTCGGCAACAAGGGAGAACGAAAGCCGGAATTCTAGGAGTTGTGCGCTCTTTGCAAAGTGTAACAGGTCGGTGAAGCCCCTTTTGCCCCTTCTTCCCGTTGAAGTGGATAATTGCTTCTATGGGTTCCAGCAAAGGGACAAAAAGAATGGCTCCAGGCCAGGGGTAACTTTTTAGGGCTCGAAGTTTAGCTGCGCTGGAGGTCGCGTTTTTCCAGATAAGACTGCCGGGCTACGGGCGGTGGTGCGCTTTGCGTGGAGAGGGAGGACCGAAAGAAAGCCGTACTACGGTGGTGGGGTGGGAGGGCGGCTGGCTATTCCCTCCCGGCTGCAACTCGTCTAGAGGCAGAGACAAATCCAACGAGGTCACGCCATCGCGTTTTGTAATCATCCTTCGAGCTGTAACGAGTTCATGGAGTCTGAATCGCTTATTTAATTCCACCCCCATCTTAATGTCCAGAGAAAAAAAGGCTGTGGAGTTTTAAATCGGGAAAAGTTTAATGGCATTTCAGCGTAGTAGCCTTTTTAGGAGAGGGAAGGGAGGGATTGCAGGTTTTAAAGCCACCTTTCACCCGTATAGACTTTCCAACTCTTAAGCGGAAGTAATTTCTGAATTGCCGCAGAAGGTAATTCAAGACCGTAATGATGAGCTGATTTGTTTCTTAAGAACTGCGCAATATAAACGAACATCCGGCTGTCATAGAAAAAAAGTGCTTGCTTGTTTAAGTTTTTGCTTGATGTTACTCTCATGTCCAAGGTTTAAAAATCCTGCTGTAAGACAAGAGAGAGTCGGGAGTTTATTTGTTTTTAAAGGATGTTGCCATTTCCTTTGTGCTTTGCCCTTAAGAAAAAGTACAGCACAATGAGATGTGAGATTCTCTTAGAAATCTGATGAAACAAAGATTAGGAAATTATTACTGATATCTACAAAAATAAATATGATCTTTTTTTCCAGATACATTGATTACGATTCCCATTATCACTAGTCAACATATTAGGATGGCTTTATAGTTATATTGTATGCTGTCTTTTATTAGACAGTAAATACCTTTTGATTAATAATAGTTGGTGATAATTATATTTGTGATCCTGAAACATCTGGATGAAGCAAGCCTGAAATAAAGTAATTATGAAATTAATCATTTAGCATTCAACGGGGCTGATAGAAAGTTAGCATTCGTTTCTAGTAAAGTGATTTATTTTGAACAGTGCATTTTCCATCTCAAATGGATACAAATGTATTGTGTCAACTTTCATGGGTCCATACAGTAATTTAGAAATATTAATTGTTAGGAGGAATCATATATTCTATTTACCTATATATCATTTTTAATCCACTAAGATCAAACCAGTAATGTCTGTCTACATAAACGATCTTTGTGATCATATTATAAGCAACTGCGTTCTCTTTGCTGATGATGTTAAACTATTTAACACCACCGACAATGGTACTACCCTTCAAAAAGACCTTGACCATGTAGCAGAATGGTCAAACAACTGGCAACTTCAAATCTCAACCAACAAATGCTCTGTCTTACACATTGGCAAAAAAAATCAGAATACAAAATACAAACTTGGAGGAAACAAACTTGTAGATGACCCTCACTCTGTCAAAGACCTTGGAGTACTCATATTCAACGACCTAAGTGCTAGAGCCCATTGTAACAACATTGCCAAAAAGGCACTAAGAGTTGTTAATCTAATCTTGCGTAGCTTCTTCTCTGGCAACATTACATTACTAACCAGAGCATACAAAACATTTGTTAGACCAATTCTGGAATACAGCTCACCTGTCTGGAACCCGCACTGCATATCAGACATAAATACAATCGAGAGAGTCCAGAAATATTTCACAAGAAGAGTCCTTCACTCCTCCGCTCACAACAAAATATCTTATTCCACCAGACTTGAAATATTGGGATTAGACAATTTACAACTATGTCGCCTCCGATCTGATCTAAATGTAGTTCATAAAATCATATACCAAAATGTCCTTCCTGTTAATGACTACTTCAGCTTCAACCTCAGCAATACACAAGCACGTAATAGATTCAAACAAAATGTAAACCGCTCCAAACTCGACTGCAGAAAATACGACTTCAGCAACAGAGTGATGAATGCCTGGAATGCACTACCTGACTCTGTGGTTTCTTCCCCAAACCTCAAAAACTTTAACCTTAGACTGTCTACAGTCGACCTCTCCTCGTTTCTAAGAGGTCTGTAAGGGGCGTGCATAAGCGCACCAGCGTGCCTACCGTCCCTGTCCTACTGTCCTATTGTCCTCTTTTATTGTTACTTTTTACTTATGTTTATACAAATTACTACTATACAAGTTTGACAAATAAATAAATAAATAAATAAATAAATAAATAAATAAATAAATATTTTATGAGTTAAAGTTTAACAGAGTGGTCAATATATTTGTATCGATAGCTGAAAGAAATTCCAAGAATATTACTGTTCTAAATCTTGTTTTAAAGAGCTTATGCCAGTAATATGGAATATGATTCAATTGTAGGGCAAACCTTTTACACAGAATATACTAGAGATGTGCAACTTCTTGAAAGGGGTATTTAAAATGCAGATTAGCTTTTTCATGCTACTTCTGTTTCCCAACACAATAAACATGTGGAGATAATTGGGAAGAGCTTCCAAAGCAGCTGTGAGAATCTGGACAAAAACAAACAAACAAATCCTGTTCTATCAGTTTGAGCAAAATTGCATCGGAAATTTCTTGTACATTTACTGATGATAATTTTTCAGATTGCAGATGTAATTTTGTATTAGCAAATACAGGTGTGGTTTACCTTTTTTCTACTTATTTCTTGGGCTTTTGCTGCTTATCAGTTGAATTTGCCCTTAAAGCAGGGGCAACATTGTTTTTAACAAATATATCCCTGGGCTGAGTGGAAAATTGAGGATGGTTGAAAAGGGGAATAATAAAATCTACCAACTCCCACCTCTGCATTAACCATATAATTAAGCCTGATATAACTTTATTGCCCAGTATTGGTGATTGTTTAAAGCCAGTTTGGTGTAGTGGTTAAGACCAGAGGTGGGTTCCTGCCTGTTTTTGCCGGTGCGGTTAATAGCTGTTGTTCGGCGCAGAGCCAAAGACACTGCTGCCGTTCGCGGTGCGGGAGCTTTCCCCGGGCGCTTTCCCCGCCTGCATGGACGCCGCCAATTGCGTTCTTTTGCCCTCTGTGCATGCAGAACGCTTTGCGCATGCGCAGAGGGCAAAAGAAGGCAAACGGTGGCATCCATGCGAGCGGCGGCAGCGCACGGGGAAAGCCCCTGCGCCGCGAAAGGCAGCAGCATCTTCGGCTCTGCGCCGAACAACAGCTATTAACCGCATTGGCAGGAACCCACCTCTGGTTAAGACCCCAAGTAGAAAGTAGGATTATAGGGATCCTTAGAAGTTATGGACAGTTCAGTTTATTTACAATTAAAATTATGGATAAGAGCCAGTTTGATCTAGTGATTAAGGCACCAGGCTAGAAACCAGGAGACACTGAGTTCTCATCTCCTGCATTAGTCATGAAAGCTGGCTGGTAGACTTTGGTCCAGTCACTTTATCTCACGGTTGTTGTTGTGGGGAAATAAGAGGAGGGAGAAATATTGGTTATGTTGCCGCCTTGAGTTATTTATAAAAATAATAATGGTGGGATAAAAATAAGTAATAAATGGCCAAAATAATATCAATTTATTCTTTTAACCTATCACCACCAAGAGAAAAGAATGCATTTTATATCAACTTTCATGAATTTGGCACCTTTTAGATATGTTAATAACTTCCAGAATTGGGATTCCCTTTGAGAATTGTTATATTCATGCATGTTCTCATTACTGCTATGTTTTGCTATATCTCAGAAGTCTATCATATTCTTTTTGCTCTAGAGATTGGTGATGGCGTTGGTGAAAAGTGGATGGTTGCTCCGACAAAGTAAGTAATGGATTCCATTACCCACTCTTTGCTTTGGGGCCAAATAGCTTGATATTAAGAGATAATTATTGGATCACTTCATATTGTTTGTTTTAAAAAGTCTGCAGACAGCATTCTCTATGCAAGGATTCCCCCCCCCCTTTTCTTCCAATCTGGAGCTCCCCTTCCATCAGTAAGCTGGTTTTTTTTCTTCCCACAGGGCAATTTACAATGGTGATGGTAGTGGGGAAGAACTCTCATAGCGGGGAGAAAGGGATTAAATAGCTGTTCCCAGCAGAGAGACCCCCAGATATGCAGAGCTATAACTCCTATGTGAATGAAGACTCAATCATCCATGCTTTTGGCCTGGATGATTGAGTTTTCATTTATATTTGCAATACATTTTGGGAAGAAAGCCCTGCAGTTGGTATGGCAAGAGTTAGTACATCCTAATGACTCTCTGCCTAACTTACATTTTTCATTTTGACTGAACAAGTTACTTGGATGAGTAACAAAATGTCTCAGTTTTAATAAACTTTGGTCCAATTGCCATGATTTAATCTGTTAAAATACAACTCCTAATTTCCAGTTGTGAAATGGTTGGGAATTCTGGAGTTGTGGATAACGGGCGGGTTCCTAATTTTTTTACTACCACTCTGTGGGCGTGGTTTATTTTGTAGGTGTGGCTTGCCAGCCATGTGACCGGGTGGGCATGGCTTGCCAGTCATATATGAGTTATTTCAGAGAGATGTTACTACTATTTTTGCTATTTTATACCTTACATGAAAAGCTTTGCATACAAAGTGCGTGTTACACCATGGCAACACAGCAACCTTTATATGCAGAAAATGCTATAGTTAAAAGACAAGCAAGTCTCATACAGCATTTTTTGTTTCAGTCATGGATTCCTTAGACGAAAATATTGAGGACTGTTAAAAGAACAGTATCTTTTAACAGTCCTCAATGTTTTCGTCTAAAGAATAACAGTATAAAACTGTATAAAATTAACAGTATAAAAGGTTAAGCTTTCGGAAAACGCCCACTTTGGGAAGCTTTAGGCAAAAGCGAAGGAAAAGTGTCAAATGCGAGCTTATTATTTTCAAGCGAAGGGATGGAGAAAGACTTAATTGTCAGGTTCCTGGGCATGCGCAGAAGAAATTTTTTAAAAAAGTTTTTAAAAAGTTTTTTTAAAATGGTGCCCAGGCACCGGCAACCGACCGCACCGGTACTGTGATGTCACCAGCGGGCCGCTACCGGTGCTATAGAGTGGGCCGCACCGGTAGGAACCCACCACTGGTGGATAACATAGTAGAAGAATATAGATTAGATATATCCTTCCAAAGTAGTGCTGCTTAGTTTCAAAAAGTGCTGCTTGGTAATGTTCTTGGTGGCTGTGTGGACAATGACAGAAAATGTCAGATAAACTAATAATTGAACTTCTTAGTTTATTTTAGTTCTTACTTGATCTATAATTTGGTTCCTCCAACTTTCAGAAAAGTGTGTGAAAAAAGCTTCATGTTTGCATTATCATACTTTAATAATTGCCATTATTAAAATGAAAGTATTGTGCTAAGATCATTTTGGCCACACAGTTATTATAGAGATGTCTATTTCCTTCACTGGTTAGAAAAGAAAACTTAATTGCTGGCCTTGATAAGTGGTTTGTCAGAATGAGTCAGCTAGCTCTTAGGAAGAGTCAGGAAATATTTCCTGGCATCCAAGCTGTATCTTAAAAATATAAGAGTAACTTAGCAAACTCAGACCGTGCAGCATTTGGTTCCTACATATCTGATTGGATGATTATGGGAAGCTCACTTGATTCTTGTTTCACAATAGCTGATATTCAGAGGAATCCCCAGCCTTTCCTGGGATCCTGAACATAATTTTGAGGTGTAGGGGTATTGTTCAATAGCCAGGGATTAGCCTCATCTTCCATGAGCATTTTTAATAGTCTTTTAAAGATTTCAAGATTAATGGCTGGTGACCATTCCTATATCCCGAGGTAATGAATTCTTGAACTTTTTCTTAAAGCATTGTAGAATGTTCAAACCTATCAGTGATTTTAGTTACTTCAGTGTAACAAATAATAGAATAATGGAATAATAGAGTTGTAAGGGATCTTTGGAGGTCTTCTAGTCCAGCTCCCTGCTCAGACAGAAGACCCTATACCATTTCAGGAAAATGGTTGTCCAGTCTCTTCTTAAAAATCTCCAGTGGGGAGCACCCAGAACTTCTGGAGGCAAGCCATTCCATTGATGAATTGTTCTAATTGTTAGAAAATTTCTCCTTAGTTACATGTTGGAGTTCCATCTGTTACTCCTTGTCCTGCCCTGGGGGGCTTTGGGAAATAGGTTGACCCCCTTTTCTTTGTGACAGCCCCTTAAGTATTGGAAGACTGCTGTTATGTCACTCCTAGTCCTTCTCTTTGTTAAAGTAAACATACCCTGTACTTCTGACTTGAGACGCAAGTTTTTTACTTACTTATTTAATGGCTGGGTGGCTTAAAAGGATAAAACTATAAAAAACCTATACACAAGATGAATAGTTACAAGTTAGGTTTGCATATTGCTCACTTGTCTTCACCTTCCATGATTATTCTATATGTATTTCTTTAGGTACTATATTACGACGCTGGAAGAAAAATTGGTTTGATTTGTGGTCTGATGGCCATTTATTGTTTTATGATGACCAACATAGGCATGATCTAGAAGATAGAGTTCACATGAAAATTCACTGTATCAATATCAGAGGGGGAAATGAATGCCGAGGTGAGTATGTGCTTTTTATATTACTTTCCATTTCCCTTCACATGCCTATGTCTGCTTTCCCCCCTCTTCTATATCTAAGAGAACTTAATGTATCTGTAATAGTATTAATGGTGTAGGTTTAAAACTAATTAAAATGTTGAATGCAGAAAAATTGTTTTAAATGGCGGTCAGTGATGGCTGTTTTTGTGTTTGTGAGCACACAGAATAATAGTCTTTATTGATTCAGTGGGAGTTATTCCTTATGTAGGCTTGGATAGGATTTTAGTGTTCTAATAATTGACTTGCTGGCAGTGATAACGAGTCCCTTTATTTTTCTAATGATAGAATTTGTATACCTGTCTTTGATTAGTTGGTTTTTATTTCACAAGAGAAGACAGGATGTTGGAAGTTTCAGCTTATATATTTCATAACTAAAGCAATATATGTAATGAACATTAAAGCAATTGTTTTGCCCACTTGGCAATAGTTTCGTTTATTTCGTTCATATGATGTGAATGATGACTGCCCAACTCTTCTTTGCTGCCTCCTGCTTAAAAGAGTTGAAAAACTGCAAGATGTGTTTACTTATACAAGAAAAAAATAAGGAATATATGAAACAGTGCTCCACAGGAGATAGAACAGACTTGTTTCCTGCTGTTGCAGAGGATAGGACTAGAATCGATGAGTGGAAATTGCATACTGGCAAATTTCAGATACATCTGAGGAAGTGACACGCTCTAATGCCAACTTTGTCAGATCCTGGGGAAATGTTGAGGATTCTGCAGTTAAAGTGAACACATTTGGAAGATGGCTAGACTGGGAAGGGCTTGTCTAGGTAACTCCTCCCTTGTGATTTTGGAAATTATTTTCCAAAAGTCAAATGGTTGTCCATATTGCATCTCAAGTTCAAATGCCTTATTTTATTTATGACTTTTAAAATACCAATTTTTCGTTTGTACTATGAGCTGCCATTTTGGAGTCTGTCAGGGGAGATATTTCTTTTTTACTAGGAAAGCAACGTGTGTGTGTGTGTGTGTGTGTGTGTGTGTGTGTGTGTGTGTGTGTGTGTGTGTGTTTGTGTGTGTGTTTGTGTGTGTGTGTGTGAATGAATCTCGGCCTGGAAGGAATCCCAGCTCCTTTTGCCAAGATTCCTCCTACCCACCCACTTGCAAGCAGCTCTTCAAGAGTGAAAGGACTGCCTGCTGAGGGAGAAGGAATGCCTTTGGAGTGCTGCAGAAGTGGAGGGTAGATCCCAAAGATCTGAGCTATGTTCCTGCAACCGTTCGGAGGAGTGCTCTTCTCTGTATGGAAGACAACTGAACTTGGCAGGCAGCTCTTTCACTCTGTCTGCTTATTGATCTGGGAGATTGCTTAACGACTGCAACTGAGAGTCCTGGAATTGTGGTCATTTAGCAAAGCAGTCATGTGGGAATCTTGCTTAACAACTGCTTCACTGGTTCCATTTGTGGTTGCAAATCGAGGACTACCTGTATAAAGTAAACAAATTGTACATATTTCTTATATTTCTCAGGCATGGCTTCTGGATTTTGCTTTGGCTAGTGAAAGATGCATAACTTGAAAAAACAACTATTTTTCCCATTTTAATTGTCAAGTGCCAGGAGAATCAGGAGATCCAGAAAGTTCAATGGCAAAGAGAAATTAGTGGGAGATGAGAGTAGAAGGAATTCAATGTGGGTGGGACTTAAACCTCTTGTGGGCGTGAAGGGACTCATGACTGATGATGTGTTTGACCCCTCCCTTGGGCTCAGCCTGGTCATCTGCTACATTAATCCTTGGTTTGCTTATAATAGCTTGATTGATGTATGAAAAGTATATATTATTGAGACAATAATTCATTGATTTGAGCATTGTCAGGTGGTCTACAAATAGTAGATCTTCTAGTCCAACCCCTTGCTCAAGCAGGAGACCCAATACAATTTGAGAAAAGTGGCTGTCCAGTCTCTTCTTAAAAACCAGCAGTGATGAAGTGTGTGTGTGTATATGTGTCTATATATATATATATATATATATATATATATATATATATATATATATATATATATATATATATATATATATATTAACTTTTCATCACAAGGTGTAAAAACATCTCTATTTTGGACAGGTTTTCAGCCTCCGGAGGGCAAAGCTAAAGACTGCTTGCTGCAGATAATTTGCCGTGATGGGAAGGTGCTCAATCTCTGTGCGGAAAGTACTGATGATTGCTTGTGAGTTTTAAATGATTTGCCTCTTCTCCTTTGATTCGAATATAGGAGTTTAGTAACTTTCATAACAGAAATAGCTCATATTTGCATAATACTTTTGGTGTAATCTGTATATATACCAGTATATATCAATTAGGTAAAAAAGTAACAATTTTACCAATTGCAAAATGTTGGTGTCTTTGGTTTGCTCTTTTTTATAACCTCCAAATTCTTTGTTTTTTTATCTTTCCTGTATCTGTCCGTGTATCTTCTTATCAGCAACTAAGTATACTTGTACATAATTTTTTAAATGTATTACTGTCCTTCATGAAGATATAGATGTTAATCTTACTTTCTATGACTTTATCTGACTACTTGAAATTCAGGAAATGAATCATACTAGATTATCCTGAGTATTCAATTGAGTGTATTTGCTTTCTTCTTTCAAGATTAGCATATATTAGCACATTACTGCTATAAGTTTCCTTCTGTCCATTAGCATATCACCACATAATTTTTGCTCTTGATATGTTAAAAGCAACTACTGTGAATTAGATTGTGTTGTGATCCTCTAAATCCTCAAGGTGAATATAAAATCATATGCTGCAAATGTTTTCTTATAGAAACTGTTGGTCACCAGAGTGATGGAGTCATTAGGAAAGGATTAACTCTTTTTGAGGTGAAAAGGCAGGCTGATAAAGAACCCTTCTCCTCCTCTCCCTTTCTAGCTAACACATTTTATATATTCTCAGAGGTGACAGTGGAAATACTGAGTTCATCCATAGAAACCTTGATCTTAGCCCTAAGGTCTTGTGGTACCTAAGAAGCAGAGTGACAGCGGCAGTGACAGGTGAACTGAGGTTTCTCTGAGGCATCACTATGAGTGGCATCTCTAACAAAGCAAGCAGCAGTTGTCAGCTCAACTATGGCTTGGTTCTCTGTTTTTTTAGGACTGCTCTTATCCCGAGGTCCCAATGGATGAAATATCTTAAGGGGAACTTGAAGTTGGTGAGGGCTTTTGAGATAAGGGCCTATTTTCAGTGAACTGCTTCTAGTTCTCTGCCACTTCAGGCATTATAGTTTACTGAGAGCAGTGACACAACCTCTAATATTTATTGTGTGTCTCACAGAGTCTCTCTCTCTCTCTCTGTGACATATAAACACCCCCTCCCAACACACACATGAATGAGATAATAGAAAGGACTTCCTGCAGTCTTTCTACTTTCACACTGTTTTCTTTCATTCCTTTCAATATTATTTTCCCCACGTTTCATTCTTGAGACTACCAAATAATGAGCTGTTCCATGCTCAGAATTACTAATCATACTGGGTGACATTAGTTTTGTTTTCCTAATATTCAACATTACATAAATGGAAGATGTTTTTCATGAAACTCAGTGGGGAAAATAGTGTGCATTGTCATTAAAGGGTATGAATTTTTCATAATGATAATGGGGCAGCCAACCCTTTCCCTTTTAATGCCTTTAGCAATCACAAGACATTGTGTTGATCAGTATCTACCCACATTCATTGGGTGCCACAGAACATTCTTTGCGCGTAAAGAATTTAAGCAGATATTGGAATTTTGACTATTCCAGATAGTGAGTTAATCTTTCAGTTATTCATTACTTATTTATTTACTTATTTACTTATTTACTTATTTACTTATTTACTTATTTACTTATTTACTTATTTACTTATTTATTTATTTATTTATTTATTTATTTGTTTGTTTGTTTGTTTGTTTGTTTGTTTGTTTATTTATTTATTTATTTATTTAGTGAGATTTATATACCGCCTCACAGTGCAAGCACTCTCTAAGTGGTTTACACCCGTAAGCAATGTATATTTATATTGCCCCCAACAATCTGGGTCCTCATTTTACCTACCTCGGAAGGATGGAAGGCTGAGTCAACCTTGAGCCAGTGAGATTTGAACCACTGACCTGCGGATCACAGTCAGCTAAAGTGGCCTGCAGTACTGCCTCAAACCACTGTGCCACCTCGGCTCTTTAAAGAAATGTTACTCTTTAAAGAAAAACTGGTTCTTTACTGCACTGCAAGCTATTAGCACATTACATTGGCCACTCTACCAATTGTAGGGAGAGCTCAAGGACATTGAGATGACTCAGGAAAGCAACAAATAATTTGGGCCAGTCTTCCTATAAGCAGCCTTTTTGCACATAGGCTATCAGAGGATGCTGTATGTTACCCATGCCTATATATAGCTTTGCTGGCTGAGGAACTCTGGGAGTTGAAGTCCACAAGTCTTAAATTTGCCAAGGCTGGAGATCCCTGCCCTAGAGGATAGTACCATAGTACATTTTCAGGTCAGCAGCATTGCTATGTGATCAAGAACTTAGATGTAGGGTTTGATAGTCCTGCCAAGAAGAGACATTAATCTAAACTTATATTTTAAACTGGATGTGTATCTCTTTTACTTTTTATATATTGTCCTTAGAGTAGTGGGTAATGTTTTATAAGTAATGTAGTTTATGTGGCTGAAATGGATTCCTGTGACTGATAACTATTGACTGTTAAATATTCTTTCTTTAAAATCCTCTTTATTAAAGAGTTTAACAATATTAAAAGATAAACCAAAATCAGAACAAGAAAATAAAGTAAAAATAAATTAAATGTAAAGTACAGAAAAGAAAAAAAAGGAAAAAAAAGAAAAATATTAAAAATAATATTTAAAGAAGTAATTCCTAATTCCTTGAAACAAGTGCAAGAATACTTAATTAAAATTACATAGTTAACAATTTTCTATAAGATCTATCATCTGGTGACCAAAGAAAAGAAACTTCACAGAACTGTTAAATCTACCATTCAATCTGTAGAGCATGAGGTTTTAATGGATTGGAATAGAGTTACAGTGGTCTAGATATGGACAGTTAACATATATGCTCCCTTCCATTGTGGTTTGCTATACCAGATTCAGATGATGAAGCCACATCCCTTTACTGATGTCATAAGTCTTTATAATGAATGCCGAACATATCCTATACAGTTTCACTTTGAATAGTATTCCATATTCATGCATTGTTATAATATGTAAATAATTCAAATATTTGAATTTTTATTATTAGACCATGGTTCAGTTATAACTGGTAATTCCATACATTATTTGATCTTTGTTGATGCTAGTGATTTGTTTCCTCTTCGTGCTTTACTTAGTTCATGTTTCTTGTAGGGCTTGGAAAATTGCTCTTCAGGATGCCAGAACAAATGAAGTGAGTATTTTTGTTGTTGTTGTTGTTATCTGTGGTGAGAGACTTAACTATTTAGTTGTTTTGAATCTAATTCCACTTCAGTAATATACTGTATTTTTCGGAGCATAAGACGCACCGGAGTATAAGATGCACCTTAGTTTTTGGGGAGGAAAATAGGAAAAAAAAACCCTTCTGCCTACCAGGTATTCATCTGGCTAGCCTCCTTAGTGTGGTCAGCTTCAGCACATTAGTTTGCTGGATTTGAGCGGGATAAAAAACAGCCTCTAAAGCACAGCTGATAGAGAGAAGCAATGAAAAAAGCAGGCAGAGCACGGAAGATCGCTTCACTCTTAGCACCTCGTTAGGGCTGGAAAAAAGCTTCAAAAAAGCTACATTCTGAGTACAAGATGCACCCAAATTTTCAGCCTCTTTTAAGGGGGGGGGGAGTTCGTCTTATATTCTGAAAAATATGATAATTCTAAGCTGCTTACAAGCTTTACTGTCACTAATATTTTAATAATTGTTAAAAATGTAATAATTTATAAATAAATATGTTATCTTTCCCAAAATGTATATCAATTCTAATGGGCTTTGGTTGGGCAACTGCAAGATAAAACATACAGTACAAAGATAAAAACAAAAGTTAAACATAACAAATGGCCAAGAAGGCATAAAACCACCTTGAACAAGATAGTGTTTTATTTGTTTGCGAAATGCAAGCAGGGTTAAGACCTCCTGCATTTCCAAGGGAGAGTGTTTCAGAGGGTGTGGGGAGCAGTACTGAGAAAATCTATCACTTGGGTCTCATTCCAATTGAACCCCATAAAGAGGAGGATCCTTCAACAAGCCTTCTCCAGATGTCTGAACAGATAGGCAGATTTTTTTCTTCCAAGACTTTGCTAGAGATATCCTGGAACTGTACTGAGAATTCTTTCAGTAGTAATCGTGTTGCTGCATTTTGTATTACTTGTAGCATCTGGGTCACTTCCAGTGGCAAGCCACCTATAAAGTCTTTTGGTAATCCAGTCAAGTGACAAATAAGACTTGAACTACTGATACCAGGGCATCCTGGCATAGGTAGGGCATTAATGGCACACCAACTCATACTAGGTAGAAGCTCTTATGGCTGTGGCTTCCACTGTTTTTTACAGCACAGTTGCTTTAACTGGGAGTCCAGTAGTATCTCCAAATTGCAGACACCTCCTTTAGGAAGAGCACAATCCCATTTGCTGTGACAGGGAGGGGAGGGCGAGGGGCAGGGCCAGCCAGTGGTGGCATCACCTGACAGAGAGACACAGCAGAGGGCCCAAAGAGCTGCATGCGGCTCCGGAGCCGCGTATTGCCGACACCCGAGTAGCCCAATCTCAGGGGAAACCCCCCCCCCCAACAGAACATAATGATGATGCTTACCACTTTTTATCATGTTTTTTACAGATTGTGATTAAAAGGGATTATTTAAATGCAAATAAGAGCAGAATGTGCAACCCAAGTGCCCTGTATATGTATAATAAAACAAGCTTTCAGGGATAAAAGAAAAAGAGAGCATTCCATATATGGCCAACTATTTACTTTCCCAAAGTTAAACTGGGAATTTTAAAAAAAGTATTTTCCCTTCCCTTCCCTTTCATGCTCTAAAACTCACATTGTCACAGCGGCATCATTCGCTAAACCGGGTATGGGTGTGGCCAGCATCTGGCACGCGGGCCGCGGGTTTGACAGCCCTGCTCTAAAGTAAATCTTTATTCAAGATAGTGGCGGAAGAGTTAAGCTCATGAATAAATCTGTTCTACCAATTCAAGCAGCTTTGGTGGATGATGTACCCAAGGTTTGTTGGATTACAAATCCTGTCACTTTGCTGGATGAGGTGGTGGGACTTGTAATCCAATACACTTGAAAGCAGCACCAGGATTATGCAAGCAAACTTCAGAGTCAGTTGAGTGAGAGGTTTGTAAAATAACTTGTTTTGTAAAAAGTCACAATTTGTTTGCAGAAGTGAAAAAAAGGAAAGAAATAGCTCCGGGGAGAGCAACATAGCAAGAGCCTTTTTTAAAATAAATAGTGGGTTGTGTGATACTTTAAAAACAAACAAAGGATTCAGTCACTACAAAACCAACAAAAATCAAGTTGTTTTTGAATAACACAACAATTTTTCAAAACCTGGTGGGAATCCTGATTGGGAGTCTTATTCTCATTCTTATGGTACTTATCTGAACGGCAGAGTAGCCCACTCTCTGCAGTGCCATTCATTGCGGCATTTCTCAACTGCTGAAAAAAAATCGAGTAATTAAAGACACCTAGAATTTTGAAGTTTTTCTTTTTTTCTAACAAGTCTGTTGTGTGGTCATAGGATTAATTTTACTACCACAACTATTGGCCAGCCTAATCTGTGTTCCTACATTACAACGGCATCTCCTGTTGTATTCCTCTGGAATTTTGTATGCACTGTTTTCATTTGTCAGCTTTCTGATAATAAATAGAAAGCAAAACTGAGAGGCTTAACTTGTATAGTATGCATAATAGATGTTAAATTATCCAGCTATTAGTTGGAAACATTGTTTTGGGGGAAAAAACCCTATCTTTGTGTTTTTCAACAAACACCTTTGTGCAAAAGATATTACTTTCTTTGCCTTTTTTACGTTTGATCTGCTTAGTTGCAGTTGTCATTTAATAACATGACCAAACTGTTGCTGTATTTTTATGTTGATGTGTCCAGGCTTATGTTGCTTCTGAAGTGATGTATGATGACAATGCGATTTCTTCAGCACCCCCTCCATATACAGCTTGTGTAACACCATCACCTGAGGTACATCAAATTTAATGTGTAAATGATTTAAAATGGTAGTAATTGATATGTTTTATATCATCATGCATTAAACTTACTGACAGGATGTCTGACTTGAAGCAATAGCAATAGCAATAGCACTTTTCTTATATACCGCTTCATAGTGCTTTACAGCACTCTCTAAGCGGTTTACAGAGTTCAGCATATTGCCCCCAACAATCTGGGTCCTCATTTTACCGACCTCGGAAGGATGGAAGGCTGAGTCAACCTTGAGCCTAGTGAGATTTGAACAGCTGAACTGTTGAACTAGCAGTCAGCCTGCAATGGCTGCATTTAACCACTGCACCACTTCAGCTCTTCAGGACTATTAGAAAGTACTATTTATTTTTTCATACAGATGCATTATGCCCCCACTCCTAATTAAAGCAGAGCCTGCAGCTTCCTAGCTGTGGGATCCCACTCGGACCCTTGTGGGCACCAGTGGATATAACTTGCCCTTCCCTGTCCATTTGATTATTTTGACTGAAAGCAAATAAATGCAAAATTAAGGTGTGCAAAGTATTTATCTCAAGTTTACCCTTTGTTTCTGAGGATTAATCTGGTCCCCATTAGATCCTAAAAGCTTTCTTAATTCAATTCAATTCAATTCAATGGTAGTCTTTGTGTGTACTGGGGGAAAAAAAGGCATAGATAGCTAATGACAGAAAGAGCATCCTGAGAAGGTAAAAGTGGTGCTGGGGAACAGCCTAAACTACAGGTGTCAAACTCAATCGTATCACGTGACGTATCGTGACGTTTTTTGCCTTTGCGGAGCTGGGGTGGGCGTGGCTTGCACGTGATGTATCCGGCCCATGGGCCGCCAGTTTGACACTTCTGACCTAAACTGTTTCTGGTAAATAAATGTTTTGTAATTGGTCCTATTCACCCTCACCATTTCTTTCACAAATCCTTCTAACATGACTATAATTTCCTTAGGTTTATGGTTATCCACAATACAATGGTGCATATCCAGGATCTCAGATCATCTACACTTCTAATGGACAGACATATGCTATACCTTACCAATACCCAAACCAAGGTACTTGTTCTTTTTATTTTTCTCTTGAGCTGATTCAAAGTTTAGAGTCATTTTTAATGTACAAATTATATACAAACAGTTTTTATGCTACATTAGGGGCAAGCAATCCTTTTGCAATCCAAAGCTGTAACCCCCTCCCCCTCGCTTGTTTTAAATTAGAGAAGGCTAAGCAAAAATAGTTCATTAGGTCTATTAATAAGCTTAATACTCTTATTTTAGGGTTATTGGTTTTTTAATGAGCAATTTGAACCATGTAATGTTGGTGGTGCATCACCAGGCAAGGAATCCTATGTAGCCTAAAGGTTGTCTGCTTTTGCCATTTATTAAGAAATAATAAATGGGAGAAAGTGTAGTGGCATCTCCAACTGGAGTGAGGAAAAGGGTGGAGTAAAGAGATTGGCAAGCTTTGAATTGCTCCAGGGGAGAAAGCAGCTGAGGCCAGACCCTCCTTAAAATTCCTGAAGCCTTTATCTGCTGTTCCCAAGAGAATGCAGTTAGTCTGGCAAGGCTCTTGTAAATAGGCTAGCAACAATAAGACAGCAATTCTGTTCAGTTCATGGTGTCCTTCTGGTTCCTTGCACCTAGAAAGAAAGTATTTTATTTATCCTGTTTTATATCTCATGCATTTGCACTTAATCAGTAAGTTATTTTGGAAGCAGTTCTGTACATACTTATGTGGAAGTACCGTATTTTTCGGAGTATAAGACGCACTGGAGTATAAGACGCACCTTAGTTTTTGGGGAGGAAAATAGGGGAAAACAATCTGCCTACCAGGTATTCATCTGGCTAGCATCCTTAGTCTGGTCAGCTTCAGCACATTATTTTATCCCCTGGTTAGGACTTAAAAAAACCTTCTTCGGAGAGAGTAACAATGAAAAAGCCTGCAAGCCAGTAAGAGCTGGGAAGATAGTTAGCACCTGGTTAGGGCTAGAAAAAAATTTATTCGGAGCAAGTAGAGCAATGAAAAAAAATTCTGCAAAGACTTAGGGCTGGAAAAACATTCTTTGGAGAGAGTAACAATGAAAAAGCCTGCAAGGTAAGAGCTGGGAAGATCTGTTAGCACCTAGTTAGGGCTGGAAAAAAAAGCTACATTCGAAGTATAGGACGCACCCAAATTTTCAGCCACTTTTAGGGAGGAAAAAGGTGCGTCTTATACTCCAAAATAGCAATAGCAATAGCACTTTACTTATATACCGCTTCATAGTGCTTTACAGCACTCTCTAAGCGGTTTACAGAGTTCAGCATATTGCTCCCAACAATCTGGGTCCTCATTTTACCCACCTCGGAAGGATGGAAGGCTGAGTCAACCTTGAGCCTGGTGAGATTTGAACAGCTGAACTAGCAATCAGCTGAAGGTCGCAATGCTGCTTTTAACCACTGCGCTATCTCAGGCCCCCAAAATACGGTAAATGCTACTGAACTTAGTGGACTCATTTACAAGTAAATATTTAGAAGATTGCACTACTGGGTATATCCTATCTTAGTCATTTTAGGATTAAGTTTTAGTTTTGTAGTTACAGAATTGACTCCATTTGACAGACAAATTCAAACAAGACCTTCTGCTCTTTCTAAGTATTTTGGAGGATTGGGAATGAGTTAAAGGAGAGCAGTATCTGAATACACGTGCAGTCTTAACTCTGTTACTCATGCTTCTTCATTTACCCCTTTTTTGTGCATATGTGAATAAGTTAGAGAACATTAGGTATGTTCTCTAATGCTCTTGCTATTAAATTCAAGATTTTCTAGTTGATATTCATTACAAAACTTCTTTTATTACTTCATGATAAGGTTTAACCCAGAATGTGTTGAGTGTCCAATTTTATGGAGTGCTAACATTCCTTGTGCTAGAACAATACAAATATAAACAGAAAAAGAAGAAGTTATTTCAAGTTTAGTTCATCCTTTTTTTTTTCTTCAGGTCCCTATGGCCCACTTCCGGCAAACCATGTCATCATTCGAGAACGTTACCGAGATACTGATGGAGACCTGGCATTGGGCATGTTGGCTGGGGCAGCAACAGGAATGGCCCTGGGCTCATTGTTTTGGGTGTTTTAGGTTTCCTTTGGAGCTTCAAGTTGAAGGAGGTTCTTATTATCTTCTGTGTATAATAATATATATATTGGTAAAGTAATGTATAGGCATTTCATAAGTCCTAACAATATTTTGGCTAATGATACACTGGAATTAGTTAATCACATTCTTAATCATCCAGAAAGTTCACTTTAGTTAAGAAAGGTCAAGTAAGTTTGAGCCTATGTAATAAACAAGTAGCAGTAATAACAAGTGAAGTATTACTAATGGTGGCTAAACAGCCACAACTGACTTCATTTTACAGTGAAATATTAACAGTTCTCTTAAAATTACTTCAACTGCTGCCTCAAAAGGAAGTTTAAATATCTTTTTTAAACATTTGCCGAAGACAAAAGATAATGACTTTATACACTCTGTGAAGAGAGAGAGAGAATCTCTATGTGTGGATTTAGGTGGTTCTTGCATTTCAACAGTTGGTAAATATTTGCGATAAAGGCAGGTAGAAATATATAAATCCTCCTAGGTCGCCATAAACACTCCAACATTTTGTTTTGAAACTATCCCAATCTGTACTTGAAGGAGTTTGATGACCATGCAAATAATGCCAGTGTCATATAGGTTGCTATTTTATTTAGTTGGAAGACTAGCAGAAGCCTAGACATCATCCTCTGGATCTGCTGTGTTGAATTATTAGCACTCTTAGCCAAATGGAGATTATGTTACTTAGAACTCTGGGAGTTGCCATCCCATCCCATCAGAAGGATGTCAAGTAGGGAACAGGGACTACATATTAACACACTCAATTTGAGAATTTTAGCTGTGCCAGAATAAACCAAGTAGCAAAATGATTCAATCTGCATGTGAAAATAATTTGGCTTTGGGTTGTGATAAATAGGAGATGTTATAGTTCTTCTGGGCATGTAAAGCTTTTTTATATTATTCTAAATATAGTAGAATGATATAAATAGAGAACGGAGGCTAACAAAAACTTATTCTTTTTATTGAAAATTAGTTTTAATAATTATTTACTTTTCTGGGACATTGTAAAGAGGCTTGTCCTTGGTGATTAAGACTGCCGTACATCCAAGGATTTCTGATGAGTTTCATTTAATACTTTTGGCTCACATACAATAATAGCAGTAAGAACCTGATATTTTTATAAACAGTGCATGCATGTCCTGGTGAAATCTTAAGATCTGTGTACAGTTCTTCCAATTGTCTTTTATTGTTCTTCGTTTTGCAAAGTCGAAACTTTCACAAAAGCAGACTTGGGTGATGCCAAGGACCATATATAGGCAAGTGCTAATACAGTATGTGATATCCTGTTGAGATATCACATACTGAGGATAATTAAATCAAAGCTGGGTGATGGCACAAGAAATCTTAATACTGGTTTCTGTAAGCTTTGCATTAAGGATATGCGGTTACTTTTTGCCTTAGGGATATATGCAACAACACAATTTAATGAGAGATATGGGTGTCATCCATCATTGTTGAACTTGGAAGCTTTCTTTTAAAGAAATGAATAATATCTCTGCTAAGGTATTTTTCTTGTTTCGATGAGTAGATCCAGTCTAGGACATTTCATGTGATCACACTGTAAATTGAAGATAATAAATGTTTCATAAATGTATGTATTTAAATAATTTATAAGTTATGTTGGAATATATAAGTTACATTGGAAGCCTTTAAGATATAAGAAACTGATTATATAGTGAAAATTAATACTAGCGTTTGCTCTTTTTATGTAACTTGTCAAGTGCACTTTTTATGTTTAGCATAGATTTCACCGAATCCCCTATTTCTATCTATTGTATTTGTACTTTGAAAAAATAATAATAAATCTAGTCTTTGAACTGCTACAAGTTTAAATAGTACATATTCCTGGCATCTCCTGATAATTAACTAAGTTAAACACCAAAGATTATCACATGACATATCGAAACTATAAAAGAAGTTTTTTATTGGAACATTTGTACCCTATTATGCAGAATTCTTTGAAGTTAGAGTTTAGTTTGATCTAGTCACTAGTGGTTAAGGCACAAGGCTAGAAACCAGGTAAATGTGACTTCTAGTCTCACCTTAAGCATAAAAACTGCTGGGTGACTTTAGGCCAGTCATTATCAGCCCAAATCACCTCACAGGATGGTTGTTATAAGGAAAATGGGGAGAGAAAGGAGTCATAAGTATGTTACCTGCTTAGAGTTATTTATGAAATAAATGAAATAACACAAAAATTTATAAAACATTTTATAACAGGATTTTAAAATGCAGTGGATAAATCGTATGACTTACTGTTGAATTTTAGTTAAATATACTGTAGGAAAGAAAACAATCCTGTGTGTCATCTATGTATAGCAGTGATCCCCAAACTTGGCGGCTCGGCTGGGGGGCGGGAGAAGAGAACTGGGCCACGTGAGCAGTGGCTGGTGCGCCAGTGCACACATGTGCGGGTGCCCGCCAGCCTGCCACTTATACAAATTGAGCCCTGCATGCATGTGTGTGCACGCATATGCTCCAACCAGCCACTCACGTGTCCCAATTCCGAATAGGCCACGGCCCAGTAGTGGGCTATAGCCTAGAAGTTGGGGATCCCTGATCTATAGCTGTGGTTATTAACCTTTTCTCCACTACAGGCCCCCTTTAAATACTCTTTGTGGCCACGGACCCCCAAGATAACTCAAGATTTAAATCATAATATTTCTTCAAGCTTTGTGGATCCCCTGATACAACATCACAGCCCCCAGGGATCTGCGGACCACAGATGGAGAACCACTGATCTATAGAATTAGCAGGTCAGACAGTTTTGGGTTTATACAAGGAAACTGACAATGAAAGAAGTGCAATGTCCTACAAGGCTTAGGGATACCCAGTGCTGGAAAGATTGTGTGTGTGTGTGTGTGTGTGTGTGTGTATGTGTGTGTGTGTGTGTAATATAATGGGGGTTGGAAGGAGGAAAAAAATATAATGAACATATGTATGAAGGATTTGTTTTGTTTTGATTCTGAATGTTGGCTGCTGTGAAAAACCTGGACTTTGAAAAAACAAGAAAGTCCATTTAAGTGAAGTAGTGGGGAGAAGAAATTGGAGAGATGACAGATAATTTTGCAATACTTCTTGAAATGTCTGAGTACACAGTGGTTAAAAAACAGAGCCCCAAACTATAATATAGAAATACAATTTAGCTTTCGAAACAGTTATTGGGGAGAGACAACTTTCTATGCATAAAAACACTGATGGACCCATTCAAAGATAAAGAGGGAGCAATAGGCAAAGTTACTCATTTTAGGACTTTGTCCTTACCTGCTTCTTTTCAGGAGGGAGAAAATCTGATAAGCTGCTTCCAAACAAGAAGAGAAAATAGAGGGAAGAGAGAGATTGCTATCATGAGTAAGAAATGCAAGATCCTTTCAGCATAGAAACTTTTCCAGAGACCAGAAAGTTGCGATGCTCTTGTTATCTCAGTTTTCAGGCTTCAACAATTATTTTTTTGAAAAAAACCTTACATTTTCACTTTAAGACGATACAGAAGAAAAAAATGTTCTTCAGTTTTGTATGGGTAGCTGGCTGGTTTTTTTAGCGCCCATTTTCAGTAGACCCTTAAGAGGTAGATTCCAGGTTTTATTCAATATAAGAGGAATATACCGTATTTTTCAGAGTATAAGACGCACCTTAGTTTTGGGGGAGGAAAATAGGGGGAAAAAATCTACCTACCGGGTATTCATCTGGCTAGCGTCCTTAGTCTGGTCAGCTTTAGCACATTATTTTATCTCCTGGTTAGGGCTGAAAAAAATCATCTTCGGAGGGAGTAGCAATGAAAACAAGCCTGCAAAGGCTTAGGGCTAGAAAAAAACTTCTTCGGAGGAAGTAGCAATGAAAAAATTCTGCAAGCCGGGAAGATTGTTAGGGCTGAAAAAACCTTTCTCGGAGGGAGTAGCAATGAAAACAAGCCTGCAAATGGGGAAGAGCTGGGAAGATCGTTAGCACCTCGTTAGGGCTGGAAAAAAAAGCTTTGAAAAAGCTACATTCGGAGTATAAGACACACCCAAATTTTCAGCCTCTTTTCGGGGGGAAAAAGGTGTGTCTTATACTCAGAAAAGTACAGTAAACTATTGGCAATTGTCTCCAGCTCCAACTTAAATAAATGGCTAAAGAGCAAATTGTGATAGTGAGCTATTGAAAAAAAATTCTGCAGGTTTTAAAAAAACAAGTCTTTTAGATGCTGCTGAAATTCTCAGGCTTTTAATGTGTTCTTGAACTTAATTATAAGTGTGTTGTAATTATAAAAGTGATATAATTACTCTGCCCTGATCATCTTATAATTGGGTTATTCCAATGCCCTCTACACAGGACTGCCATTGAAGATAACCCAGAAGCTACAGCTAGTTCAAAATATAGGTAGTCCTCAACTTACAACAGTTCATTTAGTGACCGCTCAAAGTTACAACAGCACTGAAAAAGTTACTTATGGCCGTTTTTCACAGTTACAATCTTTGTAAGCATCCCCATGATCATGTGATCAAAATTCAGATGCTTGACAACTGACTCATATTTATGACTGTTGCTGTGTCTCAAGGTCATGTGATCTTTTGTGACCTTCTGACAAGCAAAGTCAATGGGGAAACCAGATTCACTTAACCTGGTTAATAACTTATCAACTACAGTGATTCACTTAACAACTGTCGCAAGAAAGGTCGTAAAATGGGGCAAAACTCAATAAATGTCTCAACAGAAATTTTGGGATGCAATGTGATCATAATTCGAGGACTACTTGTACAGCAGTGTGAGTGCCTCTCAGGGTGATCTGTGTGTCGTCACTACATGAGCCGCATTGATTGCTGTTTGGCTCCTGAGTGCAATTCAAAGTGCTTGTTATTACCTATAATGCTCTGTTTAGCATTGGGCCTGGATATCTGAGAGATCGCTTGTCTCCAATCATCTCTGACAAATGCAATACAGCAGAGTGGGTGAGCTCCAGGTTGCCTCCAATAACTATTGCCATCTTATGGGATCCAGGAGGCTTGCCTTCCCTATTTCAGTTCCCTTCTGGAACAACAACTCCCTGAGGTAAGGTTGGTTGTTTCTCTCCTGGGGTTCCGGAAAGCTTTGAAAACCTGGCGGTAGTCCCAGGCCTGGGGTTTAAAATCAATTTGCTGAATTTATTTTTTAATTAAATCATTTTAGTTTGGGCTTTCTTGTTTGATTTAATGTTTCTAGTGCTTTTTATTTTTATCCTAGTTTTGTATACCACCCAGAGTCCACTGAAATTGGGCAGACATAAATTTACATAAAAACAATAAGACAGCCAACAGGCAAGGTATATTAATATTTTGTCACTATTGAAGAGCTTTAATTTGATCAGCTTTCACTGTTGGAATGTTCTACCTTCTGAATACAATATGGTTTCTTCCCACCTTTCCCTGCTATAGACAAGATACTGGCATTTGAGGAATTGCAATGTATACAAAATTTATACTTTGGCCTTTAAAAAAGTTCTTAAGGGAGATGGCTGAAAATCAACAAAATATTATTTGACATAACTTCATTTACTGCTGCCCCAAAGCAAGATATACAGTTTTGCAAATATGAAGAGGGATAGGAAGAGGCAAAGATAAAAGCATCAATTAAATGCATGCAAGACACTGAATCTATTTCCAAATATATGAGCTTAACTTAGCTTTTAATAAGGAAGATCCTGCCTTTCCAAGATCAGAAGAGCTCTCTAAATATTCATTTTTTAAAAATAGCAGAATATTGGATCCTTTTGTAATAGGACAGGAAAGTTGACCATAGGACATGATATCCCTTCTAATTTTAGCAATAGTGATCAGAGTATTCGGTGGATTTTTTTAAACTTGAACTAATAGCCACCAATTCTAATGAATTCTGGGTAGTATAGAAAACAAAAAACAACAAAAGAAATATAATAATCAAATCAGCTAAAAACAATTATCAGGGACAAAGATGGCGAGAAATTACAATTATACATTTTTGTAGTATTGATGTAATTCAAATATTTTATGATACCATATAGATATATAAGCTAGATAAAACATTGATTACAGTTCAACCAAAATGAACATATATTAATATATTTGATCCCGTATGTAACAAATTCTGTTTGTCAAAAAGAGGTGAAAGAAAATGCTACTTTATGTTTTGAAAGGGTTTATGTCATTCTTGAACCCAACTCCATCCAATTTTCAGTCTGCATTGAATCAGCAATCCTTTAACTGCACAGGAGAACCACAAGATGGCAGGCAAAATCAAGCAATGCCACAATATTAGATTCTATTGAATAGATACATTGCACATATTCAGCACAAATGAAGAGAGCTTTCACTAAGCAGTAAAATAAAATATCTTCCTATAATTCTAAGTATTAGAGATTGATGCTAAAACCAATGTAACACAATTTAGAGGTGGATAGTGACTGTATAGTTATAAATAATGTTATAAACAAATGCTATGAATTTTCTTATACAAGTAGATTTCTGACAAGAGAAGGAAAATTATTTTAGATGAAATACCCATGTGATAAAGAAAGGAAAGAAAGTTGCCCAAATTTCACTTAAAAGAGGCTACTTTCAAGATGAGACCAGCAAATTAAATTCTGCTTACAACCATCCATTTAGTTACCATTAGAAGTTAACAATGGCACTGAAAAAATTGATTTATGCACTTAAAACTTGCAGCTTCCTCAGGGTCACAGGAGGAAGATTTGGATGCATGGCAAGTGACATGTATTTATGATGGTTGCAGTATCCCAGGGTCATGTGATCACTTTTTGTGACCACCTGACAAGCAAAGTGAATGGAGAAACCAGAAATCACTTAATTTAATGTTACTAACTTAACTATAGTGATTCACTTAACTGTGGCAAGAAAGGTTGTAAAATTGGGCAAAAGTCACTTAACAACTGTCTTCCTTAGCAACATAAATTTTGGGCCTAATTATGGTTGTAAATCAAGGACTACCAATAATTAGGTAGTGGTTACAGTTCAATAGCAGAAATAGAGGGTTTTCAGAATTCATAACAGCATGTTATGAATTACAAGAAAAGCTTAATGTAGAATGTTGGACTCAGACTAAGAAGACCAGAGTTTTCAGTAATCTACAGTATGCCAGCCTGAGTTAATACTGGATCACTTACAAAACAATTCTGATTGATTATTTTAATACTGCATGTGATTTGATATAGCAAAACACCTTGTTAGCAAAGCACAAATTGGAAAAAGGGAAACAGTATATGGCTTTACCTAGGATTCCCTGAAGAGGTATATATGTCAGACAAACCAAGAATATTTTGGCATACCAGCTTCTAAGCTGGTTTCAATTTACTCAGTAATTTTGAACAATGGCAGAATGCCAACAATTTAGGATTGAATACATGTTCACCTTGCCTCTTCCCCATCATTCTACTCTTGGGCCTTTCAATTATCATCATTTTCCAATCTCAAAAACCTGTGCAGACAAAGGAAGAAACACTGATACTGAATTTTATTCAAGAATGGTGGATACCCCCAAGTTCTAGGACACTGTATATGCCCTTACTATATTAACTTAATCATATATATGATGATGCAACAGAAAGCACCACCTATATCCTTGAGTTTTTAAAGGAAGTATGGGATGCTAATATAATACATACTTTAAACATAAAACAATTTGATATGTGGTATTAAAATTGCAGAAATAGAGGCATTTCCTTGAGGGCATAGTTTGAGCACAGCTAGAATTACTACACTATTTGATGCTATAAGGTTTGTATTTTTTATGCATATACTTACAGTATATAGTGATGGCGAACCTATGGCACACATGCCACAGGTGGTACGCGGAGCCATATCTGAGGGCACGCGACGCTTGCCCTATGTCAGCTCCAGTTCTGGCCAGCTGATTTTCAGCCTTCCGGAGGGAGGGAACTTCTGGTAGGCCCGTTGGGTCCGTTTTTTTGCCATCCACAGGCTCCGGAGGCTTTCCTGAAGCCTTGGGAGGGCGAAAAACGGTCCAACGGGCCTACCAGAGGTCTGGAAGCTTCAGTGAGCCCTGTGCCCATGCGCAGGATGGGAGCAGTGCAGGGGGGTTGTTTGTGCATGCATGGGGGAGGGCATTGCATTATGGGTGTGGGCACGCACGTGCGTGCGTGCTATCGCGTGTATGCGCAGCCTTTTGGCACCCAAGCAAAAAAAGGTTCACCATCACTGGTATATAGTATACATAATGAAGACTGTTCCGCAGATATGGAACAATACCTGTACATTTAAGACATCTGGTCTCTTGTACTGTTCATGAGCTAGAGAGTATTTTATCCCTTTTGTAGCATTAGTTTTTAATTGGGTTGGGCCATTGCCTAAAACATTGATATTGAGCAGATCAAATACTGCTGCTGTAATACAAATTGTGCATCAACAAACAAAAAGACCTTGGTGCACAATGCCAAGTCTTTGAATTTGAAGATGTTTATGAACAAGAGCCACTTCCTTTCTATTGCTTCAAGGATACAGAGCTCTTTTTTTATTGTTGTTATTTCTGAAATGCTCAGATGTCCATACAACAACACAGGATTAAGGGCAGGTGAAGGTCATTCTGATTCTGCCATCTGACTCAAGAATCCCTGTCCTCTTGTCCAGCAAAGGCTTTTCCACCTATTCCCTGTGGGCAAGACAAAGAGGGAACTGAACAGGAAAGCATCCTTCAGGTACAGAAAACTCAACACCCAGCTATGAATGATTTCTGCATTTGCTACCTGAGTCTCTTTGTCTCTTTTCATGCAATTCTCCATTATAGCAATAGCAATAGCACTTAGACTTATATACCGCTTCATAGTGCTTTTACAGCTCTCTCTAAGCCAGTGGTTCCCAACCTTTCTAATGCCGCGACCCCTTAATATAGTTCCTCATGTTGTGGTGACCCTCAACCATAAAATTATTTTCGTTGCTACTTCATAACTGTAATTTTGCTACTGTTATGAATCGTAATGTAAATATCGAATATGCAGGATGTATTTTCATTGTTACAAATTGAACATAATTAAAGCATAGCGATTAATCACAAAAACTATGTAATTATGCCAGATGAGAAATTCTCGGGCCAGTCTTTGCAAGAGCACAAGGAATATCATCTTCCACAACAAACGCCTCTCACCGAATGGCACCTCTCCCGACCAATCGGAGGGCTCGGTCGAGTTAAGCCGATATGGCCAGGCTTGTGGCAGTGGGGGGGGGGAGCTGAGGATGCCAGGGCGACCCCTGGGAAATGGTCATTGGACCCCCAAAGGGGTCCCGACCCCCAGGTTGGGAACCACTGCTCTAAGCGGTTTACAGAGTCAGCATATTACCCCCAACAATCTGGGTCCTCATTTTACCAACCTCGGAAGGATGGAACTTAGGCTGAGTCAACCTTGAGCCTGGTGAGATTCGATCTGCCAAACTGCTGGCAGCCGGTGATCAGCAGAAGTAGCCTGCAGTACTGCACTCTAACCACTGCGCCACCGTGGCTCTTATACTTTGGAGTGGGACAGGTAGTGAATAAAGACTTATTTTTATGAAATATTAGGGGTTGTTCCAGGATCTTTTTTATTGGACGGTTCAATAAATGCTCAGGTATCATTTGCAAAATTCTCTCTTAGCGGTGGGTACATTCACCTTTGATCGGTTTTGAATTATGTCAGTCACTGAAGTACACTCAAAATTAGAAAAAGAAGAAGAAAATAATTATTCCATTGCAATATTTGAAACTGACTTCTCTAAACTTGTGAGTTTGTGTGTATATGCTTGTGTTTTAGCATATACAGTACTTCCTTTATAGGAGTATATTTTTAATAAGAGTTCTAACTTTGGGAATTGAGGCCTGAGTAGGGCCATCTGGCAATATTCCCTCAGATGTTTGGTAGCTTTTCTACGCACACCAAATTGCTTTTATGCAACTTATTTGAACCACAGTTCAAAGTACGCATTATAAGGGGAGTGCCCCTAAGTGAGTGATGCAAATAATAAATATTGACTTCTCAAGTATATTTATTAATTTCAATGAAAATAATTTAGCAACATATTAATAAATCTACATGAATCTACAGCAAGGTATACCAGAGGCACTGTAGTTCTGCTTGTTTCTTAGATAGCTTATTTAGTGGATCTGAGTGGAATCATATGTTGTAGAGAAGGAGAGTAATCGGGTATCTTCAATTTCCCCCCTGCAATCCTTTATATTTGCCATTACACAATAAACTATCTTGTACTATTAATCGTATGTGAATATTTCAAAAAGCACCATACTGCGAGGTTTTGATGTACCTGTTTCTAAAGAATAACCCAGCCGTTTCAGTTTTAAATGAAATCGCTGTTTGCTTGCACTTTAGATTTCTAGCTAGTGACATTTTGGGAAGGCTTTTTTTTTTCTTCCCTTTCCTTCTTTAAATTTTTTTTTTTAAATTACTTAAAATTACTGCACTTGGATAATCTTTAAGGTGTGGCTTCTCTCAAGAAAAAGCTGATTTTAATCCACTGCCTGATAGAACTGAACTTGCTCTTTTCCAGTTGACAAGTGGCATCACAAGTCAATTAGCTTTCTGATAATGTCCTCTGTTTCGCCAATCCATCTCATTCAGGAAGAGCCAGAGGTCACAAAGACTGTGGATAGGAAGGATCCAGTCAATGGAAGACAGGCACTGGGGTGAGAGCACTGGAAGACAGCTTGATATTTCACAATATTTCACAATATTTCACAAGAAGAGTCCTCCACTCCTCTGTTCGCAATAAAATACCTTATTCCACCAGACTTGAAATATTGGGATTAGACAATTTACAACTACGTCACCTCCGATCTGATCTAAATGTAGTTCATAAAATCATATACCAAAATATCCTTCCTGTCAATGATTTCTTACACTTCAACCGCAACAATACACAAGCACGTAATAGATACAAACTAAATGTAAACCACTCCAAACTTGACTGCAGAAAATACGACTTCAGCAACAGAGTGATCAATGCCTGGAATACACTACCTGACTCTGTGGTTTCTTCCCCAAACCCCCAAAACTTTAACCTTAGACTGTCTACAATTGACCTCACCCCATTCCTAAGAGCTCTGTAAGGGGTGTGCATAAGCGCACCATCGTGCCTACCGTCCCTGTCTTACTGTCCTATTGTCCTCTTTTATCGGTACTTTTTTTGCTTATGTTATGTTTATACAAGCAACTACTATCCTGTACATGTTTGACAAATTAAATAAATAAATATAAATAAATAAATAAATAAATAAATAAATAAATAAATAAATAAATAAATAAATAAATAAATAAATAAAATGAATCAAAGGAAGAGATGGAGTGACAGAGTTGGGGAAATTCTTATCTTCTGAAAGTGAGGCTTCTGATAGTTAGGACTTCAAAGATGTGGATCATTCAGTTTCAAGATGATGCTTTTGTATTTTCTTAATTGCTTTTCAAACTGAGTTGCCATTAGCTTGCCCTTCTCTTTCTTGCTAGTACGTAAGAATGTGGAATATTGGAGGCCCGTGATTTCTAGCTCTCTGAGCTGAAGTTCTTTATCCAGTGTCAGGAAATGTCAGTAACTACTTCAGTTACTTCTTCAGTCATAAGGCAGGCGGCACCCCAAATATTTACAGACCTTTGCCAATAACACATTTCTTTTTTTCTATTACCATGGGTGCCCAGCCTCTAAAAATTTTCATTTGCAAGAGGAAGTGTTTGCAAATGTCTTCATCTGGTAACTGTCAATTTCCCCAGGCTGCTGACTTTTGAAATGGGATGTGATTTGATCCAGGAGAATGGCTCAGTAAGAAAACAAATAAACTAGAAGCAAGCAGGTTCAAGAAAAAAAAACACAACTTATGAAATAAGACACATTGCTGTGTCTTAAATGTGTTGGCTGAGATTCTAAAAATTAACCCCCAACCTGAGTCTTAGACCCAAAGCTTGAGATCTCACTATGTTATTCATCTATTCCCATCCCGCATTTCTCTCTCACTATTTCCACTCTTTCATCTTCTTTGATGGCAACAAGATACTTTAAAGAGGAGGTTTTGTTTCAACTTTTGTTAGATTTATTTGCTCACCATTTTTCCCTTTCTTGGGGAAAGGAAAGGACTTCCAAGTTGCCTGCTGATATATCCTGCAACTCTGCCAAATATATCACAGCATGCATCCATTGGTTCTCTATGTCTTAAATCAAAATGTAGCTGCTGGAGCTTTGCAGATCTGAACAGCAGTGCACCAGGTTGTTATTTTTCTTATCTCTTGTTCTGAGTGTCTTGCATATACCCTTTGAACGCTTCAGATATTCAAACCAGCAATCTAAGCATTTCTAGTGCTTTAAGGAGCTGTCAGACATTTCTATATCAAACTCCCAGGTGTATTTACCAGCAATCAGAAGAAAATAGTTTTGTGTTAATATCTTATATTCCAGCCACAAGATACTTCCAACTGCTGCAGTCTGACTTTTAGTAGCACTGTTCATTTTTTATGTGTCAGATTTTATTTAGATACTTATGCAGAAACTAGTTTATATTTGGCAAACATTCCTTGGTACAATATCCCCTATGTTTTCTCTCAACCCTGATTTGATTTTAGTAGCACAGTTCTTTCAGTAAATTTGAATTCTCTGAGGAATATTCCTACTATATTGTGTCCATATGTCCTATTTTATGGAAAATTCCCTCTGTTTGAAAATGTGTTCTGTTGAGGGATGATCTGAATTATTAGCTTGTTCCAGTAAGACTGCAGGTGTCCGATCATTTCTGAAGGCAGGACAGCATGATTTCATTATATATCCACACCTAACCCAAAGGAAAGGGACGTTGGTACTCACCTGTGAGACGTCCTTTCTCGTAGGGTGGAGCTAGCCTCCAAGGAATGGGTTAAATCTGCCCTCTAGCCAATAGGACCGAGTCTTAAAAAAGGTATAAATAGTGCCACCCTAGATTGGCACCCCCTCTTTTAATCGAGAGACAGAGTCAGACTCAATGTGCTTCTCCAAAAACAACAAGAATTTATTAACTATATACAGAGAATTATCAGAGAAAATAGAACTATGTACATGTGAAGGATCACAGAGTAGACAATGAATAATTATGTACAACCATGGACCCACAACTCCCAGCCAGCCCAGACGTGGGAGGGACTTGGAGGCTAGCTCCACCCTACGAGAAAGGACGTCTCACAGGTGAGTACCAACGTCCCTTCTCCATAGTGGGTGGAGCTAGCCTCCAAGGAATGGGACATACCAAAGCTGGCGTCCCTGGGCGGGTCATTCGTCCTGGCTGGGAGGATCGCTCAATGGCAGCCCTGCCCCCAACACCCGCCTGCCGAAATCAGTCTCCTCCGAGGCATAGGCGTCCAACTTGTAATGTCGGACGAAGGGAGTCAGGGAGGACCAAGTGGCCGCCCTACACACCTCGGCGACGGAAACCCTAGCATTCCATGCCGCGGACGTTGCAGCGCTGCGGGTGGAATGGGCTGTGAGACCCGAAGGTCGGGGTAAGGACAAATGTTGGTAGGCCAAGGAAATGGCTGCACGGATCCATCGTCCGATTGTTGCGGAGGACGCCTTACGACCCTGGTTAGAGGGGCGAAATGTCACAAAGAGAGACTCTGTGCGCCGAAGAGCGGCTGTACGTTTGAGATAGATGTCCAGAGCGCGCCTGACATCTAGCATGTGCCAAGCACGTTCAGAGTCGGAGATCGGATTTTGAAAAAATGTGGGCAAGATGACTTCCTGCGCTCTATGAAAATGAGTATTCACCTTGGGCACAAATGCCGGGTCCAGGCGAAGGATCACCCTGTCGCTATGAAAAACGCACAGGTCCTTGCGTACAGACAGGGCTGCGAGTTCAGATATCCGCCGAGCGGAGGTGACGGCCACGAGGAAGGCAACCTTAAAGGACAGATGCGCCAATGGAATAGTGTCCAAGGGTTCGAAGGGGGCTACAGTTAGGGCGGAGAGAACTTTGGACAGGTCCCATGTGGGGAAGCGGTGCACCACTGGGGGACAAAGATTAGTGACCCCTTTCAGGAATTGTCTCAATAGCGGGTGAGCGGAGAGCGAGTCCAGGTGCGGACAGGACAACACAGTCGAAAGCGCTGCCACCTGCCTGCGCAAGGTGTTGGGAGCGAGGCCCTTGGCAAGGCCCTGCCGCAAAAACTGGATGACGTTGATGATAGATAGGTCGACTGGCGAGTATCCCACCTGCGCACACCAGTTACAAAAGGCGCGCCAGGTGGTGGAATAGATCCGCTCCGTCGACGGCCGCCTAGAGGCCAACATGATTGAAGAGATATTGTTCGGAACTAGGCGGTGTTGCAGAGTGATCCGCTCAAGCGCCAGGCGGTCAGTTGTAGCCAATGCGGCTCTGGATGATGCACTGACCCCTGGGCAAGCGACCACTCTGTCGGCGGGATCCGCCAGGGAGGTGATGCGGACAGGGACATAAGGTCCGCGAACCAAGTCCTCCTGGGCCAATGTGGGGCGAGGAGGATGATCTCCGCTTTCAGTAATATCACCCTCCGTATGACCTTGGGGATCAACGGGAGGGGTGGGAAGGCATATAAGAGTTCCTGTGGCCACGGGCAGCGCAGAGCGTCCGTATCCTCCGCTCCCGGAGTCCGGAATCTGGTCACGAACCTGGGGAGCTTGGCATTGTCCGGTGTCGCGAATAGATCCACGGCCGGCGGACCGAAGCGGGCGGCGATCTCCTGGAAAATGTCCGGGTGTAAGGACCACTCTGCCGGGTTGATGGCATTCCGGCTGAGCCAGTCCGCCGTGGTGTTGCTGACCTCGGAAATGTGTTCTGCCGTGATTGAAGGCAGGTGTCGCTCCGCCCAGAGTCCCAGAAGCATTGCCTCGTTCATAAGGGCTTTGGAGATGGTGCCCCCCTGACGATTTATATGCGCTTTTGTCGTCACATTGTCCGTGAGGACGAGGATGTGACGGCCTTTCAGGTGTGGTCGAAAGTGGTCCAGAGCCAAACGAACTGCTCTGAGCTCTAACAGGTTTATTGGCAGAACCTGTTCCTTCCTGGACCATGTACCCTGGGCGACAAGAGAGTCGGTGTGGGCCCCCCAGCCCGTGGTGCTGGTGTCGGTCGTCAGGGTCATCCTTTGCGGTTCCAGGAAACAGGAGCCCTTGCTGAGTGCGGGCGATGACCACCACCGGAGCGACCTCCTTGCTGACACCGGCATCCGGACCCTTACAGGGGAGTTGCTGCGATTTGCCCGCTGGAAAGGGAGAAGAAACCATTGAAGGTCTCTGGAGTGCAGATGAGCCCACGGGACGATATGTATCGCCGAAATCATCTTTCCCAGGAGGGAAGACAGCTGGTTCAGGGGAACCTTCGTTTGGGCCAGAACTTGCTGGACTATCTCCAATATGCTGTCTCTCCGTTCCTGGGATAAGTAGACCCTGCACTCCAGAGAGTCAATAATGGCCCCCAGGTGGGTAACCCTGGTGGAGGGGAACAACTGGCTCTTACCTAAGTTAACGAGGAACCCGTGGTGTTCAAGTGTGTTGAGGGTTACCTGGATGTCCTGCTGAGCTCGAGACAGGGAGGAGGACTGGATGAGTATGTCATCCAGGTAACACTGAACACGCACGGGGGTAGCCCTGAGGTGGGCTGCCAAGGCGGCCAGAACCTTGGTAAATACCCTTGGCGCTGACGACAGGCCGAAGGGCAACGCCTGGTATTCATAATGCACCCCTGCATAGCAAAATCTGAGGTATTGGCGGTGGGATGCGTGAATTGGAATATGGAGGTAGGCCTCCGTCAAGTCAATTGAGGCGAGAAAGTCGCCGTGCCTAATGCCCGCCAGAATTGATTGCAGGGAATGCATCTTGAATTTCCTGTACCTCACGTATCTATTAAGGCGTTTTAGATCGAGAATTGCTCTCCATCCCCCCGAGGATTTCGGAACTACAAATAGGATGGAATAAAATCCTTGCCCCTGCTGGTCCTCGGGCACCCGCTGGATGGCTCTAATGTCCAGTAGGTGCTGAATGGCCTGATCTACGAGGACGCGTTTGGAAAGGTTGGAAGACAAGGGGCAGCGTAAGAAAAACTTCGGGGGGGGTGGAGATAAATTCCAGGTACAGACCTGTCGACAGGGTTTGTAAAACCCATGCGTCATTGGTGATTTCCTCCCACCGACTGGCAAAGAATGCCAGTCGACCCCCAATGGGAGGGATCGGGTCACATCTACTTGTACCGGCGGTAAGGGCGACCACCGGCTCCTCTAAAGGGCCGTTTGGTTTGCCCACCCCGGAAAGGCCGGTCGGCGGCCGAGCGTTGCCGAGACCCATACGAATTCTGGGAAGTCCCGTACTGAGCCTGAGAAGACCCGTATTGACCCTGACCAGATTGGTATTGGTTCTGGTATCTAGTGTAAGGAGTTTCAGAGGCTCTGGACCCCCGACGATAAGACGGGGCCTTGTTGTAGGACTTCTTCGTGTAGGAGGGAAGAACTTTCCTCTTGTCTTTATTTTCGGTGGTAATGCGGTCGAGGGCCGGACCGAAGAGCGACTGACCCAAAATCGGGGCTGCGGCTAGCTTCCATTTGTGCCGCAGGTCAGCTGGCCAGCTGCGGAGCCAGTGCATCCTCCTAGCCACAACCGCCGTGCCCATAGCCCTAGCCGCGAAGCGTCCTGCCTGCAATGTGGAGTCGGAGGCGAACTGGGCGGCTGCTATTAATTTGTTGATGTCACTATGCGCCTTTGTGTCAGCCTGAGGGATGTGGTCTTGGAGACCATGTAACCATTTAAGGGAGGTCCGGCAAAAAAAGGACGCTGTCGTTGATGCTCTGACCGCCCATGCAGCCGCTTGGTGATTCCGTTGGAGAATAGATTCCACGCGGCGTTCCTCTGGACGCAGAAGGTCATCTGGGTCCCCTGGGATGGGGGCGTTGGAGTATAGAGCCAACACAGGTGGATCGACGTCTGGAACTGGCAGGTGTTGGGCCAGGCGAGATGAAACGTTAAAATAACGTTTGTCCTGGTTTGTGGGTGAAGGCCCTGAGGCAGGAGATTGCCATTGTTTTGTCACTGCCTCAACAAACAAGTTAGGAGTTGGGATCACTTCCATGGGAGATGTGGAAGCCTCACCAAAGATGGGATCCCCCTGATCCGATGAGGTCTGGGGGTCAGATGCTGATGACGGAATGTTGGCAGTCGCCCTAGCCTTGTGTAGCAAGGAGCGGAAGAGACTGGGATGGAAAAGGGCGGTGGAAGTGGAAGGTTCCGGGGCCAAGTCCTCGTCATCCGACAATTGGGGGTGGAGATGGTCTCCACCAGCTGGTAAGTCATCGAGTTCTCCCTCCTCCCTTTCTAGGTCCCCAGCTGGAATGGGGGAGCTGTGGATGGAGTAGTCGTCGGCTTCCATCTCGTCTGAGGAGACAGGCGCCGGGACTGGAGGAGGTGAGGCGACTCTGCGTGGTGCGTGGTGGGTTTGAGAAGGGCGCGCCATGGCCTTGACCGCTGCCTCGATGCCGCGCTGAATGGCATCGTTCATTCTTTGCTGCACCGCAGGGTCTTCCAGCGGGTCTGCATAAGCGCTGGGAATGGACCTGCGCTGAATGTCTGAACTTGAGGCCTGAGAGGCACCCCACACGTCGCCCTCCCGCAGATGAATATTGGAACCATCAAGGGAGACATGATCAGGTGAGAGTCTCTGCCTGGGGCCTTGGTCCCTGGGAGGTTGCCCTGGTGTGCCATGGGGACGGGAGGTGCCATGGTGGGGCGACTCAGCCTCCGCTGATTGCTGTCTGGAGGCTCCCTTATAGTGTCCCCCTTGGAAGAAGCCTTGGAAGGCTTCTTAGGCTTGGCAGGGGGAGGGGTGTGGAGGGGGGAACGATCCCTGCTGTCATTGGTGGTGCGTGGCAACTGCGATGCTTCGGAGACAGTCTCAGGTGGGGGGGGCCTTTGGGACTTCGACTTGGCCTTCCCCTGCTTGCCCGCACCTTCCGCCATGTCCAGAGAGTAACCAACAATAAACTTTATTGATCGCCTGCGGCAAACAGCGCTAGCCGCTTTCTCCGACGCTTCCGGCTCGACTTGGGGGGAGAAGGACGCACTGCGCGTGCGCGCGCTCCCCAGCTGATGAGCGGGCGGCGGCAGGAATCCCCGGCGACGGCTGACCTCAATGATGACGTTGGCCAATCAGCATGCAGGAAAATTGCAAACAAGATGGCCGCCGGTGACGTCGTCTCCAAATTCAGTAACGGCTCTTTGCGCCACTTTAGGAGTGCTCGGAACGGCCCGTCGCCGAAGAAGGCCTGTCAGGGATTTCCCTGAGGGAGCGGCCTGGCGATGTCGGCCTGCAGATGCAGGGACCTGCTGGGGCGGCCGAGGACGCGATGAAAAGGAGTTTACCGGCTGTGGGAGGAACACTCCAGCTGGGGGGGGGTAAGCCGGTGGCCGCCCAAGCGCAGGGCTTCTGCGGCGTGTAGATGTTATTTTCTGGCTTCCCCCCACAGTCGTTGCCAGATGCACAATTAATCAGAAGTAGTGCCCAACGTGGAGACTCCCAGGGAGATGTCCACCCCCACTGGGACGTTGGGCAAACAGCTCAGGCAGCCGCCTGAGCTGGCTCAACCCAGGGAAGGTGCAGATGATATTGACAGCTGTCACCTGGGGAGACTTAGAAGTAGTTAAATAGATAGACTCACTGGTGTAGAAACGATCAGGATCAGATAGCTGTGGAACTGGCCTCCAAGGATGGAGAAGCACAATGCCCTTTGGCTAAAGACCGAGATTAAAAGAGGGGGTGCCAATCTAGGGTGGCACTATTTATACCTTTTTTAAGACTCGGTCCTATTGGCTAGAGGGCAGATTTAACCCATTCCTTGGAGGCTAGCTCCACCCACTATGGAGAAGGAAATTCCACTTGTCTTTTTCTGCTATGCATCAAAAGTTGGGCTTTCTGACTTTTGCTAGCTCAAGAGTACCGCCTGGTTCACTTTTTGAGATCCATTTCATTGAAGGCAAGAACCACCATTCCAACTAGCTATTGTGCATTGAGGAAATAATGCCTCTTCCCTTCTAGTCACTGGTCCACAGCTTTTTTTTTTTAACAAGCTCACCAATTGAACAGTAATTTAAAATAAGTTTGTTGGTGGAATAATGAAATGGCACACTTTTTTTTACAAGCTCATGGATAGAATAGTGAATTTATGGACTTTTTGACAAGAGTTCTATCACATTCTACTTAGTCCAAGTCTGAGGAAAATGGTAAAGCTAGTTATTTCTATTGTCTTCATATGATTCCAAGAAAGGTAAAGATAAAGAAGCAGGGAAACCAACCAATCTGATAAATGTGCTCTGAAGAGAGTCTCAGGCCATCATCAGGGTCAAAGTGGAAGAAGGGGTTGAAATCTGGAAAAGAATGTCTAAATTAGCTTCATTTCCAGCCAGTTTACAAATGAGAAATAAACAGCTGATAGCAGAAGTTCAAAACCCCTCTGACTGAAAGATTGAAAAAGAGAAAGGAAGAAGGAGAGTCTCAAAGTGACTAATCAACATTCAATGCCTGGCCAGCAGATTAGACAGGTTACCTAGCCTCAATATAACCAATGTAACCTGAGCCGATAGACAGGTTACCTAGCCTCAATATTACACACTGTGTTGAGACAGGTGTTCATTTCTAAATGTACAGCTAGGTATAGGGATTAGCATGTACATGTTTTATGAAATATTAAACTGTGATGGTCCACAAAAATATAAATGGCAGCAGCTAGAATTATTTTTCTGTATTTCTGTGGTGATTTTTAAATCTTTTTTTAAATGAATGGTGAATGGATTTCCTTTTTGTCTTTAGTAATACATAAAATGTATTTCTAGTTCCCCTATATAGACTCAGAAGAGAAGCCCAATTATTAGGAAATTTCTTCAAAGAGTATTAACAATAAATGTTAAATAGTTATGATACAAGATTTGGTCCTGACACTGTCATCTTTGAATTGATCACTTCTAACAGAGATTAATCATTGTGGTTGCCAAACATGTAGCTTATTTTGTGGCAATTTAGGATCCTTCCACATACAGCTTTTGTATCACTCCTATATCTGCCTGTGTCTGTGTGATCACTCCATTGTCAGATTGTCTGGCAGAAACAATTAACTCCCGACTTTGATATAAAAGGCAACCATATTACTGTATCTCAGAAGTCACTTTTCTCAGGGATGATTGATGAACATTATACATTCCATAGAGAATAAGAAAAATAACAACATATTGGGATTTTTAAAAATGCTGTGTTGTATAGATAGATGGTTTTTTGTTTACCCACCAAAAAGTGATTGAAACTGTTGCTTAATTTTCTGGTAGGTGATTACAAACTAATATGTTTTATAAGAAGACTAAAGGTAAAATGGTATCTCTGGGATATAAGAAATGCTGAGTTGGATGAATCCAGGGGTCATTTATCTCCAGCAATTGTCAGTCGTATTAGACAGTTACCCATCGGGAGCTTGGAAGAAATGAACCTGTTTGGTAATAAGGTGGTCTAAAGATATAGGTATTCTATTTCTGTCTGTCTTTACAACAGGACTCAAAAACAATATCACAAACTTTTGCAATGGACTTAAATATTATCATCCTTCTTAATAGCCGCCCAGAGTCTCTGTGGAGTGGGCAGCATACAAATGTGACCAATAAATAAATAAATAAATAAATAAATAACTGCATGACAATATAGCTGCAATAAAATTTTCTTAAACTTTAAACTGTGGATATTTTCCCACTGATTCTACTCACCAGTTTAATATGCATACTGATAAAAAAAATCAAATATTTGCTAATAGAATTAACTGTATTCTCCTGTACTTGTTTGCAGCAATCTGTAAATAGATAAATATATACCCAGCAATGGGTGCTAAGTGCAATGGCCTATAGCAGGATTTAACCTTGGGGGCTTAAACCTTTCCTTTAGTCCAGGAGTCTGCAACCTTAAACACTCAAAGAGCCATTTGGACCCATTTCCCACAGAAAAGAAAACATCGAGAGCCACAAAACCTGGGTGGGCGTAGCCAACTCAATGTCACTCACTCCCACCCAGTCACATTACACACAACCCTGTCATATGACCCCCTAGCCACGCCTACCCAGCCGGTCATTAGGGCAGACAACTGGCTGTTAAAAAACACCAGGCGCCACAAAACCCTTTGACCCCCTCTCTCCCTCCCTCTCTCCCCCCCTCTCTCCCCTCCCTCTCTCCCCCCCTCTCTCTCTGTGTGTATCTCTCTGTCTCTGCCCCCCTCTATGTATCTCTCTCCCCTCTCTCCCTCTCTATCTCCCCCCTCTGTATCGCTCTCTCTCTGTGTCTATCTCTCTCTCCCCTATCTCCCCATCTCCCCTCCCCATCTCTCTCTGTATCTCTCCCTCTCTTTGTGTCTATGTCTCTCTCCCCCCTCTCTGTCTCTCTGTCTCTCTGTCTCTGTCTCTGTCTCTGTCTCTGTCTCTGTCTCTGTCTCTCTCTCTCTCTCTCTCTCTCTCTCTCTCTCTCTCTCTCTGTATGTGTTTCCCCCCCTCTCTCCCCCCCCTCTGATTCTGATATGAGGTGTCAGTGCCTTGTACAGTACTCTCGCAGTGCCTTGTACAGTAAGGTGACCAGACGTCCCACTTTTGGCGGGACACACATGCTTTTCAAGCGTGTGTCCCACGTCCCACATTCTTTCCAAAAGGTCACGCTTTTTGGAAAGAATGCCCGGACGTCTGGTCACCTTACTTTAGAAGAAGGGGAGTGGAGAAACGAAGAGCTAAGGTAGAAGAAAGGGGTCGGTCGTAGCGCAGCAGGAGATGGGAGGGGGACTGAGGCGGGGTACGGGCGGGTGTCCGAAGCCCAACCCCCCGCCCCCCAACCACCCTCGGATCCATGTGACGCTATGAATGAGTCTGGGGAGGGGGCTGGGTGAAGCGCTGCATTCCTGAACAGCAGAAAGCGAGCGAGCGAGCGAGCGAGCAGGAGGAGGGGGCGGGGTGGGGGAGCGAGCGATTGAGCGGAGAGGCTTCTTCCCGGGCTGGGAGGGGAGGCGGGCTTGGAGTGAGGGAGCGGCTGGCAGCAGCGCAGCCCTAGGAGACTGAGCTGCTCGTCCACGGCTAAGGGGCACCGCCATGGAAGCCTGACGCGCGCCCCCCCACCTCCTTTAGCGTGGCTGTGCCTCCGCCCCTTCTTTCCTTGAGGAAATCACTGGACCTCCGCTCCCTTCCCGCCCACCTGCCTCCGTAAAGGACCGCAAGGACACCATCGGGCAAAGAGAGAAGGGGGTGGATAAAGGGCGGGGGGGACCAGCCGTTGGGTCCCCCCCGAGAAGAACATGTGCTGAGCGGCTTCTATCCATGGCAGGTAATGGGGCTTGGGTATCCTCGGGGATCGCGAAACACAGGCAGAGCATTTCTACCAGCCAGCCAGCCCAAGCCGCTGCCGGCTCCCGAAGGGGAGGCGGGAGGCAAGGAAAGGCCTCCCGCCTCCCACCCACCCACCTGGACGCCGACATTTGCTTTCTTTTGCCCTCTGCGCATGCGCAGCGTTCTGCGCATGCGCAGAGGGCAAAACTCAAATGGCAGCGTCCAGGCGGGCCCGCCCCCCCGTCAATGGTGTCCCGCTTAGAAAAAAAAATCTGGTCACTTTATTGTACAGCATAGTGAACTTTAGCGCACTTCACATTGGGGGAGATGGTGTTCCCTCCACCTTCTGGAGCCCATTATGACATTGAGCCACAATGTGACCCTGTCCCACTCGCCTCTAGCAACAGGATGTGTCTTACAGCTCCGAGCCAAAAGCTGTGGTAGGCGAGGGCTGCCTTGATCCAAATGTCCCCCAAAGGCAAATATAGGGCCGTTTCGCTCCTGCACTAAGACTCTGGCCATCGCCTTGCCATGTCCCCTTCCCCCCCCCAGCTCTTGCGCTGAGCACAGCGGGTGCAAGTTCCAGCCCCAAGTGGCAGGCGGCAAAGGCTGCCTTGAGCACAAATGTTGCATGATTTACAGGGCCACTTTGCTCCTGCACTAAGGCTCCAGCGACCCTCCTCCTCCTCCCACTCCTTCTCCTCTCACAGCCCCCTTGCCAGCTGTGGTGAGGCTTGGAGGGTACGTACGAGCGGGAAGACCCTCCTCAAGCAAGCAGCCGGGCTCGGAAAAAGTGCAGAAAAGGTGCACACAGGGTGGGCGGGTACTCGCTTGAGGGTCTCCCCATTTGTGCACACCCTCCCAGCCCCAACACAGCCAGCCAGGGTATCGTGAGAGGAGAAGGAGGGGGAGGAGGATAAGGGTTTCTCTCACTGGGTTTCTGAGAGAGAAGAGACACAGAGACAGAGAGAGATACAGAGATACACACACACACACACACACACACACACACACACACACACACACACGGTTTTAATTGAAAAGCATCCTCCGGGCAGCAAAAGTTCCCCGTACACATTTTAAAGCTGCAGTGCCCAGCTGTGGGCCAGTCCCCCTATCTGTTGTCCCCTCCTCGCGGATCCCATTCCCACCCCACCAGCCCTCATGATAGCGATGCCGGCGTCAGTCGCGGCTGGGCCGGGCCAGTGTCTCAGGGCAGAGAGCAGGTTGCACATCTCCCCATGTGACCAAGGCATGCCCAGCATCAACAAGGGCTGGAAGAAACTCCAGCAAGAATGAGGCGCCGGAGAATCAGCCCCAGTTGCTTCTCCATCCCCCGCCGTTGCCCTTACCTTCTCAGGCTAGGCAAGAAGTGACTGGGAGGGGAGGGCGAGGGGCGGTGCCAGTCAGTGATGGGATCACCCGACAGGGAGCCACAGCAGAGGGCCCAAAGAGCTGCATGCGGCTCCGGAGCCACAGGTTGCAGACCCCTGCTTTAGTCCATGTAGGCCAGATTTTAAAATTCAAAATTACTGGTATTAATCTACCTATTTAAGTACCAGAAGTTATTGGCACTTAATTAAAAATTTGCTGGGGTTTTCCAGTTATATAAAGGACTATATATTTCAACAGAATGCCACAAATAGTAATGAAGTGAATTGAGAAGGAAATAGCTATCTGAGAAATGATTTATGAATATAAAAACTAACACAATGAAAAACAAAGATAGCAAAAATACAAAAGATAATGTAACTAGTGGGTTGGTAAAGTTTTTAATTCTTTTATCTATAGCAGCATGCAATGGATATGTTCTATCACATCATTTTCAGGTGTATTTCCATAAATTGCCTTAAAGGACAATTTTACAATTGAAATGGACAAGTTTACACTTGAAAGCAACCTGAAGAACTGCTGTTTCTCCAGCCATCTTCTTGGTGGCAATGCAGCTTGTTCACATATCAACTTATATCAACCAGGAACAATAAGCTAACAGAACACCTATGACAGTGTTTCCCAACCTTGTCAACTTGAAGATGTCTGGACTTCAACTCCCAGAATTCCCCAGCCAGCAAATGCTATTTGTATGCATTTGTAACCTATGTAAATGTTAAGATAAGATTTACTCTCATCAGAGGCGAAATGAATCTTTTCCTGAAATTCTGACATTATCAAAAGAAACCGCAGTATAAATGCTAAGATATAAAATATTTATTTCGGTACAAAAATAATAAATCACATCCTGGCTATAAAAGAGGTGTTGCTTCGTACAGAAGCAGAAGACAAAAGGAAAGGATCAAAAGAAAGGAATGTACACATGCGTACTAGGAACATATTAATCACGTGCTCAGGAATAAACCACTATATTTGATAGGGATGCATCTCCCTGCATATACATGTAACAGGCAATATAAAATCACAGCCTGACAATAAAGGATTTCTCTCTCTCTCTCTCATTGAGGCCTGCCAAGTGTTCTCTGGACAGCTGAAATAGATTAAGGCTATATTCAAAGAAGTGAAAGAGAAAGAGAACGGGGCCAATCCTGTTGTGCAACAAAATTCTACCAACCACAATACCATGATATTCAGAGGACATTGTTTAATCTAATTATGTAATTTCATTACATTATGCATTATATTTTTATCCCTTTGAATTTAGTGTTGTAGGAAGTTAGCACCCACCCCTCTCCTAGGAAATGAGATATCCTAGGAGATATTAAAATGTAGGAAATATTCTGTGGAAACATCTGGAAACATGCTTTTTAAACAGACAAAAGACTCCTCTTGGAAACCCCCACCCCTGCTAAGCTCACACATTCCTCTCACCTGGCTGAAAGTCTTTTGCATGACAAAACCATAATAGGATTTGCCCAAGGCCCTTCCATTTCAGCCAAAGCTGGATTAGACAAAAGCCAAGAGCCACCCCAGCATGCCCCTGGGGGGTCTGAGAGCCAATGGGATACCTTTCTATACAGGAAAAGGAAATCTAAGAGGTGGGACCCAACTTAGACTATAAAAACCAGGAACTCAATATATCTCTTCCTCTTTTTTCTCTTCACCACACAACCATGTAAGTTACCTTTTCTGTACAGGGGCTCCTGCCATGTGCTCCTGTCCACCATTAAACCTTCCTTCCAAGCAACCTTCATGAATCCAGTGTCTTTTTCCCCACTTGGAACTGAACCTAAAAGGATATTTCCTTATAACAATTGGTGAGCCAGCTGGATTTCCAAGCTAGCCTCTTCAATGATCCTGGCCTAAATAAATTTATTAGGCCTTGGCCATTGGGAAGTAGGTTTTAAAGGGGTTTTGAGTTCAGAATTCAAGGGCTGCTTGGAAAGAAGGTGAGTACCTACCTCTAAATTTTACTTTAAACCATAGAAAACTGGGAAATGTGTGTTTGCATGTGTGTATGTGTGTGGGGGGGTAATTTTTGTTTTTAATTATACTTTATGGCATATGTAAATTCCAATTTCAATTGAATAGTGTGTTGTCTGGGTACAAATCATTTTAGGGAAAAAATAATCATGCTTTTTGTTTAACCAAGTTAATGTATCTTCCTAAATCCTTTGATATTTCCTTCCTCCCCCCCTTCTCCCCCCCCCAGCCCTGTTTTGTCTGCTAGCCATTGCAGGGTACTCATTTTATGGTGGTTTTTTTCCACTTCTCCAAATCTGTTTTAATTTGTTGCACCAATTTATAATAGTTATCTATATTTTTGGTTTTCCTTACCTAGGGGTAGGATTTTACTTTTCTTTGCATTAGATAGGGCTCAGTCTAGTTGTTTTTTTTTCTTTCTTTTTGAAGATGGGAACCACATTAGCTTTTTCCCAGTTTCTCAGGTGGTCCCCGTGTCCCAAGATTTTTTTTTTTAAAGATGTGCAGTGGTTCTGAGATTTCATTTACCAGCTCCTTTAGGACTCTGGGACCTGGTGTTCTCTTACTGTTTTTGCTTATTTTAACTTTAGTTTACAGTCTGTTTTATTTTTTCCTTTCCAGTTATATTTCTGGTTAGTTGGGTTGCATTTCTTTTTTTGCAAGAAGACATGCAAAGAATGAGTTAAGCAACTCATGGCTTTCTCTGTGTTGCCTTCTCTCCTTAGTGGTCCAACTGTTTCCTTGATTTTTCTTCTTGTTTTTTTTATGTATTGGAAGAATCTTTTATATTATCTTTCACTTTGTTGCAAGTCGTTGTTCATTCAAGGCTTTTGTTTCCTGATTTTTCTTTACAGATTCTTGCTATCTGCTGATATTCTGCTTTAGTTATGTGTCCCTGTTTCCATTTTTGTATCTGTCCTTCATTCATTCAATTTGTCAGTGAGGTCTTTGTGCAGCCATGCTGGTGTTTCTTGGATTTCTGGTTTTTTTTTTCCTGATTGCTTTTGTGCAATTGGCTTTTATAATCAAGTTTTTTCAGAGTTTACAAAGCTTCTTGAGTTGCTTCTTTCCTTTAGGACTTTCATCCAAGGAATCTTTCTCAAGTTTCTCTTGAGTTTATTAAGGTCAGCTTTATTTTAAAATCTAAGACTTTAGTGTGTTCAATTGTGTTGAATCGTTTTTGTTATGTTAATGATGCAGTTTCAAATCCTTCTACAACTTCTTCTTTGTTTGTAAGTATTAAGTCAAGTATGGACTTAATTATCTCCTCTAGTTCTCTTCTCTACCTTTTGGACAACAAAATTGTCAGTAAGGTTGGTTATTAACATATTTTATTTCTCACTTGGTGCAAAATTAGTTTTCAAAGTTTCCATGCCTTTAATTTATGTGTCTGCCATAATATTTATATTTAGCACTTCCAGTATCAAAATCAATAGCATCCTTTTCTTGTGCCTTTTTTATGTATTTAAAATCATTCTCATTTTGTTTTTAATCTGTCTCTTAGAAATAGCTTAAGAGAGCTGAATGTATAAATTCATTTAGGAACCTTTTAGTTTGCTGCCATTATTGAAGTATATATTTTATAGTCAGCATTCAGTGAAGAGATGGGCCTATAGTTTTATCTGCATTAAATCTGAATCTTATTTTGGAATCAAAGTAATATTTGCTCCCATTCAGGAATGTGGTACCTTTTACATCAATCAATACCTCATTATGTAAAATCTTTGTAAAATTCTGCCACTGGCCCACCTGGTCCTGGTGTTTGGTTGTTCTTTTGTCTCTTGATCTGCTTCTGATAATTCCATCATTGATATTCATTCATTTAATAGTTTTTGTCCTTTTCTGGTACTTTAGGCAATTCCATTTTTTCCAAATATTCTTTAATTTTATTTTTCTGAAACTTCTTGCTCATACAGCTTTTCATAATATTGAATTATTTTTGTTTATCCTCATTTGGTAGTATAGAGTTTCTTTCTCATCTACCAGCCTATGTGTCAATGTCTTCTCTTTCTCTGTTTTGATTTGTGTAAGTTCTGTTTAGCGTTTACAGAGCACAGGACCTTCTGTTAGGGGAGGAGGAAGAATGTCTGTGTGTGTGTGTGTGTGTGTGTGTGATTGAAGGGTGGGAAAGCAAATTTTGTTGTTGTTGTTGTCGTTTTTATGTGCACATCCCAAAAGCAAACCCCAGAATTTTCAGTTCTAAATGTGAAGCCCGTGAGTGTGGAGGTCCTAGTACTAGCTGTACAGGGGCGGCTAGTCCTCGCAGATCCCCTTTTTGGATCTGATAAACCTAGAGAGATTCCCTACAGGAAGGGGGCCTTACTTCTACGAGAGAATCGGAAGTCCTTCCCAGAGTTTTTTTAGTCTCTGAAACTGTTGAGCGCGTCACTAGCTAAGCCAAAGTGAACCTTACATTTAAAGGATCATGGGAAGCTCTAGTTCGTGGGTGGCGGAGACCCTTGTGTGGGCTTGAAACCTGGGACGCCAGGAATATATCTGTATGACAGGAATGTGCAAAAAGTAAAAGCAGGAAACTTGTGTAGAAAATGGGCTTTGCTGAGGGATGACACAGAGAAACAAAACAAAACAAAACAGCCAATTTGGCTAAATAAAGGTACTTAAGAAAACAGAAAAGGAAAAATGTTGAGGTGTTTGTTGTTTCTTCTCTCTCTCTCTTCTTCTCTCTCTCTTATATGTAACCACGTGGTTTGTTTGTTAAGACTTGTGCCTTCCCTAATTTTAACTGAGATTTATGGCAGGAAGGACTTGTGTGTGTGTCCTGTCATCCTCTTTGTCCATGTTTTTGTGTCTGTGTACATCTTTGTCTTGTCTTGTGCGCACTCGAGGTAATTGCAACTGTAAAATATCTCTGTTTCCTAGAGATATGAATTTCAAATTGTTAGAAAATTAAAAGCACTGAAAAGAAAGGAAAATGTCTTTGCCCAGTTAGGACTGGCCAACCTGATCTGGGACAAGGAACAGAGTTCAATTTTCCTATTCCTCTCGGTGTTTTTAAGAAAAGCCAAAATTTAAGGGACAATGTTTTAAGTTAATTTACAGGAAAATTTCATTTTTACATTTACTGTATGTACATGCAAACAGTTTTAATATTGCTCTTCTGTGATGTTTAATGGATGCCAATTCTCTGCTAAGATGGAAATGTCTGTTCATTTTTTTCCCCTGGTGATGTCTCCATTTTGTTATAATTGATTTAACTGCGATACTGATGTGTTGATTGTTTTCCTCAAACCCTGCCTGCAAGCTATCTACGCCCCCCCCAAAAAAATCTCTAATCCTTTTACAATGCCTCTCGTGGTAGAATTACCAGCAAAAGGGGGAAGGGACCCTGTTCTTATGTCTTTCAGCCCTGCACACATGATCCTGAAGCCTATGGAAGCAGAGCAAATGGGCTCAGACACTGCCTCCAGTAAAGACATTCCATCCATTTGAGCCAGAATTGGGTTTGAATCTAGTCCTCTAGTCATCACAGCAACCAGAGTGGAGCAGATCTTTCCAAGCCTGACTGACCAGCCTTACCACCAAAACCTAAGGCCACCCAGCAGACATGAATGAAAGGACCCTGAGATGGACAAATAAAGACCAAACATCTATTTTCAATCCCCAGCAGACAGCTGAAAAGACTAGGGGGGAGGGGAGAAATTCATTGTAAAGTTTTTTTTTCTTTCTTTGCTTCAGTCACAGAAATTCATTGTAAAGTTTTTTTTTCTTTGTTTTCTTTCTTTCCTTGCTTCATTCACTGAAATTCATTGTAACGTTTCTCTTTCTTGTCTCATCTATATTGTAATCAGTTTAATGTACTCATGTAAGAATTGTATTGGGAGTGGTTACCACAGTGAGTTCTGTACACTTTAGATTTCTGTCTAGTGGGAGGTAAATTTGTAGCTGCATACACAAACACACAGAGACACGCCATTCAGAATTAGACTGAGGTTATCCCTTTTTTCACCTACCCCCACCCAAAGCTGCTTTTAGCTTGCTGGTTTTTTTTGTTGTTGTTTTGACTCCTGCTTTGTGGCATTAAAGCCCAGGCAGTCATATCTCCCTGCTAATTCCATGGGGGAAGGGGACAGGTCCCCTCAGGCAATTTCCCCACTTGAAGAGCTAGCAGAAAGGATCTTCGAAAACCCAAGGCCTGACTGCTGCCCAGTAAAGCAGGGTACTTTGCACTGGTGGTCTCAGGAGTAAGAGTCCCAGGGCTCATTCTAAAAAAAAAAAAAAAAAAAAAAAAAAGGAAAAGCCTAGATTGCACACTGGCTAACTTCAATTTGGACTCACAAATCCTAGATGCACTAAAGTAAGAGCTAGGGCAGATTCAAGAACCATCCCTTGGAAATGGGCAGCCTGTGATTTCAAGGTAAACCATGGCTGTGGGAATATTGTGGGGCCTGTGCTTGCTTGAAACCTGTCTGGGAGCTCATCGAAAGTGTTATCACACATCTGAACATAATTGGCATGAAAAATTGGATACTGTAAATTTATTTCCAGAACTTTTGCCCTGGCCATTGACCATCATGGTTGAAAGCTCTCCTTTTGGGAGCCACTGAAGGAATCCTTCTGCTGCCTCTTTCAACTGCCTCTTTCAACGTCTTCCCCTCTGCATCAGAGAAAATTGAAAGCACCCATAAAATCTCCCTGACCTGATCAATTTGAAGCTTGTGTCAAAACATGTGTTGCACTCACATGTTTTGAAAAAAAAATGAGGGATTGTAGGAAGTTAGCACCCACCCCTCTCCTAGGAAATGAGATATCCTAGGAGATATTAAAATGTAGGAAATATTCTGTGGAAACATCTGGAAACATGCTTTTTAAACAGACAAAAGACTCCTCTTGGAAACCCCCACCCCTGCTAAGCTCACACATTCCTCTCACCTGGCTGAAAGTCTTTTGCATGACAAAACCATAATAGGATTTGCCCAAGGCCCTTCCATTTCAGCCAAAGCTGGATTAGACAAAAGCCAAGAGCCACCCCAGCATGCCCCTGGGGGGTCTGAGAGCCAATGGGATACATTTCTATACAGGAAAAGGAAATCTAAGAGGTGGGACCCAACTTAGACTATAAAAACCAGGAACTCAATATATCTCTTCCTCTTTTTTCTCTTCACCACACAACCATGTAAGTTACCTTTTCTGTACAGGGGCTCCTGCCATGTGCTCCTGTCCACCATTAAACCTTCCTTCCAAGCAACCTTCATGAATCCAGTGTCTTTTTCCCCACTTGGAACTGAACCTAAAAGGATATTTCCTTATAACAGTGTCATGCAACTTCAGAGGGCACAGAAAGGATATTAGTTTTTTTTTTTTTAAAAAAACCCAGCTAGGGTGGATTATTTTATGTTTAAGGTTAGATGTTTGGGTCATTTCCTCCCTTTTTTGTATACATTTTATGTTGTTGTTACTGTTGGATGTATATTTTTTCTGTTTTTTTCTGTTTTGTATTTTACTCCCATTGATAAAAACATAATAAACATATACATGACCAAAAAACTTCATCCTCCTGGCAATGCCATATGGTGTGTTAAGGCACTTTTGAGCATCTGGGTCCTTCTGAAATTAAAGATCATAACAGGAAATATTCTAGATTATATAGATTTTCAGAAAAAAAATAAGAAAGGAAAGAATTATTCATTGTTTCTGTTACAAAAAGGGATTCAATGATCTGAATTTCTTTATTGAAGGAATTAACAAAATATCAAGAGGTAAATGGAACAAATGTCCCCAAACAACAAAAATTAAAAGATTACTAATAAACAGAAATGAAATCAGCTTTTTAAAAAGATCTATATTCTATAGAACTGCATGCTGCATCTTAAATAATCCTGGATATTCCATCATCCTAAACCTTGGAATTATCATTAAGTTTAAAAAGTAATCAATCTGTTTCCCTTTCTTAGTAAATAAAACTTATTTTTCATATGATGGATCCTTTGAAGTTTCTCGTTTGACATTTACTTTTTGGAGCCAAATGACTGAGTGGAAGCTAATAGAACCTGCCTTAATGACAGATTGTATGTTAACTTCCTAGCCTCTCTTCCTCTGTCATTGTCGGCATTTTATTTTATTTTCCATGCTGAAGGTTTGTATAGTTTCTCAGAAATATTTTATATTAAGGAGTCTTGAGAATAGATGAGAATTTTTAAGTCAGTCTTCTAAAAAATTAAAGACATTTACATGCTCTTTTTCTAGGATATTTCATTTTTTCCCATTGGCTCAAGCACTTGGATTAAGAACTGCCATGTTTTCTCTAAAAGTTGTTCATTAAATTGCTACTCACATTTGATTATTCCATCTATCCTCCATAATTTAATTCCTATCATTTCAATTATATTGTAGGAGGAAAGACAGAGCCTGGGGGTGGAGTCAAGAGAGGAATAAGCCTGGAGTCATTATAGCAATAGCACGTAGCAATTGCACTTAGATTTATATACAGCTTCACAGCAGCGGTGCATATGCTCTCAGTATACATAAAGAAAAAATAAAATATATTCGTCAAGATTAATAAGATACAATACTTAGTGATAGTCATAGTATACAAATAAGCAATCAAATCCTACTAGGAAACAATAAAAACAGCAAACCCAGTTTGAAACAGAACTGAATGGAAAAGAAATCCAATCAATTCACATTTGAAAAAAAAATTCCATTCCATCCTTACTGAACAAACAGATACAACTTCAACAACAATTAGTTCTACTTATACTTATTTGAATAACTCCAGTGCTAGCACACAAGCTATTAATCAGAATAAAAAGCTACTCCAGTCTAAACAATTGGCTTTAAACAGTCAGAAATAAAGTAATTGATTTTAGTAGGAACTGTTTTGTTCTTTTCTGTATTGGTTTGTTTGCTTTAAACTAATCAATCACTGACTTTTCAATAGAGGGAGAAATTTTTGAGGATATTCATTTCAAAACTGGTGGTGTTTCTAGCACTTTCCCAGGAATTATTATTGTTCTTTGGGGGATGCTGCTTAAGTTAATATGCTGCACCAACCATCTGTGATCACAGATTTTTTGACCTGCAATTGAAAGGGGCATTGTCAACCTTACTGTGCAAAATATGGATTAGATGTCCCCTGAAGATTTTTCTAAGTTAAAAGTCTTGGCTGCTGAAAGCTGGCTTCATGCCATGATAAAATAGCCTTTTCCATTGGCTTCTAGATTTATTAGTGGTTTTAAAGAACATTGTGGCAATACATTTCTTCCATCTGGGAAAGACACAGGTCAAGACTCCATTGTATACCTTTCTGGTTTAGACTGACCATCCTTTAACACCACAATGGCAATTTAAAAACAATTGCTCTCTGGTAAAATAAACAAGAAGAAAGCAATAGAGGCAGAACCAGAATCACAACCTGGTGTCTTATGATTTTTCACCATGAATATACATTGATTTGGAAGTATAGAATACGATGATAGATATTTTTGTTGTTTGGAGATTCCAGTCAAAAACAGAACACAAATAAAATCAGTGGTTCAGTTATCAATTATTAAAACAGCAAGTTATTGACATCATTTTTTAAGGATGCTTAAAACAAAAGGAGCAAAAATATCTCAAAAAATATATATAAGTGAGAAAATGGACATTAAATTGGGAAATGTCATTCACTGAAAATAAGAAACCTACAAACTGATGCACTATATTGTTTTCTATTAACATATACATACATACAATATATATATATATATATATATATATATATATATATATATATATATATATATATATATATATATATATATATATATATATATATATATATATATATATATATATATATATATATATATATACAGTGTATACACTGTACACACACATACACACACATACACATACATATTTCTCTCTCTCTCTCTGTATAGCTTGTAACTAAAATAATAGAAGTACCTCCCTTCAGACTATTTCAATCAGCTGTTGTGGAAATACTTTGACATCATGGGTCACCAAATACTGAATCTGAAGATCTCGTGTATATGTTGATTCATTATTTTTCTTAAGAAGCTCTTATTGAAAGCTGTTTTGGCCATTGTATATGTAATTTATCCATGAGAACCTCTTTTTGATTTATTACAATACAGTTATGACAATGATCGCTGAAGTTTGGAATTACAGGTTTTATAATGCCAACAATGCAAGAGTACATTTCAAGGAGAATGTCTGTCACAAAATTCATACTGTACTTCAAATGTAAAATGAGATTATTAGTATCATATTGCTTTTGCATCTACTGAATATAGTCTACACTTATCACTGTTAAATGCTCAACAATAGCAGCTGATTCTGAAACCTAATCAGAAGTGTCTGGTTTCAACTCTTTAACTGCAATTATTTCTGCAATGGAAGTGACATTTATAGACCAATACCTTCACCAACATGTTATTAGTTGTCCTATGAAGGCCTAAGCTTAAAAAAAGATTCAGTAGATGATTCCCTTGATACCACATGTAGCCTGTCCCACTATACTTTAATTTATTCATAGTATTTAGTCTCCAACTCCCTATCTTTGTACAATTCCCAGCTCTTCAATGCCATTCTTGTATTGCAGTATCCAAACTAGACCCAGTATTTTACATTGGCACGTTATAAGAGCTAGTACTTCCATTGATCTCAACATTATATACCTTTGTTGATACAGTATAAATACAGTATAAATTGATTCTTTTAGAGCTATGGCCTAGCTTTAAGTCTGGCTTAATCTGTGCTCTTTTTTGATATCCAGATCTTTTTCGCAAATACTATTGATGAGCCAGGTATCACCTATCACAGTGATGGCGAACCTATGGCACGGGTGCTACAGGTGGCATGCGGAGCCATATCTGTCGGCACGCGAGCCGTTGCCCTAGCTCAGCTCCAGCGCGCATGTGCGTGCACGCCAGCTGATTTTTGGCTCGCACAGAGGCTCTGGGAGGACGATTTTGGCCTCCAGAGGGCCTCCGGGGTGGCGGGCGGGAGCGTTTTCGCCCTCCCAAAGCTCCAAGAAAGCCTCTGGAGCCTGGGGAGGGCAAAAAACGGGCCTACTGGGCCCACTGGAAGTCGGGAAATGGGGGAGTCGGGGGGTCATGTACGCATGCACAGGGGGGTGGGGCAAGTGGAGGGCTTTGAATTATGGGTGTGGGCACGCACGAGCGTGCGATAGCGCGTGCGCGCACTATTTTGGCACCCGAGGAAAAAAAGGTTCGCCATCACTGACCTATCATATACCTTTAAATCTGCAGAACTCTACATTTATCATTACTGAATTGAATCTTGTTGGAAAAGGCCTAAAGTTCAAGTCTACCTAAATCCTTCTGAACCTTGAATATCTTCTGATATGTTAGCAACTCCCTGCCCTCAGGTTTATGTCATCTGTAGATTTGCTGAACATCCCTTCCGTCATCTAAAAATGCTGAACAGTGGTAAGACCAGAACAGGACTTTGAGATATTTCACTGCTTACTTCCCTCAAAATAGAAGCTGATCTATGAGAGACTATGGATTGGGTACAGATGAACTATAAATTTAGCTGATATTGGGTCAGTGTTTGTGTAACTCATGTAAACTGCTTTATTTATCCCAGTGCAGGTGGCGATAGCGTTGTTATAATAATAGTGATTTATTTTCACTTTGAATAAGACTGAATAAGTCTTGTTGAATAAATTCAAAAACACATTCAAATTGGCTGATTGTCATGATCATGTAATGTGTAACTGATTTATCTTTATTCCGAGGAGCCAAAAATATTTGATCTGATTGACTATAAAGCTGTCATAAAAATATTTGAACAGACATTTTTTGTTTGACAGATAATGGAAAAGAATTGTCCAAGTAAATGACTGGATACACAAATGGTATACATATGAAACGTTTGAGTTTGTTCTGAATTATTTGGATGAATGGTTTGCAGAACTGCATCTCACAGAGACTGTAAAAAATATGTTTGGCTAAAATATGATGTGCTTGATCAGTACAGCTTCATTCTAGATAATAAGGGAGGTGGAAATTAAAACTTTGATGTTAAGGATCACAGAAAAAGACTTGCTCAGTGTAGAAGGAAGTGAACATTGTATTGTAATGAAACTTATTAAGGCACTTAATATTTTTTTAAAAGCTTAGCAGAGAAGTAGGTAACTTAGGAAGAGAAAAAATAGTTATGTAAGTTGCAGGAATAATAGGAAACCTAGTACATAGTAAGTTTTCCTATTATTCTGCTACTTACATAACTATTTTACATAACTATTACCATATTTTTCGGAGTATAAGACGCACCTTAGTTTTGGGGGAGGAAAACAAGGGGGGAAAAATCTGCCTCTGTGCAATGTTTTCTATGCAAAACCCACAGTGGTGGGAAATCATAAGTAATTTCTTCCACTATGTTTGTACTCGATGGGTCAATTCTAGGTGAAGGAAGTGACATTAAGCCATAAAAGGCTTTTACATGCTAAAATCATCTCTTGAAATAGGACCTGGAAAACTGTTACTAACCAAGGCAGGACTTGAAGCATAGATGAAATCTCTATTGCAGTGATGGCAAACCTTTTTTGGCTCACATGCCAAAAGGGTGCGCACACGTGTGCGTGCTCATGCCCATGCCCTCCCCCTGCGCATGCACACAACACCTGCGCTGCCTCCCACACATGCACACAACCAGTAGTGGGTTCCTACCGGTGCGCTCTCCGCCTTTCTTCGCCGCCGAGCCGAAGAAGCTGGCGGCGTTTGCGGCGGGGGCTTCCCCCGCCCGCTTTCCCGGGACGCTGGGATGCCGCCATTTGCGTTCTTCTGCACTCTGCGCAGAGTGCAGAAGAACGCAAATGGCGGCATCCCGGTGTCCCAAGAAAGCGGGCGGGGGAAGCCCCACGCCGCAAACGCCGCCAGCTTCTTCGGCTCGGCGGCGAAGAAAGGCGGAGAGCGCACCGGTAGGAACCCACTACTGCACACAACCCCCCTGCGCATGTGCACAGGCCTCACTGGCGCCTCCCGACTCCTGAAGCCTGGGGACGGCGAAAAAAGGGCCAATGGGCCAACTGGAAGTTCAGAAATGAACTTCCGGTTGGCCCGTTGGGCCATTTTTTGCTGTCCCCAGGGTTTAGGAGGCTTTCCTGAAGCCTGGGGAGAGTGAAAATGGCCGAAAAGAAGGCTGAAAATCATCTGGCCAGCATGCGCATGCGTGCTGGAGCTGACATAGGGCAATGCCTCGCGTCCCCTCAGATATGGCTCCACGTGCCACCTGTGGCACGCATGCCATAGGTTCACCATCACTGCTCTATTGTATCTCATGATAGCACAAAAGCATTTTTATCAACTGCAGTTTCTGAACAGACTTTAAAGACAGCCCTATTGAGATGGCCCAGCTGGTGGCCATGTGAGCCTGAGTTACTGTTGTGAGATACCTTCCTTCCAGGTAGAATTGTAATGGCTTTCCTGGCCTTGGTCTTCATTTGCTCTTCCAAGAATAACCATGAATCCAGAAGGATCTCAAAGTTATGGACCTGTTCTTTCAAAGGGCAGCACTGTCCCTATCTGATGCCAGAGCCAGCAGAAAGATTTAATTAATTCATAGCAACTAGGCATTGCTGGGTTCAATTTCAGCCTATTTCTTCCCATCCAAACCCCAAGACTTTTCAGTCATGAACACAAGATTTCAAATGCATTAGCAGAATATCCTGGAGTAGTAACACAGATGAGCATCATCGGAATATTGATGATACTGCCCCTCAGTCTGATGGATGATATTTCTTGTAATTGTTAAAGAGCAGAGGGGAGAGAAACAAATCTTGTGCCACTCTGCACATAAAAGACAACTGATCTGATCATTCCCAGTCTCACAGTCTCCAATTAGAATTACCTATTGGAGAAGGTCTTATCTATTTCTTCTAGGATGCTCTGTAGTTGCCTCTCCAGTTTTGCCTCTACAACTTTTCCTTAAAAAACTAGGATTGGAGACAGGGTGGTAATTGCCCAGGAAGGCCTTTTCAAGAAGCATTTCCTGCAGCATTTTAAGGCTGCAAGGATTACATCCTCTCACAATAAAGCATTTAACATCTCCTAGATCCAGATAACTATGAGCTCTTGTAACATCGGAAAGAGCCAGAAGTGCAGAGATTTAGCTGACAAATGAAGGGACATTCTAGCAAGCAGCTTATCCACCTCATTGAAATCTATAGGTCAAAAGGTGTTCCAGATAACGTAGCAAGACATTCCTCAGACCCCATTAACATCCATCATATGAATAACTAAATTCATTTAACACAGAACAGTGATATATTTTACATTGTTATTTGCCAGCTATAGATTTCATCTGTTCCTTTACCATCACTATGAGGAAGTTAATCAGAGAAGAACCAGAGTTAGACATGATTAATGGCATTAAGCAATAGTTTTTTGTGGCTTTTTTAAAAGTGTTTTCAACCACATTCATCCATCATAGGATGCCATGAAGTCATCCACAATTAGCTTAAAGATGTTTAGAGTTCTTCATTTGAGCTACCAAATCTGTCTTTATTGCCCAGCGATGAATCTTTCTGTGTCTACCCATCTCTTTTGTTATAAATATAGACCTTGATTAGGTGCTGGAGTGCTGCCTGAGATGGCATTTTATGTAAAAGAAGTTATGAAACATTAGCCACCCAGTTTGGAAAGGAAGGTTAATTACTTTTCACAAAAGAATTTTAATCAGCATCAACTATATAATCAAATATTTATTATTCTGAGCTACAGACACTAGTCCCTTTTTTGCAGGAGGGACAGTTTTGTCCTGCCTCTTCTTTTGGTAATTGAATAATCTGGTTTCAGGATGTTTTCTTCTGACCTTGTGAGAACTAGCTTCTACAAGTGTTCTCCTACTGCAGCAAAAAAATGACTCCATCATTATCTTCTCTTTTCTTCCATCTTTGTTAGCTTTATACACTTTTCAGGAGAATTGAGCCTTCGCATAACTTGTCAAAAGTATGATAATCTGGACTTAGTCATTTGTGACTCGAGTGAGAATTTTAAGTTGATTTTTGTTCAGTGATGCATTTGGCTGTTTTCTTGACTCTCTATGGTCAAGGAGTCTGCTCCAACATCAAAGTCTAAAAGCTTCAGTGCTTGTTTCTGAATGCCAAGTCATTTCTCTCTCACCAATTGTTGATACTCATTTTATACACTAAACAATTTTGATCATAGCTTCTGATTCAGCTAGAATAGAGGACTAACGTAGCAGTTTAGATCAGTGTACTTTAAGTACATGTTTGCTTCTATCAAGCTACATTTAAATCATTTTACTTCCTCACAAGGAAACCAGCTTGGTAAATTCTTTCATGATGGACTTAATTTTAAGGGATTAGTAATTGTGTGTGTGGTATTTATTTATTTATATCTCCTATTTTTTAACCACCCAGCTCCCTGAGAGAGGGCCCCTGGGTGTGGTACAGTATAAATTATATTGATTAGGACAAAATGTTTCAAATGCGTCTTTTATGCTATTTTCCCTCTTCATCAATTTTTCTAGTTACAGCAGAGAAATTATATGATTTCAAGAGGGATATAATTTACACTGTTATAAATTGGAAGAAAACAATCCATAAACCATTGGCCTTGTTAAAATTGGGGCAGTTATTTTTAAAATTACATTTTTACTTGACTTAACTAAGAGAGCTGGTTGCTATGAAGGATTTGATAGCAGTGGTTGAGATTGTCAGAAACTCTGAAACAATGGCAATAATGATCTAAAAATATACATTAACCATTTTCCTTTTTGTCTTTTCTTGCATTTAACAATATCCAGAGCAGGGGTTTGCAACCTTAAACACTCAAAGAGCCATTTGGACACATTTCCCACAGAAAAAGAACCACCGGAAGCCACAAAACATGGGTGGGCATGGACAATTTGACGTCACTCACTCCCATCCAGTCACATGAGCCCTAGCCATGCCTACCCAGCTGGTCATTAGGGCAGAGAGCGGTTGTTAAAAAACACCGGGAACCACAAAACCTTTTGACCTCTCTCTCTCCCCCCCCTCTCCCCCCTCTCTGTATCTCTCTGTATATGTGTGTGTGTGTATATATATATATATATATATATATATATATATATATATATATATATATATATATATATATATATATATATATATATATATATATATATATATATATATATATATATATATATATATATATATATATATATATATATATATATATATATATATATATATATCCCTCTCCCTCTCCCCCTCTCTCCCTCTCTCTCCCCCTCTCTCCCCCTCTCTCTGTCTATCTGTCTCTCTCTCCCCCTCTCTCCCTCTCTATCTCCCCATCTCTCTGTATCTCTCTCTCTCTCTCCTCTCCCACTCCCGTTCTTTCTCCCACTCTCTCTCCCCCATCTCTCTATATCTCTCCCTCTGTCTGTCTGTCTCTTTCGCTCTCTCTCTTTCCCCGTCTCTCTCTCTCTCTCTCTCTCTGTCTCTCTCTGTCTCTCTCTTTTTCTCTTTCTTTCCCTCCTCCCTCTCTCTTTCCCTAACTTTCTGTCTATCTCTGTCTCTGTCTCTGTCTCTGTCTCTGTCTCTCTCTTTCCCTCCCTCTCTCTGCAGGAAAAATGCAGGAAAAACAACTGACATTTGGGAGGTGAGAGCAAACCGAGTGGGGCAGGGTCTCACCTCATAATGGGCTCCAGGAGGAGGGGACCCTGCCTCCCCCATTGTGAAGCATGCTAAATTTCACTGTGCTGCACAAGGCACTGCGAGAAGCAGCAACAGCAAATGTACGTGACAAAGGTGCACAAAGACAAGTGCAGGGGTGCTTCGGTCCCACACTAAGGCTCCGGCCATCGCCACCACCGTGACCGGGCAACAGCTCTTTCATCCCTCTGCTGTGACAGGGAGCCACAGCAGAGGGATGAAAGAGCCGCATGCAGCTCTGGAGCCGTGGGTTGCCAAGACCTGATCTACAGTAATGATGCATAATTTGGAATTGTTTGTTGAGAGGGTGTTCTTATAAACACCAGGCCACTCCTCAACTGTCAACATCAACATTTTTTGATGTTCAACTTAAAATTCAATAGAGATTTTAACCTTCAATAAAGTAGGATAAATCAATTAATGGAAATAAAAAAGTTGACATATTATTTCTATCTGATTGCATTTCACATACACTTCTTTACAGAAGAAAAGGTAGCAGTCTATCACAAATACCTTTTACTGGACAACTCCTGGAAAAAGAATCTGTATTAAGATTTTAAATAATCTCCTCTATTGGTGTGTAAATGTTGGCTACCCAGGCAGCCAAACCATAACTGAAGTTCATAATAATGGACAATAGGACAATATGTAAAACCAAATCCATTAAGCACAGTTTATTAGTATCAGCTGCACCATCCACAAACAGCATCTGATTATGCAGGATGGTCTTGGATCTGGAGACGACTAGATCATCCCAGATGGCACTGAGGTTACCACTAACGTTCTTATGGATATATACACTGCAGTGTCACCAGGAAAGCAGAAGTAGGGTAGTGCTAGATCAAGGTTCACCTATCCATAATACTGATACTTCAAGATATCCCCATCTAATGGAACATCACGTCTTGTTCCTGTTTCAACAGCTGGTGGTTCTGCATGACCCAGCAAAAGTTCACTATGTATCTTCATGTCTACCACATACTATTCACGCAGCATGGCAATGACAGTTGCTAGGAATCAAACAACATATAAATTTAATAAATAAATACTTTTAGCAATTAGCAGATCACAGAAGAGGACTCCTCTGTTTGCAATCATGCCCTAACTGCCTGAAAGGCAATCTTGATTCCCCTCCCCCTTATGATTTTCTACTATGGGCAAATTGAACTTTAGAAGAGCAACCTACAAAAGAAAGCAGGTAACTAAAGTTATAATGCTGGCTGTATCAAAGGTGTAAGTCTGTCCATGCACATGCCTGCAGATATATAATATGCTTCAGTTCACACAGCCATGCTGATCATGCTGTGATGTTCAAAGGATACTGGAATAAGATACCAGAATCAGCTTTAGGCCTTTGTGTATGTATGGATTGTGTGTGGCATCCAATTGATGCTGAAATTCAAAATGCCTTTAAAGATGAAGTGTGTTCTTATCAAAGGTATTCTGAAAGAACAAAGGAACATGTGAAGAGTACCTCCTTTTTAGTAGCAAGTTTACAATATGGTGTCATTTTTTCTCCTTTCTGGTTTGATTGGCTGATAACAGCAGTGATGCTTTTGACTGCCCTTCTTTTGTTATGTTCTCATTCTAGCAGGCAAAAGCAACAGCATATAAAAGACTCTTGTTGGGCATCTATCCAGTCATTTCCAGCCCCCCCCCTCTCTCTCTCAGTTAATTCCCCTGGTGGAATCTACAAAACAAGTAATGGAGCAGCAGTCCTTGTTGTTCATTGTCTTTAAAGGTGAAGGGGGGATTTTTAAACATGAGTCATTTTTCTTATAAAATGAATAAAATTCATGTTCTGCCTAGATATCTGACCTTCTGGCAACCGGTCTTGGCTTGTTTGTGAATAAATAATCTCTAAACTCACAAATATGTTTAGGCACTGATGAGTATTTCGCTTTTAAGAAGAAAATGGCTTTGGTATTTTATTCCAACAGGAAAGCTATTTTAAAACATCTGGAGGTGGCTGATGAATTATCATGCATTGCAGAACAAATCTCAAATCTTAAAAATGAAGGTGACACCCTAGTTTCAAATGATCACTGATAATTTTTCTCACAGACAATGCCACAGTTTTTAAAAAGAATGTCTTCCATTCATTTCTTCTAAAACTGCTGTGGTAGAAAGGATTTTCAATAAACAGTGTTTAATCAACATGTTTTTGTCATTTAGTCCTTTTTGCCCAGTTCATGGTTTCTTTTGCCTATTTGGCATGGGATCCAATACTTATGACTTCGTGTCATGAGAGAAAGTGGACTGATGACATGTCACATGGCAAGGTATTACATCAGACTACACTGTGCATTTTTAGCTGGAAGTTAAAGTTAGGCTTCTTTCCCCTACTTTGTATGCTTGTGACAGTCAGTTCTAGAAATATATCATCTTTTGAATGACCTTTCCTGCCCTTTTTAAACCTTTCTGCCTCAGGGCCAATTCTCTGCATGAAAAGTGCTGAATTACTTTTGTTTTTTTGTTAAATCTGTTTTCTACTTATACTCCCAGCCCTATCATCTGTAGATATTATCTACAGTAAATTAAAAATTTATGTACTTCAATCTAATTTTGTCTGGAGATTTTCTAGCAGAAGTTTCAAGGAGGACCTTTTCATTAAACTTTTTTGCTTTGTTTAAAGATTGGTATATGTGTACGATTCAGCAAGATTCCAGAGAAGGTAATTTGTTAGCTTTTTATAAGTTCTGTTTATCTAATCCCATGAGAAAAGTGATGGAGGTGTAGGGCAAATGGAGTGACTTAAAACCTGAATTACTTAAAGAACAGGCTTATCCTGCTACAATAAAAAAAAGGCCATGAATAATACAATTTCCAATATTATTTCATTGACAGTGGGTTAACTCTACAGTTGAAGAATACAAAATTTTGTAAGCAAATGTTTGATTTCTCTACTATGAATTGAAAAGTAATAGAAACAAGTTGGAAATAAGAACCGATACAAAAACAGCTCACACACATACAAATGTGTAAACTGTTTATAACAGTATAACCAAGAGAAAATCTATATGTTATTGATGACTAGATTGACTTAACTAAAATTTAAAAATTAAATTAACAATTACCAAGCAACTCTTCTCTGTCAAAATCAGGGTACAAATACCAGAAAGGAACCCATTTGTTATGCAACACAAAGTCTTTGCAACATAGAGAAACAAAATCAGATATCAGTTCTTGTTCCTTTTTGTCTGTCACTATTATTGAAAATTTGTGATCCAAAGGTTTTTATACACTGTGGACATAAACAATTGCTGTGATGCCCTTCTTGTGCTTATGTCATGGGTCATAGGTCATACATTTTTAAAGGTAACTGTCAACCATCAATAACCCTAACTGTAATTCATTTGATGAAGGGGGAAAAAGCATGATACAGTCAAAATAAGTGGATGTAAGGATTGTCCATCAGTGAGTTTCACACACCAAAAAATTCTAGATGTGCAAAAAAAGGCACCAGAGTTGAAATTTTTGCACTTACCCCAAGTAGTAACTTGGTATTAGTCCTGGAAAACTGGACCACTAAGCACAATCTTTCTGTACCTGTGCTATTGTTTTCTTAAGGCATGGCAATGACTTCTTATCCTATGTTAGCTTTATTAATTTGTAATCTAATTGAGCATGAGATAGGGGATTCCTGATGATAACCTCCTTCCTTATTCTTTGTCTTTTGCAATTCCTGCCATGCCAGTCCCTGATCAATACCACTTCCTTGCATTTAGTTTTGCAAAACAAAATGATTAGATAGCTACCTGTTGCATCCTGTGCAGCTAACAGTCACTTGGGTATTCCTTAGCTCAAGAAAATGGCATAGAAAGGAGGAGTTTTCAATCAGCACCATTTTGTTGGGAGATTGGTGTTGGTTTGTAACAAGAATATAGATAAAGATGCACATAAAAACACAGGAGATCTTTATTACTGATTCCCTATGGCACATCTAATTAAACTCTCAGAAATATCATTCCCATATTTTGTGTTCTGTTGTCTTTCTTTCTGGGGTTTATCATCTATAAAACATAAGAACAGCAGGAAGCAAGGAGGCAATATTCTCTGGAGTTCTAAACACAATCAAGCTTAGAGAGCACCAAGAATTCCACAGTTCAACCATAAGCTATAGATATTCTCTTCTATTGAAATATTCTCTCTTCTTAGAGGGTTACTATTTTTCTTTAAAGAAAGCCTGAATCGGAATGTCTTTTTAGTTGTAGAAAACACTTTCTAACATATGTACATAATATTCTACTACTTTATTGGATATTTTATATTTTAATACTTTTCTAAATTACACAAAGTCTATAGATTAGGGCAGGTGAAGGCCAAACTTTCAATAATTATTAAGAGCAGACAGAAATCTGTTTCTTCATTTATTCCTCCTTGTCCCCCATATTAATATTGCTCATGCCACTGTTGCAACATTGGATAATAAAGTGGGTGAATGAATACTAGTTTTATAGTACTAGTTTTCCCTGATAATAAAAATGTAAAGTAGTAAAGCCTTACGCTCATCAGCTGATAACATATGGGCTGACTAGTTGACTAGATTGCACATAAGGATGGCTATTCTTGCTTAAGAGGATGACAAGAAATCCATATTGCCTCACTATCAGGAATTACAATGGATTGGCTGTCAATGATGGATTTGTTCTCCTTTATTTTCAATAAATATTGCACCAGTGTGTTATTTATTTGTTACTTTTATACATTGCCTTTTCTCCAAGACTTCAAAGAGGCTTAAATTGGTATCTTCCCTGGCTTTGTTTTTTAAACCCACAACTGGCCCAAAATCACCCAATGAATTGCCACTACTGAAGGTAAACTTAAACCTTGATCTTCATATGTTGCATGACCAAACATCTTTCTTATTACTACAAGGTGAAGTTATACACTGATTAAAAACACATCAATAATATGAGTTTCTGATTAGTTCCAAGAAATCAGTCATTAACAGTAATAAGAAAAACATCATTAAAGATGCAAACCAGTGTATGATGAATTCTTCACCAAAAGGGTGAAAAACACATTATAATGATATAATTAATTTGGAATCATTTGACCTGAAATCAATTTTTTTTGTTTCAAATTAATTTCAGATGCACAAACACTTTGACAAGAATTGAAATTCAGTCCTAAAATGCATACATTTCCAAATATTTGGAATATTTGGAGCATTTTTTTGGCTAGAATTTTATATTTATCTACCTGGAAGTAAACTCAATAGGGTTGTATTTGTAAATGTATATTTCTGTGGCATCAACTGTTCTAGTCAAAACCTTGTTAAATATGTAACTTCTTATCAAGTTATATCTTGATAAGATATAAGTTATCAAGATACTTCTGCAGACTAATGACAGATAAGAAAATAAATCGCATACACTTTTGGTTTCTATTAAGTATAAGGCCTACATAAGACAGCAGATATTTTGTTTGCACATGTGTGAAGGAAAATAAGTACTTTAAGATACTCTGGATTTGGCTTTATTCTGTTAGTATTAAAGAAATAACTTTCAGGAACTGTGTAGAAAATTATATATGGATTAATTTACACAAGCATGAAATTCTAATATTTGCTTAGGCTACTGCCTCAGAGTCATGGTACTAATATGCACAGGTTCAGTATTGAAATACATTTAATTTTATTTTATTGCATGGTTTAACCTAACACATAGATTAGAATTATTTTCTTGGCTGACTTTCTTAGATAAAACCAGTAAAGGAAGACAACCGGATTATCCAGAAATTAAGATTTCTTGCTGCTCTCAATTTGCTCCATCTCAGATATCCACCATCTTCTCATTGCCTGAAGAGGTCAAGATAAAATAAGTTCTGAGGTCTCTGGTGTTTCTGGCTAACTGGTCTTATTTTAGAAAGACATGCGAAATTGGATTTAGAAAATTGAACTTTAACAGGCCAGGTAGGTCTCTCAATTTATCTTTCCCACCTCATTTTGGCTTCTTGTAACAAAAGTTCTATATATCTTCTCAATAGTCACTATGGAAAATGTGGAGGGTTTAAGTTTTGAATTCATTTCAGTTACATTTTTTTCTTTCAATCAAGATTTTCCAACCATAGGTTTTTATAGTGCACAAAACCATAAATAGCTGAGTTTTCTGAATATTTTAGGGATTACTGCTGGTTTTACATAGACAATATATTGTACATGCATATCATACACTATTCCTCAAAGCCAGACCAATATAAAAGTTCAACAGAGAGAACTTGTCACAGTTCCATTGGCATTCCTTGAATTGCAAAGCAGTAGCTACAACTGGGCAAACCAAGGGAAAAACATGACATAACATGATTTGCAAACTATCCAAGATGAATCTGAAATTCCTTATGATACTGCAATAACAGGCATAAAGCATGCGTACTTATGCCGCCCTATTTTGTTGCAAATCAGGGTATTGCTGAGAAGCAAGAATCAGATGTTTGGAAAGATTCCATTTCAGAGGCTGGGTTATGCTAAATTATTTTTTGTTTAACCATCTTTATGAATAAACTTAAAGCAAAAAAAAAAAGGTGTTCACCATTCAGAACATTTTTCACAAAAGGCAAACAAATAGTATTATAGTTACTGCAACTTGTCAATTCAATTCTTTTCTAAAAAAAAAGCAGTCTGGCAAAAGGGAGAATATATGAATTGAAGAGTCCCAGGATATTCCAAGAGATAGTAAGTAGAATTATTATATATGGGCTGAAAAAGTATTCAGATGACTGTTGGATAGCACAAAGTGAAATAGACCATTCTGAGTTAATTCCGATAATAACTACCACAATCTACTGATAGCTTATATTTCTGCAGTTCATAAGATAAGACAACAACCTTAACATTGATGGAAGCAAAGAATTATTTTTTCTCTAAATGCTGGAATGTAATATTAATTAACATTTCATATTAATTTAAAATGAGAGTTATTTTCCAAACCTACATGGATTTCATTCTGTATCATGATGACTACCAACTTCATGCATAAACTGGGTTTGTATTTAACACCAGATTTCCTTGTGTGAATATGTTTTCTCCTATAATAGAGCAATCAATGTGAGGCATGGCACAAATATAAAAAGTGAATCATAAACGGAAATAAATATACAGTATCATTATCAGATTAGCACTCCTAGTGGAAATATATTTGCCACCTATCATTCTATCCTCCTCATTCTTAACAAAAAACAATCACAGTAAATTAAACAGTTTGGTGTAGCGGTTGAGATCTCAAGCTAGAAAACAGGAGATCTCAAATTCTAGTCCTGCTTTAGGTGCAAAGCCATCTGGGTGACTTTGGGCCATACAGTCTCTTTCAGTACTCTAGGAAGGGAGTAATGACAAACTACTTCTGAAAAATCTTGCCAAGGAAAAAACTGCTGACACATGTTCAGACAGTGACAAGGAATCAAGCCTGATTCAAAGGTACACACACACACACACACACACACACACACACATACACACACACACACACACACACACGAGGGGCGGGTTCCTAATTTTTTTACTACCACTCTGTGGGCGTGGCTTATTTTGTGGGTGTGGCTTGCCAACCATGTGACCGCGCGTTCGTGGCTTCTCGGACTGCTGAAGGGAGGGGAACTGAGATAGGTCCTGCCGCCCATTCTTTCAGCATCTCACACGCTCCCTCAGCCATCCTCCCCTGCTTGGACTCACTGTGGGGGTAGGAAGGCAGCGCATGCGCAGTGCCGGAAGCTCGGCTTCTGGGCATGCGCAGAAGAATTTTTTAATAAAAAAATTTTAAAAAAATTTTTTTAATGGCGGCGCCCAGGCACCGGCAACCGACGGCACCGGTACTGTGACATCACCAGCGGGCCGCTACCGGTGCTATAGAGTGGACCGCACCTGTAGGAACCCACCACTGACACACACACACACCAGCAAGATGAAGGTACAAATCATACAAAACACCCCATAACTGATGGACAGTATCTACTCTATGCTGAACTCTGGTGATATCCAATCAACATTTGGTTCCCTTGGGAAAATATATAGTAAAGAAATGAGATGTGCTTATTTGTATTGAGTGAAATGTTAAAATGAAATCGTTAGCTAACAGAGCAGCAGTTTGTAAAAAACTGATGAGCAGCAGTTCATCAAACATGATCACTACATATAAAAATGTAGATATTAAAATTCCAATCCAGATCTCATAACATAGCAGTTCAGATAAACTACTGCATATAACTACTGACTATGACACAAACTACTGCATATAACTTTATGGACTGTACAAACATGAGAATCTTTGTCTGCATCATGAGTGGGGTGGAAATCATTTTATAGTAAAACAATGAGGACCCAGATTGTTGGGGGCAATATAAATATACATTGCTTACTGGTGTAAACCGCTTAGAGAGTGCTTGCACTGTGAGGTGGTATATAATTGTCACTAATAAATAAATAAATAAATAAATACCCACCCTTAGATTCTTCCAGACAGGGATGCTATTGGGTTATTAACGTAAACAGAGATCTCTGTTGATCAACTCACTATCATGTTGTGCCTTGGTTTGAGTCAAGTCTAACTTTATAGGGTGAGGAACTTCCCTTTTCAAGCAGTGAGTGGGGCTGAACAAGTGTTCTGTAGCCTGGGGTGGTCTGTAAAGCTATTGCAGAAGAGACCAGTCGCACCCCATCTCTTAGTTTCTATAAACAAGCATTGTGGCTGGATGATGGGAGTTTTAAAAAAAATCAAGACAGCAGCTACATCTATGCAACTGAATTATGCAATCACCATTTTTTAAAAATTGGCTGGACTTTGTTTCTGTGTTGCAGCTGCTACATTGATTTTTTTTTGACACCCTCAGGACCAAAAGAGAGACATGCTCGACATGTCTAGAAAACTTTTTTTCCATCATAAAAAGGGTGGCAGGTGTAGACACTCCTTGCTGGCTATAACATGAGTTACCAGAGACAAATCTATATAGATATAATGACCAGGAAGATCAAACTCTGAACAGGCAGTTGACTTACTGCTTCTTCTTGTAGGTCCTAATAAACTAGAAGAATCAGAACAGTATTCAATAAGTAGCCTTATTTTGTTTAAATTGTGTAGTATGCAGTCAGATAATTTGGCAGTGGACAAGATGGTCATCGAGAAGTAATCAAAGGCAAATTCATTTTACTTTTCAAAGATGCATCTGATTGGGCTGCTTCTCCTAGATCATTTCTGCATAGATGAATTATGGCAGTGAAGTGCTTTATTAACCCTCAATTTGTATACCATATGTCACAATCTATAAATTCTCATTAAACCATTAACGGGTTTTTTGTTTTCTTCCCACCCCTTTACTTTTAGGAGAAAAATAATTTCCTTCTTTCAAGTGCTTCATTTGCAGGTTCATTAAAATGCCTGGGAATTCCCTCCCCCCCAAGGACATATCAAACCTACCGGTGTTTTTCCCAGTTGTTTTCTATAGCCTTGTTCTTTGTCATTTCATTTCAACTTTTCATGGACTTTATTCACTCAGGGATCATAGTAGATTCTACCTACTTTTCAATTTGAACTGGAAATAGATAGTAGATAGATAGATGATAGACAGATGATAGACAGACAGACAGACAGAAATATGTGTGTGTGTGTGTGTGTGTGTGTGTGTGTGTGTGTGTGTGTGTGTGTGTGTGTGTGTGTGAGGGGGGAATACCAAAACACCTGTAACTTTTTGGAGTGGTGTATATAATGGAAATAGGTTTAATTGTCTCCTTATAGAATATTAACCTTGTCAAGATTCAATGTGATAATTTCAGAGGCAGGAGCATAGAAAAAGAGACTGTCAGAGAAACTACAGTAGAAGATTCATAGCCCGGCTATCCTCCTTTTCTTAAAAGCAATAAACAGTTTAATGCCACTATCTCTACAGTAGTCTGGTACCGCTCACTCATTTTCAAGAGCTTTAAACCTTCCCCAAGCTTGCAGAATTTAAAAGCAAACTTCGTTGCAAGAGTGCTTACTGGACTGTCAGTCTTGGAAAGCTCATATTAAGAAGAGGTGCAGAACAGAGTTGAACTCCCTATTACGTTGGCAAAACCAGCACAGAATTGTAACATTCCCTTAGCAAAACTGAGGCTGCAAAAAAAAAGAAGAAGTGGGAGTAAGAGAATAAATGACGCCCAAAGACTGTTAAGATTGCCAGATCTAATTCTGCTTGACCACTAGATGGGAGCAAAGAGTTTTATTATTTCTTTACTTCCAGTTTAGTGGTCATCTGGATATTTGCAGCCTGGATCTAGTCTTGAGCACTTAAGCCTTGCCGCTCCAGAAGAACTCTTACACAGGCAGAGAGTAATAAAACTCACTGGCTAGTTAATCCTGTATATATCAGAGAACTCATCACACTACTCAAGCTCCTCACATTCCCCTTATGTAAAAATAAAATTACAGCATTGCATATTGCCTGTAACTGTCCCCCAAACGAGAAGAAAAGCCATCCACACTCAACAAACCACTTGATTTGTTTTTCTGCGCTGAAGTGTCTTTCTCCTTCAATTCGTGAATATGTTTCAGTGAAGGGATGTGATTGAAGTTTCATCAAACTGAAGTGCTTATTTGAAGCTTTGCATGGCCCTAAATCCTAATTCTCTGCTTCCCATCCTCCCCAGTTCTTGAGACTACTTGCATTTCAAAGACTGCAGTCTAACAACATTGAACTCACTTACTTGCTCATATGCCTGCCTTTCCTTTTTGATTTCAATTGCTTTTTATTATTCATTCCAAGACAAAGGAATGTTGGGGGGGGGGGGAGAAATAGCACTCTGTTTCTTTATCAGCGGTATAGCTCTTTAAAAATTGAACAGAATGGGAATCAAACTTGGTGTGGTGGTGGAGAGAAGCCAGCAAAAGAAAGATACTGTAAGATTTTGAAAATGGGATAGATTCAGATGGGAGTTGTAGAGAAAAAGACTTCAGCGAAAAAGTCTCCACACTTGGAATGCAGCCATGGTCTCCTCCATTCTAAAGCCTCTGCCTTCCTATTCATTAAAGGCTTGGAAGGAATTCCAGATGCCATGCTGTGCATGTCTCCCCTACATTGTTTGCAATTAAATGGTGGGCAAGGTAAGGGGCGTGCATAAGCGCACCACTGTGCCTACCGCCCCTGTCCTACTGTCCTATTGTCCTCTTTTATTGTTACTTTTTACTTATGTTTATACAAATTACTACTATCCTACACATGTTTGACAAATAAATAAATAAATAAATAAATAAATAAATAAATAAATAAATAAACAAACAAACAAACAAACAAACAAACAAACAAACAAACAAATAAATAAATAAATAAATAAATAAATAAATAAATAAATAAATAAATAAATAAATAAATAAATAAATGTGATCTCTGGCCGCAGGGCAAAAGTTTTCATTATTTTCTACAATCAGGACTGAGTGTTGATTGCAGATTCTCATATAGAAAAAGCTCCTAATCATAATTATGAACTCATGCATTGTTGCAACTCAAGGAATTAAGCTATGTCACGACTGGCAGATAAAGCTAGTCAAGAATGGAAGTGATGAAGTAAGAAATCTCAAACCAATGATTATCAAACAAATTTTCATCTAGATGAGAATATAACCAATGGGTATTTTTTTCATCTTCATCTCAACATGAAGGCCAGAAGGAGTCAGACATCCTCTCTTCCTATACCTTTAGACCAGTGATGGCGAACCTTTTTTGGTTCGCGTGCCCAAAAGGGGGGGGGGATGCGTGGGATCACGTGTGTGCGTGCCCACACCCATAATTCCATGCACCCCCGCGCATGCGTGTATGACCCCCCCACTCCCAGCATGCAATGGCACGCCCATTTTTGCTCTCTACAGGCTTCTAGGAGCCTGGGGAGGGCGAAAACGGCCTTCCCCCCCCTCTGGAGGCTGGAAACAGCCTGTTTCCTGACTCCCAGTGGGCCCAGAAGGCCCGAAAATCAGCTGGCCGGTGCGCACATGCGCGCCAGACCTGAGCTCGCGTGCCCACTGATATGGCTCCGCGTGCCACTTGTGGCACCCGTGCCATAGGTTCGCCATCACAGCCTTTAGACAATCAAAAGCATTTGTAGAAAACAAAGATGGGGTTTTTTTTACATAAAAGAGGAGTAGAACTAACAGGATTTGAAAATTTGCCTTTGTCACCTGGATGCCTTGAACTTCCCATCATGCTATATTTTACCTGGCCAGTGTAACAGTAAGGGATGTGATTGGGTGTGTGTATATGAGATCAATTTAAGCTATTTAATTTTAATAAGTTGATTTAACTTAAAGTCCTATCTGAAGTTTCTGATTTTGTGGTGGGTAGTTTCAGCCTTGGTGAGTGCATAAGCCAGGTCCAAATTGTGACATATTCAGTGCACTGCTTTTGGGGTGACCACTTATCAAGTTTGTAAATTTACTCTTGAATAGCTTCTCAACTTTTTGATGATTTGAGTGCATAGATTTTAAGACTTTCAAACCTGATTCCTATCTTTTGTAACAATTGCCCCATCCTAGCAGGAATCAATTTTCATTCTTCTAACACTTTAGAAATTCAAACAGCCAAAATTTGATATATTTTTAAATCTACATATGAGTGCTTACAATCTCTTTTCCTTGAGCATTTGCCAGTGCACTATGAGTCAACATTTCCTGGACAATTAAAGCAGCAGCATTAGGTAGTCCTGCTCATCTGATTCCGGAAATCAAAATTTATCCGGAACACTTGTTTGCAAATGTTGACAAGGGAAGGGGAAGGAATGGGAAAAGGAAGATGGGAAAAGAAAACTCATGTATATATTCTGTTACTGGGTGCTGCTTTACCTCAATGCTATTATTAGAAAAGTAAAGACCTCTTTAAGTCAAGCTCAATTCCTGATGATTAATTTGTTTGTGACAAGTCAGCAGTCAAGCCATGCATTGGTGCTGATTAGTCACAAATCTCTGCAGCTGTGTAAACTCTGGAGACATGGGTGTTGCAGGAGGGAAGGTAACCCAAACCACTTTCAGTTCTAACTCTATCTTTGCTTTGCTGATAAAGAGCTGAACATTGAAAATACACTAGTTCAATTTGCAGATAAGCCAAAATTGGATGGGAAAAGCTAATAACTTAGATATCAGAACTAAAAGCAAAATGATCTTCTTTGGTCAGTGAAATGGGCTGATAGCTGCAGAATTAATTTTACAGACAAGCTTCTGTAACTTTAGTTTAAATAGAGGCATTTTAATAAATGAAACAGACAATAATCATTGAATTAAGCTCTATCATCTCTCTCTCCCCCACCACCCCACCTCATGAAAGTATTCTGTCAATTTTAGAAAAGGATGAAAGTTGCAGAGTGCCAATTCTGGTCTGTACAGCGGATGGGTAGGATAGTGAAATCCAAACTCAGTTGCATTTTGGATGGTTCATGAGTTTTGAGGTCTAGCTGGCCTGTTGCAACAAAATTTCACACGTAATTGTTGTTACCAAGTTTCATTGTTGCACTCTGAGCTGATAGTGTGGCAGATTCAAGGAAATCCATGTGAATAACACCATCTGTGTCCCCCAAAAATGTGTCCATGTCAACACAGTCATCACCAATTTCAACTGGAGGGGACTCTTAACAGGCAAAATAATAATAATCATGGCATGTTGCTTAAAGCACATGGACAATTATACTGCAGGCTTCTATTTCATGAACAAAAGCGACACAACAATTTCTCACAACAACTTTGTGCCAAGTGAAATGAAACAACAGATGTTAAAGAAGCTTCTACTCAGAGCTTCTACTTGTGTCAGTACTGTGGCAACTTATAACATTGGCATCATTATTTTCCTTTCAACTTTTGTAAGTAAATACATATAGGATGCATTTATGTAGGATGCTAGGCTTGGAAGTGGAATCTGTAAAAATGATCTTGGAATATTAATGGATTGCAGCTATGAGGTAGCAGTCTGAAACCATGGCAAAAAAAAAGAAAAAGAAAACACATCAAGGGAGATATGATATTCAAACTATGGGAAGTAATCTTTCTAGTTTATTCTGCTTCAATTAGACCTCAATTAAGTTTAATTCTGGGCATCCCACTTTTAGAAGGATTCAGAGAACGCTATTCAGCCTAATAAATATTGTAAGAACGACAGCCAATATAGAATGTAAGCTATGGCTTTCTTTGCAACTTCATGGCAAACAGTTTTGTTTCTAAAACATTTTTGAAGTCAACTATGGAAACTTTAAAAATATGGCAACCTTAGCCAACTCTTTCATTTTAACACTTTTATGAGTTGAAGACCATCTGGAAATATTTGGAAGATATGAAAGGGCAACGGACAATTGATTTAGAAAGAGATAAAGTACTATAAAATGGCAAAAGGTGAAAGATTTATATAATCTGAAGATAAATCAGACATTTTAGTTTCCCTGCAGCAAATAAAACAAACATCTTGAGATGTCAATCTTCTCTTGCTTAATTTACCACAAATAGGTCCTTTTTTCTTGTTCCCAACATAATATCCAAGCTATAAAAAGGCAGCCTACTAAATTTGAAAAAAAAAATCTATGAATCAATAAATCATTTGAAAGACTAACATATACACTTTCTGCAGTTATATTGGAATATGAGATCTTATCATGAAAATGAATATATTTTACCAATGAATAATAAAACAATTAAAATCAGTTTGGAGGCCTACAAACATAACCAGGAAGATAATGGGAATACAATTTGGGTTTTCAAATCTGTATTCTCATTCTAATTTCTGCCCAAATTAGAGAAATATATGTTAAAATAATATAGAGGCAGTTGATAACTGTTATATATCTGGCATATATAATTAAAAATAAATCTATGCTCTGAATACCTACAGTAAGAAGGGTGCCCATTTTCATATACGGATATGTCCAAAACTTGACATTTCTGGGTTTAGTATTTATGGAAATATGTGAAATTATCAATCGGGATTTAAAAACAGCCTTGTTGGGTATATACATTGACTATAATAAGAAAATAACATCCAGATAGCTGTTGATTTATATGCTAACAGCTGCAATAATGGGGAGAGAAAAAAGGAAACTAAAATGAGTGACAGCAACAAGAAATTAACCCATTTAATTTAAATCATAAATAAATATCATTTATTTATTCAATTTGGATGCCACCCAATTCCAACTGACTCCAGGTGGCTTACAGTATAACGAACAACATAAAAACAAGGAAATGCAATAGATTAGAATTACAAATTGCAACAAATTTCAAAATAATTACAAGATGGCAATCCAAACAACATATCAAAATATTTTTAAAAAGCACAAACAAGGAAGTCCCATCCACCTGCCCAAGGCTTGAGAGAAGAGCCATATTTTTCAAGGCTTCGTTGCATATCACCAGGATAAGAGTCATCTGGATTTCAGGAGGACCACATTCCAAAGAGCAGATGCTGGTACAGAAAAGTCTCAAAAAACAACACTGCTTAATTGATGGGGCCCAGGGTGAGCCCATGAGCCAAATTGTACCAGCCAGAGGACACCCCCCCCCAGCTACACATCTGTCAGGCCCAGCCCAAGAACAACGTAGATCAATCCAGCCAAAGTTCAAGTCTTTATTGCTGGTACCCAATAGAACAGCGGTTCTCAACCTGTGGGTCGCGACCCCTTTGGGGGTCGAATGACCCTTTCACAGGGGTCGCCTAAGACCATCGGAAAACACATATTTCTGATGGTCTTAGGAACCGAGGCACCGCTCCTCTATCCGTTTCCAGGCGGGTCCACCCACATGCAAATAGACTACTGCAAAAAAAAACCCTGTACCATGGGAACTTCTGAGCATGCACAGAAGCTGAATTTCTGGCACTGCGCATGCATCGCCATCTTGTTTTTGGCTTTTTTTTTGCAATTTTTAAAAACATTTTTTAGCACTGCACATGCGTGCGCGCACAAAGTGCATGCACACCCATGAGGTGCAGCCATGCAGCACAGGAGGAAGTGAACCGGCAGCGAGGTAAGTTAGAACCCACCCCTGAGTTTCCTAATAATTTTATTATTTTATGGTTGGGGGTCACCACAACATGAGGAAATGTATTAAAGGGTCGCGGCATTAGGAAGGTTGAGAACCACTGCAATAGAATATTACCAGATCAAATCTTTACTGTTCCCCGTATACCCTGGCAGATTCTAGGGAGTGGCTATCCTAATTCTTTTCCTCTGTCTTCTATCCAGCTCTATGCTGTGTGGCTCTTTTCTTGCCCTGTCCCCTAGGAATGTGTTCTTTCCTTCCTGGGAAATGGCTGCTTCATTGTAGCTCATCACACCATCACTCATGTACTTCTTGACTGGGGAAGTGCAATCCTATCCAGGAGTAAAGAAGTAGAATCCCTAGATTTAATGCAGCCCCAATAGCCACAATCAGTTTCTCCCCATCAAAGACTCCAGGCCCTGGCACAGAATTTTGAGAGCCTTATTTGACTGGCCTGAGGTTGAAAAGCTATTACTGAGTGTCATCAGCATACTGATGGTACCAGACCACGACTGGTAGATTATCTCAACCAGGAGTTTCATGTAGGGGAGGAGAAAGAGTGTTGAGACCTGCAAAGAAGGGGACTTAGAAGCAATCAGTTTAGCCCCAACACTAACTGGAACAGGTCCCAAAGGGAGAGAGTCCTACCTTGGTCAATGATATCAAAAGTGACTGATGCATCAAGGAGAGGAAGGATGAATGCACCACTTCCAACTTGGCCTTTGCTACAGATCACCAATCTGTCTCCTTACTGAATCTTGGCCTGAATCCAGTCTGGAACATGTCTAGATAATCTGCTTCCTTCAGAGTCCTCTGTAATTATAGCCTGACCTTGTTCTCAACCACCTTTCCTAAAAAGGGACAATAGTTGAACAAAACACTTGGGTCTAGAGATCCATTAGATTCCTAGGGGAGGTCAATCAAATAGACCAGTGGTGGCCAACCTTAAGCATACCATGCACCAATTTTTTCACAGACGAGTTCAGATGCGCCATACAACTCAAGCACGTTTTTTATCTTCTTACTTTCGCGTTTGGGGTTGTAAAATAAGGATAGGGGTAGGATCTGCTTTGCTTAAGGGAGGAAAAGGAATAACTCAATCACGCAATTCAATTAATTAATTTACGCCATTTCAAAATTTGATAAACGTAATATATATTTAATCTTGAATCTGTCTTTCAATCACTCTCAATACAAAAACCACGCTAGTACACTCAATAAAACACTGCTTCAAACTCCACACCACGATGGCTCACTCAGAACTGACTGACCATATTGAACGCTCGCCGCTCATTCGCACGTGACTTCAAACACATGATGTGTTGCTAGTGTGCGGTGTTTGCGATTGTTTGAGCAGGAACGCGCAATGGCAACACCGATAAAAATATTCGTATGTTTGTAAACCCGCCTAAAGTAACATCTCACAAGTTCCATTCTAAGTTTCAGACACCGAGAAGCTGAACATTACCAAAGGCTGTACAAATTGAACTGTGATCACTTTGGTGTTGAAAATATTAAGATGGATTCAGTTATGACATCTATTTTTAAAAAATAAGTAGGTGCAAGGATGCAATGCACCACTTGTAATCATCCAATGCGCCACGTTTGGCGCATGCACCACGGTTTGGCCACCACTGAAATAGACCCTATCTCCTTATACTGAAGTTTGCAGATGATACAACAGTGATTGGTCTCATTCGAGACAACAATGAAACCGCATACAGACGGGAGGTTGAACAACTAGCCTCGTGGTGCGACCGGAACAATCTGGAACTGAACACACTCAAAACCGTAGAAATGGTGGTATACTTTAGGAGAAACCCTCCCATTCTACCACCTCTTACAATACTAGACAACACAGTATCAACAGTAGAGACTTTCAAATTTCTAGGTTCTATCATATCTCAAGACTTAAAATGGTAACCTAACATAAAAAACGTCATCAAAAAAGCACAACAAAGAATGTTCTTTCTGCGCCAACTCAGGAAGCTCAAACTGCCCAAGGAGCTGCTGATACATTATTGAGTCCGTCATCTGCACCTCTATAACTGTCTGGTTCGGTTTTGCAACCCAACAAGACAGACACAGACTTCAGAGGATAATCAGAACTGCAGAAAAAACAATTACTGCCAACCTGCCTTCCATTGAGGACCTTGTATACTGCACGAGTCAAAAAGAGGGCTGTGAAAATATTTACTGACCCCCTCGCATCCTGGACATAAATTGTTTCAACTCCTACCCTCAAAACGACGCTATAGAGCACTGCACACCAATACAACTAGACACAAGAACAGTTTTTTCCCAAACGCCATCACTCTGCTAAACAAATAATTCCCTCACCACTGCCAAACTATTCACTAAGGCTGCATTACTATTACTATTAGTCTTCTCATCGTTCCTATCACCCATCTCCTCCCACTTATGACTGTATGACTGTAACTTGTTGCTTGTCACCTTACAATTTATTTCAATATTGATTGTTTCCTGATTGCTTATTTGTACCCCATGACAATCATTAAGTGTTGTACCTCATGATTCTTGACAAATGTATCTTTTCTTTTATGTACACCGAGAGCATATGCACCAAAGACAAATTCCTTGTGTGTCCAATCACACTTGGCCAATAAAGAATTCTATTCTATTCTATTCTATTCTATTCTATTCTATTCTATTCTATTCTATTCTATTCTATTCTATTCTATTCTATTCTATTCTATTCTATTCTATTCTATTCTATAAGGGAGGGTGGCAGTAGCAAGCTGAAAAACAGAGAATGATCTGTCTGTTGCAATGAACTGATGTAAATATTCTCTATTACTAGATGACATTGCAACTGCCTTGAGATAAAAACCAGATATTTAAGTCAGGTCCATGGTCTTAAAGGCAACAAATTCGTAATCTGCCCAGATTCTATGACAGCAGGTGGAAGACTGAAATCTTCAAGCACCAACACTCAGGGATTCTGTTTCCAGCAAGGCAATGAAATCCATTAACTCAGGCAAATATGTGGCTGGACAGCAGGGAATGCACGCAGCACATCATGAGTAATACCAACTGTCCCCTAGAGCCTAATTTCAACCAGGGTATCACATGTCTGGTTATTTGCAGAGCCTCTGAAAGCCTGAAAGCCTCATGGATAACAAGCAATATCTCCCACTCTCCTGAGGTCTCAACTGATGCCAAACCCAAAGGCTTGATGGGCAGAGTTTTGAGAAATTGACACTTTCCTCTTTGTCCAGCCAGGTGTTGGTTAGACATGACAGGTTGGTACCTCATCCATGATAGCAGTTGAGGGCAGCCTTGTTGCATATATCTGGACAACACAATCTAAACCATATTCCTTTTCTGTGATATGTTTCCCATTCACAGAAACCGGCAAAGAATTATCTTCTTATTATTTTCAGACATGGAATTTTTAATGTATAAAAATAGAATTGGTAGACAGTAATCAAAATTAGGAGCATCTATATTTATAAGTAAGATTTTGATTTTATTTTAGGAAGTTATACAATTTGTACATTTTTGTATGCTATACATTTTATGCCACCTGAGAATATGGAATTCCTCTTCACTGGATGTGTTCAAACAAGTTTAGACAACCATTTGTCTGGAATGTTTTGATTCGGGTTCCTACACTGAGCAGGGAATTTGCTTTGATGATGTAAATGGATCCTTCCAACTCTGTGTTTCTGTAAAAGTTTTGTTTCAGAAGTTTAGTTTAGCTTCAGATCATCCCCTAAACCCACCAGGTGGTTCCAATGACTGTAATCATGTACCCACCAGTGATGCCCCCTCAAAATCAAGTTATGATAACTCTGAGCGTGTAGGATGATCTTGTTAGTATGATACACATCCATAAGCTGCAAAGGGCAAAAAGAGAATGCCAGTATATAAGTATATGTGTTTCTTCCTTTTAATTATAGTGTCAGTGTCAGGGTTCCAAATAGCATCCAAAACTAAATCAGAGTCTGAGGCAAAGTATTCCTCAAAGTTCCAATTTATTAACAGAGCCATGTTGTCACATCTATGAGAAACCCGAATCTAAAGCTACGAGGGTTTATCCACCCAGTTTAAAGTTCATTCCCTTGCCCCCACACCCACAGTTCATCATGTTGACCAGTTGTCTTTTGCCAATGTGTCCGTTACTCCCATCAGCTTCCGGGCAGGTGTTGAACAAAGGATGACCTTGAGAATCTAGAAGGAATTTGTTATGGCTACATCTCTACACCCCTCATGCAACAGCCCCTCCCAAGTTCCCACAGCAAGAATACATTCTAAGCATAAAGTGTGGCAGGCCAAAGTCTCCAATCAAAGATG